>CM063508.1:177539235-177611735 GCA_032207245.1 Pardosa pseudoannulata | reverse complement strand
AAAATAAACAAAATTCAGCAGGAGGAATTAGTTTTTTTTTCAATTTTGTATTTTCTCACTAGTACTCCACTTATACGTGTGGCTGGCCTAGACGCTCATTCGGTCCTTACCTTAACACACAGCATCGGCAATCTTCATCAAGTGTACCTACTTGTTTTCAATAATACATATACAAGTATTGTTCATGCTTAGTAATCTATTTATTATCAATGTAATGAAATACACTTGTAATATAAGAATATTTTGAGCTATGGCATTTGAAACCAGCTTACGCAGAACAAATCTAAAAGACTGCGTGTCAGTAACGTATATGTAAAGAGCAGAAATAAATATAGAGTAAGGGTTAACAAAATTGTTAAATACTCTCACTACCAAACTTGGCAAGATGACAAAGTGAAACTTATTCAAGAAGCAAAGGTAAGAGCCAACATTTATGCAGCATAAGTGTTGATGTTGTGTCCGAGAGATAGTTTAAGTTCAGAAAATCAGGAGTCTTTATAAAGTAAACGAAAATAGTTGAAGTGTGTAGCCCTCAAGCAGCATTCCCCACAATCCAAACGGTATACCGGAAACACCTGGAAGGCATAAAAATTGGTTTGGCCAGTTAAAAGACCAAGAAATCTTAAGAAAGGTTTCAAACGTAAAGTTTTGGCGGAATAGTCAGGCGAGAAATGCTTCAAATGTCAACAATGTATTCAACCTGGAAAAATGCTTATGTGACGAAGAAATACGTAATAACGCCATAGCTGTCAGTTTGGAGAGAACGACCGAAAGGTGGAAATGATATGTGGACAGTTTGTTTACTTTGAGAGGGAAGTTAAATACCTTGGCGTTTATCTTGAAAGTCGGCTAACTTCGAATAAAAATATTAAGTTCAACATCGGTAAATTTTACAAAATTTTAAAGCGAAAAAATCAATCGCTCATATTTTGTATCATGATCAAATGAGAATGGGAAATAAATTGCTTTATATAAAAGGGTTTTAAGGCCCATTCTTATCTACGCAGACCTGATCTGGGGATCTGAATCCAACACACAGCTTCAGAGGATATAAACTATTCAAAATAAAACCCTTCGTTCAATAGTTCCTGCTAATCGCTATCTGCGTAACGGCATCATTCGCCTCAACTTTAATATAGAATCCATAAGGAAATTCATCAAAAAACTAGCCATAAAAGTTTTTTTTAATTAATCATATACAAAATGAAGAAATATTTAATATTCTAGATTAGAACTCTCTGAAGCATCATAGGCCCTCTAGGGCTACTACGTACTACACGAGGGTATTCGAATTAATTAACTTTTTGATTATTGTAAATATCTTCTGCCTATCTTATTGTATTTTATTTTTGTTTTCTCAGCCCTCTTTCCCCTCCCTCCTCTTTATTCTTATTATACTATCTGTCAGCCAATGTTAAGGATAACAATACCACTTGCAATTTTATATATTATCGGGGATAAAGGGCCTATGGCCCTAGGTGCCTTAAAATAGCCTGTTCCAGAATTCCAGACATCCAGAAGTGACCCTCACTTCAAAACGATTGGACAGGAGGGGGTATGCTAACAACTTAGTAATAATTATTTTGTTACCAAATACACGAATCCCATTCTTTGTAATTTAACTTTTAATTATAATTTAATCGTGGTTACTTGAAATCGTTTTTTTTTTGTATGCTCCATGGTATTTTTTTTTTTTTTTTTGCATGTGAATAATTGTAAAGGTTACGTTATCAAGGAGTATAAAAGGGACACTTTACGTTTAGCTTTTACCGTTTTTGTAGCATTGTTGTTGCCTGGTGATGTCTGTTGCTCGTCGTGTTTTTGCTTCAATATAGTTTTTTCCCCATCAGGTAAAATTGCATAATATAGTCACTTGTCAGAATGTTGAATTATCAAATTAGTTTTGTATTATCTGCCAACTGTTTTGGATATTTTGTTTAACTGTTTTTTTACGTTGTTTTGAGAAAGAAAAAAAATAAACTTTGATGTTTTTATATTTCGTTAAAGAAACTTCTTTAAAGAAACTCAGTCTTCAGTTAGGCCATGCTACTGCGCTAAACATCAGTGGAAACTTGCTGATCAACATGTTTTCCTCAGGCCAGGCAACGCCGTTCAGAGTACTTCTTGTGGATTATGTGGAATGTTGGCCCCCTCAAACTTAGAACGCGAGTACAAGGGAGAGAGAGAGAGAGCGTAATGCGAAAAGCCATCGGTAGAAAACTGATTGTTACCATTTCTTTTGCAGTCCGAGGCTCACCATACTGACTGACCTCCCCAATCCATGCTAATCGTTACCAATGTTAACATTAGTAATGTTTCAATTTAAAATGAAGTGTTTAAAATAAAGATTCATCAAATGGTAAGTGTAACAAAGAGTTACAGTTCAACAACGCCAGCACGAAACTGACCTAGAGGCGAAAGCGAAGTGAGTGACCCTCCTTCGACCCCATTGGTCAAGAGTGGTTGCTAACCGCGGAGTACCCCTCTTTGGCAAAAGCAACGCCAGTTAACGAACTTTTTCAGAGATCTGTAGGCCCCCTCGGAGAGAAAGCAAGGAAGAAGGAGTGTGGAGCTTAATTTCTCTTGCACCAGTTCTTACACCAAGACGCCATGTTTGGCATATCTTCGACCGAGTGTGGTTACTTTGGCATGATGGCCTAAATAGCATTTTTATTTCCTATTTACATCTTTAATTATATTCAAAATAAACAAAATTCAGCAGGAGGAATTAGTTTTTTATTCAGTTTTGTATTTTCTTAGGAGTATTACACTTATACGTGCGACTGCCCTAGACGCTCTGTCGGCCTCATCATAATAGTAATATATATATATATATATATATATATATATATATATATATATATATATATATATATATATATGTATATATATATATATATATATATATATATATATATATATATATATATATATATAGATAGATAGATATGTCAGGTCTAATAAAAGTAGTAGTTGGGAATTATGTAAGTTAAGAAGGATTTTAAAAAGAGAACTCTTTTATAATAATAAAATAAATGAAAAAACCCAAGCTCGCATGAGCTTTCAGGATAGTCCGGTCAGGCGGAAGCATTTCTCAGCGATTTGATTAGCTTGCAAAAAGATAAGTTGGGAATTTGGCTCGTGGACAGGGAGCGGTCAACACCTTCACGCATAGCTTCTCCACGAACATTGAAAATGACGCTTGTTGCTTTCCGTAAGAACGATGAGTTAATAAAACTTATTATTATCAAGAAGACTGTTGTCCATTCGCCTGAACTCTGCGCAGCGACATAACTTATATATCTTATTTATATCTTGCGTCTTATTGTCTTGAGTTTCTCAACAGGTCTGGTTCTTAATTTCTGTGTTTCCCCTTTTCAACCTCTCTCACAGCAAGGCATAATAGCAAGGAAGTGATTGGGTGACCAAAGAAAATTTTTGAAACATAGTCTTTGTGAGAGTGCAGCTATATTTTACATACGGTTTGCGTAACTGATTTGCTCGCTCACTCACACGTTGTGGATTGCATGCCCAAGTATTATTTTGCGACTCCGGTGGTGTGGCCAGTGAGAAAACAATTGCACTTAAACTTCACCAAGTTTTGGAGAGTTATGGTTAGTCTCCAGGTGGCGATTCATGACCATCCTTGGAGTTCCGATCCTTCTCGACAGAGCCAGGAAAGGACGCACTGTGCGCAGGACAATGGATCAATGAACGCATCAGCACAGGCTAATGGAAAAAGTATAGGATTGCTGGAGTAGTTCGGAAGAAAGGGAAAGAATGGACTTTGGCAATTTTTTTCAGGTGTAGCATGTGGAGTGCTTCTTTTACTTTTTAATTTTTTTATATAATTTTTTAGCATATTTCCTTGTACTTTGTTCTATATTTGAATATTGTAATATAGATCAGTGGCATTTTACTATAATTAAATATAATATAAAGCAAATTTGGGTTATTAATGGCTTTGAAATAACAACAGCAATGTATTACACCACAGCAGTCTTCAATCTACCTAGAATGTCCAGGTGTGCTAAGTTCTAGCATAACTTCAAACTTACCAAACAGAATTTTTTAATAGATAAACACATCTACGAATATTAAAAATACAATTAATTAAAAGATATTTACAAACATTTTCATATTCAAATAATTAAAAAAAAAAACTTTCACATTTTAATAACTTTCCCATAAGCCTATTGCTAATGTCATTTTAAATTTTCCAGCAAACTGCTTTAAAAATTTTTATATTATAAATAATTAAAAATTCATTGTTATCATTAGATTTTTTATGATAATTTTATTTTTCTTTTCTATTACTTCTCTTAGAATAAAAAGCTATTGAAACAGTGACAATTGAAAAGGCTGTTTACTTTGAACATAACATGTTTAGTAAATATTTTACTAGCTTTGTTTTGAAAATAAATTGGAATGTTTTCTTAACTTGTTCTGTAAGTAAATGTTACAATTAATTTAAAATCTACTTATACACTACATTAAAAAACTACATGATTTATAAATAGTTCCTTACGAAATACAAACAAACAAATAATATTAAAACAATTATTGTTTTTGATTTGAATTGTTTCTTTTATGATATTTATTTGGCGTAACAATAATTTTTTAATAAAACTTTGAATTCAATTTATTAATCGTTGCTTTTAAATTAATCAAAACTAATTTGTTCCTTCTTATATTATATTGAATATTGGAAGTTAATAAGTCGTAGGTTGATTAACGTCATTTCTTTTATCCTATATTGTCGACAAATTGACAAATATAAAATAAGCCCCTACCAGTACATTACGAATGATACGCTGGTTTGGTTGTTTAGTTTGCAGACGTACAAATATTGTATTGAATTACATGAGTAAAATTGACAATGACTTACAACCTAAAGCTGATTCCGAAAGTTTACAATCTTCCTTACCATCAGCGGAATTTTAAGACATAAGTTTGATTAACGTAATTTCTTTTATCATACATTGTCGATAAATTGACAAATGTAAAGTGAGAGCTCACCAATACAGTAGCAGTGATACGCCAGTTTGGTTACTTAGTTTGCAGATGTACAAATATTGTATTCAATTACATGAGCAAACTTGACAATGACTAACAACCTAAAGCTGATTCCGAAAGCTTACAAGCTACCTTACCATCAGCGGGATTTTAAGGCATAAGGTTGATTAGCGTAATTTCTTTTATCATACATTCTCGATAATGTGAAAAGGGATCTTACCAACTCAGTGAAATGCCGGTATGGTTGCTTAGTCTGCAGAGTGAAATAGACAGGAACGTTATGCTTAAAGCTGATTCCGAAAGTTTACAAGCTTCCATACCATCAGCAGTATATGAAGCCAGGAAATTCATTTTTTGTAACTACCGCAGCAAGTCATTACGCTGGACAGATTATATTTTATAAAGCAGCTTGACGACTAATCAAAGAAGGACGTACTATTTACAGCAAATCCCAATCGACTACAAGCACGAAATTCAAAAACACCGATAATGGTTCTGAAATGGCATTACTGATTTAATAGCCTAGATTGGCTGCTGCAAGCAGCCACTAATATTTACGTATCATCCTTGTAATTGCCATTCGGATTTTAAAAATATTGTTGATTTCGATGACTACCCTACCAATGTGTTTTATAAGCATTTTACCCTACCAACGCGTTTTAAGCATTCCTCTTAAAGACTGGGATAGATACTTAATTACAGAGAAAAATCTTAGATTTGAAAAAAAAGGTTTCGGAAGTGAATTAATGAATTCTAATAATTAGTGAATATTAGAAAATGAATGAATGTGAGAAATTGACAATAATATTCTGTGATGCGTCGAAAGTTAGGAGTCAATCCTGTAATTACACAAAAATCAAAACACAGTGGCACGTGACTTCGCTCTGAGACTTCACTTGATTATATTCAGCAGAAAGATAAAAGCACGAATGATGAATAAACGACCGAGAAATGTGTGTAATTTGTAAATTACTTTTAAGAGTGAATTAAAAACAAAACCTTTATCTATAATTTCGTTCTTCACAAAACAGAGACGTAAACTACAGTCCTAAATTTTTGGTAATTTAAGAGTGAATTAAAAATAACCTTATTTCTATAATTTCATTCATCACAAGTGAGCGACATAAACTACAGTCCTACAATTTTGGTAATTTAAGAGTGAATTAAAAACAAAACTTTATTTCTATAATTTCGTTCTGCACAAATCAGGGACTTAAACTACAGTCCTAAATTTTTGGTAATTTAAGAGTGAATTAAAAACAAAACCTTATTTCTATAATTTCGTTCTTCACAAAACAGGGACGTAAACTGCAGTCCTAAATTTCTGATAATTTAAGAGTGAATTAAAAACACAACCTTAGTTTTATAATTCCGTACTTCACAAATCAGGGACGTAAACTACAGTCCTAAATTTTTATTAATTTAAGAGTGAATTAAAAAAAACCTTATTTCTATAATTTCGTTCTTCACAAATCAGGGACGTAAACTGGAGTCCTAAATTTTTGGTAATTTAAGAGTGAATTAAAAATAACCTTATTTCTATAATTTCATTCATCACAAATCAGCGACATAAACTACAGTCCTAAATTTTTGGTAATTTAAGAGTGAATTAAAAACAAAACCTTATTTCTATAATTTCGTTCTTGAAAAAAAAAGGGACGTAAACTACAGTCCTAAATTTTTGGTATTATATTAACTCTCAGTCTAAACAACATCAAAATGTGAGTCTCGGTATCTCAGTAGGCAAAGGCAACTCTCTCGTAACTGGAGAGTTGAGGCTTCTGAACCCTAGGAGGACTAAAATCCTCCTTGTTCGTTGAAGGTGACTGGGGAACATAAAATAGGTTCGTGGTCAGAATGTTCTCAAAGTTCTCAATCGATACCTCTGGCTGTGGCAGGCTAAGCCTATGGATCTTCTGGTTGGTCCCTGCTTCAAAGTTTTGAAAATTCACATGAGCAAAAGTTGTACCTCTGCCTTGAAGTGATCTTTAAAATGAAAGTTGCACTCCTTTATCTCCTTTGTTTTAGAGAAGCATACGGCTCAATATTTCTTGGTTTGACCAAGTGGCATCCGAAACAATAACAAGAACAGCATTTTTTATAAAGACTACCTTTAAAGTACAGTGTTTACATATGATAACAAATTAATATTTTATTTGAAGGTTATTCTTTGGTTATAAAGGCACATTATAATTCCTCTGAGGGTGTCAGGACAAGCCTATGGGTTTTCTTCTAGGTCCCTGCTTCAAAATTACTAGGACCCTCTTGAGCATAAGTTGCACTTTCGCCCTTGCGGTGCTCCTTAAAAGACACCCCTTTGAGCGAAAGACACCCCTTTGCCTTAATACGAGTAGCCTCTGGCTCAAAACGTGCTTGGTTTTACCAAGTGGTATAAGACAACAATAACATGTCCATTCTGTTTCTTTTATATAGTTATTAATGACATATTTGACCTTTTGACAAAGCAACGTTTTATTCAACACTTTTCATCAAAATTAACATAAATTTATTCACTTAGATTATTTATTGAGTTATTTATTTATTCCCAATCTTACTTAATCGTTAGTCTACTATATATAGATTCCTTATTTCCATCCACTTGCTAATCACATGTTTATTTAGCATATTTACTAAGCTATATTTGCCTGTTTTGCTATTAATAAACATTTATACTTAAGTCGTAAAGTCATGTTTAAGCATATAATTAGTAATAAGTAATCCTGTTATTTATAAAATGACGCATCTAATTATAAAACACTTAACCATAACTATGATATATTGAGAAGTTTCAAAATTAATGAAGCAGGAATCTGCCGTGGGTTATTCAATATCCATAAAAAAGGATAAAGTTATCGTGTGTACAATTTTATACATCATTAACGATAGTAAATCGTAACATTTTATCTTCTGATACATAAATCAAAATATCTCCATTAACTTAACGCTAAGTATTTACAATTTAGTAGAATTCACTGTAAACAAGCGAAGTACTATTAATGAATATTTAATGTTTTTCTGATGTACGTAAAATTTCTTTAAATAAAATGCATTTTGTATCTATATATATATGCTTATATATATATATATATATATATATATATATAGGCATATATATACATATATATATGCATATATATACACATATATATATATATATATATATATATACATATATATATATATATATATATATATATATATATATATATATATATATATATATATATATACATATATATATATATATATATATATATATATATATATATATATATATATATATATATATATATATATATATATATATATATATATATATATATATATATATATATATATATATATATATATAATATATATATATATATATATATATATATATATATATATATATATAAGCATATATGTATATGTATATATATTATTTATACGAAATAGACACAAAATGCATTTTATTTAAAGAAATTCTCTCTCCCTGTATATATATATATATATATATATATATATATATATATATAATGTGTATCCCACTATTCTTTTTCC
The DNA here is from genome assembly GCA_032207245.1 of Pardosa pseudoannulata. NCBI lineage: Eukaryota > Metazoa > Arthropoda > Arachnida > Araneae > Lycosidae > Pardosa > Pardosa pseudoannulata. The sequence continues at coordinate 177,603,176 of CM063508.1, read as the reverse complement.
CTTCTCTAAATACATATCCCTCCTCTTCTCTCTATAACGCTTTCTCTATCCCACTCCCTCTTTACATTATTCTTCCCGAGTTCCCTCTATATATCCCTCTCTCGGTAAAAACGGTATGGCATAAAAAAATTCTAAAGTGTATCAATAGACAGTAGTGTAAGTGGAAAATTGAAACTAGATTCGGCTACAAGTGAAGTCTTGAATTGAAATGAACGGCTTTGGTATGAGTTGCTCAGAAAAACATATACTGTTTAATGTGTATGAGCGTATGGATTGTTTCACAGACAAACTGACTTGTAGTGGCAAAGTAGTGGCATTGTCAGTGGTAAGCCCATTCACCACTGTTTGGTCTTACCAAATTGGATTGAAAACATTAGATTTTATTTTTCTTCCATATACTTCACACACTTCTCTTCCTGTATGTTCAGTTCGAATTTGAAGTTATTCATCTTTTTTTTTATTTGCATCATTTTGATAATTATAATTACCTTATATGTCATTACACTTCACAACAGGAACAATTTTGATAGAATTACCTACTTGTAAATATTATGTTTACACATTCAGGTCACTTGACACTTTTCTTTACATATTTTCCTTACACAAATTTAATTATACAGGTAAAAATAATAATAACAGATATCTAAATGTGTTTAGATACCGTCAATTAGGCTGTAGAAAGTTGTTTTACTGTACACTGATATCTCTCGGCTCTTGAATACTTCCTTTTTTTCCTCTGTCTCGCTCCATACCTTTCACTTCTTTCCAATCTCCTTTATTATATCCCACTTCATCCCCTCTTTCCATTCTCACTTACTCTATAGCCCACTATCTCCCTTTATCCTCCCTTTCTCTCTCTGTTGCTACCCTCTCTCACTCTCTCTCTATGTATGTCCTTCCCCATTTCTCTATCTCTTTCATCATCTCTGTATATATATCCCACTATCCCGTTTCTCTTTTTCTCTATCCCCTCTCTTTCTCTCTCTCTCTCTCTGTTTATATATATATATATATATATATATATATATATATATATATATATATATATATATATATATATATTATATATATATATATATATATATATATATATATATATATATATATATATATATATATATATATATATATATATATATATATATATATATATATATATATATATCTATATATATATATATATATTATATATATTTTATATATATATATATATATATATATATATATATAATATATATATATCTCTCGATCTATAACCCCATACTATATCCATCTCTCTCTACGAATCACACTTTATAACTGCTCTTCTCTTTATGATTCTATTTCCCTATTTTTCTATCCCTCTTTCCATCTCTTTATCCCATTTCCTTCTATTCCATTTCTTTCTATTCCTACCTCCTCCTGCCGAATGCTGGCCGATTGGCACTGATCGTCCGTACCGGAGTTCGTGGGTTGGAATCCCACTATGGCATGGATGTTCGTAGCCGTTTGGAATCGGCTTTAAACAGTAGGTTCCGGTCTCATTAGCCCTCGTGTACAAAACAGCAGACCGTAGTGCTAAAAACCAAACCAAACCTATTCTTACCTCCCTTTTTTCTCACCCTCACATACGCAACTGGTTGCGTTTTGGGACCATCTTTCAACACAAAAAGGGAGGCAGACACAATCAGCTATAAATTCCATCCACTCTGTTAGTTGTATTTCTTTACAATTTTTAATCTATTTACTTCATTAAACTTTCGTAACAAGCTCTTATACGCACATTAAAACGAAATTTTATTAATTACATCTGCAATCCGAAACATGTTTACTGCTGTAACGCTTGCTCTACAGTTTCAAACCTAAAAAAATGACAGAAAATAAATAATATCTTATTCCAATGGGAGACGGATGCTTCGGCTTACTATATTCAAAGTACTTGCTCCCGATTAACCCATACGCTAATCATTTTTGCAAAGCTTATTAAAGTTACTTCCAGTTTGTTTTTCAATTGTGTATTGCCTCATTGACATTACTTAGAAATTTGATTCTAACCAATTGAAATAACATCTGTGGTAGATATAGTCATCTTACACATACATAGTTGAAATGATATTTAATATATACATAAATAAGTAAAAGAAAATTAAGAAGTAGGGATAAATTTACGAACACCAAAGAAATGTGTCGGCAAATGTTTCTTTAACATTAAGATTATTATCACCATCTTTGAACTTCATGAATATTCATTTAATGCTGACAATGCTTCCAACTTTTTCAAATTATTTTTGAAGGTTTATTTGAACCAATTAGAGGAGTTTGAATGGAAGTAAAGTTTGTGAAAGTTTGAAAGGAGGAATCACAGACAAGGATTGGAGTTAAATATAACTGCCTTTAACGAAGCTGATTTTTAAAGCTTTTCTCCATAATCAGAGCTGTGAGATTAATCCCCGTCATAAAAACAAATTTCCATTTTAAAGAATAGCAGACATTCGTAATGTCTTACTGCCATTATAAGCTTTTCCGATGCAAAAATCCAGAAGTAATTATCAGATACTTAAAGTGTCCTGTTTAAACTCGAATGAAATGCAATTTGGTAAATATGGGATTATACGGAAGACGGCTTTCTTTTTATAATGAGCAGGATTACAAACGGCATTACATTAACAACGTGGTCCGATAAACAAAAGAATAAAGTAACATTTGTAGTGATTATCATTCATAAAGATAAATTGGACTTAAAAAAATATCACTTATTTAATTTTGTTTCCGCGATGTTGTACATTAAAGCTTGGGTAATTCTACGCTCATTTGAGAGGTGAAAAGGGCATCTGCAATTAGCTAATAAAAAATGTAAAGAAAATTCTTGAGTAATTAATATTTGAAAACAGGTAAAAAAGTATGTGCTTTAGACATATTTATTTTTATTTGTAATACTTAAATAAAAGCAGTATTTGACTTATTGTTTATACAACATATTTGCCCATACTTTTATTCAAACAAAGCAGTTGCTTTCATTTTCTTTTTATTCAATGATATCTTTGAAACATTATATAACCGATTATAATAAACTTCTATATTAAAAGAATTTATTTACAAAAAATAGGCATTTTAGATTATTTGGACTTTTCATAGAGTTTAATTAGTTACTGAATGATATCACATCTTTATGAATCTATCTATATATCCTGCCATTGACATATAATTTAAAAAAAATGAAGTATAATTTTATATTACAATTCTAATGCCTCTTTTTTGCATAGTTGGAAGGGTGGTATGAAAATGTTTAACACATTAGAAAATCACGAAAAAATCATTAGGCTTGGATCTGTAAATTATGGGACAGGGAAACAAAACTGTAAAAGTTTTTTGAACTACTTTATCTGATTTTCGAACCTTTCCTTGAATAGAATTCAATTTTTATACTATTGTTTTCACAAATGGGTTCTAGGAAGTTTACCGCATTTTGTAAATAGTTAATTTTCATGCAGACTAAATTTCTTTGGTATAAATAAAAAAAAAATTCCCATCATTTTTAGCGGATCAGCTATCTAATCAGAGTTTGGATTTTTGTTTTTTTAGTTTATCTTTTCATATTCCATATTTTTTGTTCTTGATTGACACATTAGACAACCATCGTATACTATAAACATATATACATACATATATATTTATATACATACATATATATATATACATATATATATATATACGTATATATGTATATATATATATATATATATATACATACATACGTACATATATATACATACATACATACATACATATATACATATATACAAATATACATACATACATATATACATATATACAAATATACATATCTATATACATATATATATATATATATATATATATATATATATATATATATATATATATATATATATATATATATATATATATATATATATATATAGATACAGATATAGATATATTAATCAAAGCTAATCAGTTATAGCTTATTTTGGTAAAATTTTAACAAGAGAGGATTATTATTTGAAAAACAAGGAAAAAATACACGTCGATTGAAGATAACAGACTAACATACTAACACACGAACTCTAATTGATTAATCTAGCATTGTCTGTAGTTGATTGGTTTTAAACTATTCAAACTAAAAAGTATCCAAAATTATATTACGTAAATCAGGACCTGTTCTCAAAATTACTACTTTCAAACGTTTTTCTTAATATAACAACTATGCATTTAAAAAATCCTCGTCACTGAAAACAAATCTTGCTAACAATTACAGATATGACCAAGACGACGATAATTCTTGCCTGAATGTTTTGTCTTTTATACAACATATAAACGAGATAATTTTAAATAACCCAACACATTAATATTTCAGAATTACGGTAAAAACACTGTTACTTTTAATATGCGATATAATAGGTGCAATTAACTTTTGATCTTAATGATGAGACACATTTATTGTTATTAAAGGCAAGGCATACATATAAGGCTTCATTTAATCGTTATTCTGGATTTCAATAGCCCCATTAACCAGAGACATTTCGGAGAACACGAAATCCTGAAGAAAGAAAGTCGAATGGATGATATGAAATTACTTTATTATCATTGATTAATAGTAATTTAATGAAGATTTTTACTATATAGATGCTTTAATTAACTCATTAAATGCTTTATTAACTATCATAGATAAATTATTAAAATTCTAATAATACACAGAGAGATGTAATTAGTTTGTTAGACAACGTTGGAGATTAGTTTAAGCCCTTTTTATTCACTGTAACAGTTGCTGTACGAATATTTCAATAAAGCATGCATGTATATATAAGCACATGAACATATCAAACCTACATACATATATATGCAAGCATACATGTCAATGTGCGCATATGCTAGTTAAGGTTTTTATTTATTTATCTCAACCTTATCCCTCTGGAGGTAATATAAGGGAAAATATTAATAGAGATCAGACCTTAATTTCACTTTATGTATTAGTTATATCATTGTTGTTGTAATGTTTTCATTTAAAGAGTATTTGGGATTATAGTATATAATTAAAGATGTTAAAATGACTTGTATATTTAATATAAATCCAAAATCAATAAATTTTTGGATAATATTAAAAAATTAATACTTAATGATAAAATGTATTTAGAATAATAGTGAATACCTAAAACTACTTAATGACACTATTTACTATACATAAATACATCATTTTTATTAGTTGTAGAATTTATACTACTTTAAATTTAAACAATACCACATTTTATACGTAAATATTTTTACACCATTTTTTACTGCATTGCCGATTCCACAGATACTTTTAAATTTAAAGAATATTATTTATAGTTTACGTTAAAGAAATTAAACTACACCTTCCGATATATCTGTATAACAAGTAAAGTTTAGAAGTTGGTTATTTTGTAATTGATAAGAATATGCAGTTCATATCAGAACATTTTTACTCTCCTTCTTATGAAAAATAAGAAAATTTAAGTAATCATTAGAACACCTCAAAATTAAGGTTATCAACATTTAGGGTCCTTATAATAACATGATATCACTTCTGAAACTCTACTTACTTATATGATATGAGTATTAAAGCCATAGAAGTTGCAGACATAAATATAACTTTAAATTTAAACAATACTGCATTTCATACGTAAATATTTTTACAGCATTTTTTACTGTATTAGAGATTCTCCAGATACTTTTAAATTCAAAAAATATTATTCAAAGGTTATGTTAAAGAAATAAAACTACACCTTCCGATATATTTTTTTTATAATAAGTAAAGTTTAGAACGTATTTTATAATTGATAAGAATATGTAGTTCAAATGAAATAATTTTTTACTTTCTCTTTTATGAAAAATAAGGAATGTCATGTAATTATTCGAAAACCTCAAAATTTAGATTATCAACATTTATGGCCCTTCTAATAACGCGAAATGACTTCTACTTATTTGTGTGACTTAGAATCATAGACATAGAAGCTGCAGACATAAATAAATTTAAATTTAAATTTAAACAATACTGCATTTTATACGTAAATATTTTTACAGCATTTTTTACTTTCCCGATTTTCCCAGATACTTTTAAATTCAAAGAATATTATTCATAGGTTATGTTAAAGAAATTAAACTACACCTTCCGATATATTTTTATAATAAGTAAAGTTTAGAACGTATTTTTTAATTGATAAGAACACGTAGTTCATATCAGAACATTTTTTACTCTCTCTTTTATGAAAAATAAGGAATTTCATGTAATTATTAGAAAACCACAAAATTTATATTATCAACATTTATGGCCCTTGTAATAACGCGAGATCACTTCTGAAACTCTAGTTCTTTGTGTGACATAGAATCATAGACATAGGCGTTGAAAGCATAAATAAAAATTCTACACTAAATGTTCATGTCATAATATATAGAACTAATACCCTGATATCTACGATGAAAACACTCTCTCCCTCTCGAATAAATGAATAAAAAAACTAGAAAAATACCATGAAACAATGTTTCACATTTAGCCATAGGTGTTGGTACAAATTCTCCGTTCAGTTTTACTCTTTGTTTTCCTTGTATCTCAGCTTATTCGTTTTTGTAAATCTTCTGATACATACCATTTTTCAATATTTTCAAAAATATGAATAATATATTATCTACTTCCCCTAAAGCTAGTAATTAGGCGAAACTTAATCTTAACCTCAAATATAATCTTTTTGACCAAAATTCAGTTGTCTAATTTTTCTCTACGAAAGAATAACAAAAAAGAAATGAAGAGAGAGAGAAAAAAGAGAGAAAGACTGATAGATAAGAAAATTGCAAATTTCAGTAGCAAAAATAAATAGTTTTAAAAACAACATAATGTTTTTATACTTAATAAAATGCAGCATGTTATTTGTCACGAAGTGCTATAAGACTTTCTGTAAAAGGAAATATGTTAAGCCTAAGATTTTTTTTAGACAACACAAAAAAACAGAAACAAATCTCTCGAATTTAGCCTTAGAATAACGACATAAAATCTTTTACAGAGTAATTTTCTTAACTGAGAAAAAGAGTTCTCATTTTTATGAAAGATATTCCTGGATTTTTTTTCTTCCCTTCTACGTAGAATAAGTGAATTATAAGTAATCTGAGTGTAGGTTAATGTATTTTTAATGTTTTCTGTATATTGTAGAATGTTCCACGTTATGAAGAACTCTGTTCTGAGTAATTACGTGGCAGCTCGTTTAATCTAAGTTTTAATGTTCCATGCATATAAATATTTCCTTCTAAGCTCCATATTACCATTTTTTCATGGTTTATTTAATGCTATTTTCTAAAATATCTATTTATAACTCAAATTTGTTATCTTAGAACATTAAAAGGAGAAATTTCCTAGAAAGATTTCCTAATTAGTTTATATATACGTGATATATATTGCACAATATTTCTTTTTTTTGGCAATATAAAATAAAAATTACTTTAGTTAAGTCATTTTACCACAATTCGTTAATTTGTTATGCATGAAACTGCTTAAAGATTCTGGAGCTCTTCGAATTGGAGACTTTACAGTCGATTATGTCCGGAGCATACAACTTCTAAACTCTGTACAAGTGTGTACAAGATGTATATGTACATGTATGTTTCATAGGTTCAGAATTATTTTACCCAGACTTATAATATACGGTCTAAACAGATTCAATGGTCTACTTTTGAAGTAGATAGTACAGATTGATGAAAAGTTCATCGATATTTTTCAATCTGACAAGACAGTAGTTAAATTCCAAATAATTGGTACATTGGTACTCTTCGAATTGGAACCTTTAGAATCGATTATGTCAGGAGCATAAAATTTCTAAACTCTGTACAAGTATTACAAAATGTGTAGGTACATGTACTTTTCATTCGTTCAGAATTATTTTACCCAGACTTATAAAATACGATCTAACTAGATTCACTTTAGAAACAGATAGTTCAGATTGATGAAAAGTTTATTGATATTTTTCAGTTTGACAAGACAGTAGTTAAATTTCAAATAATTGGTACATATTTTTTGTATATATTAAATGTATGATTATTCGTTAATTTGTTTCATAATTTAGTTTTTAGTCGAAATTTAAAAACATTATTAGGCGGAATTTTTGTTTTGCTTGATTGACTAAAATACATAGCGTTTTTCACTTCCGATATCAAGAAATTCCGATATTCAGCCTTAAATTTCGAGTTCTATACATTCCTTCTAAATATTTATGTTCAGCATTACAACGTTCTACTTTTTATTCGAAATGAACATTTACATTTCACAATGCAATTACAGGAAATGAATAATCGTAGAATGCAATAAAAAATTCAGAACAGGCAGACAATGATACTAAACCCCTTATACTTCATTTATTTATTTTAAGCAAGTTTAGTGACTAACGGTTCAGTTAAAATACTTGTTACCAATGTTTTGAGAAGGAAATCCTTCTTATAAATGCTGCAATAGAATACTATGCTTAACAAATCATTGTTGTTAAAGTTTTAGGGAAACAGTAAAAGAATGTTGCAGCCAGATTTATATGGATTAATTTTCGTTCATTTTTTTAAAAACAGTGTTTTCCCTATAAGGTTTTGAAACAATTTTATAAAACTTACTTTACGTATTTTAAATAATTTTATATCATCAATTATATTAAACATTCTTACTCAACGTGTTTTATAAATAATTGATTAAAATATAATATAATCTTAATCAACATGTTATATTTCAGTTTTATAAATAGAGTATCAGAGAGTATTATTTAAATTTAAACATATTTTCGCAGATTTTTGTGAGTTAATTTTAGAGATAGATAAAGATAGATAGATATATAGATAGATAAATAGAGATTGATGAATAGAAAAAGATATAAACATAGATTTAAAGAGATTTATATAGAAAAATTAGCTAGATACATAGAGATTGATAAATATAATAAGATAGATATATAGTTACATAGGGATTGTTAGATAGGAAAGATAGCTAGATAAACGTAAACATAGATTGATATATAGAAAAAGATAGACATATAGATATATAGAGACTGATAGAAATAAAAAGACTTATAAGAGTATAGTTACGAAGAGATTGATAGAAAGAAAGAGATATACATGTAGATGCATAGATTATTGATATATAAATGTAGATTGACATGTATATATACATAGAGATGGATAAATAAAGATAAAGACATGGATAAGTAGAATAACATATATAGATATATAGTGACATAGAGATTGTTATATAGGAAAATTAGATAGATAAATATATACATAGATTAATATATAGATAAAGATAGATACACATATAAGTACATAGAGACTGATAGAAAGAAAAAAGACATATAGAAGAGTAATTACGTAAAGATTGATAGAAAGAAAGAGATATACATGTAAATGCATAGATTATTGATAGATTAATATGAATTGACATGTATATATACATAGATATGAATAAATATAGATAAATAGACATAGATAAATAGAATAAGATAGATAGATATATAGGTACATAGAGATTGTTAGATATAGAAGATAGATAGAAAACATAAACATAGATTGATATATTGAAAAAGATAGATATACATACAGATACATAGAGGCTGATAGAAAAAAATACATATAGAAATATAGTTAGAGATCGAAAGAAAGATATAGACATGTTGATGCATATGTAATTGATAAATATAGATTGACATGTATATATAGAGAGAAAGATGGATAAATAAAGATAAATAGATATGAATAAATAGAATTAGACAGATAGATATGCAGTTACATAGAGATTGTTAGATAGGAAAGCTAGATAGATAAATATAAACATAGATTGATATATAGAAAAAGATAGATAGACATATAGATACATAGAGACTGATAGAAAGAAAAACACATATAGAAGTATAGTTACGTAAAGATTGATAGAAAGAAAGAAATAGAAATGTAGATGCATAGATTATTGATAGATAAATATAGATTCACATGTATATATAGATAGACATAGATAAATAAAGATAAATATATATGTATATATAGATAGTGATAGATAAGTAACGATAAATAGATATGTAGATAGGGGGATTGATAGATAGAAAAAGATAAATGGTTATATATATATATATATATATATATATATATATATATATATATATATATATATATATATATATATATATATATATATATAGAGAGAGAGAGAGAGAGAGAGAGATAGATAAATAGACGGAGAGAAAGTGAAATACACATATAGTAAGGACATATTTTCAAAATACCTGGAAAGTCTTAGTTTATGAGTATTTTTTACTAGGCCAAATTTAGGGAATTAATCGCCAAGTATTTATCTAGAAATATAAACAAATCTCTAAATTTCGTAAGAGTCGTAATGCTTTAGCTCTTCGATATAGATTAGATAAAATCAAATAAAAAACTAAAAGTTATCTTATATTCTCAACATAATAATGAAAAATATATAAAAATTTACTTTTCTTAGATAGCTATAAAATCATCAAATATTACTTGATTTAAAATAACTATTATGAATTCAATTCTGTATGTAGGTGAGTTCAAATAGAGCTTTATTTAAAAAAAAATTCTAATCACTCTACAAAATTATTTGTATCATAAACACCACATGAGGTGGAAAATCAAAAGTTTCGCTTATCTTGCATTCGTCTGAATACGTGATGCTCATATTAGTGCATCATTTTTCGCCCAATCCAAACTAAGTAGCATTTAGTTTTATGCGTGTAGCTTAAGTTATTAGTCTTAAAAATTCCAACTGATCTGAGAACGCAAGATAAGTGCCGCATCTAAATATAGTAATAAAGTGTTAAATTACATAGAGTTTAAGAGTTTCGGAAAATAACACATTTCACAAAGCTCATTGATAGCAGATTCATTTTACAGCGCTCATTACATTATATTCTTGTAGAATCCCATTTTGCGATATTAGCTTAAGCCTTTTGTGTCCCTCAGTACTTGGTATGCGCGGAATTAATCTCTTGAGCAAGGGCTTAATGTGAAAAGCTTCCATGAAACATGTTCTGTTTATCAATTAGGTTGCAGTGCCCCGCGTTAATATTTAAAATTGTGCGCAGGGAAATATTTTAATTTCCAATTCTATGGCGTTCTAGACGCATGGAAATAGACTTTTAAGTAGAAATTTTGCAGACTTCCTTTGCTTAGGTGAATGGAATTTGAAAATTAAATATATAAACATGTCACATAAGTTTTAAACTAACGTTTGCTACTTTTAAAATGATATTGTTTCAGTTTCGCAGAGTTAACTGCTTATAATAAAGACTTGCCTTAAAAATGTTATGAAATTTAAAGTGAATAAAATAAGACTGATTAGAAAGGCGTAAATATGACTAAGCACTTTATTTTATTAAAATATTAAGATATGTTTTGATACTACAGTGATATAAAATAGACAAAAAATATAATTTTATAAAAATTATTCCCGAAATTTACTGTGTCATTCATTTTATTTTAATAGATAGTCTTAGTATTTTTGAAAAAAAATATGTTATGAAGAGGAAGACATAAATTACCTTTAAATATAAAAAAAATATTTTTTTTTAAATTTTAATTAGAAAAAATATTTTATTTTGTCTAATAATACTCTAATTATTACTTATAATAATACTCTAATTATATTTTTTTCTAATAAGACATAATATTCATACTGATAAAGATGCATGAAGAAAATTTGAAAATTAAATGTATAAACATGTCACATAAGTTTTAAACTAACGTTTGCTACTTTTAAAATGATATTGTTTCAGTTTCGCAGAGTTAACTGCTTATAATAAAGACTTGTCTTAAAAATGTTATGAAATTTAAAGTGAATAAAATAAGACTGATTAGAAAGGAGTAAATATGATTAAGCACTTTATTTTATTAAAATATTAAGATATGTTTTGATACTACAGCGATATAAAATAGACAAAAAAATATAATTTTATAAAAATTATTCCCGAAATTTACTGTGTAATTCATTCTATTTTAATAGATATAATGTCTTAGTATTTTTGAAAAAAAATATGTTATGGAGATGAAGACATAAATTACCTTTAAATATAAAAATAAAATATTTTTTTTTAAATTTTAATTAGAAAAAATATTTTATTTTGTCTAATAATACTCTAATTATTACTTATAATAATACTCTAATTATAATTTTTTCTAACAAGACATAATATTCATACTGATATATATGCATGCACAAAATGTGAAAATTAAATGTATAAACATGTCACATAAGTTTTAAACTAACGTTTGCTACTTTTAAAATGATATTGTTTCAGTTTCGCAGAGTTAACTGCTTATAATAAAGACTTGTCTTAAAAATGTTATGAAATTTAAAATCAATAAAATAAGACTGATTAGAAAGGCATAAATATAATTAAACACTTTATTTTATTAAAATATTAAGATATGTTTTGATACTACAGCATTAAAATAGACAAAAAATATAATTTTATAATAATTATTCCCGAAATTTACAGTGACATTCATTTCATTTTAATACTATAATATCTTAGTATTTTTGAAAAAAAATGTGTTAAAGGTGAAGACATATATTACCTTTAAATATAAAAATAAAATATTTTTCTAATTAAAAAGACATAATATTCATACTGATAAATATACATATATAAAATGAATATTCAGCAATAAGGATTATTTATATATGAAATTTAAAATTATCAAATTAAAACTTTAGAATAAAATACAAAGATAATATAATTTCTTCATATTATAATTAGTTATAAGTAATTAAAATCTGTTGCGATGCCTCTTTAATACTTGAATACAAATTATTCTGATGTTGGAAAGTAATTCAATGATAACGACTAAAGTTTTAAATCAATTTAAAAATATATTTAAAGTGAGATAATTTTTAATCAATATATTTGGACATAAAAAGCTACATCAGAGAAAGAAAATAATTTAAATTTGGTTCTTTAAGTTTATTTTATTTATTAATATTTAGAGGAAATATTATTTAAAAATAAAACAAATGATTAAACTAATGTCTATAAACGAAAATATAATTCATTAGTTTCTATAGTGGCACGGTATTGTCTGAAATGGTAGGGTAAATGGTAATAGTTCTGAAATGATAGGGTAAAACTTAATAATATAAATACATGTATTATATTTTTAAAACCAAGCATTAAAACCTGCTCTTCTGTACCAGATTTAGTGGGTTTAAATACCACTGTAGACATGGTCATTCTTAGCTGTTCGAAGTCAACTTTAAGCAGCAAGTCTTGGTATTACTATTTAGTGTTGCTGTGGCAAAAAGTAGATCGTAGTACTTCAAACCAACCAACTATTACGACTTAATATTAAAATGGGGGGGAAATTTAATTATTAGGATAAAGTTCTAATAAATTACAAACCTGCATTATTTTAACACATTTTTTAATATATTACAAAAATAAAATACCCATTTATGCATGTAATAATAACATAACCATAATAACCAGTTTCATTTCAATTGTATTCTAAAATACATTTCTGGCTGTTCTATCACTAAAGTGAAAACATTTGGTGATATTCATGTTTTCACTCTTACTACTGTGGTCACATTTACGACTCCACGAATAGCAAAATTAACTTCTTAGTTCAACTATTATTACATAACTCCTTTATTTAGCTTAGTTTCAATTCTTATGCCTTACCAAGTGAGTAATATAAACACAATCCCATTTGCTGGCTCACTGTTGTTTCATACCACTATATAACCTTATGTAAGACATTTTAGGTCAGATCGCCAAGGACGGGGTGTTTCAATAAATTGCATATTTTAATTTTTAGTTATCCTATTCTTTTACTTATCTTTCATACCTTACTTATCCTTATCTTTCATACCTTACAGACTGCAATGTATCTAGCATTCTTGCATGAATACAATTTTAATTTTGTAGTGGGTCAGAACACCCATACATAATATATATGTACGTAACACATCAAAAATATTATCCTTAAGTGATAATACAGCATTCTCCTTCAATCTCCTTTTTCCTCACCTCATTTGTTAATACCGAATTTCCCAGACATAAAATGTCAAATAAAGGAGTATTCTGGAATGTAAATTATCTTTACCAGTCTCTCAAAACTAACTTTTGTTGGTTGGTTGGTTGGTTGAGGTTTATTGGCGCAAGATCCAAGCAAGGATATGCTGTGCCAAACAAAAGAGTGAAATTCTAAAACACAAAATATATAATTTAAAAGTAGAGGACAATATCAAATACTTAAAAGAAAAAAATGCAAGTAAAAAACGATGAAAAGATTCGCATTAAAATACTATTTTAAAATTAAAGAAGGTTAAAAATTTCAATGCGAATTAAAAATTTAAAAAGTTTTGGGTGGAGTGTCTCACCCAAAAGCTCGCTTAGACTGGGAAGAAAAGTTTTAAAATATATATTGTAAAATCGTGAAAAAGCGGTACATGAAGTTAAAATATGACCAACGGTCAGATGAGTGTGGCAGAAAGAAAAATGTGCAGCAGGCTCGGCCAAAAGTAAATGTTTATGACTAATTAATTTTGGAATAAAAGCTAATTTTTTCACCCCTGGCGAAAATTTTCAGTTGTCTCGAAAAAATGCTTTCGCTTTTGAAATTTCTAAATTTCAGAATTGTTTTGTCGAGCTAGATTAAATTATCAAGGTTCACTCTTGAATTCAGAAATTGATGAACAATCTTAAGTCTCCTGTGAACCCAGTCACGTGATTCGCTCACTTTGGAGCCGACATTAGTGAAAGATATATTATTTTTGGAGCATTTTCTTCAGAGCTCTTGTACCTTAAAGAAGATCGGTGGACCGATGCTAGCCGATAATTCGTAAATGTGAAATAGCAGGAGATTGGACATCGTTTATTTTAATGGCTCCATGACTGCTGAGTACTTAGGAATTATTTCTGCTCTGGGAAATCTAAATAATATAGCCTAATCTCCAGTGCTTCTATCTTCCGAGCTTTCAACTGTGTATATATAGTATATATATATATATATATATATATATATATATATATATATATATATATATATATATATATATATAAATGTATGTATATATATGTATGTATAGAAATGAATAATTAATGAATATTTAGATTAAATAATGGCTACTTAATGATTTTAAGAATATTGAATATTGAATTACGAATATCTGTATTAACGCAATAAGTTAATTTTGATAGCTAAGTACGATTATTTGTAAGTTGGTTGTGCACTTTCCTTAAATATTAATGTCTGTTAATTGCAATTTCTCTTTATAATTGAATCAAGGGAATCCACATTGATTACCTCGGTCCCAGTCATCAATTATAAAAGTTGTTTCAAAAATACCTTTCCCCTCTTTTGTCTTGAGAAAGAAAAGTATATTGAATTTATGAGCCGTAAATTTGGTTTTATACCCTCATTAGTGTCAATAATGATATTGCTGCATCCGGTTCCCAAAATGCGCCGACGGAAGAGAGGGAAAAAAAGGGGAAGTTTTGACGAAAAGTTTTCTGCTATAAATTTCATTAGGTATCATAAACAAATTAGGGTATATATTACGATACCGGTGGAAAAAATATAACTGACAAAATAGAATTACGTATAAAAAGATCTGAGCAGTGCTGCGCTAATGGCTTCACTATAATAACCTCTGAAGTTTTGAAGAGACAGAGCGAGAAAAAAAAAATTCTGCACACCCGGAATAAAAATTCCTTCTAATTTAGAAGACTTACAATTCAGGCTATTTTAGTTTGTGTAATATATGGATATACGTTAATATCTATAGACGTTTACCTCCTGAAGTATCTGAAGAAGAAAGTTTTCCAAAAGGGAAAAAGGTAACGCTGTTCAAAGCAAATTTTATAAAAAATAGGAATATACTTAAAAGTTTAAAAGTATTAGAAGATAAAGTCATAGTAGTAAAAGTTTAAAAGTATTAGGTCGGAGATTTTTGTTTCAAAATATGGTAATTTTAATGTTTCGTATATCATGTTTGATAGAAATTTAAAAAAAAATTATGTTAATACTTGTCTTTTTCATTCATTTTCCTATCCTGTAAATCGCATAAGGTAGGGTTTGTCGATGTGTGTTTCACAGAATACTTTGGCTTCTTAACGAACTTGACTTTTTCATCCATTTCCCTGTCCTGTACACCAAAATAGGGTTTGTCGAAGTGTGTTTCACAGAATACTGGGGCTTCTTAACGAACTTGACTTTTTCATTCATTTCCCTGTCCTGTACACCAAGATAGGGTTTGTCGAAGTGTGTTTCACAGAATACTGGGGCTTCTTAACGAACTTGACTTTTTCATCCATTTCCCTGTCCTGTACACCAAGATAGGGTTTGTCGAAGTGTGTTTCACAGAATACTGGGGCTTCTTAACGAACTTGACTTTTTCATCCATTTCCCTGTCCTGTACACCAAGATAGGGTTTGTCGAAGTGTGTTTCACAGAATACTGCGGCTTCTTAACGAACTTGACTTTTTCATCCATTTCCCTGTCCTGTACACCAAGATAGGGTTTGTCGAAGTGTGTTTCACAGAATACTGGGGCTTCTTAACGAACTTGACTTTTTCATCCATTTCCCTGCCCTGTACACCACTTAAGATAGGGTTTGTCAAAGTGTTCCATGCTGTATAGAGTGTTATCATGGACGGTGACACCAAATTTTGAAATTTAAAATAATTTAGTTTACAGAATCACCTAGACTTTGGCTACTCTCTCGAAAAGTTTAACATATTATTTTATTGTCGCGTGTGGACCTAGTAAGGGGCACACCAAAGAGATGAATGTATTAGTCACAAAGAGGATGAGGGATAAAAACCATGTCACGTAAAAGTTGTTTAGGAATTGTATAAGAATATTTGAGCAAAGCAGGAACAAGCAAATCAACATGGGTTAACAAAGAAATATCGACATAGGTTGTAATGTTATATACTGTATTTTTGGATAGAATTGCCAGGAAGTTATTTTTGAATACGAATAATATTATGGTTAAAATATCATCACAGAATATACATATGTAAATACATGAGTTACTTAAAGATTAAAACCACTTTAATGATCATAAACACAAAAACGTTTATTCTAATTCAAATTAATTCTAAATAAATACGTTCTATAAATGACTCTGTATTTGCAGATACTGAGAGCACTATCACATCTCTCCTATTCATTCTTCATACTTGAAAAGGCAATAACTTTTATCTCACTTCACACATGCGGTTAAGACATTTCGCACTGATCCTGTTTAAAGGATGTCGTGAATTACTAGCGTATATCTATAATAAAATCCCTTTGTAAGAATAGTTCATGTGTGTGTCTCTTAAGCACGCATGATTAGACGATATTTTAATCGTCCGCTTTTGAAATTAAAGAGATTAACTGTACCTTTATTAGATATTAGAGGCTTATTAATGACTCAACCCCAGATTCCTCTTAGCTAGAGATTTAATTAACGATCTATTGATATTTCAAATCCTCTTTCGCATCTTGAAATTAAATGTTACATATAATTTATGTATAATAGGTATCCAAATTATTACACCAGATATGTCTGAAATAAAATTCTTCTTTTTCGTTTCCTCATTTTAGTACCTAATTTCTCATCCATAAAATGTCCGATTTAAAGAAGTGTTCGTTGGCTTAGTTTTACTTGTCTCGCAAAATTAAAGCTTGGATAAATGTTAATGTTCTGTCTCTCTGGTTACATTTTTCAGCTATGCCAACAACTGTTTCACTACTCCTATGACTAAATTGCTGATTGTGTGGTTTTTAGGCTGAATTAAATAATAAAGATTCACTCTTGACTCTCAAAAAACGCTGAATGACCATAAGTATCAGTGGAACAAAACGTTGAGATCTTTCACTCTAAGGTGCGAAAATCCTTCAAAAATGTATTTTTCTTGTAGTATTCCTTCTAAAGCTATTGCCTTGTAAAGACAGTCTGTTGAATTTTGCGACTTAAAAAAATAGGAAGTTTTGCATTGCTGGATTAGTTTTATTCATGACGAAATAACTTCAAATTTGGAAATCTTTTGCCCAGTTAGCCAAGGAAACTCAAATAATTGGAGCTAATCTCCCGTTTAATCGATCATAAAGTTTACCAGTTATATAATACATATATATATATATATATATATATATATATATATATATATATATATATATATATATATTGTATATAACCTGTGAAAATTTTATGAAAAAATATTAAAAACTTTTTGAGGTAACATGCGCGTTACATGAAAAAAACACAATATGAAAAATTTAAGTTTTGTAAGTTTAAATTTGCTTACACTAAACAGGTGGCAGATGTTTATTCGTAACTCCTCTTAATATTGGTAATTTTTAAAACGGATTGTTTTAAGGTCTTCAGAACTGAATTCCATTAAGCATATATATTTTCTAAAAAATTAAAATTTTTGTCTATTATCCTTCTTAAAATAATTTAAATATTCCAAAAATACATATAATAGGCACTACAAATGTACTATATAATGCAAATGTTCATTTAGAGCAAAATCTACGATATACTGAAAGCAAAACATTTTAACTAATTCCTTTCGAAATAAGTCTCGCTTGCTTGCGTCTTTGTGTCTAGGAGAAAGACTCACAGATACTAAGAATGCGAGATATCTGACATTAAACAAAGACAAGATGTGACAACCCTTGTATTAGTGAATAACGAAGTTAATAAATTCTATTTTATAATTGCATTATTTATTAGGATGCAAATATCATGCAAGTAATAGCTTACAAAATTTCCTCAATGGCATTAAGGATTCAGTTTGGTCGTTTCATGACACAAACATATAACAAAACCGTAGCTGCTTTCCGCTTGTCCCTAACTAATTGTACCCTCCGCATGAATAGAAGGAGAGGAGGGGGGGCTGCCGAATATTCAATTCTGCTTCGTTCAAGGAATTGTAATGGGATATTATTTCGGGAAATATCTCGGCGTTAATATAGTAATTCATTTAGTGAGAATAAACGGGATGTATCATTTTCACTTTTTAGTATTAAATTTTATATTTTTGATAGTTTTTAGTTCTCTCTATAAACTAAATGATGTATTGTATTATCGATAAATTACAAGACTCAAATTTCAACGAAATATTTATTTTGCCCAGGACTTATATAGTGTTGACTTAATTTTGTGAGTATGCTCAGTCACTCTGAATAAATATTTCTTTATATAGAGTATTTATATATACTGTATAGAATTTTTGTATTTTTGGTAGTTTTTCTTGTTCTCTTTATATACTAAATGAAGTATTGTATTCTGGATAAATTACAAGGCTCAAATTTCAACGAAAATATTTATTTTAACCAGGACTGACGGAGTGTTGACTTAATTTTGTGAGTACGCTCAGTCACTCTGAATAAATAATTCTTTATATAGAGTATTTATACACACTGAATAAAAATTGCTTTCTATCAGAGCTTTTTAATCTTACAAGACCTTCAGTAGGAGTCACGAAAATGTTTTTCAAGTTCGGAATTTCTTTAACTTATAATAGTTTTATAATTACTGAAATTTTTACATATTGTACCTGAAAATAAAAACAATGAAGACAAAATAAAGAAGTAAGAATGTTTTTTTATATTACATGTATAACTCTTTTAACCTGCAGAAGATGTCACGAAAAATTTCAGCAATTTTGGAATTTCTTTAACTTATAATGTTTTACAATTACAAATCTTTTTACATACTGTTTCTGATAATAAAGACAATATAGACAAAAAAGAAGAAAAAGCGTTGTTTGTCAAAAATACAAAGAAAATTGTTTCGATGAATTTTTTTATATTACATATATAGCTTGCAGTACCTGCAGCAGGTGTCACGATAAATTTTAAGAATTTTGGAATTTCTTTAACTTATAATAGTATTACAATTACCATTTTTTTTACAGTCTGTACCTAAAATTAAAGAAAAAAAAGGAAGAAAGAAAGCTTTTCTGTGTCAAAAATACAAAGAAAAATGCTTCGATAATTTTTTTATAATACATACATTTATTTTACTTGCTTTGCACGCAAAGGTGTTCTTCATAGACCCTACATATGCAAGATCAGATTTTTTTGGTAATACATACTTGCTGGTCCGTCTTTGGCTTCAGCCTTTGCATATCCGCTACTATAAGTGAGTTTTCTCGGTAAATGTAACTTTTATAAAGTTCCACTTAATTTGTAGATTATAGTTAATACATAAATTTAGCCAAGTAGTTAAATTTATTTATATTATTGCGCTATATTTTTACGCTTGCTACTTATTTAAAAAGTTCACATTGTTCTATGTCTTAAAATTAAAAATTAAAGTTAATGACCTAAAACAAACTGCTATAGCATTATGCAGTAAAAATTAATAAACTGACAGCTTCACACATCCTAGTATAGAAACGTATATTAGAAATTTTCATTTTACTTCCTTTGCACGTGACGCTGTCATTTCGTCGAAAGCCCATGGCATGCAAGATCAGAGTGTTTACGTAACATATCAGCTCTAGGATGTCTTTAATTTCCAATTAACACAATGCTTATCGAGTCTCACAAAATTTTCTTAAATAGTATGGGGTACGCACACCAAATAATTTAAGAAACTCTGCTCTACATAAAAGGTACTCAAATACAAAGTAACTACGAGGGTTGGAACTTTGATAGTGGCAACTATTTATTTACAAGGAATACAAAAGTAATTCATGTCACCATGCTTTACAATCCTTCAATATAGTCGCCCGCATTGTGTATAACTTGTTTCCAACAATGTGGAAGTCGCAGAACACCTGTAGTAGCACCTGTTCGGTTGATAGTTCGAATGGACCGGTCTATTGGAGCAAGAATCTCTGGAACAGTTCTGAAGTGAATACCACAAGTAGTTTCTTCATCATAGGAATTAAGACAAAGTCACAAGGGCTTAGATCTGGGGAGTATAGTGGATGGTAAAGTACTTCCCAACTACATCGATCGAACAAATCAGTCACAGCTTGTGTTGTATGTGACCGAGTATGGTCATGCAGAATGATAGGGGCATTCTGCAGAAAGTGCAGAATTTTTCTCATGCTCAGGCGTTACTTCAGAAGTGCAGTACAGTCGTATGAGCAATTCTTGTCTTTTGGGACAGTTCACTAATCGTTTGGTATCAATCACTGTTCATTAGTGCGGCAATAGCCTGCACTGCTGCATCGCTGACACCAGGATGACCTGCATGTCTCCCACATTTGAGCGTCCTATATTGAAGGATTTTACCCATCTTGCGACAGTTCTGTAAGGCAAACAGATTTTCTACCAGTCTCTTAAAGACCTAGATGACATTGTCGTGATGTACTACCTCTGGCTCATTGAATTTCTATCCATTTCCACAGTCGTATGAGCAATTCTTGTCTTTGGGACAGCTCACTAATCGTTTGGTATCAATCACTGTCCATTAGTGAGGCAACAGCCTGCACTGCTGCATCGCTGATACCAGGATGACCTGCATGTCTCCCACATTTGAGCGTCCTATACTGAAGGGTTTTACCCATCTTGCAACAGTTCTGCAAGGCAAACAGATTTCCTACCAGTCTCTTAAAGACCTAGATGACATTGTCGTGATGCACGACCTCTGGCACATTGAATTTTTATCCATTTCCATAGTCGTATGAGCATTTCTTGTCTTTTTGGGCAGTTCACAAATTGTTTGGTATCAATCCCTGTTCATTAGTGCGGCAACAGCATGCACTTCTTCATCGCTGATACTAGGACGACCTTCATGTCTCCCACACTTGAGCGTCCTTTCTTGAAGGCTTTTACCCATATTTCGACAGTTCTGTAAAGCAATACAGATTCTCCGCATGCATCTTAAAGCCCTAGATGACATTGTCGTGAGCTACGACCTCTGGCACATTGAATTTTTTTATCAATTTTCGTTGTTCTTGTTTTAAAAACGGCCTGAAAATTCTCATTTTGACTATTTCTGAACTTACTATGACTAGTGTACTCTTAACTTCTCTCAATGTATCTCGCAAAACTCTAAAAAAATATTTAAAAAATCTCAAATTTTATATTTAGGAATATCCTAACGTCTTGTTATGCTCCTCCCATCTTAGTTGCAATCTTGCATCTATATAGCGAAATATTTCAATATAACGTTATTACACTCATCTTTAACTCAAAAAAGGTAATCCGCAAAATGATGAAATCTTAAATGTAGAACTTTGATGTCTCATTTTGTTCTTCTTTTGAATGCAATTTTTGTAACGAAAGTTTTCAAGATGACGTATTTAAAAGGTGTGAAGTGTAGCTGAAAAACAGTTGTCTGTAAAATGCTGAAATTTCGAATTTATGAAGATTATATGATTTAGTCGTGCATCTAGTCTTTGTACCATGAGGACCCAAGTTCCTTTTTAAATAAGTGAAATGATTAAAATAATGTATATAAATACAATTATGCTTATAAAAATTTATACAGTATTAAATACTGATATTTCACTGTTAAATTTAAAATCCTGAAGCTGTTTAGGAATATAATTTACTGCAGTAATTTAATCTTTACATAACATTACCAAAAAAATATTTTTTATTGAACCTTCGCTTTTTTATATTAAGTATTGCCTGAAAGTGAATTTTTCCACAAGAATGAAAAGCATTGTGCTTCTTAACAGAAAAGAAATAACTCATTCTGATTATTAAAGTCAGAAAATTCATTTAAATTTTTATTTTTATTTTTTCGGTGTTAATGTACATACAATTTTAATACTAAATATATGAGAAAAAAATAACTACGAAATCTTGAACTATTATAGCTTATAATATAATCCTAGTAAAAAATTTAATTTTATTTTAGTTATATCAGTTAATATAATTTAAATTAGTTAATTTAATAAACTACTATAATAAATTATTATAATTAGTTAATATAATAACAATAATCAGTTAATATAATTTAAATTCAAAATATATTAATATTAATTATATTAGTTTGTTTATAAAATATTTTGTGATAACAAACTATGTCTTACAATCAAAAGTATTATGTATCCTTATCGGAAAACACCGATTTAATTATATTCTAATTTTTGGCAGTTTTATACATAAAAAAAAGCTATTTTATTATTTTCACTTCTTTTGTATTAATAGCTTTCATAATATCATTTATTTCAGATACGTGATATTTTTACAAAGGTTTGAAAATTTAGACATTGCATCCAATATTTTTAACGGTACTTAAAGAAAACTTCAAAAGAAAATCAAGCTAAAAAATAAATATATTATGGCTGTATGTCAAATAATTATATGTTTAAAAATTTTGTAAAAATTTCATTGAGTACATACGTTCACTACTCTTATATATTGGCCATAATTCAAAATTTACATTTAAAATAATCATTTTCATTCTTTAAAGAAGTGTCAGACACTTCCAAGAAGGCTTCAGTCTGATAAGTATCACCTTAACTAAGTTGCCAAGAGAAAAACAAAAATCTTGTTACAGAAAATAGGGATTTAATCTGAATCCGAGTCTCCCAGATCTCTTTCTCCCTAGAAAAGAAACAACATAAAATCTCGGGGATACCTTTTGGCGAGAAATACGATGACAAAACTAGTAAATTTCTTAAATGGAAGAAGCTTGTTGTAGTCATTCTTTTCCGGTAAAACGGTTTAAGATACAGGTACGATGCAAGATTTCTAGCAAACACATTTTTTTGTTTGCTCTTGTTGTTACTCGACTTCGCAGGGTTATAAAACTCAATCTTACATAGAAGATTGGAAATTCTGATCTTATGATTAGTTACTTTGACTTTTTCTAAAGTACTTAATACTATATAGAAAATAAATATATAGTTAATGCTACCAGTCTAAAAGATGGAGTATAGTATTAAATTGAGGATACCATGTAGTCTTTATAGAAGGTAATAGCTTTTTAAAATTTATAGTAAAACCAATTGAACATTTTCCAACACGAGGGTTAATGAGATTGGGACCTACTATTTAAAATCATTTCCAAACGTCTACGAACATCCATGCTTGTAATTTCATGTCAACACAGAAAATATGATACCGAAAATCAGCGTTCAACCCATTTAATCATCATTCTTCACAGTATAAATACTTATAAAACTTAAAAGCCAAATTCCAAAAAACTGAAATAATATTTTAAAAATTCTTTTGGAATTATGTATACTGTTTTGTAAGGAAAAATTATGTTTCATATCTATATGATTTTAATGTATATTATAACACTTAATGAATATATAACCATTAACAGATTGACATATTTACCCATCATAACGATAGGGGAAAATATTAGATATAAAATTATACTAATGCGTTTTTTAAAACAGTGTTGTCCACGCTTTGGAGTTAGTTAATCACGTGTAGTTCATTCGGTTGACTTTCGAATGGACGCATGCGTGAAATGATGGAGCTCTGTTTCATCCATTGTCACATATCGGGTTTATTACAATTAAACAGCTTCAAACGTAGCTCAAAATCATTAATTCGTTGTTGATTTTGGTTGATTGTGAACTCGCATGGCATCCAATATATTCAGAGCTTTCTCATACCCAAATATTCTTTCACGATATGTCCAACAAGTTCCTTTAATTTCTTTAGAGTCTCAGATATATCAATCAACTTCACTTTACGATCATCCAAAATTATTTTGTGAATTTTTCTTATGTTTTCGTCGATTAAAGCTTCTTTGAGGCGTCCACAGCTTGCATTGTCCTCGGTACCCATTTCTCCAGGTTTAAATTTAGCAAACCATTTATCAACGGTTGATTTTCCTGGTGCAGAGTCCTGGTGCAGATAACGTTTATCAACACAAGACTTGCTTCAACAATATTTTTTTTTCTCTAAAAAGCAATGTTTTACTAACACCCGGATTTATTTTTATCCGTTGTTTTCAAACTAACAAAAGTGTCTTTACTCAAAATACTATTTCTCACAAACTAATAGTCCAACAGCTGTCAAATTTATACACCTGTCTTTGAAAGGTCAGGTCTAACTAAAAATTATATGGATTTATTACTAGTAGCACCATCTATGTGTCAGACTATGAACTTATCAGCTTAACTGTTAGAGTAATGTTTAAGAAAATACCACTTACACTATTTCTTTAAATAATATTATAAAGTCCTACATGTAGCATTAACCGGAAATACCGGACTTTTTAAACAATGCAAGAATAAAAAAAATTATTCAATAACAAAATAGGAAAAAGTACAGGACTATTTAAATATTGTTTTCGTAAAGGTATTTCAAAATTAAACTGTAAAAAAGGTTTAAGAATAAACAAAAGTCGTTATATATATATATATATATATATATATATATATATATATATATATATATATATATATGTAGGCTCCAAACAGTAGAAGGAAATTAAATAATTGAAAAGTGAACCGGAAACAGCTGGAAAATAAGTTTAGAATAGACAGAAAATTTGCATTTATTACAGGGAAAGCTTTGGAAAATGGGTTGGAAGATTTTAAATTGAGGACATGCCTTTCATTAAGACATTTTGTGGATGGGAAGACAGATTTAAAGGAATAAGTGTGGGACAAAGGATATTTTTTTATGAGACATGAATGTGTAAGAATTTTTATATATTTGTAACAACAAGTTACATTTCGGTTAAGCTTTTTTTAAATCTTCCCGTGACTCATGGTGAAAGACATAGTATTGACTTTTCGAAGCTAGAATCCCCCAAACCAAGAAACCATTGTATTGGTTGGGAGAAGTTCGAAGTTTCTTTATAGTTCAAACTGGTCCTGTACTGGTATGTCTTTAACGATGACCCACGGGAAGAGGTAAAAAAAGCTGAACCGATTGTAAGTTATTGTTACAATATCACATACATCTATTGTGTAACGAAGACTGTCTGACTATGCAATTTAGTCCACATTCTTATTCAAACACCTGAAGCAAACAATTGAAAATTTTAAAATTTTCGAAATTTCCGGAAACATTGTCGCATGTTCTGTTTAAAGAGTGAGTAATCTCTGGAGTTTTTAATTGATATCGCTGTTAATTGAAATACCACACAAATTTTGAAGTCTAGACTGCAGAATTGCATCTATATCGGAAAAAAAATCTATAAGGAGTTTCGGGAATAGACGAAGCTATAGAGATATATCTTAATTACATGATTTATAAGCATCACGATATTTTTATTTCAAACATAACTTATGAATCATAAGCTGCTTAATTATAAAAATTGCTAATTTTGAAAATATATTGAGATTGCTCTATGGACATTCCATGTAATATAAGTTTATTACATATTTTGAATAATATTCTCTTACGTAAACAAATAAAACATTACGTTTAATAATAAATAATATTTACGTAACGAAGAAATGTATTAAGATGAAAATTCGTTTATAAGAAATTTGGTAAACTATGCAATAAGATATTTTAATTTTCCTTCAT
This sequence comes from Pardosa pseudoannulata, assembly GCA_032207245.1. Taxonomy (NCBI): domain Eukaryota; kingdom Metazoa; phylum Arthropoda; class Arachnida; order Araneae; family Lycosidae; genus Pardosa; species Pardosa pseudoannulata. The sequence goes on along the minus strand of CM063508.1, from coordinate 177,576,770 downwards.
CAGATTGTATTCAAAATCTATTCTCTTTGGAAGTACTCTGAAGTTATTCTGAGATTTTAAATATCTCAATACGGAAAATGTATTATGCATTATGTATATTTTTACTCTTCAAAAACAACCAAAATTTAATGAGTCGGGGAACTTTTAACCATTACAATATTAATTCTATTTTCAACCTGCTATAATTTAAAATTGTATATTTATAGAATAAGGATAATTTTAATGATAAACTTAAATTGGCACCGTACTTTCAAAATTAATTTATTTTGTTACTGATTAATTAGCTTGAAAATGTAACTTACTAGTTAATGTAATACTAGAAAGTGTGCTACTAGAAAATGTAATTATTAGTATTATATTTATGTGTTTTTAATTTCGAGTTAAAGTCTTAATAATTTTTAAAGTTATTAATGAGTGATTATTTCGAAATATGCATCATTGAAAATAAGCACTGTTTATTTCGTTTACTTAAATAGGAGTCATTTTTTATTGGATAAGTTTTAGTCCTTAAAATAAAATTTAGATGCTCTACTAGAAGCATTATTTGTAATTATATTTAGGATAGAATGGGTAAAATTTCCATTTTTCTAGTGTAAAATGTAATCTAATCATTTTCTTAATTAAATTGATTTTTCTGCTTGTAATGTGTTAATTATAGCTAACATTTATTTTATTTTCTACAGTATGGATCGTCATTAAATATATAAAATACATGGTGGTTAGAAATGCCACTGAAAAATTTCAAATGCTAATAAAATTCGAAAATTTTTACTCAAGAAAACTCTTTAATGTAGCTTTCAGTGAAAAGTAAATTTCCTGTTAAATTAATTATATGAATTATAAGTAAAGGATATTAAAATATAACTTTTAGTCACATCCTTAGTTACATTTCAAAATTCAATTATGTAAAAAGATTCAAATTTCATGTAAATTTAGCTTAGGTGGATGTCCTTTGTAGCCTTAAATTTATTTGTTCTTGAATTATATGTTTTCAAATGTTCAATATACTTAACATATAAATGTGTGAAAATTCAAGATTTCAAAGATATGTCGTTACAGCAATCTCACTACTTACAACATTGCTTGTTTATTCCTATTTTACAGAGCCGAACGATGGCCGATTTATTAGAGCGCTGATCGTCGGTACCTGAAGTCGTGGGTTCGAATCCCACTATAGCATGGATGTTCGCAGGGGTTCGGAATCAGCTTTAAGCAGTAGTTCTCGGTCTCATTAGCCCTCATGTGCAAAATAGTAGACCTTAGAGCTCCAAACCAAACCACATCCTATTATATAGATATTTAGTTGAAGTTGAAGCGTTATAGGACGTTGTAACGATGCCATATATATATGACCATCACTCAATGCATTTATATTCGCAGGGTAGGATATCTGTTGTTACTTCCAGTGTGATGGCAAATGTGTCAAGTGATGAAATGTAAAAAGGTCGATTCGACACGGCTTGTTTTCAAGACCTCTTGCCATACAAATTTGTATAGAGCAGAGTTTCAATATTTTTGTCCCCTGTAAATGTTTCTGATCGGCAAAACTCCAGATGGAGGGATCCAGTCAAGTAGACGCCAATTATTGGGCCCTTTAGAGGAATTTGTTTGGTTTTGTTTGGAATGCTACGTTCTACTTCTTGCTACACGAAGGCTAATGAGACAGACCTACAGCTTAAAGCCGATTCCGAACGGCTACGAATATCTATGCAGCAGTGGGATTCGATAACACGAACTCTGGTACTGAAGGCTAGAACCCTAACCAATCGGTCATCGTTTGGTCCATTTAGAGAGAATGAGATGGAATGAAGATTCACTTTTGCAGAATTCCCCGAAATACAACTCCAGTAGTGCTTTAAGAACCATCTATTTAACAATTAACAATCCCTTTAACAATTTGTATTACAAATTATATTTCAATTCAGTTAGCAGCATCTCTCAATGCTTTTAAGTGTTTTATTTGAAATAGTCTTAAACTAAACAAAAGGACAATTTAATTAAGTAACAGAAAAATTTCATTAAATATCAAATTTATATATACAGTATTTCACGTTTCACACACACTGAAAGTATGGTTTGTATTCATCCTCTAGGTTTATTTCTAGTTGATCCTCTATTGGTTCGGATTTGAAAAAACGCCAAGTGAGACTCTATAAAGAAGTTTGAGGGGAAAACTGATGTCAAAATACTCGACACAGAAGTGAAAAGGGTTAAATACGTTTGGCAGCAAATGAGAGATGGAGAATGGGTTGAGAAGCTGATTTAATTGGTCATAGTGAAAAGCAAGTAGCAGCTCTCTGTTTCAAGACTTCGCGTTTTTTTCATTTTTCTTTTCAATTTTTTTTTCTCTTTTCTGATCAATAGTTTTCTTCGAGAGTGTTTAGATGATATCACTAAGATGATAGCATTAGTACTTCTTCCCAGCTTTCGCTTGTAGAATAAAATACTGTCAATTAAAAGGCTGAAAGTGCACATCCCCCATATAATAATAGCCTAAGTTATCTGTCCGTCTGTCCTCGAATTTTAAAACGGTTTTACCTGGAATAAAGCATCCATATTGGATTCTTGATGAGTTGGGGTTACCAACGTTCGAAATCCACCCCTTTCCCCCCCTTCTAGCATTTAGGGCCATTATTTCCAGCTCTATTTTCCTCTGTAAGAGCAGACTATTAAAATTATCAATTTGTCACATCATAAAAGGTAAAAATAGCATTTTCCTAGCATTATGAAGTCATTTCTTTAACCATCTCATTTAATGATTTGATATTTTAAATTATTTAAATATTGTCTGCATTATTTCATACTTTTTATCACTGAACTTTAGATATTATGTAAATCCTCATGATAAATTAGGTACATATGCGATAATTTTAAATGTAATCTTCGATTATCCAATGGAAATTGTATCACCGGTATTAACACGATCACAATATGATCCGGTACAAATACGATCTACCTCCAGGATGTAGTGGAAATGATAGTTTCATTACTTTGCTCCGTTTAATTACTGTAGCAGAAAAAAAATGGAAAAACTTAACGATAATTTCAACGTAGCAAAGAATGAATATTCTTTCTAAACGAATTCAACGTGATTCTAAACTGCATTCACAGTATCAGGAGATTTTAGAGGAGTATGAGGGAAAACAAATTATTGAGAATATACCAGATAATTCTCAGCCAAAATGTGAACCATTTTATATCTGTCTTATAAGGTACTTTACAATTCCGGAAAATTAAAACTTTACCGATCCAGTCATATGACAGGCTATATGCTGGTATACCTGTAAATACCATTATACATACCTCCATCCTTTTTTAATAAAGTATATAACTGTTCCATTGCTTAATTTAGACAAGTCTTTGACAGCGTCCTTCTAGACTTCAAGACAGCGCTATTGGGCACCTTATATGCTTTTGACTGTTTTTATTTAAAAACGTCTGGTACTCAAATATTTAAAATGATTAAATATATTATTACTTTATTTATAAACATAATTTGATAATTTTGCAACAATGTTTATAACCAATGAAATGGCAACGGTTTGAAATTAGCTGACAAGACAATTAAATAAATGCATTCATATTGTGGAATTTTTAAAAAATAGATTTTTTTAAATGAGCTAGTTAGTATTTTCTTTAATATTAGTTAAATCAAGATTTAACAAAAAATTGAAGAGTTTCTAATTAATTTTAATACATTAATATTTTTTATACAAAAGACAATTAGAACATCCTACAACTAACATAACCTTATTTAAAATTCCAGTTTTCCAAACGAAGGTGACATTAACTTCACCTTAATTTAATCACAGAGATAAAAATCTTAAATCCCGGCGATAAATATTGCATTAGAAAAACTCACTTCATTGATAAAACATTAAAGGGTTTTTTATTTATTAATTAAGAGTTATAATCGTTTGAAGCAAAATATTAAAATAAATTGACAATGCTTTTGAAGGTAAAAAAGAATAAAGGAAAGAAAAAAAATTGGTTTGTTTTATTTGAATTCTAAAGGACACATTTCGAATAAAGCAGACTTTTAATTATAATTAATTGATTATTGCATTGCAAAATGAGGGAATTCTAAGCGAGAAGAGTTATTTAATTAAATTCTATCTCTTAAATAATCTTAAGTCAAATTAAAAATTCTATTCATAAAAATATAGAAAAAATTCATCGATTGTATCGAGGCGAATATAAATGATAGGGTAAGAAATTTGCTTTAAAAATTCATTGTTCAACCCTGTTTCCTCATTTATTTTTTTCTGGTGCGTTTAATGATAAAAAATATTAAGAACGTCAAGTTATTTAAAAGCAGGTGCAAAATTAAGTATATGATTTAATAAAACATTTTAATACGTATATGATACTTCATTAGTTTATTCGTCATTTTAGTAATGGTAGATTCTAATATTATATGAAGTAAAATAAGTCCTTTTTTTTGCAATGAGCAATATTATTTATCTCTATATTCATTGTATTAAAAATTGTACCCTTTTTAGTCAGTGATATCAAATTAGAATTATGGTACACAAATCGCAGGTTATTCATTTCCTATATATATTTTGGAGATAACAGGGTGTAAGGGAGTTGTGATCGTGAGAGTACTAAAGTTTAAGAAATTGAGTAGTGACACAGTAAAAAAATCTGTCCTAAACTGATCACTTTCTATGACGGAATGAAGTCGTGGGATATCTGTATTAATGAAAAGAACAGCATTTTGGTAAGCAACAAAAATTAAATTTAAAGTGAACATCTGTGAAGACAGAATATACTATGTTAAAAAACTGTTACAGTCGAGTGGACGTTTCAAGTGTTTACATTTGTGTTTATGGTCAAAATTTTGTAGTAGTAAAAATTACCAGCAGATGACATTATATTAAAATAAGCAGCTCTTATGAAATTGACGTGCATCTTCTGTGACTATTATTATTCGAAATAAAAACATTTATTTTGGTTGATAAGATTGCTTTAAATATTATTTAGGAATGTAAAAATCATAGTACCTAACGTCAGTGTTTTGATTAAAGATAATGAATGAACTTAGTCTGGATAGTACCAGCAGAGGGGATCTCATCAAGGGATGAAAACTATACTATTTTATTTATATAAAAATATAGATGTTGATTTTAAAAAAGTAGGAAAACTTTACGGGGTTAGGACAGAGATATACTAGTAATATTCTTCATAGGAAGTATGTGCGAACCTAAACGCTAGGCGTAGTTGAATATGGTTTAAAATGGTCGACCCACAACACCAGTGGTATTTCTTCAGCCAATCATATTTAAGAATGTAATTTGCTTAATTATCACCTACTCTGGCAGGTTTGCTTCTACCGATCTCTACTCTCTGATACCATGTACTTGTTCTCCCTGTCTCCTATCTACTAATAAGTTTCCTTTTGGCATTCCCAGGGTCTTTACTTTTAAGAAAAAATATTTTCTAGATCTCTTGTGTTCTCTGCTTCTGTTTCTCTTGAAAAATCTTATTTTTTTTAAATATTTAAATTTCAATTATATTCTTTATTGCATTATACTTCTCTATAATATAAAAAAATGACCATAAATTTCCTCAATGAGTTCGTTGATCATATTTTTATTTAACTTAGCTTAATCTAGATATTAATGTTATTTTTAGTAAATTTTTCTTGACTTCCATACCGTTTTAAAATCAGTAATTTCTCCATAACTCTAAAACTAGACTAGAGAAGACTCGAGTTTGTGTTACATGCACATATGCTTTTTTAACGGCACTAAGGAGCGAAGACGGACACATCGAGAGAGGTTAGACAAGCCCTACGCCAAGGAGGTGAAAGTTCACCAGGAGGGGGAAGGATGTTATCCCCGCCGGCTTCAGCTGCGGAGAAGAAGATGGACATTTTCCCAGGGGGGCGAAAGCCAGACCAAGAGGGGGTGAGATTCCACCCCGGCCCTCGCCAACAGCATTGGAGGAGATGCCCGCTTAGAACAAGATAGAACGAATATTGCGGAGGAGTAAGCTGAAATAGAGAGAGGTGCAGGCCGCTTGGCACTATTTGGTTATACTAGGTGTTTTTCAGTCATGTTTGTGGTTAACGATGTTCAGTGTACATATGTTCAACAAAATTTGTAAATAATAAATATTTAGTCAAGTATATGGTCTCTTCAGTATTTAATTGCCGGAAAGACAGACTTTAGGGAACCCACGATAACTGCTCCAGTAATAATAGGCGAACAGGTACGGAAACGAGGCTTGCAGTCGTCGAGAAAGACAGGCGTGGACACGCGATAGATCACAATGACTATCTACAATAATCCTCATGAAGAGGGCTTGGCCTACGGAGATCAGATAATACCTACCTGTTGGACTGTCCAATGACATTTGAACCGTGTATTGCAGAGAGGATGGCTAGTCACATTAACCTAGATATTTATATGCATTTCGTGTACCGTGCAGAGGATGGAAATAAGACTAAGGCACCTACGCTTTCGTGAGAACAGTTTTCGAAGAAATGCAATCCAGTTAGAAAACATTCAAGGATTTGCATGGACGATTATGTGAAACGGGGTTCTTTGCCGTGGTCCAGCAAGCAGCAGGGCGGAAAGGGAGAGTCAGAACACCGCAACTTGCATAAGACATTCTATGTAGACTGAAATACCAACCTTGATAGCACGCTAGCGCACTAAAAAGTTGTCACAATTGATGGTTTTCCGTGTTCTACAGGAAGAAGACAGTATGGTGCACAGTAAGTGCATGTGCTGCCATCGAAGGACTTTCACGAGGTGTTGATATCGCACGTATATACCTTCATCAGAATGCACTGCAGCCGGTGCATACGTTCTATTGACGGCTGAGTATAATTTTAAACATGAGAAAGTTTTAAATTTTGCAGAAGTCCCACACGGAGGCATATGTGACCCCGAATGTCACACGTACTCAATTGTCCTAGCAGTAATTTTCCGTAGATGTTTAAGCCGAACGATGGCCGATTTGTTAGGGTGCTGGCCTTCAATACCGGAGTTCATGGGTTCGAATCCCACTGTGACATGGATGTTCGTAGCCGTTCGGAATCGGCTTTAAACTGTAGGCCCTGGTCTCATTAGCCCTAGTGTTGCAAAAAATAGATCGTACCCCTCCAAACCAAATCATACGTGTTTAGGCAGAAATACAGCAAATTTGGTCTGCCCCAACGTTTATAAAAAAAAACTTGGTATCAAGTTCTCTTAAATTTTGAAAGATGTAAAGAATGAATAAATCCAAAGACATTTTAACAATTTGAAACTTTAACAGATTTTTTTTCCTTTAGACGATATCCTTATACACAAAAAAAGAGAGATAATTACACGTTGAACAAAATATTAAAATATCACGAAGTCGGTAGTGTGTTTAATATTTACCGTAGAAAAGGTAAAACTAATTTCCACATTTCACAATTTCTGAATTTACTTTTTAATAGAATATTGCAAATTTTAAGAATTTGGAAGTGAAACAGGAAATATCCGTTTAGAGTTCACGAACGCATACAATCTTATTGGTTTCGACAACTAATGCTAATTTCGGAAACATCTGGGAATTTATTATATTTAAACAATTAGGAATCAGTTAGAATACAGAATGAATTTCGCAGAGTTTGATGATCTTACAAAGCCCGTGAAGTTATCATTTACATCTTATTACAAAACAGGAATATATATAATTCTCTCCATGAAACAAATGTGGCAGTGAACATACTGCGTGGTTTATTCGATGTGTGCGCCATTACTTCAAATCGATAGAAGTAAATAAAAGCTTTGTTATAAAAATACTAATTTTTTTATTCATAAATATATTTTATTCTATTTTAAATATATATGTCTTGTTTGAATTTTAAAAAAAATCTTCTACTTATGTGCTAAAAAAATTAATATTATAAAATACTCTATAAGAATATAAATATATTTTATATAATGTAAAAATTGCATTTAAAATATTTTTTACATCTTATTTGAAATGTTTTTAACTATGTAATTGTATATTAAAATTTAACAAAAGATTAATGTTACAAAAAATTTATTACAATTATTTTAGAAAAATATTTTATGTTGCAACTCTGAATATTCAAAGACATATAAATATGCACTCGCACAGAATTTCTTCCCTTCTGCAATGTAAATATATATGTAATAAATTATTTCCTCTAGTCACAATAATTATGCAGCCCATATTATTTTTACTTGTCCTAGCTACTGAGCAAGGAGAAAGCGTAATCAACTAGCAGTAATTAACGAACGATACAGTCTTATCACATTGAAGAGAACGGCACAAGTTTCATTAAAACTTTACTTTAGAGTTGTTAAAGCATACATCTTTACTTGCAAACGATAGACAAAGGAAAGACGAAAAACTCACTCTGCTCGAACAAAGGTGCACCAAATAACGGAGAAAGAAAGTTTTTTCCCACTTACTCAATGAATTTAAGTGTAAAAAAGGAAAAAAGTGCAACCATTTACCGGCGACAGCTGGGAAACATGTTGAATAGACAGAAAATTTACATCTATAGGATAGAAAGCTTTGTGAAGTGGATGGAGAGAATTTAAAGTGTAGAACGCTCCTTTCATTAAGACAGTTAGATGCTGGGGAAAAGATTTTAAGGAATTAGAATGGGAGAGAGGAGGTTTCTACGGAAAAATTAAAGTTAAATAATTTTGATAAATTATACACACACACACACACACACACACACACACACACACACACACACACACATATATATATATATATATATATATATATATATATATATATATATATATATATATATATATATATATATATATATATATATATATATATATATATATATATATATAATATATATATATATATATTATATATATATATATATATATATATATATATATATATATATATATATATATATATATATATATATATATATATATATATATATATATATATATATATATATATATATATATATATATATATATATATATATATATATATATATATATATATATATATATATATATATATATATATATATATATATATATATATATATATATATATATATATATATATATATATATATATATATATATATATATATATATATATATATATATATATATATATATATATATATATATATATAATATATATATATATATATATATATATATATATATATATATATATATATATATATATATATATATATATATATATATATATATATATATATATATATATATATGTATATATATATATAAATATATATATATATATATATATAAAAGTATATATATATATATATATGTGTGTATATATATATATAAATATATTATATATATATATATATATATATATATATAATATTGTCTCAGAACGGTATTTTTAATATGAAACTTGAAATGATTCTCAAAAAGTTCATAGAAAATTATTATTAATGCTTCTGATAATATTTACTAGTAAATGCTTTAAAACCTATAAATTTAGATAATTTTTAATAATGTTACACTCATAGTTAGATATAAAGGTAATGAAAATTCGTTAAAAATTCAATGTGTATGATTTTGAAGGACCAAATTTTTTTACCAAATGTAAATTAAGCAAATATTTTAGGTGAGTCACTAGTCTAGTGTATACGAAATGTGTTGCATCAAAAAATATTGAAATAATTTAATTTATTAAAAAATTATACCTTTTGAAAAACCCGATTTTTTTCTATTTTTTTTTATTTATTAGAAATATTATAAAAACTATGAATAAATTTTTAAGTGGAATTCTCTATGATAATATAAAAAATAAATCTAAAATTGTAAAAAACATGAAGCAGTTTCTACGTTTAAAGAAAAAGGTTCTCTGAAAGTAAACTGATACCTTAAACAGAAACACGGCAAGCGAAGTCTCCCGGATATTCGCTAATTTTCGACGACATATATTTACCTTCTGTTGCATCTCTTTTCAGGGCAAGTTCATGTAGCCGATCCCGATACAAAATGCATCTTTTAAACATTCGGAGAAACGATTCGTCTGAAATCTGTGTCTTTAGATAGTTCGGAAAACGACCTCCTGAATGCGAAATCAGATTGTGGAAATTTTCGTGGTAAGAGAACATGTGGGCCGATCATTTACATATTATTAGATGGAAATCTTACCGTTCGGGAGGGACTCGCTGGAAGGAAGTTCGGTTTTAAACATGTGTTTGGAAGCCGTTTCAATGAGAAACGTTCTATCTCATCGGAAGCACTTTACTTACTTGGTGAAGGAAATTCGAAATAATTGAATTCTATTTGAGATATGTTTAAATCTATTTGTATAAAATAATATATTGTAGCATTGTGTTGAGCGAAAATGGAACTACGAAATACTCATGCTGTTATTTCCAAGTAACAGACGTTCTTAGTTCAGAAAAAGATATACACAGAAGTTTAGTCTGGATCTTAGGGAAATGTTTCTTACAAAGACACATTTACCTAGTACAGTTAATAAATATATTTAAAATTTTGATATGCATCAAAATTTGACAATATAGGTAATATACTTATAAATATATATATATATATATATATATATATATATATATATATATATATATATATATATATATATATATATATATATATATATATATATATATATATATATATAATATATATATATATATATATATATATATATATATATATATATATATATATATATATATATATATATACATATATATATATATATATATATATATATATATATATATATATAATATATATATATATATAAATATATATTATATATATATATATATATACATATATATAATATATATATATATATATATATATATATATATATATATATATATATATATATATATATATATATATACATATATATATATATACATATATATATATATATATATATATATATATATATATATATATATATATATATATATATATATATATATATATTATATATACATATATATATATATATATATATATATATATATATATATATATATATAATATATATATATATATATATATATATATATATATATATATATATATATATATATATATATATATACATATATATATATATATATATACATATATATATATATATATATATATATATATATATATATATATATATATATATATATATATATATATATATATACATATATATATATATATATATATATATATATATATATATATATATATATATATATATATATATATATATATATATATATATATATATATATATATATATATATATATATATATATATATATATATATATATATATATATATATATATATATATATATATATATATATATATATATATATATATATATATTATATATATATATATATATATATATATATACATATACATACATATATATATACATATATATATATATATATATATATATATATATATATATATATATATATATATATATATATATATATATATATATATATATATATATATATATATATATATATATATATATATATATATATATATATATATATATATATATATATACATATATATAGATAGGTAGATAAATGATATTTTAACTCATAACTAACTTAATTATAATTTTGAAGTACATTTATGTCTCAAAATTGTAAAATTACAATCTTTCCCAAGATATATATTTCCCTTCTGACTGGGATAATCTCTGCGACTTCACATACTTCAAAAATAAATTCCTGCTTATATCAACTATTCTTATATACCTTTTTTACTTATCTTAGTTTTTCTAGGAATTTGTTTGAAATTTGTTAATTAATATTCACAGATAAAACATTTTTGTATGCATTTAGTGTCTGGTTTACCAATCTCTGTAAACAAGAAAGGTTAGTCTTAGGTAAATACGAGCGTTCCTTTATACTGCATAATACCAGAATACATCACATCACATTCACCTAGTGTCACTTTACATTATCGGGCATGCCTCTCCTTCATATCTTATTAACCCTTTTTTGGGCCGTGGGAAGATTACTTCCCACCTACACAATCATACAAAATACACGTGTGGAAAGCGCAAAACCCATTATAATATATTGGTCTTGTTATTAAAATGACTGATTCCCTTTTCGGTGTTGAGCTGTCATTGTTCGATCGATTGAATAAAATTACCAGCTCTGTTTTGAAAGTTTGGAAACGTGGAGTGAGAAATAAATGTCTCACGAAAGGGTTAAAATAATTTGGTATCTGTGCCCGATTTACGATTTTTAGTCACTAGACTTACCTCTGATAAATAACAAAATATGTTCTAGTCCATCGATGTTTCATCTTTACCTAACAGATAGTAGATTTTCTATAGTTCTTCGGGATCTAACCCAATACTCTTACTTTAATATTTTCACCAGTGGGTCCAAATCCAAAGAATTTGTAGAAGAAGCATTTATATTTTTTAAATCAAGACTTGCAATTCTTGTCTTATACCAATTACTCAAACACCATCTTGCAGGCTGAATGTTTCCCGATCTAGTAACAATTAAATTGTCTTTTAGCTTTCTGCACAAAGACTGAACTCGCGTTCAGGCCAGATATTATTTTGACCTCAAAACTACCCAGAAATTGTAACCATAAAAACTCTCACAAGTTTCAAAAAAGGATACATGAAAAAATGTATTTTATGGAACCAGAATAATCTGTATATTATAAAATATGCTACTTGTATATGAAGTATGAAACACTGAAATTTATTTTAACGGACGAAAAACATTTCATATGTTTGGTCTAAGACTTTCAAGATTCCTTGTGCCGTTCAGCAATAAACCTATATAAAAACGGTAACTATTCTAAAGTATACCAAAATAAAATTGCACTATATCCTTTACACCAAATAAATTTATATGTTTTGAAATCATAATCACATATTTGTACTAGTGTATATTAGTACACTATACTAATGTACATAAGGACTTGCCCAAAAGAAATCGAGATATAAGAGCTTTTCAATATATTTTAAAAGTCAATATCTGTGAAGTATAGTTTTGTATTTCCAGTAGTTCACAACGATTTAAATAAAAATCTTAGTAATTTTTCCCTTTAAAAATATTACATAAAAATATGCTGTTTGAAATATTCAGCAATTTCTGAATTCTTTTAACCGAACTGCCGATTCATAATTTATCGCTCCTAAAAAATATATATCAAAGTAAAATTTCAAAACGACACATAAATGTAGTAAACATTTACAAATTAATCTCCAAAAACTGTCAAATTTCATTTATAATATAATGTAGAATGTAAAAGATTTCAATTTATTATTCCAGAAATATTTATATATGCTGCGGAATATTTACTGTGTAAATCTATACTAAAACGAAATATCTATTCCATTTCATAGCAAAAAAGGATTCTTTCGGGTAAAAAAGGTAATTATTGAAGGTGTTAGTTATTCTTATTATTTTACCTTTGTAAGAGATTGTCAGTTGCAATTCATTGAGTCATCATGAAAATCAAAAGGTATTACGATACGTCTGGCATGCACTATCACGTTTTGCCATCTCAGATGGTAATATGACGTGACATCATGAATGATGCAGTCCTACAACATTATTTTCTTTCGGGTATTTGTTTATCTGTCTGTATAAGATTAAGGTATCCTCAGATGAGATTTCTGTATACTAGAGAGATTTTGCTACGACAAATAGATATTTACAGCGTAGAAAGAAAATTTTCGAGGAAAAATCAAATACCTTATTGATTAGTGTGTATGTATATCTGTATATATAAATTTATACAAATATATATATAATATATATATATATATATATATATAAATATATATATATATATTTATATATTTTTTATATAAATTATATATATATATATATATATTTTATATATACTCTATATAAAAATATACAAGCACACGATAAAATAAATAATAAAAAAAATACAATAGAAATTACATACAGAATTTTTTAATTGTACGTGGACATAAAAAATGATAGTGTGTAAAATGTGATATTCTTTAGCAGAAAATAAATTGCAAAGTTTATAAGAATTTATGATAGACTGCCTGCAACAATGAGTTACACTATTCAACAATGCCTGCGCGGAAGACTGACCCAAGAAAAAAAGCAATGGCAGTGACCCCCAACACCTTTCGACCCCATTGGACAAGAGGGGTTGTTAACGTGAATCAATCGTCTTTGGCAGTGGCAAAAGTAGTCATTGGATTTTGCTCGGCAGATTTGAAGACCCCCTTCAGAGGAAAAGCAGGCCGGACGGAGCGAACGGAGAACTTCAGTAGAGGCAGGGATTGCTCAACCATTTTTTCATCTGAACATAGCGTCATCAGCGGCAGGGAGTTGCTCCAACATTCCAACAGTTTATTCCATATTGAGATTTAATATGTTATTTGTGTCACTAGATTGTTCAAAAACAGAATTGTAAATAAAGAGTCTGCAAAATGGTAAGTCTTCTCTCATTTGTATCTGTCTTAATTCTTTGTATTATATCAACAGTCTTGGTATAAGTCATTGGTACGTAATACTGCTATACACACACACACAAACACTTATACATTATATATATGTTTTGTATATATTATATATATATAATATATATATACACACACACACATATAACAACACAATATATATATTTATATAATATATATTATATATATATATATATATTTATATATATATATAAATATATATATAAATATATTATATATATATATATATATATAAATATATATAATATATTTATATATAATATACATATATGAGAACTGGTGGATTATTCAAGCTACTATCACATATAGTAAATGAGACCAACTGAAGCTACATTGGCTGTTCTGCTACAGGCTGACAATCTATTGGAACATTTGTAAAGTTTTTTTGAAAAAATTCTGGGGGGCTGTTGCCAATTATTTTATAATATATATATATATATATTAATATTTTATATTTTATTTTTATATATATATAATAAAAAGTCAGAGTTTACTGCTATATAAATATAATAATTTTATTTATTTTATTTTATATCCATTTCACATAATAACATCATATATAAATATAATATATATATATATATATATATATATATATATATATATATATATATATATATATATATTATATATATATATATTTATATATATAATATTATATATATATATATATATATATATATATAATATATATTAAATATATATATATATTAAATATATATATATATATATATATATATATATATATTATATATATATATATATTATATATATATATATATATAAATATATTTATTAAAGTTTAGGCTTATTATACTCAATACCAAATATGTTTCCTTCTCCGTCTGATTTTTTTCCCCACAAACCTTAGAAAGTATTTCTTTTTTTTTAATAATAATCTGTATATGTTCTATCCTGAATTGAAAAAAGCAAAATATTTTTTTATGTAAGTAGTTTTTTTCTAGAAGTACTACACTTTATATATATATTATCCTAGTTTATGGTTCTCCAGGTGTTCCTGCAACAAACCAAAAGTTCTAAATTAAAATATACTCTGTCCTACTACATTTATATTGAAGTATATATTATAAATATATGTAAGTATTTATTAAAAATACATAAATATGTTTGGTGAAAAGTATTCTATAACCCTATCTTGAAAAGAGCTTTTAAACAATTTTTATTATGGAAACTTAAAAACCACTTTGAATTACTATAATGCTTGTTTTCTTGCTATTCTTATCAAAGGAATCTTATTCATGAATATCGAAAATTTATTGAATGGTTTCTTTAGTGTAATTTTTAAAATATATCCCCATGTGTATGAAAAATTCATAAGCATGTCCCTGTGGAAAATTTCACATCCTACAGTTCACACAAGTATAATATACAATATACTATATCCTACTAGTTTACTACTAGTATACAACTCTATATATACAATATACTACTAGTAGACTATTCCATATATACAATATACTACTAGTATACTGGTATATACTAGTAGTATATACCAGTACTACTAGTACAGTACTGGTATATAGTATAATATATACTGGTATATTTTACAATATACCACTATAGTATATTGTAAATTCATTTTATATTAAAAAAATGGAACCACTTATGAAATATAACATATAAAGACAGTAGCGACAGATTCACTTTGAACTATGCAATTTTTCTCTTAGTTGCATGACACATCAAGTCAACCTTACGGGATCAAATGAAGTTAAAAGTGATTTTTCAAAATAATTTGAAATAACTAGAAATTTTAGCCATATAAAATGTAATTCAGTACTACAAATTGAAAAAATAAATTAAAGGAAAACTAAGCTTTTCAAAAATATTATTAAACCATTTAACGAACATAGTTATAAGACGTTCTCCAATTGTAACGCATTCGGAGCAACACGTTGGTTAAAGAACTACCTTAAAACTGTTTAACAAAAATTTGAATTTCTCAAAGATATCATTTTGAAGACACCTCCTCTTACATTGAGCATCCCCTGAAGAACAACAGCAAAAGAGATAAGTGTATGGAAAAAAACGGGGATTTCCAAGGTTCTTTCATTCGTAATTGACACCTTTTTTTGCTACCGTCAAGGTGATAGATTACTTCTCCCTTGATTTTTTGTTCTTTTTTTCTGCGCGCATCCATCGAATGAATTTGTTGGATTCAGGGAGCGTGAGGAGGATTAAAAACGGGACTTACTTTTGGTCCCGCCTTATGAAGAATAATGACAAAAATCGTTTCAGAAATCTCTAGAATGTTTTCAACAATTTAAAAATTCTACTTAAGATCTCATTATTTCTCGAAGGAGGGAGAAGGAGTGTTTTTCCATCTTAGATGCCCATACAAATAGGCAGGATTTTGTTTTTGTTTTAAGATTTATTCCTCAAGCTTTGATTTGGAATTTCCAAGGAAAAAGTCTATCTTTTAATGACTTTTTTATGGTATGCTTCTGGAGTAAAAAATTATTTTTTCTTTGATAAAAAGTTTGTTCATAATTGTGGAAAAAATTTCAAAAGATAATTTTTAGACATAAACAAAGTATTTTTGAGGCAATTTCCCTATGTCTGATAGCTAAGAATTTTTTTTTATCTGATAGCAAATGCTAAAGATGCAGAGTCCTGTACTATTGAACTTTGTTTACTATTAGCGATTCATTTGTCTCTTTTCATGATTTTTTTAAAGTTCAGTGTTCTTACATTCAATTTTGTTAAAATTCGTTTAAAAAACAGACACAAACCTTTAAATCTTCAAAAAAAAGTTTTTTGTTTTTATATTTCCAAATTCTTTGAAAATTTTGATTCTTTTAATATAAACGTCATTGAAATATTCAAATTAACCCTCTGGTTGCACATCCCACGGTTTCTACTGGCAACTGAAATGTACCAACATTTGCTCATCCCGTTATTTTCGCGGGTATCTATCCTCAGTTATTGAGGAGCACATCCCGTCTAACAAGTTTTTCGCCTAACAACCTTTTAACAAGTGAAATAAATTACATATACAGTATTAGATTTTTAATTATGAAATAAATATAATTTTATGAATAGAGCTATATTTAGTTTAGATAATTTTATCATGTAATAAATAGAAATTAACTACAACTCAGTTGAAGTTTATCAAAAAAAATTATCTTGTGATAACATCTGAGATCGTTTTTTTCTGACAGTTTAGTTTTTCATGATAAAAATCTATATAATTTTTTTTCTAGGAAGAAAAATTGCATATTTCAATTCATCAATATTTATATATATAGATTTAAAATATGCAAAAAATAAAAATAAAATAAAATACACAACTTTTTAATCTATTTTGGTCTACAAATTAACCCTCTGGTTGCACATCCCACGGTTTCTACTGGCAACTGAAATGTACCAACATTTGCTCATCCCGTTATTTTCGCGGGTATCTATCCTCAGTTATTGAGGAGCACATCCCGTCTAACAAGTTTTTCGCCTAACAACCTTTTAACAAGTGAAATAAATTACATATACAGTATTAGATTTTTAATTATGAAATAAATATAATTTTATGAATAGAGCTATATTTAGTTTAGATAATTTTATCATGTAATAAATAGAAATTAACTACAACTCAGTTGAAGTTTATCAAAAAAAATTATCTTGTGATAACATCTGAGATCGTTTTTTTCTGACAGTTTAGTTTTTCATGATAAAAATCTATATAATTTTTTTTCTAGGAAGAAAAATTGCATATTTCAATTCATCAATATTTATATATATAGATTTAAAATATGCAAAAAAAAAATAAAATAAAATACACAACTTTTTAATCTATTTTGGTCTACAAATTCAGCAGTCAGAGGGTTAACACTGGTCGAACGATGGCAGAATGGTAAAGTGCTTCTCTTGTATACCGGAGTTCATGGGTTTGAATCCCACTGCTGGCCCAGATGTTCGTAACCATTCCGAATCGGCTTTAAGCAGCAGATCCCTGTCTCATTAACCCTCGCGAGCAAAACAGCAAGCCGTAGCTGTTTGAGACAAATTAACACATGTGTGTCAATAGATAACACCTTCCTCTTTAATCCTATTGTATAATATTTAAAATAAAATTTAGTTTAAACATCTCTAGGCAGAGATATAAACCTTTGCTTTCAGAAAATTCGCTTTAGAAACTTTCTGATGATTAAGAATGTTCCAAAATATTTCTTTGTGCTTCCTACCTAAAATTGCGTATGTTTAAAACTGATCTAAACTGGATGTTCAAGTAATTATAGCCGGCAATAGTGATACGAAGTATCAAACAACTAAAATAAACGGAAGTGGATATAACACTACAAAAAAGTATTGTTTTTATTACTGAGAAAATGTACACTTTTTTATATATAATTATGAAGGAGATATTTCTGTCTCCTTTTCACCATAAAAATCGTATGGTGGAGGGGGCTAGTTTCGATAGGGTGGGCTGTATGCAGCAAATTTTAATGTAGGCAGATGGGTCTCAAATAACCAGCCCTTGACAGTTCCAAAAAATTCTGGTATTGCACCCGATGAGTATTTGACTATGTAAAATGATAATTGTTATTAATTGCCTAATTCTACGGACAATATCGACCCGGATATGCTTCTCCCCTCATTTTGTAATTACTGTTCCATGGAAACGGAATATCTAGATTTCATCGGTTTACAGCTTCAAAATCACAACAGAGTTTAGAAGAAGATTCGGATCAGAACAAATTTCTTAAGCGGGAAATTGTTTACTAGCAAAACTTCTTAACCGATAACTAGCCTTGAGTTTTTTTCCCGCCACTTTGCACCTGTTCCCATGCAACCTCCCTCCCCTTAAACGTTTTTCGGGGATAATAATCCTGGTAACTGATTTTATGCATTATTCTTATGCAAGTAAGATAAATCAAAATTTCCTTACTGTTTTCCTGGAATTTGTTACGTTTGAAATTTGATATTGACAATTTTTGCATTGCAGCGCAACTAATGAGTCAGCTTATTTTTGCGAAATACTGCAGGTGGTTTTATCGGTAGTTCAGACTTAATCTCTTCTTGCTTATTGTTTTACAATGTTTTAAGATGTATAAAGGTAAGAAATCCTTAACCGTTGAAGAAGCATTACAAATGTTTGATGACTTAGATGGTGATAGTTTCATTGATTGAGCTAGTTCATCATTCAAACATAAAACACTTCTTCAATTTTGGGAAAAAACTTGCACTTTATTCAAGGAGCATATAAACAAACTAAATAATATAGCAACTTTACCCAATCCTTCAAAAAGAAAAAAATGATAAGTCTTGAGAAGAACCCCCTCCAATAAAAAAGTTCTTAGATTACCCTAAAAAAGAAAGATTTATCTACCGCACAACATAGCAAAATAGAAAACAAAACAAACATGTCGGAAATGTCATATATGTGCAAGGATCATTAAATTATCATAAGCGTGAAATGTACAAAGAGCTCAAAAATTGTTTCTGATGAGGATTTGAAAAGAAAAATAAAGAGTTTTATTTATTTACTTATTTTTTATTGCTCATTCAGTTTATATTGTTGTTCTAGTAAGGTACACTCTGTTTTCTTTTTTTTTCTTTTAGGTTGATCGGTTCAGTTTTTTTTTTTTTTTTTTTTTTTTTTTTTTTTTTTTTTTTTTTTTTTTTAAGCACTACGGTCTGCCGTTTTGCACACGAGGGCTAATAAGACATGGACCTACTGCTTAAAGCCGATTCCGACCGGCTACGAACATCCCTGCAATAATGGGATTCGAATCCACGAACACCGGTACTGACGATCAGCGCCCTAACGAATTGGACAGTGTTCGGCCTTTTAGATTGAAAAACAAATAAACTCATAACTTTTAATTGTTTATATCGATATAAGCTTAATATATATATATATATATATATATATATATATATATATATATATATATATATATATATATACATATATATATATATATACATATATATATATATATATATATATATATATATATATATATATATATATATATATATATATATATATACTCTATAGTAAAACTGTATAGTTAGTATCCTCTGTTCATAACGAATATTGTGTTTTTAATGGAAATGAAGACTATATTTGTATCTAAGCTTTTTACAAATTACTCATCGCTTGTCGATCGATGATTATTACGATCGAAGCGCAGCTACTAATGTTTTGAAAATCGAATGTATCAAGCGGTAAAACTTAACTGGGAAATTTTTAACTATATATGTATAATAAATTATAATTAATTTTAAAAAATAATTTATGTAATAATACAAATACATACTTCTACATAGAAACTTATATATTGCCATTTGTAAAACCACTGTGCAAAATTAAAATCTATATTTATCCTGATCGAGATTTAAATTATTTGACAATTTTACTGCAAATATGCTGCAGACATAAAAATATTCCAAGAAATATATTTGTTCGGAAATAATTATTTTATCTCCGCATTCGAATACAATAAGTACACGTCTCTTTTCACCATAATATGCAAATTGCCTTAAGTTAATAAAATAGATAAAAATAATGTACTTCAAACTCCCCTGGTGACCCAAAGCTGTCAATTTTATTCCAAAAGCAGTCGAGATATTGAAACATTAAAGAAAATTTAATAAATCTTATTGCATTATCTAAAATTTTATTTCGATACCAATCAATTTTACAATATGAGACGTATTTTGCAAGAATGCGAAATCTTTTATAAATATTTAAGTGTAACTAACTTCTTCTTGCCCATCCTTTGATCTGGGTTTACATAATTATTTTAGTTTTTGGAGTAATTTTAAGTGCTATTCCGATTTACAATAAGTTATGACGTGTGAAATTTCTATAGTTAGAGAAGATGCAAAAGTATTTGCAAAATAAATATACTCTGATGCATTTGGGGAACTTTAAGCTAAATGCTTCAACTAAGCTTTCATTTATATCACTGGTGTGGTAAAAATTTCATTATATTACGCCTTATAAGATATTTTTTAAAATTTATACCGTAATATAAAATTTATTGCGGACGTTTGCGCGTACATTTAGTTATTCAGTTAAATCTCAACAGATCGAAAATTATTTAGTTTTTAACTATCTTTTCGTTATATATATATATATATATATATATATATATAATATATATATATATATATATATATATATATATATATATATATATATACATTTATATTTATATTTATATATACATATATTTGTTTATATATTTCAATATAAAAAACGAAAAGATAGTTAAAAACTAAATAATTTTCGATCTGTTTTGATTTAACTGAATAACTAAATGTACGCGCAAACGCCCGCAATAAATTATATATTACGGTATAAATTTAAAAAAATATCTTATAAGGTGTAATATAATGAATTTTTTACCACACCAGTGATATGAAAGCTTAGTTGAAGCATTTAGCTCTTAAAGTTCCCCAAATGCATCAGAGTATATTTGTTTTGCAAATAATTTTGCATCTTCTCTAACTATAGAAATTTCACACGTCATAACTTATTGTAAATCGGAATAGCACTTAAAATAACTCCAAAAACTACGAGACTAAAATAATTATGTATATATATATATATATATATATATATATATATATATATATATATAATATATATATATATATATATATATATATATATATATATATATATATATATATATATATATATATATATATATATGTATGTATGTATGTATTCATAATTATTTTAGTCTCGTAGTCTTTGGAGTAATTTTAAGTGCCTTTCGATTTATAATAAGTTATGGCGTATGAAATTTCTATAGTTAGAGATTTATCCTTGTATTCGGCTAACGGAAAAGTGTAATTTTTTAAATATTATAATTGTATTTTATTCTCATGATCTTTTCGAAACTAAACGTACAGTGCATGTAGTGGTAAGCAAGAAGATGCAAAAGTATTTGCAAAAAAATATACTTTGATGCATTTGGGGACATTTAAGAGCTAAATGCTTCAACTAAGCTTTCATTTATATCGCTGGTTTGGTAAAAATTTCACTATATTACGCCTCATATAAAATAATAATAATAATCGATTTTAAGATATTTTTTAATATTTACACCGTAATGTAAAATTTATTGCTGGCGTTTGAGCGTATATTTAGTTATTCAGTTAAATCTCAACAGATCAAAAATTATTTAGATTTTAACTATCTTTTCGTTTTTATATTGAAACATATAAACAAATATATGTATATATATATATATATATATATATATATATATATAATATATATATATATATATATATATATATATATATATATATATATATATATATATATATATATATATATATATATATATGTATATATATATATATATAATATATATATATATATATATATATATATATATATATATATATATATATATATATATATATATATATATATATATATATATATATATATATATATATATATATATATATATATATATATATATATATATGTATACATATATATATATACATATATATATATATATATATATATATATATATATATATATATATATATATATATATATATATATATATATATATATATATATATATATATATATATATATATATATATATATATATATACATATATATATATATATATATATATATATATATATATATATATATATATATATATATATATATATATATATATATATATATATATATATATATACATATATATATATATATATATAATATATATATATATATATATTATATATAATATATATATATATATATATATATATATATATATAATATATATATATATATATATATATATATATATATATATATATATATATATATAATATATATATATATATATATATATATATATATATATATATATATATATATATATATATATATATATATATATATATATATATATATAAACATATATATAATATTATTTTCTCAAGAATAAATAGAATGTTAATTTTAAATCTATATTGATTTTTTTAATACACCTTCCCTTTCTGTGGTTCCGCATACACTGATATAAAACTAGTTTATATTTGTCTAAATTTTTCCAGAATCAATGTAGTGAACAAGAACATTCGGCTTCGTTTTCCCGTATATACCGTCATTTTTGATTCCACAAATAACCATGGTGTTACACTAGGCCGTACTAGCACGTGACCCACGTCAAGTATCATTCGTCAGAAAACGTAGTAGTACGTGTTCCGCATGCAATGCGTTAATAGCTCCATTGACTGACTCATGGCATTACATAAAGTGTCAAATCGATTACTCTTCAAACACCCTATGGATTCATATAAAACATAAATAAAACAAACGTAAACTCCTGTATGAATATAAAGAATCAATGCATAATCTGCGCAATTGTTGTAAAAAGCTAATAATAAACTCGTAAAAAATATGGTGCTAAAATCCGCTTTTTTATTTTTTTCTATGGGGAATAATAGTTAAAAAGTAAAACAAATCTATTGATCTACTATTTTTTTCTGCATTTAGGAATCTTTAATTTCTTTCTTTTCTAAATAAAGAAATACGAATTTATAAACTTCCTTGAAAGATGAAGGAACAAAAATTTTAATGCAGTCCAATAAAATCCCTCATTTTAATACCCACGCACACATACACACACACCGTAAATGGCTCCTTCCATACTTTTTAAGAAAAATGAAGTGTCAGATAATTTGCTCACGTGCCATTATTTTTGTGTTTGATAATTATATCGTTACCCGAGATTAATTACTAGCAAAATGTGGTAATTTTTTTTTCATTCCCTTTTAGAAACCGCAAAAAGCTCGGAACTACATTTTTGTTGCTTTACTTACTTTGAAAAAAATTATGATATATTTTGTTTTGGTAAAGGTCTGCAACATTATTTTTTTTGGGGTGACGTTTCTCAGAAACGTTTATATGTGATTTTTTTTAAAGAGAAATTAGTTTGCTTTAAAAGTGTGGATACGCCTCAAAGAAAAAATAATAAAAAATATTAGTTTAAAAAGTTCTGAGATTATAAATGTGGCATATACATAGCATGCATAATTTAAAGGTTTATGGTTTGGTTTTGAGTGCTCCGGTCTAGTTTTTGCAACACGAGGGCTAATGAGACCAAGATCTACAGCTTAAATCCTATTCCGAAAGGCTACTAACATCCATGCCACTGTGGGATTCGAACCCACGATGTCCGGTGCCGAATTGAAGGTATATGACTTTATAGTTTTACAGTAAAAGATTGTATGAATTTTTATCTTAATTTTTAATATAAGGGATTTTGTTTGTCCGATTCAGATTGATAGTTATTAGATTAATTTAGCTACTGAATTCTAGATGGCGTTATTCAGCGATTGTATAAAAACCAAACTACATGTGTGATAGACTAGGCTGATAGGATTCGACTTTGGATTTTAAATGTGTGCAATTCTATTTATATCCCCGTATTCAATTCTTATTCATCTATGGTTTGGCATGCTACGGTGTACTTTTTGCAACACGAGGACTAATGAGATCGGGAACTACTGCTTAAAGCCAATTCCGAACGGCTACGAACATCCATGCCATAGTGGGATTGGAACACACGAACTCCGGTTCCGAAGGCCAGCATATTAACCATTCGGCCATCGTTCGGTTATCTTAGCAGTATTCATCTATGAAAAGAGTTTAAAGCCTAACATAATTTAAAGTTCTTTATTCATTGTTCCATTTATTATCCATTTATCGTGACGTGTTGTATAATAAAAAAAAAATGTGTTCAACAATCGTTCTCTGTTTTCATCCATAATTCGATTTCTACTTATTCTTCATGCAAATCCGAAGAAAAAACAAATAGTAATCAGTTACCTGATTTGATTCTTCATTATTGTTGAACATTTACAGTTATTAATTAACTTAAAATAGTTCTTAAAACCCAAAGTTCAAGATTCGTGATTATTCAAATTCGAAATTCATTAACTATTCAATCAAATAGTTATATAAGGTTTTTACTGTTTACTTTTCTTCAAGAATTAAAATCTTTAAAGGACTTTTTAAAATCTACTTTAATAGTAAAATCTAATAAATGATATTTTTAATGGACACGTTGGTGTTTACAGTAAAGAGATTTCAAATAGGTTGGCCACAGAGTGCAGCCTTAAAAATTCAATCAATAGTAATTGTCTTTCTTCAGCTTAGCTCTGGGATCAAGCTAATTATCAAATTCTCTATAAGAAATGTCCTCGGAATAGAATGATATGATTGCAACAATATTAGTACTGATATGATTGAGTCAGTAAAATAGTTATATAAGGACTTTAGTGTTAATTAAAATTAAAATTAAAAAACACAAATTAAAATTTTAAAATCTAATTTAATAGTAAAATCTAATAAATAACATATTTTCATTAGACACGTGAAGTTGATCTAATTACGAGGCTTATCCATAAAGTAAGTTTCCCTATTTAAAAGAAAAAACTCACACTTTCACGGACATATTTATTGGCAACAAGTACAGCAATGTTTCAGCTATTTTTCAACATTGCCACCACCAGAATTGAGACACTTGTCGTATTGTGGGATCAACTTTTGTATACCTCTGTCATAGAACTCTGCCGCCTGTGAATGGAACTAGCCTTCCTGTCCCAGAACACCGTGCACACTTCTTTCCATGCCGACAGCGTCTGTTTGAATTTGGTCCTGACCGAAGATCCACTATGATGCCAATGCATTGACTGCTGCTTGGTTTCCGGAGTAAAGTGAGAAATCCAAGTCTCATTGTCCGTGACGATCCTGTCTAGAAACTCGTCGCCGTCATCGTGACACCGTGGCAGGAATGTCAATGCTGTTCCGAAATGTTTGATTTTGTGTTCGGGTGTTAGTTTCAGATCATAATACTGACAGAACTGACGATGAATTTCAATTGGCGCAATGCTTTGTGCATTCAAGATCACCGACCGAACCTTACAGGCGGCGGGAGAAGGAATTAGAGTTTCCATTTCCATTATGATAGGGTAACCTAGCAGATTAAAGACAAAGATATAAAAATATTTCGGGAAATTTTGTTTTAAGACTGCAGTGGTATTTCAAAATTAATTATTTTTCTTTTTAACCAATCTGAAAATGTTATATACTAAAAATAAAAAATGTTATATACAATGAATTTATAAAAAGTTATTTTGAATTTCAAGGTATATTCGTAAGAATTTTAAGTTATTAAATTTTTAATTGCTACGAAAGAAACATTGAAAAAGTTTTGTCTACTTTGGTTTTACTTATAATATAATTGATTTTATGCATGTGATGCTGATATTCCTTAATAAAATTCTTTTGTTATCGTACGCATTACAGGGAAAAATAGTTAAGCGTTTATATTCTCTTTTCATAATACGTCATTATTTTAACTTGAATAAATATATTATTAATAAAAATAATTATTAAAAAATATTTTTGCGGTTTGGAATACATTAATTTTCTATCATACCTTGTACAGAGAATTGTCTATAAATTCCAAAGACGTGTTTGACGGTTATAAATGCACCTTGAGTAACTCAAATATTTATACTCGTACAATCCATATAATCATGTTTAAAAATCGAAATTTTATGTATGTTTTAGTAACATCTAAATTCTCTTTTTTTCATAAGAATTATATAAAATATTAGGAGATTGATATTTAAACACTCTAATTGATTCTTATTCTTAGAAATATTTTATAATTAAATGAGATAGAAATATGGAATTTTGGACAAATTTCCCAAAGATAAACGTCACTGTAGCCAAAAGTAAAATTAGATTATAAATTACTCACTAGTAAAGACATTTGAAATATTGAAATGATGTATTAACCTTTCTAAAAACGTTTAAGAAAGAAAAAATTTTAAAAAAATTAACTGAAATTGCTAAACATATCACAGTTATTTTTACAATGTAGGCATATTCAGTTACACATGATTATATGCATTATGTCTATATTAAAATAAAATAACGGTATTGTAATAAACTATTGAATAAGCCTGTAACAATTAAATGAGTCAAAGCAAAAATAGATCATAAAACACAGTCGCTAAAACAAATTCCAATTAGAGCGCGTTTTGTAAATCACATCCAATTTCGCAATTGTTTTTGAATATTGAACAGACATTGTGAATATCGACCAAATACTTATTGGAGAGTCTATGACATTAGTCATATCTCAATTGTACTAACGGCCACAATAACCTCCAAAAACATTTTGTATCGTTTTAAATTCATTTACTTTAATTTTAAAATGTTATTGGTAGTAATTGATTCAAAACCAATAAAAGATTAATGGTAAAGATTCTAATAATGTTAGATAAACGTTATTAAAAAAATATCTCAAATGCTTCATCTATACTCTTTTAACACTAGATTTATTGACTGAGCCAATTTGATTCATTAAAAATTTGATCACTATATATACTTAAAACTTTAATATCACTTTCCAAAAATATATGTTGGTTCAGTATAAAATATATGTGAACTTCTTCGCAGAACCCTTCATTTCGGATTATCAAAGGTGGTATACCTATTTTCACGGTTGTGAGCCAATTTGATTCATAGAATCGTTAACAGTTATGTATAAAGAGACGAATCAAATAAATATTTCACGAAAAGATTGTATTTTCCAATTGGCTGAAGAGATAGGAAGTAAATATTAAGAAGAAGTCGAGAACAATTCCATTCCAATCACAGAAATTTATGCTACTGACACACAGAAGAATTGTGAAGTTCAACAATCATGCAAAAGAAACAGATGTAGAAACCAGTGAGCTAAATGTAATACAAATGTTTGCGGGCAATGTGTTTAAAAACAGATTTTATATGTAAAAAATATTTTCCATAGTTTTTTTATAATAAACATTTCATCTAAATTAATTTGGAACTATTTTCTTTGCAAAAAACTTCCATTTTTTTGTATGAGTGAAAAAGGCTCACTTCAGTAAAAATAGGTATATGATCAGCATCCGTAAATCTAGTGTTAATATATAAGAGGGTAACATTTATAAAAAAAGTTTAATACCTCAGAATAAATCTTTGTTGTAATTATATTTCAATAAACACAAAAATAACAAATTTAATATGCATGCTTTAAGCTAAATTGCTGATAAAATGCGAAGATTACCTTTGGTTTGGAACACTACAGTCTACTTTTCAGATATACTAGGGCTAATGAAAATTGAACTTAAAGCTTTATGCCATTTCCACAAGGCTACGAACATCCATACTTCAGCGGGATTCAAACCTGCTAACTTCGGTACAGAAGAGCAGCCCTCTACCACTCTGATATCGTTCGGCAAAATGCAAAGAAAGAGGAGAGTTATCAATGTGCCTCGAGAGGTTCGAAGCTAAAACGTTAAACGTTATTTGTAGTAATTCTACTGTACTTTCATGTAATAAACAATTTAATATAATACGGATACGATAGAATCCTTTTATCTTATTTAGAATATATATATGTATATATATATATATATATAGATGTAATTATATATATATATATACATACACACACACACACACATATATATATATATATATATTTATATATATATATTTATATAATATATATATATATATATATATATCTTATATATATATATATATATATATATATATGTAATATATCAAAATTATTTAACTTTAATATTTCTTCAAAAACCTCTCTCTTCCATTTTAATTCATCTGAATATCTTTATCAGCCTCTAAATGGTTTAATCAATGAAGTATTTTCCACTTAACATTCCTTTCTGTCCTAAAACTCTAAACTTTCTGTCTATACAGCAGTTTCCCAGGTGTTGGCGGAACATGTTTTCGCGTTTTGCTGATATTGCAGTTAATTCGCTTATTAAGCTGTTGATATTCAAATAAATTTTAAGACCCAATGTTATGGCAATCGCAGTATTATATTTTACTGCTATAGGAAGGTAAATAAGTTCAATACAGAATTTAAACAAAAAAATTATTATATGCGTGACATAAAACTACAGTTTAGCATGATAACTTGTTTTCTTAATTTATTTTTTTCCTTTTTTGAAATTGTAATTTGAAGCGTTGATTTATTTAAAAGATAAATACAATATTTAATCAGTTTCATTTATTGAAAAATATCAGCATCCTAATAAGCCAAATGTAACTTTATATTTTTATGTAATTTGTATCATATGCCTTTATCAAGTTCAAAATAATTGCTAGTTTCTTCTTCTGATACATAATTTTAAATCTTTATTTATGCTTATTATTTTAAATAAATATACACGTTTATATATATATATATATATATATATGTATATATATATATATATAATATATATATATATATATATATTATAATATATATATTTAATATGTATATATATTATATTATGTAATAATATATTTATTATTATATTATATATATAAAATATATATATATTTTTTATATATATTTTAATTTTTTTTTATATAATATGTATTATATATTTTATATATATAATATATATATATTTTATATATATATATAGTATATATATATATATATTTATATATATATATATATATATATATTTATATATATATAATATATATATATATATATATAATATATAATATATATATATATATATATCTATATATAATATATATATATATATATTTTATATATATATAAATAGATATACACGTTTATATACAAGAACATGGATATAAAATATTTAGAAAATGTTTTTCCATAGTTAGGGAAAACGATCAAAAATCTCGATATTCAAATAAATTTTAAGACCCAATATTATGTCAATCGCAGTATTATATTTTAAAGCTATAGGAAGGTAAATAAGTTAAATAAAAAAAATAAGCAATGAATTATTATATGCGTGACATAATACCACAGTTTAACATGCTAACTCGTTTTCTTAATTTATTTTTTTTCCTTTTTTGAAATTGTAATTTGAAGCGTTGATTTATTTAAAAATAGATACAATATTTAATCAGTTTCATTTTCACACGGGAATTAAACTTGATAAAAACAGTTACAGCACTGTTAAATAAATACTCCATCATTTCGTAAAGCGTAATTTAAAGTGAAAGATCGGACAGAAAATTAACCACTGCGGTTCATTAAAATGAAAAATGATTTTAACCGTTGACGCTTAATCAATCACACGGCAAAGTTATGGGGAATATTTTCTTCAAACATGTGAAGTCCTGAATATTTCTGCATATGTTTTCAAGACGCTCTGGAAATACGGAAGCCAAAACTTTTGTGGGAGTTCCATATAAAGTGAAACTAAAAGGGCTTTATAAATGTCAGTTTTAAGCACACTAGACATTTTTTAGTTTGCAGTTCTGAAAATACTGCATTTATTACTTTTACTAGTAGAACAGTAAATATTTTCACACATTAGCTCAAGTTTAAGAGGGTAATTTAAGCGGAAGTTCGACGTTATACAGCGATTTAATAAAATATTTATATTTATGATATTTTATAGAAATATAAATTGAGGTATGTGTAAATTAATCAAATAAAAATCTTTCTTAAAATTTAGTAATAAATCTGAAATATCATTTTAAGAAAATATAAATTTTTCAAATGCCATTTTCTACTTATTTCTAAACTGCTATAAAAAAAGAACTCATCACTTCTTATGTACCTAAAAAATCTGGGTGTCCATTTCGTATTTCATCTTTATTATTAAATTGAATCCAAATGTAGGAAAGGCTTAAGGTTTTACCCAAACTAAAAGTAAATATATTTCCTATATATTAAACATATATTAAACTATATAATCTGTCAATAAAATAATACTCAAAAGTGTTCAAAATCTAGTTTTCATCATTAATACAACAAATAGTAATATCAATATAAAAATTACTGCGCATGGAACATTTAGAAATTTATTAATACTCCAAAACACCAAATTTTGTTAAAAACGTAATCCATATTGGTGGATCATCATATTTCTTTACACTTGTATTTTAAGACATCAAATTTATCAATATGCCAAAACACCAAATTTTGTTAGAAGAGCAATCTATATTGGTGATCATCATATTTTTTCCATACGCATTTTATAAGACATCCAATTTATCAATATGCCAAAACATCAAATTTTGTTAAAAATGCAATCTACTTATACATGGGCGGATCGTCATATTTCTCCCCACTTGCATTTTAAGGCATCAAATTTATCAGTACGCCAAAACTCTAAGTTTGTTAAAAACGAAGTCTATATTGCCGGATAGTCATATTTTTTTACACTTGTATTTTACGAAATCAAATTTATCAATACGTCAAAGCTCCAAATATTGTAAAAAATGCAATCCATATTGGCTGGTCATATTGGCGTATCGTCATATTTCTTTACACTTGTAATTTAAGACATCAAATTTATCGATATGCCAAAACACCAAATTTTGTTAAAAACGCAGTCTATATTGGCAGATCGTCATATTTCTAAGACATTGGAAATTACCAGAAGAGGATTTATTGAAAATATAGAACACCTAAATTTTAAGAATAGTTTCATATCATTGGTTTAATATTAAAGAAAATTTACTAAACATTAAAAAACTTTAGCACTTCAAAGTACTTGAGAACTCGATTTTCCCTTAAACCGAATATCAAACACTTGAAAAACCACCCAAGGGAAAGCTATATTCTGATTAAAATCTGAAGACAGAAGGAAAAACGAGAATGCCAGAGTTTATGACTGTAGGATATTTTATTTAGTTATCCTAACTCTGCTTGAAAACTTCATTATATTTTTAATCTAAAATTTGTTGTATTGTTCTGTGTGAATGTGACTTCAATTAATTGTTCTAGTATTTACGCCTTAAACGCTTTTTTTTTACATTTGGCGTCTTTCAATACTCCGTTACTACAAACATTCCTACCAAATTTCCACGAACGATCGCCGTATGGTAGAGCATTGATCTTCAGAACTGACGTTCGCACGTTCGAATCCCCCTGCGGTCATGGATAGCAAAGTTTTTTAATAACGCTGGAAGGACCATTCCTAAATTCTATAAGAAAGGCTGAAGTCAGCAGCACAATTTTTGATGTTTTCGTACTAACCAAAGCTAAAGAAAGAATAAAAGCTATTCTCCAAATTTTGATATTAGAAGATAAAAAAAAATTATTTTAATATAAACTTAAGCTATTATATATTTACTTTAAGCTAATATATATTTACGCTGATTAGTTTTTGAGGTTAAAAATATCATTACATACTTATATATTATATTTATACTAATATAGTATATATCATACAATCATCCCAAAATTAATTTAATATAAACTTATATTTACGTTAATTAGTTTTGAGGTTAAAATATCATTACATACTTTATATTACATTTATACTAATATAGTATATACTATGCAATTCTAGCAAAATTATTTTAATATAAACTTATATTTACGTTGATTAGTTTTTGAGGCTAAAAATATAATTACATACTTATATATTATATTTTTACTAATATAGTATACAGTATATATGAGTATATATGTATATGTCACATATATATGTGTATATATTATATATGGGACAAAACTGGTTTCTTCAGTTTAATAACAGTTTTAGAAACATTATATAAGTATTTAAATTTGAATTTTTGGGCCACATTTACACAAAGAAATTGTTTTTGACACATTCAGGTTTGAAGCAAAAAAGGATTATAAACAAAGAAAAATTTAATGCCTACTGTCGTTTTTACGGCAGAAAAGAAACAGGTTATAAGCGCATTATAGAATACATGACACGTTATATATATTCGAACCACACTATGCTGTCGAGAATTCAGATGTTTTGTGAAAAAGTTCCCAAGGGCGATTTGAAAGTTTTTGATCTACCATAGAGAGAGAAAAAAAAGGAGTCAATGTTTAAAAGTTTTATAAACACAATTTCTTTCTGGCTTCAATTTTTTTGTTGTTGGTACGACAAAGAATAGAAAATTTCTTTTGAAAATAAGAATACTGGATTTTTTTTTAACCGTGATACCATTTTATCTTTTTTATTCATTGTTCGGAATACTTTTTCTCAGTCTTTTAAATAAATAAAATGGATACTAAATGTAAAAGGAGAATAATTTCTTTCATAGATATAAGTCTAATACTTTATCCTGAAATCAGGTTAATAAAATTTATTTTAGAAAATATAGAGGACAATTTCTTGGAAAACTGAATAATTTTTTAAAGTATTCAGCAATGTTTTTTTCTTTATTCTGTAACCAGACAGAAAAAAAAACATGCATTTTATTGTACTGGTATTAATTATATGTTATCATAAAACTAATATTTATAGTGTGTGTGTGTGTGGGTACTATGACAAAAATAAGAAAATAAAGAATACACAAAGAATTATTGATCTTCAACTCTCATCTTTTGAGTTAATTCAATATAAGAATTTATTCCTAACCAAACAGTATAAATGTGTGGGTACGATGACAAAAATAAAAAAAATAAAGAATATTTGAAGTATAAAGAATTATTGATCTTCAAAATCAGCAATGTTTTTTTCTTTATTCTGTAACCAGACAGAAAACACATGCATTTTATTGTTAATTATATGTAATCATAAATTATATGTTATCATAATATTTATAGTGTGTGTGTGCGGGTACGATGACAAAAATAAGAAAATAAAGAATATTTGAAGTATAAGGAATTATTGATCTTCAAAATCTTATCTTTTGAATTAATTCAATATAGGAATTTATTCTTAACCAAACAGTATAAATGTTTGGGTACGATGACAAAAATAAGAAAATAAAGACTATTTGAAGTATAAAGAATTATTGATCTTCAAAGCTCATCTTTCGAGTTAATTCAATATAAGAATTTACTCCTAACCAAACAGTATAAATGCACAAACATTTTGGAAAGAAATGGTCCCTGGTCTGTGATTTTGTGCTTCAAATAAGCAATATATTTATATGAGGAAAGACTCTAAGCCGTGAGAACCTTTACACATACTAAAGCATTTCAAGTTAACATAGATCAGACCGGTCTTTACAATGTATTTGATCGACTAATTGTTTTAAGTTCCAGAAAAATAAAATAATATAAGGCTAGAAATAGCCAAGTTTTATTACTATGTCTATTTCATCTACTATTTATTTCTGTACCTTATCGCATATTAGCATTAATTGATAATTTTTTCACAAACACATGCACACACACATTTATATATATATATATATATATATATATATATATATATATACATACATATATATATATATATATATATATATATATATATATATATATATATATATATATATATATATATATATGCGCCCTTAATATATATATATATATATTATATCATATATATATATATATATATATATATATATATATATATATATATATATTGCGCCCTTAATCTCCTTAGAATACCTTTTACATTTTTACTTAATCTGAAACAAACTGAATATTTCTCTAATTTTAGTAATAAACTTTTAATTCCTTTTTCAGCAACATTACATTAAAACCAGACAAAACATGAAAAGAGGAGGATTTGACATGGAACTATTAAAAGAGTGTAAAAACTTGTGAAGTACTACAAAGTGCAAAATCATACGTCTATAGAATTGTTTTATTCTATATATATTTCCAGTAATATAAATTGTAAAAAGAGGAACACAAATTATCCATATAAAAAGTTTAATATCGAATCTCTCAGAAATATAAAAATAGTAAATTATTTCGAAATATAAACACATTTGTTTAATACATCAATTGGTATTATATATGTAATGTACAATAAATTTTAAAAGGGAGGGAAACAGTTATTTAAAGAGCTTAACATTGGAATAATAACAATGATAAGCCTTGGGAATACATCGAAGAATTAAAAGATTTGTTTGTAAAGATATTTTATACCATACCTTATATATATATTACTTATTATAAAATGGAAACAATATGATAATTTAAAAACTCAGAGAAAGCTAAGGAATATTGATAAGTTAAAAATGAAACTTTTTAGCATTATTTTTAAAACAATAAATTATCCCTTTTGCTGTTTATCCTTCGATTACAACGGGCATTTGGTTTTTCCTCCTTTTTGGAGAAGCGCATTCCACTTTGTCACCATTTAACCACTGAAATAAATTATGTACATTATTAGACGTTTAATTATCTAATAAATAGAAATATATGAGTAGAATTATAGCTATATTAGATAATATAATTAAAATTATATTATGTAATAAATACAAATTAACTGTAATTCAATTGAAATTTATTTTTTAAAAAAATTCTTTTGATATCATGTGAAACTGGTATTTTTGACAGTTTAATTTCTCACTATAAAAATCTACATAAAATATCATTTCCAGAAAGAAAAAGTGCATATTCTATTTTTTCAATATTTATAGATTTAAAAAGTACAAAATAAATCGCACTTTTTGAACCGATTTTGGTCTACAAATTGTGCAGTCAGAGGGCTAAAAATAGAAATATGTTCAACTTCTAAGTTTTTGAATAGCAGTACATTGATGTTGAATTATATTCTGAACACCTAATAGCAGAATAAACCTATTACATTAGTTTACTAAATTGGTTTTGAAGAGAACAAACAGAAGAAAATATCCCAAACCTCCGAATTTGAAGATGGAAAATAGTAATACTGACACGTGCCGTGTGCCCCTATGATTGAGAGGAACAGAATAGAATAGTTCAACTGCCTGTCATTTTGAATCTTTTTTTCGGGAATGGTTGAATGTTCAAAAACTCTTCGATATTGTTGATACTTTTGCAGAAAACATTTTGGTGTGTCAGCTAAAGGTTCCGTTATATATGGTGTAGCTTGAAAAGTGTTATACTTTAGTAAGGTGGAGTCTTGACGCAATAAATTTTCGAAAGATAAATATTCACATAAAAGAGATTTGGGATAAATGACGTGGAACCCTTTCAGAAAGAAAAGGACAGTAGACAGAGTATAAAATCTAAACATTGCCTTAAAAGACTGCACTATTCTTTTCCTAAGCGAAATTTAATTAAAAATCCTAATTTCTACCCAATTCAGTTACTAAGGGAAAAGATGTTCTTTATTTTGATCATCGTTTAAGGAAAATATTTTTTAGCTATACAGTTATACTGATAACTATAGCTTACTAAGCTATACTAAGACTAAGCTATACTACACTATATTATATAGCTATACTAATAACTTTAAATGGTGTTTACAAAACATTTATTTTTATAAATATTTGAAACACTCCAGATGTATTTGAAACGATACTATCCTTGTAATGTTATCGAACATTAATCAATGAGTAGATAAATTTTGAAAGTATATAACATTTAGAAATGTACCTGAAGTGTTTAAATATTTAAAAATTTTGAAGACTTACTTGACTGTCGTAGAAAATGTCGAAAGTCGTTAATTGTAGTAGCTGAGTTGTCTGCTGAGCTGATAATTATATTATTTATAAAGGAATAGATTCTAAGACAGTTTTCCACTCTTATTTTCAATTTTTTTTTACATTTCAATGAGAGATAACTATATAATTTTCCATCAAATTTCATTTAATTGAATCTCTCAGTAGCCTTAAAACCATCATGTTGAATATGAATACTATACCGAGTGACTTTCCTACGATAATCAGCACGTGCATGCACAGCTGTGGAACAAATTTCCAAGAAACATTTAGGTGCAGCTGTTGACTTTGGGTTTTAAGGACCCTTGCGGATAAGTTATAGATCACGGAATGGCTCAAGCATAACGGTTAAGTTCGTACAAAGATGTAACAGGTAGTTTTGGGGGCTGTGGAACAAATTTCCAAGAAACATTTAGGTGCAGCTGTTGACTTTGGGTTTTAAGGACCCTTGCGGATAGTTATAGATCACGGAATGGCTCAAGCATAACGGTTAAGTTCGTACAACGAAATTCAAAATAAATTTATCCATTAAACTTACCCATTACGTTAATAAACTTACCCATTAAAATGTTTAGAGTGGATATTTTTATTAGCTTAATTTCAAAACATCTTATAATAGAAATAAAATATGTAAGTTCCGTTAAACGGAATTCAAAAT
>CM063508.1:177526735-177534235 GCA_032207245.1 Pardosa pseudoannulata | reverse complement strand
ATGGTAGTCACAAAAAGATTTAAAAAACAATATGTTAGTTCAAAGTTGTAATGTGTTTGGCGACAACTAGTACATACTATTCTGTAAATATACAAGCAGAAGCACTCATCATTATACTAAGGTACATACATACATATATATGAATATGTGTGTATGTGTAGATGCATATACATTTACAATGATCAAAATGAATTTGATTGCATATTAACTCGTGTTGTCATTTTGTGTTGAATATTAGATTAAAAAAAGCATAAAAGTAAAGAAATAATTGAGATAACTTTTAAAGGTATTAGGATAAACAAGTATTTTTGTTAAAGTAATATTTAAACCAAAAATAATTTATCAAAAAAATATATATATATATAACAAACATTTTACGAATTTGGCATTTCTTTAACACAAGTATTATTCTTGTCGTTTACATTGCTTTCATATTAAGGAGTAAGTTATAGCTTTGTAGAAGGAATAAAGGATAACTTATATATCGAAAGCTTACTTACATAGTTTAAATAAATGTTGTATTAAATTTAGTGAATTTGATAAATTTTAATGAAATGCGTTTTCAGGATTTTCTAGATTGATCTTGAAATATTTTTATTCATTTAAAACCTTAATTCCTACTTCACATTCCAAGACCATTCATTAATCTATATAAAGTTTTCTTTTTATTTCTGCTCTACTCTAATTAAACAGAATCTTTTCATCTTGGTCAGATTTCGACCATTAATTTTAAACTCAAATTTACCGGAATACTTAGATCGTTTACGTGATTTTTTGAGGTATCTTTCCTTTTACATAATCAGATTAAGAACATATAAATATATACTACATTTACATGAATCACTGCTTACTTTGATTGGGAGATTTATTTTCAGAAAATACTTAATGGCGAGTTTTGAGAAGTACATGGTTTAAAATCTTTCATATAAACAAAAGGCAGATGTACGTTGTAGGGGAAGTACAAAAAATTAATGTACAAAAGGAAGAATAAACTCTGGAAACCTGATAACCTGCATAAAAAATGTTAACATGATGAGCAACGTTATTCTTGTATTCATTGTAATAAAAAATATTGGTAATTTAACAAGACAATTATAACATATACTTGAACACGGCGAGAAAGATATCGGGCCTGGTGGTATACATGGACAGCACGTCAATGTTAATGAGTCTACAAAATACGATTCCAAACTCAAAATTATGATATATTGAATATAGATATATTGAAATTATGCAGGAATCTATCATATAAATGTATTATTTTAAAATTTGTTATACATAGATATCTTTGCAAAAATGGTCTTGTCTAAAACTTAAAGTACAAGATATAAATACCCGATTTCATTAATAAAGAAAAATATGAAAGATTAAATTTTGGAAAGGTAGAAGGAAGAGTGATGCCATGGTCAGACCGGCCGTTATAGATTTTTAAATTTGTAATACGGTTTTACTTAAGTTAACATTTAAGAACACTACAATTAATTATTTTGTTTCTGGCCATAGTGGCTTTCCTGTCTATCTACATAAAATTGCAGAACTGGATTCCCCTAACTGCTCATGTGACTCACTGGGTAAACCACTTCATTATTGTAGTATTTTTTCTGGGATGTATTAAAAAAGGGATGAAAAACTGATGAATTACTTTCAAAGAATAGATGACTGTAAGCAGTATCTAAACAAGTCAAAATAAATATATGTCTTACTGAACAGTAAATATTCTTTTACCTATACGTCACTTGTTCCTTATTTAAATGCTTTGTTTGTATATAGGTGGTTTGCTATTCATTAAGTGTTCATTAAGGCATTTTATGCAATACATATATATATATATATATATATATATATATATATATATATATATATATATATATATATATATATATATATATATTATATACATATATTATACAAATAATTATTCATACATGAACAATTAATGCGATTGTCAGATTTTTAACCGGCTAAGTCTGTTTATGATATATCTATA
Source organism: Pardosa pseudoannulata (assembly GCA_032207245.1). Lineage (NCBI taxonomy): Eukaryota > Metazoa > Arthropoda > Arachnida > Araneae > Lycosidae > Pardosa > Pardosa pseudoannulata. The sequence goes on along the minus strand of CM063508.1, from coordinate 177,532,248 downwards.
AAAACAGGTGGCTCGCTGGTGTGTGAATATATCCTTGTCACGTTGACATCTTTTGAGTAATCGATAAAACATATCTCTCATCTTACCCATGATTTTCAAGAATGATTTATGTACAGTCCGGATACGATTCACGCCCCAGTTCCGCATTTGCAAAGTAATGTGAATCATCAAATCCAAATTCAGCCATCTCTTCATCTCTTGGATTAGTATACAGAAGAAATGTGGATCTTCCTGTTAATGCTTGCTTTCTTTCGTTTTTTCACTTTTATAAAAATTATTTAGCTGAGCAAATGAGACAAAATCTGTATGAAAAAAGTCAATATATCCAGTAAGTATATAATAAATTAGGCGGAGACATACATTTTTATGAGTTTGGTGTGTATGGAATTTTCTGTTTGTTTGATTAAAAAGTGCGGAAACTCCCCAGGCATGTAGCCGATCTAGAGGGTCCATGTACTATAGTGTCGCTCTCCAGTTTTGAGACTTAGGGCCCTGGTGTGTAAAGCGTATGTCCCGGTCAGGGGGTGAACCTTACGCGGAATCTTCAGTGTTTAATTCCTGTAACAATTAGTTACACTGCTGTACAACGCCAGCGCTGGAGACTGACCGAGGGACAAAGTCTATTTCAGTGATCTCTTTTCGACTCCATTGGACAAGAGGGGTTGTTAATGCTGGTCATTTGTCTTTGGCCTTAACAACAGCAGTTTTTAGATTATTATTTTTTTTTTGCTCAGCTGATTTGAAGGACCCCTTTGTCTAAGTCTTGTATCTGGGGTCTGGTGTCTTAACTGTTTGTGTTATCTACACATAACATTGTATAAGTCATTGGTGCGTATTAATTCCTAAATATGCTTTACATTCCCTGTACTTGACATGGTACTCTTTGCCTACCCACTGAAGAGATTATTCAATCTTGTTCAGCCCTAGGATCAAACCTCATAACTGTGTCAGGGAAATGCAAAAAGCTACCCCAACGGCGCTGGGCTTCATTTGTTTGACTAAGCAACAATCTTTTTCCGAAAATATAATGGTTAGGTATTAAAAATATTAATTATTAAACTTATTAAATACTGTTAGATTAATTTCGCCAACGAAGGCTAGATGGCGCTATGGAGCGTGGGGGTAAAAACCAAACTATATGTGTAATAGACGAAGCTGTTAGGATTCGGCGTTGGATTTTTAATGTAATTCTATTCATATTCCTGTATTCTATTCTTATTCATCTATGAAACGTGTTTAAAGCGTAATATAATTTATAATTCCTTATTCATTGCTTCTTTTATTCTCCATTTATTGTGACGTGTTGTGTAATAAAAAGAAAGTATGTTCAACAGCCGTTTTCTATTTTCATCCCTAATTCAATTTCTACAGATTCTTCATGCAAGTCCCCAGAATTAACGAAAGGTAAGCAGTTACCTCATTTGATTCTTAATTACTGTTGACCATTTATTATTTAACTTGAAGATAATAATTAAAACCCAAAGTACAAGATTTGTGACTATTCAAATTCGAAATTCATTAACTATGCTATCCAAAAACTAAAATTGTCTAATAATACGAAGCGAGGAAGAATAATTCAAGCAAATTTTACTAGATATATACTTAATAATGTTATATCAGCTAAAAGTATTTAAAAAGGCTAAATTAATCTTAATCTAGAATACTACATCATGCAATATGTGTTATAAAGAACTGGAATATGTGTTATAAAGAAATTATTCATGAAAAATTATAAAACAATATTTCAGACGTTTACTCTAATGTAACAATACAAATGTCCAATCAACCATTTAAGTAATAAAATATCCACAATATATAGAGTTAATTCCTTTAGTCTGTTTAACATTCATTATAAACAGGATACATTATGTAAATATTATGTTAAAATGACTTTTATTATGTTTAAATTATTAAATAATGTTTCAGACGTTTACTCTAATGTAACAGTAGAACTGTTCAATGAACCACTTAAGTAATAAAATATGCACAATGTATAAAATTCATTTCTTTAACCTGTTTAACATTCATTATAAACATGATAAATTATGTAAATATTATGTTAAAATGACTTTTATTATGTTTGATTTATTTTGAGGCATTATTTTAAAAGTTTTATAAACATTATTTAATATACTTTAACTTTTAGTTATTTATTTTCAAACTATTTTTGTATGTCATATTTTAAATTAAGTTAATGTTTTAAGTTTGTTTGTTAGGTTATTATATCCATTATTATTTTATTTTCAATTATATTTGTTATATTTTGCTTATTAAAATAGCCATTTATAAAACTTAAATTAATCTTTCTTTAATGAACATTTTTACATAGTTACTAAGACGTAACACGACATAGATGTGGCCATTTGTAAAACCTAAATTAATGTTTTTAATGAACATTTTGAACATAGTTACTAAGACGTAACACGACATAGATGTGGACATCTATAAAACCTAAATTAATGTTTTATTAATGAACATTTTTCACATAGTTTCTAAGACGTAACACGAAAAAGATTCTGTCCTTCGAATATATATTTATAAATCTTCACGATATGACGTGATAGGGATATCGTCGGATGAGATTATTGTTTAATATTCACATTTCTACGTGATGCTTATACTAATTTCTAGGCCTCTATTATAATTTAAACGCATCCGATGTGTTAAAATGTATTGTTTTAGTATTATAAAATATGGCTGACTTTCATAACTCAACCCAGTAAACATTAATTTTTTATTTAAAACAGTGATAAGTAGGGAGGTATTGGACTGTATTAACCGAATGCATGTACAGCTGTTTATATTTACTTAGTTCATTAATAAATTCGTTATTATTCTGTCATTTCGTATCATAGAAATGGTCCCTTAGTACCCTAATTTGAAGGCAGCAGCGTAATCCTCTTGAAGATTGAGGATAAATCAACTCTTAGCAGCTTGTTTATCTAGGAGTAATTTCGGCAGTATTGGGGAGTTTAGTTATTATTTAGGCTCTACTGAAGGCATTTGACACCTTCGTATGTAGAGTGATGTTGCATATAGTAGCATCATATGTAAAATAAAATTCAAAATGTTGTCTTGGTACCTGATAGTGGCACATTCTACAACAACCTAGATTTTACAAATTAAATATCTATATCACGCTGAGAAAGAAAGTTTTTGTTACACTTATAAACAATACATTGTAGACTAAATTGTTAAGTGTTTCAAAGCATGCAAGGCTATAAGTGTTATATTTGAACTAAGGGAAGTTGCGAACGTTTGTAAAAGCCTATATGCATTTGGTTTAATAAATTACAGCCTAGAGTATCAATTTGGCATTTTTGCGTCTTACAGACTCAGATAATTTGATCTGTTGTCGCTGATAATCAAGTAAACTGAAGCCCCAGTAATAAAACAATAATTATTTGGGTTAAGAGCACAGGTTTTAAATGATTATATTTCCTACCAATACATCTACTAGGTTTTCATATATATATACATACATATATATATATATATATATATATATATATATATATATATATATATATATATATATATATATAATATATAATATATATATATATATATATATATATATATATATATACATATATACATATATATATATATATATAAATATATATAATATATATATATATATATATATATATATATATATATATATATATATATATATATATATATATATATATATATATACATATATATATATATATATATATATATATATATATATATATATATATATATATATATATATATATATATATATATATATATATATATATATATATATATATATATATATATATATATATATATATATATATATATATATATATATATATATATATATATATATATATATATATATATATATATATATATATATATATATATATATATATATATATATATATATATATATATATACATACATACATACGCATAAATAATGCTTATGACTGATTTCCCTCTGAAGAAGTTTTATTCAGTTAGGCCCTTGGAAAATTTCTTAAACGGGTTTCACTGTATATTGTAGACTATTTTTAAGAGCTTCAAAATATTCTGGACCAAAAAGGTAGTATTGGAATGAAGATCAGTGGCTAAGGTGTGAAAATAAATACCTATATTCATTTTGTGCAATAAATCACAGATTTATTACAGCCTAGAGCCACCATTTGAAATTTTAACTTTATTCAGATGCCAATGTTTAGATCTGTTATAGCTGAAAATCAAGTAAATGAAGTCACTAAAATGAAAAAAATACAAGCATTTGAATACCAATGAAAAGTTTTAAAAATTATTTCCTACCAATACATGTACTAGATCTTTATTAGTTGAAATCAATTGCAAATTAAATTGCTAAAAAAAACTACAACTATAAATATTATATTGTGCTTTAAAGTCTAGTTCTTTATGAAGTTAAATATAGTTCCATTGATTGATTTAAAAAGAAAATTGGTTCCCATTTTCTGAGTAAATATTTTTTTTTATTTTAAACAAATACAGATAGAAACTTGTTGCATAATTATTAAAATATTTCAGAAATTAAACAGTAACAACTAAGATGTAATCTATATTTACCCCTATATTTGCTAGGCTTATCCACTCTTTACTCTCTTAGGTATTTATTTAATTAGTAAAACTTGTGGTGACATTTGTTACAATTGTCTTTAAGTGCTTATTGATGTTTAGTAAGAATTAAATCATGCTTAGACTCACATTAGTTTACAAAGCAGTTGTCCCAGAAAGAACTGTGAACATTATCAAACAAATGAGCATTGTAATTTATAATTTATCCATAAATATCATAATTTATCTAATATATTATGTTCTTATATAAGATTTTTACAATTTTATTACGTAATTATTTAAGGTTTAGTATTCTTCATACGAATGCAAAATAATCTTTTCCATTATTGATATTCTATAGTTATTATTTTAAATGAGTAACAACAGAAAAAAATATGAATTTAACTATATTCCAGTTAGCTTAAATTGCGTACAAAAATATGATAAACTGAGTAAATAATATATATACACTTATGTAAAATTGTTCCCTAATTTCAACATTCAAATTGTCTTTCATTCAGAAAAATTCGTATGAGATAGAAAAAAAATTTTTAATTATGTCATTAAATTTTCACTAATCCGACATAAGACAAATATGTAATATAACTATTGAAATATATAAATTTAAATGGTTTGAAAATAAAATTTTGTATTTTTGCAATATTTTAATCATTCTATGCCCATTTCTAAATTTAATAACCTTTACAAATGTATCAACTATGCACATTTTTACGTAAAATAAATCGCAGCATTATATTGAAAATTTTAATAAATCACCCATGGATTTAATGCTATAAAACTGTCTGTTATAAATAGCTTGTAAGAAATAATCGAGAGTTTTCTTTATTTTAGTTTATCAATTTTTTTATGTAATTGCGCATGATAACATGTAAGTTTATTCCCTGTTTCAATAGCAAACTTTTGAAAAATGCCTA
>CM063508.1:177504235-177524235 GCA_032207245.1 Pardosa pseudoannulata | reverse complement strand
AGATCAGCGGATGCTCAGTCGGTAAAGGCAGCGATCTCGCAATTGATGGGTTGCATGTTCGGGGGTCGAAATTTCCTAATATCCTCCGTGTTAGTTAAGGTTGATTGAAACAAGTAAAATATTTTTGCTTTTACAATGTCAAGTTCTCAGACGATACCTCTGCAGAAGCGGAGGCGGATCTTTTGCTTCATCTCTAATTTAAGACTCATTTGAGTAAAATCGTTCTTATACTTTAGCGGTACTCTTTATAAAAACAAAAGGAAACCTCTTGCTTTATTTGGAGTAGCCAGCGGTTACATCCTTTGCTTGCTCAAGGATAAAACGTAACAACAACAACTTACGTATGGAGTGTTTCAAGCTATCTGGACTCTCCAGATAGCTCCTACAATAGTCCAGAGCTCTCTGGAGCTCTGGACTATTGTATGGTATTCATTTCTAAGTGAGGTGAAAGAAGGATAGCAGAGGCCTATATATAGACTAAAGATTTTTATTGGAAACACAAATACGTTAAACTTCACAGAAATGATGATGATGATATTTACAATGATTTGTTGATCGTTACAGGAATCAGCTTTCCTAATCTTCACTGCTCTAAGTAATCAGGTACTAAGAGAAAGGGGAAGAGGACACTCTCAATAGCTCTTTACACGCTATCAGCCGATAAAGTGCACAGGAGTATCGATCGGACAAAAAATGTCACCCTGGCCCCTGGCTTTTTATACCTTCGTCTGCCAGCAAATTTTCATCTCAGTTGATCGGACACCTGGTTGGTGACATCGTGAGGAACTGTGTTGTTCAACGTTAAGCCAGGTTCGAAGGAACTTATGGGAAATATCAGTAATCGAGTGCAATTTCGACGATCTATAAGACATCAGTAATCGTTGTCTTTCGACAAACCTCTGGAGAACAAGAAAGACGAATACTGCGGCTTATCTTACAATAAATACGGTTTCTGACGTGTGACACTCTTTCTTCGGGATGCCATTGAAACCGACACTGGGGGCACTTCACCTACATCCTAATAAAATTCTGAGACAGAATGAGTGAGATGATTCTCGGTGTTAACAATCTTCTATTCAGCATCCTATTCTGATCGAAACAACGTCCTGTTACAAGGTAAAGAGAAGATCAGTTTAAGTGTGAATAAAGAACGAGTTCACTATTTCAACCATATGCCGTATTTTCTATCGCTAGTAGATAAGTCTGTACCTGGGATTCTAATGTTACGAAAATTTGTTACAGTATATATATGCATGAATCTACTTACGTGTTGTACACAAAACTGAATTCATGACGAAAGGGCAATGAAGTCACACAGTGATCTAAATACTGTAAATTTATTGTTAGAAGACGGCAGCTGAATACTTTAATGCACTATTAAACCTAACTTTTATCCAGTTTCAAAATATATCGCGACGAAAACGAAGAGATAGCAGTATAAAATTCAAAAGCCAACTTCATAGCCGTAGTTCTCTATCACGATCGAAATCATTAGAAATTAAGTCCCTTGGAAAAACCAGTTCCCTTCTCAGTTGTATTATATATGCAAATCCCTAGCTAATGTTCGTGTAAAACATTCCAATTTCTTAGATTATCTTTATGCTTAAAATAAAATTTTATTGATTCAAAATAAATAAATTATTTTAGATTTGAAAATTTCATACGCGGAATTGGAACACAGGAATATTTGTTCTTGTATACATGTATTATTCTTTATTTTACACCTGGATGGTTTTGTAATGTTTGTCAGAATATTGTGCTTCCCCAATACATGAAACTTTAACTACTATGATTTATTTATAAATAAACTTGTAGAAATAACATTACTTTTAATAAAATAATTCTCAGAAAAAGAAGAAAATCAATCAGCTATACAGACGACAGATTGTATTTATCATCCGCCAACAGAAGCACATATTTTACCTCCACAAGTGAAAAGGGATGCAAATGCGAAAACGTCGCTGGATGTAATTATTGGACTCGATATTGTTCCACTAATACACGCAGAAATTAAAGTTATTATGCATCATAATTCGGACGGAAATTTATCTCTTTGTCTGTAAATAAGATATAAGGTGTTTGTAAAAATAATAGCGAAGGGAAAGCAGCATGAAAATGCATGAATAGATTTTTGTCGATTTGTTAATCACTGGAAAGTCACATGACATTTCGCTTTCTGGTGGCAAATAACAGAAATTTTCTAGCGCTTTATTCTATTTATAATATGTAACCAATCAATTTTCTACACATTTAGGGACAATTATACCGAGCATGTTACAAGTATATAAATATATATCACATATATATATATATATATATATATATATATATATATATATATATATATATATATATATATATATATAGTATATATATATATATATATATATATATATATATATATATATATATATATATATATATATATATATATATATATATATATATATATATATATATATATATATATATATATATATATATATATATATATATATATATATATATATATATATATATATATATATATATATATATATATATATATATATATATATATATATATATATATATATATATATATATATATATATATATATATATATAATATATATATATATATATATATATATATATATATATATATATGTATATATATATATATATATATTATATATAATATATACATATATATACATATATATATAATATACATATATATATATATATATATATATAATATATATATATATATATATATATATATATATATATATATATATATATTATATATATATATATATTTCCAAACGTAAATATGCAATAACTTATTTTACCACTTGTATATTACCATAGTTCGATATTCTTTGCATTTATATTTGCTAAATGACTGGTCAGTCTGTTATTATATAATGCTTCTGCGGAATTTTAGTTTTCAAAGTGTCTGGACTTCTGCACGAACTGAATTCTGCACATAAGTATCTTATTTGGACGGAATGTTCGTCAATAATACCTATAGCTCTTCTGAATATACCACTATTGGAAAAAGTATTTTATGGAAATCCTTCTGTTTGTTAAATAAATCTTGGTTAAATTTCAAATGATAAGCTATACCATTTGTAAATTAATAAATATATGAATATCATAAAAACATATTTTGCATACTTTACCCGAAAAACTTTTCAGAAGACTATAAATAACAGATATGATATAACTGCAACTCCAGTCTTACGATACAATGTTTATATTTATACTTTATATCCATATCGATCGCTTTATAAGCATCTCTCTATTTAGATCTGTCTCTCTTTATATATATGTGCTTGTGTGTATACCATATGTATATATTATATATAATTGTATAAAGATGGAAAGTAACCTACTATGGAGCTATCAAATATTATTAATAGTATGAATAGAATAGTGATAGGAATGTATGAATACATTATAAACGTGTCACTGAGCTTACACTTCGGTAAGTCGGATTTGAGATTCTAAATGAAGTTTGTCATAAGATTTTACATGAATTGAGATTAGATTTTTCATAAAATACACGAAATAATTTTAAATATAAAATATTTTTTTTGCATAAAATGAAATGGATATTTTATTTAAATTTAATGGTTATCATAAGCTTAAGAAATAGACATGAAAGGCTTATATATTATGTACCATTATGTAAAGACGGAAAGTTAACGTATTATTTAGCTATGAAATATTATTACAAATATGAGTAGAATAGTGATAGAAATGTATGAATACATTATTATAAACTTGTCACTGCGCTTACACTTCGGTAAGGCGGATTTGAGATTCTAAATGAAGTTTGTCATAAGATTTTATATGAATTAAGATTAGATTTTTAATAAAATTAGCAAAATATTTTTAAAATTTAAATACTTTTTTACATAAATGAAATGTAGATTCTATTTAAATTTAATTTTTATCATAATCTCCAGAAATAGACATGAAAGGTGTATATATTATATATCATTGTATAGAGACGGAAAATGAACCTATTATGGAGCTACGAAATATTACAATTATGAGTAGAATAGTGATGGGAATGTATGAACATAAAATGAAATGTAGATTCTATATAAATTTAATAGTTCTCATAAGCTTAAGAAATAGACATGAAATGTGTATAGATTATATATCTTTTATAAAGACGGGACGTTAACCTATTATGAAGCTATGAAATATTATTACAAATATGAGTAGAATAGTGGTAGGAATGTATGAATACATTATTATAGACGTATCACTGCTCTTACATTTCGGTAAGTCGTATTTGAGATTCAAATGAAGTATATCATAAGATTTTACATGAATTGAGATTAGATTTTTCATAAAGTACGCAAAATAATTTAAAAATAAAATACTTTTTTACATAAAATGAAATGTGGATATCATTTATATTTAATGGTTATCACAAGCTTAAGAAATATACATGAAAGGTGTATATTATTTATTTCTTTGTATAATGACGGAAAGTGAAGCTATTATGGAGCTATGAAATATTATTACAAATATGAGTAGAATAGTTATAGGAATGTATGAAAACATTATTATAAACTTTTCACTGCGGTACACATCTATAAGGGGGATTTGAGATTCTAAATGAAGTTTGTCATGAGATTTTACATAAATTGCGATTAGAGTTTTCATATAATAAGCAAAATAATTTTAAAAATTAATACTTTTTTACATAAAATGAAATATAGATTTTATTTAAATTTAAAAGTTATCATAATCTTAAGAAATATACATGAAAGGTGTATATATTTTATATCATTGTAAAAACACGGAAAGTTAACCTATTATGGATATATGAAATATTATTACAAATATGAGTAGAATATTGATAGGAATGTGCGAATACATTATTATAAACTTGTCATTGCGCTTACACTTCTGTAAGGGGGGATTTGAGATTCTAAATGAAGTTTGTCATAAGATTTTGCATGAATTGAGATTAGAGTTTTCATAAAATAAGCAAAATAATTTTAAAAATTAAGTACATTTTTACATAAAATGAAATGTATATTCTATTTAAATGTAATGGTTATCATAAACTTAAGAAATAGATATGAAAGGTGTATATATTATATATCATTGTATACAGACGGAAAGTTAGCCTATTATGGAGCTACGAAATATTATTACTATGAGTAGAATAGGGATATGAATGTATGAATATAGTATAAACTTGTCTTTGCACTTACAATTCTATAAGTGGGATTTGAGATTCTAAATGAAGTTTGTCATAATATTTTACATAAATTGAGATAAGAGTTTTCATAAAATACGCAAAATAATTCTAAAAATAAAATACTTTTTTTACATAAAATGAAATGTAGATTCTATATAAATTTATTGGTTCTCATTAACTTAAAAAATAGACATTAAATGTGTATATATTATATATCATTTTATAAAGATGGAAAGTGAACCTATTATGGAGCTATGAAATATTATTACAATTATGAGTAGAATAGTGATAGGAATGTATGAATACATTATTATAAACGTGTCACTGCGCTTACACTTCGGCAATGTCGATTTGAGATTCTAAATGAAGTTTGTTATAAAATTTTACATGCATTGAGATTAGAATTTTCATAAAACATGGAAAATAATTTAAAAAATTAAATACTATTTTACATAAAATGAAATGTAGTTTTCATTTAAATTTAATGGTTATTATAAGCTTAAGAAATAGACATGAAAAGTGTATATATTTTATTTCGTTGTACAAAGAAGGAAAGTTAATCTATTAAGGAGGTATGAAATATTATTACAAATATGAGTTGAAAAGTGAGAGGAATGTATGAATTGAATACCTTATTATAAACTTGTCACTGCGCTTACAATTCGATATGGGGGATTTAAGATTCTAAATGCAGTTTGTAATAAGATTTTACATGAATTGCGATTAGAATTTTCATGTAATACACAAAATAATTTTAAAAATTAAATATTTTTAAAATAAAAGGAAATGTAGATTATATTTCAATTTAATGGTTATCATAAGCTTAAGAAATAGAAATGAAATGGGTATATATTATATATCATTGTATAAATAAGGTAAGTTAACCTATTACAGAGCTATGAAATACTATTACAAATATGAGTTAAATAGTGATAAGAATGTATGAACACATTATTATAAACTTGTTACTGCGCTTACACTGCTGTAAGGCTGATTTGAGATTGTAAATGAAGTTTGTCATAATATTTTACAAGAATTGAGATTAGATTTTTCATAAAATACTAAAAATAATTTGAAAAATTAAATACTCTTTTAAATAAAATGAAATGTATTTTGTATTTAAATTTAATGGTTATCATAAGATTAAAAAATAGACATGAAAGAAATATATGTTATATTTAAGCTTCCTCTACATCCATAAAATTAACTATGTAATTATTTAAAGAACGTAAATTATTTTAAGAAAGATGAAGTAGATTTAAAAATTATTAATCATGTGACATTAAATAAAATATTAAATAAATACCTTTTTGATTTTACAAAAAATTGATTACTTATTGCAACGCAGATGCAACTGAGAGATATTAAAATATTGAAGCATGAGATAAAGGTGAAAATGATATTGAAAACAAATATGTGAAGTTAATATGGCAAATATTAAACAACTAAATGTTTCTGTATTAAATCCCCCCATATTTATCTTATTTAAAGCACATGATATTCACTATAAAATAGTTTAAGAAACTATAAAAAAAATATTTTTTTAGGATTTAATTAAAATTTAAGTCTTTCTATCCAGATTCTTAGTATGTATTCTTAAGTCATAAAAGGGGAGGGGATATATGAATTTTAAAAGTTGAATAATTTTATTTTATTTTGTTGTTGTTTCAGTTTTGTGGAATTCCTTAGACAATTCTGAATCGTTTAAAAAGAACTCCATAGAAACATTCAAATTAGAGTTTGTCAAACTGTACAATCATAGCATTTAATACGATAAACTTTAAGGAAACTATAGAAACTTTAGATACACTTTACTGAAAATGGCACTTTTTTTTTAAAATTTGAAGTCACTGTAAATAAAAAATAATATTACATGTATTTAATTCAAATTCACGTAGTAAGTTCGTTATTGACTTACGAAGGAACTTTATCTTCTCTTTTCATAGTTTATTTCATTTAGTATATATTATTTGGAATGTAATATTTATACGTTATTTTAGCTTTTTGAAAACTCAATTCCCGGATGTAATATTTCTGAAATTTATTTAAAAATTAAAGTAGGTAAAGAATCATACCGAAAAAATATTGTTATAAAAAAGCAGATGCTCTTAATGAATTACTTTATGTTAAGTGTGTGTAAAAATAATGTTAATATATATATATATATATATATAATATATATATATAAATATATATATCCCGGTCTCATTAGCCCTCGTGTTTCTTATTTTTAATATGACAAACTTCATTTATAATCCTAAATACTCCTTACCGAAGTGCAAGGTCAGTGACAAGTTTATAATAATGTATTCATATATTCTCATCACTATTTTACTCATAATTTTAATAATATTTCATAGCTCCATAATAGGTTCACTTTCTCTCTTTATACAATTATAATATATATATATATATATATATATATATATATATATAAAGAGAGACAGATCTAAACGATTGATATGCATATAAAGGGATATAAATATAGACATTGTATCATAAGACTAAAATTGCAGTTACATCATATTTGATTATTTATAGTCTTCAGAAAATTATTCGGGTGAAGTATGCAAAATATATTTTTATAATATTCATATATTGATTATTTTACAAATGTTATATTTATCCTGTTAATTTTAACCAAGATTTATTTAACAAACTGATGGATTTCCTTAAAAAATATTTTCCAATAGTGGTATATTCAGACGGGCTATAGGTATAATTGATGCACATTCCGTCAAAATAAGATACCTATATTCCGAATTCAGCTCGTGCAGAAATCAAGACGCTTTGAAAAGTAAAATTCCACAAAAGTATTATTAAATAAGAAACTGACCACTCCTTTCGCAAATAAACATGACAAAGTATATCGAACTATGGTAATATAAAAGTGAGAAATTAAGTTATTTCATATACGCGTTTAGAAACTAAACAGGATCCTTAATTTTCAATTGCCGAGTTTAGTGGGCAGATACTTTTCTCTTTATTGTAATCCCTCAATATTACCCAATAAAGTTCAACAAAATATCCTCTAAAGCGGAATCATAAAATTGATTCATTAGTTTTAGAATTTTCGAATCCACAAGGATTATTAGAAAATAATGTGAAATTGAATAAATTTTTAAACAAGTTCGAAATTTTTTTTTATTATGATGATAATTTTAGTTAAAACGATACATGTTTCATGATTTAAAAACAATTCAGAACTTGGGGAGAATTAGGTGTGAAACTGTTCTTTTTTGAGATCTCTAAAGGTGCGGAACTTTTTGAGTTTTCAAATTTTTGTTTTATGACTAGATTCTGATACCATACTAATCATAAATGTTTGATATTACACATTTTTTTATGAAACTATATTAGTTCAAGTGTATGTTTATTATACTTATAACTTTCCTATTATTTTATGGTGACCAAAGCTTAGTCAGACTCATAAAGTACTTACTTTTAATTTTATTAATTTTTTTTGTATTTTTTGTGCATTAATTGGTTATAGATGATAACTCACATATAACCGTAAATTGTTGAAATCCCTATTTTAGGTCTATTTGTATAGACCTAAAATAAGCTTGCACTAGTTTTTTACTTCTAAAAACGAGTTTTCCTTTATAAAATAGGCAAAAAGCAATTTTATAAACCATCTATGAAATTTTCAAGCAATTTTTATGATGTATAAATTTTATTATTTATTTATGCATGTTTATTATACTTATTACTTTTGTATTATTTTCGTGTGACTTAGGCTTAGTGAGACTGATAATGTGCTTACTTTTAATTTTCTAAAAAAAAAATTCTTGCATTTTTGGTGCATTAATAGATTATTGGTGACACCTCACCTATAACCCATAAATGGCCAGAGTACTGGTTTGTAAATACCTAAAATAAACTTGCACTATTTTTACTTCTAAGAACTACTTTTCCTTTAGAATCTATGCAAAAAGCAATTTTATAAACAATCTATGAAACTTTCAATTAATTTTTATGATGTATAAATTTTATTATTTATTTATATTTTCCCATTTGAATCGACAATTTATTGTTTTATGAACCGTGCAAATAAATTTATTTACGGCAAGTATTGAAGATGAGATTATTACAAGTCGCTTTATATATATTTTAAAACTCTATCATTAATTTTTTGAATGTAATATGATATAAATCTTTTTTCACGAAGTTCCTCCTTTTTCTTAAATGGTATCCTATAATGTTTAAAACAACACCTGATTACTAACGTGAAGTGCTATAAAATTAAAAATTGTTTAAACTTCATATTTAGTTCATTCTGTCCAGTCCATAATAAACTTAGATTTAGGATATGCATCGATTTGTAAACGGCCAAAATGACTAGGGCATTACAGTTTTATATATTCAAAAATATGATTTTTTCTCATTTTATTAATTTCTTGATACTTTTTATTCGTTTTAAATAAACACCATTAAAATATACGTATTAGTAGCTGTAAAATTATATAATCTTTGCATTTTATATCACAGATTTTAAAGAAACTATAAAAACTGTAAATGAATTTTACTGAAAATGATGTTTTTCAACTTAATATAATTATACTTATACTTTTTGTGTATTTTATTTACAAGTGTATACACACACATATATACATATATATATATATTATATATATATAAATATATATATTATATATATATATATATATATATATATATATATATATATATGTATATATATGTATGTATGTATATGTATATATATATATATATATATATATATATATATATATATATATATATATATATATATACATATGTATACATATATATATATACATATATATATATATATATATATATACATATATATACATATATATACATATGTATATACATACATATATATATATATATCATATATATATATATATATATATATATATATATATATATATATATATTAATTAATTAAAATAGCTCACAAATGCTGAAAAATGATAAGGCAAAAAATAAAAAACTTTCCTTTTAAGGCTTTAAAGGCTGGGGTGTCCCTTTAAATAACTCAGCAATTTCTGGTATAACCCCCTTCCCAGAAAGAATATATATATATATATATATATATATATATATATATATATATATATATATATATATATATATATATATATATTTAAGCACGTTATACATTACAAAAATTTTCAGTCACTCAAAAGAACTTAATTATTTCATAATTTTGCTAACTTTTCTCCAGTTTTTATCCAGATGACAAATGTATGCTTTTAAATCAAAAACAAAAATCTAAAGCTTTATTTAGAACATAACATAAGAACAAAAAAAATTGAAACGTGTTAATACATTTACTTATTTCCATATTTTTCTCGCCATCGTTGAGGCATAAACTGTAAAACTAAGCAATAAATTTCACTCATTCCAATGCAGAAGTTATTCAGAGGCACTTCATTGGGAAGCACATAGAGGGATTACCTTAAAGGGAAAAAAATCTCCATACCGAACTTGGCATGTGGAGTATAAGATTTTGTGGAAGAGATAGATCCTATTTAGTTTCCAAACTCGAAGTATGTAGCGACTTATTTTCACATTTGTGTGTTATCAAAGTTCGATATCCCTTGTCTATTTTATTTGAGAAAGGATTTACGGGTGATATTTTGTGATGCTTGTGTGATATTTCCTTTCGAAGCATCATGACTTCTACACGAAATTGACTCGGCTATAGTAATCTTATTTTGTTGGGAAAAGATGTGCACCATATTATACTTGTAGTCCTTCAAAAATTACGTCTGTCGAAAGAATGTTTTGAAAGGAATATGGTATTTTTGATTGAAAAAAATTATTGTAATGTGTTAGAAGAAATCAGAATATTATTGATAAATGCCCCAATATATGATTATAATTAAAGATACCTGATATAGTGTTAAAAGATTTTTACATCAACGATTCTTAAACCGTGGGGCTGAACGATGATTAGGATGACCAGCGGTAACAGAGTTCGTGGGTTCGAATCCCACTGTGGCATGAATGTTCGCAGCCGTTCGGAATCGGCTTTAAGCTGTAGGTCCCGGTCTCATTAACCCTAGTGTTGCAAAAAAGTAGACCGTAGCAGTCCAAAACAAACTAAAACAAACTTAAACCGTGGGACGCGCCATTCTAACGGGGCGTCATGTGTATGGATATAGACATTTAAGTAAAACACTAGCAAACAGATGCTTCTATTTATATAAGTAAATGATTGATACGACTTTATTGCATGTTATTTACTTATAATATGATTAAGATGTATATTAATTTCAATATTATTTACATACTTTGGAGTTTTCGATTAAATTGTTTCGACCGGGAAAGCACTATGAAATTATTGGAATAAGCATTTCTTCTTCAGTGCATCAGAACTCGACGCAATCTATCTCGAACGATTTTCAGTGTCATTGAGCGGCTTTTGTGTTCCATCGCGATGACAAATATGTTTCAAACCATCCCATTCAATAGTTTCTTCCGGAATCTATGGAGCATTATCACCCTTTAATCTATTGCGAGACTTATTGTTGGGTTGTAAAGAATTGTATTACTTTGCCGTTCTAAATGGTGGATAGAGACAATTCGGAACTTGGTGAGAATTGGGTGAGAAACTTTTCTTTTTGGGGATCTCTATAGGTGCGGAAGTATTCGAATTTTCAAATTTTTGTTTTATGTACTAGTATTCTGTATTGAGAGATGCATATAAAGAGATATAAATATAGACATTGTATCGTAAGACTAAAATTGAAGTTACATATTGCATTACATATTATTAAATTTCAGTTTTCCCGTCTTTATACAATGGTATAAAATATATACACCTGTCATGTATATATCTTAAGCTTATGATAACCATTAAATTTAAATAAAATCTACATTTCATTTTATGTAAAAAAGTATTTTATTTTTAAAATTATTTTGCGTATTTTATGAAAAATCTATTCTCAATTCATGTAAAATCGCATGAGAAACTTCATTTAGAATCTTAAATCCATCATACCGAAGTGTAAGTTTATAATAATATATTCATACATTCCCATTACTATTCTACCCATAATTGTAATAATATTTCATAGCTCCATAATAGGATCACTCTCCATCTTTATACAAATATATATAATATATACATATGTTATATACACAAGCACACACACACACACACACACACATATATATATATATATATATATATATATATATATATATATATATATATATATATATATATATATGTGTGTTATATATATATATAAAACTATATATATGTTGCATATATATATATATATATATATATATATATATAAATATAAACTATGTATACATATATCTGAATATTTATATACATATCTGATATATTTATTTATATTATATATATATAATATATTATATATATATATATATATATATATATACAAATATATATATATATATATATATTTATTTATATTATATATATATATATATTATATTATAAATATATATATATATATATATATATATATATATATAACGAGAGACAGATATAAATAGAGAGATGCATATAAAACTATCAATATGCATATAAAGAGATATAAATATAGACATTGTACCGTAAGACTGAAATTGCAGTTACATCATATCTGATTATTTATAGTCTTCAGAAAATTATTCGTGTGAAGTATGCAAAATATATTTTAATAATATTCATCTATTGATTATTTTACAAATGGTATATTTTACAATTTTAAATTTAACCAAGATTTATGTAACAGACAGAAGGATTTTATTAAAAAACTTATTAAAATAGTGGTATGTTCAGAGGAGATATAGGTATAATTGATGCCCATTCCGTCAAAATAAGATACCTATATTCAGAAATCAGCTCGTGCAGAAATCAAGACGCTTTGAAAAGTAAAATTCCACAAGAGTATTATAAAATAACAAACTGACCACTCCTTTCGCAAATAAACATGACAAAGAATATCAGACTAAGGTAATATACAAGTGAGAAATTAAGTTATTGCGTATACGCGTTTGGAAACTAAACAGGATCCGTAACTTTCAATTGCCGAGTTTAGGCGGCAGATACTTTTCTCTTTATTGTAATCCCTGAATATTACCCAATAAAGTTTAACTGAATATTTTCTAAAGTGGAATGATCCAATTTATTAATTAGTTTTAGAGTTTTTGAATCCAGAATGATTTTTAGAAAAGAATGTGAAACTGAATAAATTTTTAAACAAGTTTGAAGTTTTTTTTATTATGATGATAATTTTAGTTAAAGCGCCAGGTGTTTCATGATTTAAAAACAATTCAGAACTTGGGGAGAATTAGGTGTGAAACTGTTCTTTTGGGAGTTAGGTGCGGAAATTTATAGGTGCGGAACTATTTAAGTTTTCCAATTTTTGTTTTATGACTAGTATTCTGATGCCATGCTAGTAATAAATGTTTCATATTACACACTTTTTATAAAACTATATTACTTCAAGTGTATGTTTATTATACTTATTACTTTCGTATTATTTTATATTGACCAAGGCTTAGTCAGACTGATAATTTACTTACTTTTAATTTTACTAAATTTCTTGTTGTATTTTTTGTGCATTAATGAGTTATAGGTGATACCTCACCTATAAAGATAAATGGTTGAAGTCCCTATTTGAATAGACCTAAAATAAGCTTGCACTATTTTTATACTTATAAAAATGAGTTTTCCTTTATAAACTAACCTTTAAAAACTTTCAAGTAATTGTTATGGTGTATAAAATTTATTATATATATATATATATATATATATATATATATATATATATATATATATATATATATATATATATATATATATATATATATATATATTCCCAATTGATTCGACATTTTATAGTTTTTTGAACAGTGCAAATAAATTTATTTACGGCAAGTATTAAAGATGAGATAATGACAAGTCGATATATATATTTTAAAACTCTATAATTAATTATTTTGAATGTAATATGATAAAAAAAATTTCACGAAGTTCCTCCTTTTCCATAAATGGTATCCTATAATGTTTAAAACAATACCTGATTAATAACGTGAAGTGCTAAAAAATTAAAATTTGTTTAAACTTTATATTTATTTCATTCTGTGTAGTCCATAATAAACTTAGATTTAAGATATGTATCGATTTTTAAACGGCAAAAATGATTAGGGCATTAAAGTTTTATCTATTCAAAAATATGATTTTTCTTTCATTTTTTTAAATTTCTTGATACTTTTTATTCGTTTTAAACAAAAAATACTAAATTATACGAATTAGTAGATGTAAAAGTATCTAATATTTGCATTTTATATCACAGATTTTAAGCAAACTATAAAATCTGTAATTGAATTTTACTGAAAATGATGTTTTTCAACTTAATATAATTATACTTATACTTGTTGTGTATTTTATCTAAAAGTGTATACACACATATATACATACATACATACATACATACATATATATATATATATATATATATATATATATATATATATATATATATATATATATATATATATATATATATATATATATATATATATATATATATATATATATATATATATATATATTATATACATATACATATATATATATACATATACATATATATATATACATATATATATATACATATATATATATATATATATATATATATATATACATATATATGACACGGTCCGAGTAAACACGCTGGTCAATATATAAATCAGTCCACACTCAAGTCATTATTTTCTTCTCTTTATTAATCCATCTCACACTTTTGTCAACATGGCGTCTCTTTTCTGGCGCCCAACTGCAAACAAAAGCAGTATTCACTACTTTGAGAGCCAAAAGGTCCGATTATAGTAATTGCTTATCGCTCTCTGCTAATATCACTGCGCGTGAGCCGTATTTATGTGACTAGTAACGCGAGGCGCGTTACTCCCATTAAAATAATCCCTAATTAAAATCTCTTAAATTACTCTATATTTTAAATCCTGACAACTTTCCCCCTCCCTCTGAAGGCTTGCACAGGAGGGTCCTTCCTGACCAGCAAGTCCAAAGAGGACCCTAAAATTTTGAAAAAAACATTTATTAATTATCCCAAAAAATAATAAATTTAAGTTACTTAATTCAGTCAGAGCAGGTGGCTCCCTTACAAACGAATACTCTTATAATAACTGACAAAAATTCAAAAGTAGTAAAAATCACCCTATGATGGTGCTATAAAACGATTAAAGTCTTTTACACAATTACCTAAATCACAAAAATCTTTCCTGAAAATTAAACACATTATACAACAATTATAAAAAAAAACAGGAACTTAAGAATATATGGTTGAAGATGAATAACATATGTTACTAATAATAATATATTTGTTATAGAAAACGCCTTGGTTTAAACAATCTTAGGAGCTCCCAAAAATAACATTAACAGTATGAGTATAATAAGAGATTAAAAAAACATAATATCAAAATATCACTAATATATGGTGAAAACAAAACAGATGAGTTTAAAAATAGTTTCTCTTATAGCACAGTCCAACAGTATTGGGTAATGTCCTTGAGTTCTTAACACAATCAGTAGTAGTATAATATGTAATACAGTAAAAAAGTAGATAAAAATCAAAAAGGGAACTTAGGTTTGATAACAATGTACACTGTATTGAGATCTCTTGTCAGAAAACATCATAATCTAATTTAATTACAAATTTTCACTTCATTTGTTATTCTTCTTTGGTTCATCAAAATACAAAATATATCATATGTCGACAACTTCAATCTATTCCAAAAACAATATTATAACAAACTTTCATCATGGTCTTTCTCTCAAAAATGACTCGGTAACTTATAATCTCACAAGTATAAAAGGTGTCATAATGAAAATCACTCATTATGTGGCAAAAGTAAGATCAAAACAATATAGTGTTTACAATAGTGTATACATTCTGTTTAAAACAGGTGTGTAACTCTTGTTTGTGTCTGTTTGTGTAGGGTTTTTGTCTTCCTGGGCAATTAAAATTAATTATCAAAAATATAATAATAGCAAAAATCAACTTAATTAATTATAAAAACAGCAACATCAAAAACCTTCCTTAATTAATTAAAATAAAACAAAATTCAAAACATCATGACATCATCAGTTCTTATGTCAAAATCAGCAATAAAATTGACTCCATAGATGAACAAAATTTGTTATACATCTTCATGGTGCATCAAAACATCTTCAGTTAAAAAAAAACAATTTATGTAATACTAATATCATAATTAAATCAAAACACAATGTCAAAAATTTCAACAACATTCTATAAATCCCCAGTATATTCCCCCCCCCCCACAATGTGAAAAAATTTCAGTTGTCTCATCACATTATTGTTTCAATTGAAATTTGGTTTCTGGGTTAAAATGTATCAGCCTTGTAGAATGAACTACATCAGTTTGTTTACCTGTATATTGATTTGGCTTTGTGATTTCAAAATTCACATTTGATAATTTTTTAACAATAGTATATGGGCCTGAATAGGGTGGATCTAATTTTTTTGAATTTGGATATTTAAATTCTTCAAAAATTACTAAATCTCCAATTTTAAAATTGTGTCAACATAGTGTCTATCATACCTAGCCTTATTAATTTTATGGTGCTGAATTGTCCTTTGGACTGCAATTTGTCTAGCTCTATCAACTGAAGGATAATTTAAAGTTACTCGATTAGGTAATGGTGCTTTATAAGGCAATGTTCCAAACATCAGGTAAGCAGGTGGAAAACCAGTTACTGAATGAGGTTGATTATTATATTCGAAAGTTACTTCTTCTAAAATTTTAGTGCATGGAATTTTTCTGGATGATGAATTTACCTTACATTTTAATTTGGCTACTATTGTACCATTACATCTTTCATTTCTTCCATTGCATTGATGTCTATGTGCAGAAGTTAAAAGTTGTTTAATATTATTATGTTGCAAAAATTTCCTAAATCTATTGGATGTGAATGCTGCATTTCTGTCGCTTAATATTTGTTTTGGGGTCTGAATATTAAAAATCTGTTTTAAACAGTTTGCATAGGTCTCACTGGTTACACTTTTTGAAGGAAAGGTCCAAATATACCTCGTGGCATGATCAATTACAAGGTGAAGATATTTCTTTGTTGAATTATAGTAATTAAACCCACCAATTGTGTCAATAGAAATCAGATCAAATGGTTCATTTGCAATGGGTACACTTTCCATTAGTCCAAATTTCTTTTGTGTTGACTTTTTGTTCATTTGACAGGTTGTACAACATTTTACATAATTTGAAATGTCTATGATTATGATTGGTTTGGTTTGGTTTGGAGCGCTACGGTCTACTGTTTTGCACAAGAGGGCTAATGAGACCGCTATGATTATGTCTTGCCAAAAATAAATAGGAGAGATTAGACTTAACATTTTCTTCACACCTGGGTGACCAAATTTTTCATGGGCTAACTTAATCAATTTTGTTCTTAGTGAGGGTGGTACTACAATTTTTACCAAATTTTTCTTTTTTACAGTTAATACACCATCATATTCTTTAAAGTGTTTACCATTTACATTATCAGATTTTTGAAAATCAATAATTTCATCAGTGCTTAAAAAATAACAGTATGGTGATACAAAATGACTTATTGGGTTTCTCGATAACATATCAGCTTCGTGATTGCTTGTACCTTTTATATAAACTACTTCATAATCATATATTGAAAGTTTTAATGACCATCTGAACAGTCTCCCAGTTAAATTTTTAACACTCTTAAGATATTGTAATGCAGAATGATCCGAATAAATTGTGAATTTTTTCCCATGTAAATAACAATGAAATTTATCAATGGCATCAATTATTGCAAGGCATTCTAATTCTGTAATTGCATAGTTTTTTTTCATGTGGTTTAAGCTGTCTACTGTGAAAAGCAATTGGATGTAATGTGCTATCAGGATGTTTTTGTTTTAATACTCCAGAGACAGACTCTTGACTGGCATCAACATAGAGTTGGCAAGGAGAATTTGGATTATATAATGTTAACACAGGTCTAGAAATTAGTATATCTTTTAGTTTCTGAAAGGAATTTTGACATTCATCTGACCAAAACCATTTTGTGTTTTTTTAAGTAACTTATTTAATGGGATTCTAAGTTTTGCATAGTCTTTTATAAATTTCTGATAAACATTAATTGACCCTAAAAATCTTTGTAAGTCCTTAACATTCCTTGGCGGTAGCAATTTCTTAATTGTTTCAATGTTTGTGTTGTGGGGTGTGTATTTCCCATGTGATATTTCATAACCTAAAAATTTTATTTCTTTTTGAGCAAACTGACAATTTGATTTCTTTAACTTTATGTTCTCTTGTTTACAAATTTCAAAAATCTCTTCTAAGTGTTTCATGTGTTCATCAAAATTGTCTGAAAATATTATAATGTCATCGAAGTAATTCAGAGCATATTTAATTTAATATTTGTTGAGAATTTGCCTGATTGTTCTTTGAAAAACACTTGGAGCATTTCTCCAACCAAAAGGTAGTCTAACCCACTCATAAAGTCCACAGTTTGTTGTAAATGCTAATTTTTCTGTATCTTTCTCATAAATAGTCAAATGCCAATAACCTGATGTTAAATCTAGAGTAGTGAAAAATTTTGCATGTGTTAGTTGGTCCAAAAGGTCATCAATTCGTGGAATTGGTTCAGAGTTAATACGACTAATACTGTTGAGTTTCCTGAAATCAATACAAAGTCTGGTTTCCCCCCCCCTTTTTATAAGCAAGAGTCACTGGTGCCGCATATGGGCTGCTTGATGGTTTTATAAATCCTGCTGCTAATAACTCATCAATTTGTTTTTTAATTTCAATATTGTCTGCATGTGATGCTCTGTATGGTCTTAAGGTCACAGGTAAATCTGAAGTCAAGTGTATTCGTTGGGGTTCACATCTTAATTGTCCTATATCATACTTATTACTCGAGAAAATTTTATTGTGTTTGTTCAAAATTTCTGTTAAATTGTGCTAATCCTCAGATGTTGGATCTGGTGTCAATTGGTCCAGAACCTCACTGGGTTGGGTAAACATAGTTTTAAGCAAATCCTCACAAATTTGAATTTCACCCCCCTCATCAAAATTTTTACATTTAGTTTCTGGTGTACTCTTTTTAATTTCTTGTGCATATTTATTCTCATAAAATTTATCCATGGCTTTACTGCCTGTCAGATGCTTATCAAAACCTTTATTTACACATTGTTTACTTATGTTATTTCTCTTAGAATTGTTATACACATTTTCATGCACATGGTTAGAGGTTACTTTATAAAATTTAGAATTATTGCATAAAGGAATTTCATAACCAAACTGTAACACTGTCATCTTTTGGAAATTAATGCTTAATTTAAATAATCTAATATGTGGTAAACTTAACAATATATATGGTAAACAAGTATCAACAACATATAATTCTACATTTTTAACTAATTTTCCAATTCTTAACATTACTAAAATTATATGTGACACTTGTATGTCACCTTTTGTCTGTTTTATTACTTTATTTTTTGTTTTTAGAAATTTAAAAATTTTAATTTTTTGAAAAAGATTTTGTGAAATGATAGACAAACTTGATCCAGTGTCAATAAGGGTGAAAAATGTGGAATGTGATACCTGAGACCTTACAACTATTTGTCAGCTTTGGTTTTGTCCGTCTGAGTGTGTTGGATGTCCGAAGTATCCCATATTTTCTTGTCTACCAGGCTGTTGTCTCCAGGGTCTGGTATTTCGATGTGCTCCAGAGTACGATCCGCTCTGCTGA
>CM063508.1:177479235-177494235 GCA_032207245.1 Pardosa pseudoannulata | reverse complement strand
TTCACTTGATGATTCTTTAAAAGCAGCTTTGGGCTTTTCTGGAGCGTTATGAATCATTGTACTTATTGACGTTAAGAAAGACCTCCTGGATTTTGGAACTTTCTAACACCTCACTACACACTGAATTATTGGTTCGAGCTTTAGGGGCAGTTTCTCTGATTGATGCTAGAAATCTTATCATTAGGAGTCTAAAGTGGATAATTGATAAGCATGAATATATATGAATTCTTAAATGTTTGCCTTGTTTTACATGATCTGCATAGTAAGCATATTTTTACCCATATTTATCTCGATCTGACTTTATTACTTTTTTATTCAAAATTGAAGAAAAAACGTTACTTTTGCCCCATAATTATTTTGGAATGTTAGATATTGATGGTATGATTATGATGCAACGTACCGTAAAATGTAGTAGCAAAATATAAATATATATGCAGCATTTTCTGGCTGCTTTAATGTGACAGAAAATGAAATTAGCCAAAAAGAAATTTAATATAAAGATGTTCAATACAACAAACTTGTTTATGGTAACAGGATCAATGCAATGTTATAAAGCAGTAGTGATGCTGCATATCCCCTATATAATAATAGCCTAAATTATCTGTCCGTCTGTCCTCGAATTTATGAACTGATTGAACCTGGAATAGATAGATGCATCCATATTGGATTTTTGATGAGTTAGGGTTAGCAAAACTCAAAACGAGTAAAGTTTATCTTCTAATAAACTATCAATCCGATTCCAAAATAAATTGATATAAATATGCTCCATATCACAGCGAAAAAATATTGTCGTCTTTAAACGTTCGATACACCCTTCCCCCTTTTCGAGATTTTAATTATATAATTCAAGCCCTATTTTTACCGGTTAAAAGAAGGCGATTAAACTTATTAATTTATCACATTATAAGTAGATGAAAATAAATTTTTGTTCTGGCATTATAATGTTATTCCTTTAACTATCACATTAATAATTATATTTTAAATTATTTAAATATCGTCTGCATTATTTTCATACGTTTTATCACTGAACTTAGATATTACGTAAATAATTTTCTTTTATATTTGGCTTAATAAATAGATTAGGTACATATGTGAGGATTTTAAATTTAATCATCTATTATTTTTTGTTAGCATGAAAATTTGTATAATCTGTAATAGAAATGATAGTGTCATCTTTTACTTCCATTTCAATTTTATATATATATGTATATATATATATATATATATATATATATATATATATATATATATATATATATATATATATATATATATATATATATATATATATATATATATATATATATTATATATATATATATATATATATATATATATATATATATATATATATATATATATATATACATATATATATACATATATATATACATATATATATATATATATATATATAATAAATATAATATATATATATATATATTTATATATATATTACATATACATGTGTATGTATGTTTATATATACTATATATATGCATATATATATATACATATATATATATATATTATATATATATATATATATATACCTACATATATATATATATATATATATATATATATATATATATTATATATATATATATATATATATATATATATACATATATATATATATATATATATATATATATATATATATATATATATATATATATATATATATATATATATATATATATATATATATATATATATATATATATATACATATATATATATATATATATATATATATATATATACATATATATATACTATATATATATATATATATATTATATATATATATATATATATATATATATATATACATATATATATATATATATATATATATATATATATATATATATATATATATATATATATATATATATATATATATATATATATATATATATATATATATATATATATATTATATATATATATATATATATATATATATATATATATATTTATATTTATTAACAAATTGCAATGGGGAAATAAATTACAAATTAAGGATTTGATAGGTAGTTGGTAAAATGTTAATGAATAATATTATTAAATTGTTGTACAAACATAGTATATGAGTGGAATAAACCATGAATCAATACTTCTATTAAATAAGGTTATTTCTATCTTATTCTATAACTTGTATACCTGTTCAACGATGACTAAATATGTAGGGTATTAATCTAAGCTAACACAATTTGTGAGTCCTACTGCTGGCATGGTTATTTGTGGCCGTTCGGAATTGGATTTAAACAGTTGTTTCCGGTATCATAATTCCTCACGTAACACAAAAGTCAATCGTAACTCTTTAACTAAACTTGTATAACTGTATTGGTTCAATTTAGATCGTATTATTAACTTAAGCAATAATATTTAAACAATATAACAATATTTTAGAATCCTAAATTTAGGAAGAAAAAATACACATTATACGGTACAAGTATAACGGTCACCATATGTATACAAATGGGTGTATAATAAATTCAAACGAAAAAGGAATCCTCAAGATTCTGAAATGTATATTCTAAAAGTATTCTAAAAAAAAGAGGTTCTTTCTTCGATTTCTTCTTCTTGTTTTCTGGCATGATAAATGGCTTTCGCGACCTCCGATGCCCGTATTTCCTTTTGGGGAAATCCCAAGCATTTCACTTGATGATTTTTTAAAAGCAGCTTTGGGCTTTTCTGGAGCGTTATGAATCATTGTACTTATTGACGTTAAGAAAGACCTCCTGGATTTTGGAACTTTCTAACACCTCACTACACACTGAATTATTGGTTCGAGCTTTAGGGGCAGTTTCTCTGATTGATGCTAGAAATCTTATCATTAGGAGTCTAAAGTGGATAATTGATAAGCATGAATATATATGAATTCTTAAATGTTTGCCTTGTTTTACATGATCTGCATAGTAAGCATATTTTTACCCATATTTATCTCGATCTGACTTTATTACTTTTTTATTCAAAATTGAAGAAAAAACGTTACTTTTGCCCCATAATTATTTTGGAATGTTAGATATTGATGGTATGATTATGATGCAACGTACCGTAAAATGTAGTAGCAAAATATAAATATATATGCAGCATTTTCTGGCTGCTTTAATGTGACAGAAAATGAAATTAGCCAAAAAGAAATTTAATATAAAGATGTTCAATACAACAAACTTGTTTATGGTAACAGGATCAATGCAATGTTATAAAGCAGTAGTGATGCTGCATATCCCCTATATAATAATAGCCTAAATTATCTGTTCATTTGTCATGAAGCGGTTGAAGCTGGAATAGATAGAGGCAACCATATTGGATTTTTAATGAGTTAGGGTTAGTAAAACTCAAAACGAGTAAGATTATCTTTCCTAAATTATTGATTATATTCTAAAATAAATTCATATAAATATGCTTCATATCACAGCAAAAAAATGTTGACATCTTTAAACGTTCGATATCCATCCCTTTCCCCTTTTCGAGCTTTTAATTCCATAATTTCAAGCCCTATATTCCTCGGTTAAGAGAAGCCGATTAAATTTATCATTTTATCACATTATAAGGAGTTAAAAATAAAATTTTGCTCTGGCATTATGGCGTCATTCCTTTAACTACCACATTTAATCATTTCTTATTTTAAATTATTTAAATATCGTCTGCATTATTTTCATACGTTTTATCACTGAACTTAGATATTACGTAAATAATTTTCTTTTATATTTGGCTTAATAAATAGATTAGGTACATATGTGAGGATTTTAAATTTAATCATCTATTATTTTTTGTTAGCATGAAAATTTGTATAATCTGTAATAGAAATGATAGTGTCATCTTTTACTTCCATTTATTACTGTGGCAAAAAGTTAGGAAGAACTTAACGATAATTTTGACTTAGCTTAGAAAACATTATATTATCTTTCT
Organism: Pardosa pseudoannulata; assembly: GCA_032207245.1. Taxonomy (NCBI): domain Eukaryota; kingdom Metazoa; phylum Arthropoda; class Arachnida; order Araneae; family Lycosidae; genus Pardosa; species Pardosa pseudoannulata. Next base: position 177,490,308 of record CM063508.1, on the reverse strand, counting down.
AAATGAATTCAACGTAATTCTAAACTGCATTCACAGTATCTATAGACTTTAGAGGAGTATGAAGATAAACAAATTATTGAGCGTGCACCAGATAATTTTCAGTCAAAAACAATTTTTTACCTGTCTTATAAGGTATTTTACAATTCCGGAAAATTTAAAAAATTACCGATTCAGTCATATGACAGGCTATATGCTAGTATGTCTGTAAATACTATTCTACATACCTCCATCATTTTCTAATAAAGTATGTAATTGTTTAATTTCTTACTTTAGACTCAGAAGTCATCGACAGCGTCCTTAACTTTTTGAGTCCTATGTGTCGCTTTCTTGCTTCTCCGATTTCCTCTCGATAAAACCAAAGGGCATTCAAAAGGTATGGACATCGCTAACTTTTTCTATACAAGTAATCCAAGTAATGCATTTATTATTCCGTTGTTAATTATTAAGAATAAATAATATTGTAACGTCACATGATCCTCGGGTAGCTTGTGGGTGTCGAAGTGTTAATGACACGACGTACAGCTTAGAACAATAACAACGTTTATTCTTGATTAAAATGCAGTTATGTACAAATTTTGTACATAACTGCATATTAATTTGCACATAACAAAAATTATGTACAATTAGGGTACTTTACTATTCTGGAAAATGAAATATTTGGGGCTATCTGCTAATCATATAAAGATTCAAATTAGTGTAGGTTTTAAGAACTTTTGAGACTGATCGAGAGTGAATTGGAGAAATACTGAAAACTGAGTATGCTTTACTGACATTAGTTTATTGCCCAGTTTACTGACATTAAACTGGGTATACTTTTTAAAATCAATAAGCATTTTATCAAAATACATAGGATTTAATACCATAAAAAAGAAAAACAGTTGCTAAAATAATATATAATTTGAAATAATTGTTTTATATAACTACTATTTACCTGAAGTGAAAATCGATACCCAGTTTAGTTTCTATATAAATTCTAATGCTAAAATGAAAATATAAAATTAATTTATTAGTATGCTGTGTGTGAGGAATGTTTTTAGACGTCAGAATTTTTATCAAATACTCTAGTATTGTTAATATATAATTTAAAAAAATGTTATATATAACTACTATTTACCTTAAGTGAAAATCGATACCCAGTTTAGATTCTATATAAATTTTAATGGCAAAATGAAAATGTAAAATTAATTTGTTAATATGCTGTGTATGAGGAACGTTGTTACACGTCAGAATTTTTATCAAATACTCTCGTATTATTAATATATAATTTGAAATAATTGTTTTATATAACTACTATTTACCTGAAGTGAAAATCGATACCCAGTTTAGTTTCTATATAAATTCTAATGCTAAAATGAAAATATAAAATTAATTTATTAGTATGCTGTGTGTGAGGAATGTTGTTAGACGTCAGAAATTTTATCAAATACTCTCGTTTTATTAATATATAATTTGAAAAAAAATTGTTATATATAACTACTATTTACCTTAAGTGAAAATCGATACCCAGTTTAGATTCTATATAAATTTTAATGGCAAAATGAAAATGTAAAATTAATTTGTTAATATGCTGTGTATGAGGAACGTTGTTACACGTCAGAATTTTTATCAAATACTCTCGTATTATTAATATATAATTTGGAATAATTGTTTTATATAACTACTATTTACCTTAAGTGAAAATCGATACCCAGTTTAGATTCTATATAAATTTTAATGGTAAAAGGAAAATGTAAAATTAATTTGTTAATATGCTGTGTATGAGGAACGTTGTTACACGTCAGAATTTTTATCAAATACTCTCGTATTATTAATATATAATTTGAAATAATTGTTTTATATATCTATTATTTCCTTTAAGTCAAAATCGATACCCAGTTTTGTTTCTATATATATTCTAATAATAAAATAAAATGTAAAATTAATTTGTTAATATGCTGTGTATGAGGAACGTTGTTACACGTCAGAATTTTTATCAAATACTCTCGTATTATTAATATATAATTTGGAATAATTGTTTTATATAACTACTATTTACCTTAAGTGAAAATCGATACCCAGTTTAGATTCTATATAAATTTTAATGGTAAAAGGAAAATGTAAAATTAATTTGTTAATATGCTGTGTATGAGGAACGTTGTTACACGTCAGAATTTTTATCAAATACTCTCGTATTATTAATTAAAAATTCTTATCCTAATAGATTTTTGTGTCGTATATGTTTTATGTCAAATCACTATGTTTTAAGCATAAAACTTACCGGCAAATTTATACTTTCAATGTCCCTTCTCCCCTTGAAAAATAAAAAAGAAATCTGTAGGAGAAAAAGAAATTGAAAATTTTATTGCGTTTGAAAATTAGACAAAATATATAAAACGAGTAATTTCGCTTCAGAAATTTGAAAATAAACAGGATTAAGAAAATTAATGAAAAAATAATGTAGTTCATTGCATATCCTAAATAATATAACTAAAACTCATAATGCAAATCTATTGAAGCTTTAAATATACGATGTTAATGTTTGAGTACACAATATTAAGAAAAAAAATTGCGTCTTTAAGCCTTGATGCGATTTAATATGCGGTTATTTAATTAGGTTTACAAACCGTTTACGTTAAATTATCTTTTCATTAATACCACCTGGTTTAAATGGTGAGTTGTTTTTTATACATTCCATGAAGCGTTAATTTTTCTCTTTAAAAAACCTCAATTAGTTTGCGAAAATACATAATTAAAGGTAAATAAATATATGTTCATCTTTTGTAATTCATCTTGAAATTTATATTTTTAAAAGGTAAATCCTTTCAAGGAGAAAGAAATTTATTATTAATTACGGTGTAGAAACATTTATATAATATATTTAGGTTTTTTTCAGATGCACAATGGTAACAACAGAATTTATGTATCTACATTTACGTCAGCTTATATTAACGTGTTGTATCTGAGCTATTTTAGGATTTATAAGTATAGAAATACATTTTCATTAAGAGGTACTTGCATTTAACATTTTGTAATGGGAACTTAATGCTACGAGTCACGGAAGTTCAGTCAGCAATGGCATAGATGTCATAAACGGAGATCGTGAGATCGAGTATCGATTCTGCCAAATATTAGCTGTGTTCATTCATGATGAATTCGACAAACAAAATATGTTCGAGGTCACAATTTCCTCCAGGTTTCCTAATGATATCTCTGGAGGTCGATGGTTAAGCCTGGGATTCTTCTGCTCGATTCTTGCAACTAAATTTCGAGTACCCACTATGTTTGTTTGTGTAGCGCTTAGGAAGTAATGTTGGTGGCCTATTTGGTGCTCCTATAATAAAATGGTGAACAACACCCGCGTATGTATGGGTGAATGCTTACCAGGTTAATTCTTCCTCGTTATAAAAAGAATTTCATGTGTGCTTTACTTTCTATCATCTTAAAAGTAAAAGGAAATTAATATTTTTTAACAAAATTACACAATAAGTAGAATGTTCTTAAATTACATCAATAAGTTCAATGGGTTGCTAGTAGACATCAATAGGAATGAATTTGCAATGGTTTGTTCGGTAAAAATCACGAAACCAGGGGATACGGAGGGCGATCGCCGATCGCGTTCGTGGTTTCAGTTAGAAATATGGATCTAGTTTTCTTAATCTATTACTTGTACGCTTTAGAAGGACATCAACTTGTTAGAGTGACATCACATTTTCATTTTTGAATTACATATATGTTGGTTTCATGTGCATCGATATCCTTTCTATCAAATACTATGTATATAACCTGTAACAGGAATGTGTGTATCAATACTTTTCCTGTCATATCGTATATACATATCCTATAACTAGATATGTATTTCGATACTCTTCCTATCATATCCTATGTATATAAACTTTTAACCCTTAATTTTTCTAAGTCTGGCCTCTACACCGGACATGTATATTTATTACTACTATGTAACATAATTGTCAGTGTTCGCTACAGCAGACATTAATTATCTCAAAAATGAAAAATAACATATTTTTTGTTTATTTTACAGAGATCCTAATGTCGATACAGACATGGGAAAATAACAGAAATTAAAAAATATTTGAAAAAAACATCTTGTTAAATTAAGGGTTAATCATATGATACAACCAGAGGAGATGAAGGAAGGACGTCTATTGATTCAAAAATTGGTTTTAATTAAAAATCTGGAGTTTTGCCAGATTTCTAAATCTGAAATGAGTGTTACTTGAGCGTTTAAAAGTTACGTCAATTTGTTGTAGTGACGTCACATTTCCAGTTTTTAATTTTAACTATTTTGGATTCGTATGTATCTGTACGGTTTCTACCATATCGTGTGTAAATTAAAAAGACTCGCGTAGGTATACAATACGGTATGTGTCATGAATTTCTGGAGCTGTTTCTACGTTTGTTTCGTTTGATTTCATTGGATTTGATTAAATCGGTTCAGTAGCTTCTGTTGTACTTTTTCTTATTTTAACGTGAGGTTGAAATATTTGCACGGGTTTTTAGCTAGTCAAACCTTATACACGTGATTTACAAACCCACGCTTTCAATATGCTTTCCTTTTGACCACCATCCGTCTGAGATTCTGGGTCGAGTATTTCAGCACCCTCTGAAAGTACAGAAACTCAAATTTTAGCATCAATAAGAAAAGTACACCTTAATAACTAATATTAAATTTAAAAAAACACATTTTTCTACATAAAATTAAAGAGAATATTAAAGAAGTATCAAACTTTAGTACTAATAACGTTAGTAATATGAAAAATGTAAAAAACAAATTGAAACAGATATAATTATTATTACATAATACATTTCATTCAAATGAAATTGAAAAGCTCAATAAAATTGAATTTCAGTATCAATTAAAAGATTTCTTACATATATACTATAAAAATTTTAAAAGTTCATACTATTAATCATTATTTCGTGTAAAAATAGCAATTTTAACTTTTAACTGAAACGAAAGGGAGCACAATGGTAAGATTAAATTTACGTATAAGTAACAGCAGAATTCTATAAATGTGAAAAATTCTATTAGAAATAGAATTTTATAATAATAATAATAATTTTCACGAATGTAGAATTAATAATTTAAGTATGTGTAACAATAGCTCCATAGAATGAAATATAATTAAATAATTTATGTTATTAGTAAAACACGTGCCCAACAGGAATTAACTATTAATGATGTGTAAAACTCCATTAACACTAACATAAGTAATATATATATATATATATATATATATATATATATATATATATATATATATATATATATATATATATATATATGAGTCGTTTCAAGTAAGCAATGATTATCATAGAATCTTAATTAATAATTAACATTGATTGAAGGAAATCCAATCGATTGAAATTCAGTTTATAGAAAAACGTTCTTTTCATTTAGTAAAAGAAGAAAATAATATGTATATTTGAAACGGAAGTATAGAAACTTCAATTAGAACAATAAATAAATTCCGATTTCAGTAAAAAAAGAAAAATACGAAAATATAAATTATGAGAATCAAAAATAGAAATAAATATATAAATGAGGAAAATGAAAGTTGAAAAATACATAGGAATGATCTATTTTGATAGTAACAGAAATGAACGATAAAGATTGAATTTTAATTAATGCGGCAAAATACATAAATTTTTAAATGCTATTGAGAAACATGGCACAATATTCAATTATTTTTGGTACATTTAATTAATATTTTTAAAAATTTAATTTTTTACACTTTAATGATTAAAATATAATTATTTAATTATATTTTTTTTAATTATATAGAAATTTACATAATTTTAATATAAATAATAATATTAGAATAAATATCATTTTAATCCTGATTAATTATTGTAATTAATATTTTATTGAAATAATTATTTATAATTTTAATTTTACAGCTTATGAAGTTTTATTTATTCCTAATCTCATTGTGAAGTTTAATTAATTTTTTTATAAAACATAGGTACAAAACGTATATTTATGTAAAAAATGGAAAGATGATGTACACTAGCAATCAACAGTATTTATGTACAGTAATAATTGTTGGAAATTAGAGATTTTAAACACGCTACTTGTAAAGAAGGGTAAGTAAAATAATTTATAAGTGAATTGAATATGATTTTTAACACGAGATAACCCAACTGTGTTGAAGATTATGGATTATAATAATAAATGTGTTATTGAGAAATAAAGAACGGATCCTTAGTAATTTTATGTATTATTATTTTTAGTTTAATTTATTCCATATTTGTAAGTAGTGTTTTACTTAATGTTAAAACGATTTTTACGATTTTTTATTAAGTTTAAATATTTTCAAAATATACAATCTAGATCGAATTTCAATGTTAAATTTATTTTAATTCTAAAATCCCACCGTTCATCCAAGAGAATATTTAAAAAGGAAGAAACGAATTATTATTAAAAGTTGAATTATAATATTTTTTAATGCATTTTTCCATTTTTTTCAGTAAAGAGGTTTCAATATCTCGGTCACTTGGAAATCTTCTTAAGCAGTTTATATATATATATATATATATATATATATATATATATATATATATATATATATATATATATATATATTATATATATATATATATATATATATATATATATATATATATATATATATATATATATATATACATATGTCAAAAAGGGGGTAGTTGGAAATTACGTGACTTATAAACGATTTTAAAAAGGGAACTCTTTTATAATAATAAAATTAATGAAAAAGATCCATGATTGCGTAACCTTTTGAAGTAATGCGCAGAGATATTTCACAGGAAGATGATGGCTAATCAAGCGAGAAGAATCAGTTAGCCCGTGATCGTGGAGCTGTCAACACTTTTCCACGTTTAGCTTCGCCACGAATAAAAGAAAATGTCCTGAACGGAAATCCCAAATTAAATAAAGAAGTGTTTTTACTAAGAAGGACTAATTATTCCTTATATATATATATATATATATATATATATATATATATATATATATATATATGTATATATATATATATATATATATATATATATATATATATATATATATATATATATATATATATATATTATATATATATATATATATATATATATATATATATATATATATATATATATATATATATATATATATATATATATATATATATATATATATATATATATATTTATATATATATATACATATGCATACACATTTTATTGCTGGCTATTACTGGCCATGCCGACGTATACGCCGTTTTATTTGAGTAATCTTGGCAGTAAGAGAACATTTTTAATCCATGAGAAGTATGTGTAAATGAAATGATCTCTCGTTAAATGATACATTTCCTATACTACTAATATAACGAGGCCTTTAACGGGCGTCGAAAATGACCTAACACAGCGCACAGCAATGTGCCCGGAATAACTGAGCTGCATTTACTATTATTAACATATATGGCATACCAACCCTGGATGTGACTCCGCTGCATTCCCGACATAGTTTGTCCCAGATTAACTTCTCCAAACTTACAGGTACAAATGATAGGGGTGATTAAAAGGGGGAAAGGTTTACTTAAGTTACATTCGGACTACAATTGTCGTGTAAGGTTTCGGACAGCGTCCAGACAAATATTCTTCAGTTGGGAGGCACACAATCGGACACGCTCGAAATTAATAATTGCGTTGATGTGCATAGTTTGCTGCTCCATAGATTAAGGCCGTTTGTTTAGACACGGTGTTAGTGCCTTATTTAGACAGACGAATGTAGAATCATTTCGGTTTATCTGAAATTGCTCGAACATAAATATCCGTAGATAAATATCAATAATTTCGACTGCTCGGGGAAAATTACTATTTATTTGTTTAGATGTACAAATGCAGATTAGATATGTAATAAGGGCTGGGTTGTAATTTCATCCACATATTTAACCAGAAAAATATAATATTTAATTCTGCATGTTTTTTGACGATTAACTTTAAAATTATTTAAGACACATTAAGCTGTTTATGATTATTTTTCTTATTATGGGTGGTTGATATTTTTCAACACACACACACAACATATAATTCTGCATGTTTATTTTTTTTTACAAAATGTCATTATTGGTATAAATCTTTCAAATTTTTAAACAGACATTAAACTGTTTGTGATTATTTTTTGTTAAAGGTTATTGATATTGTTCAACATACATAACGCAACATATATAAATAGGTGCTTATGTGTGTGTGTAACATATTGAATTTTAAATTTAGCAGTTTAAACAATAAATAATAAAAAGAGAACTGACTATTTTTTAAGCCTAAAAATATTGGGGAAACCGAAACTATATAAGAATATAGCATGTCAATTTACAAGAGAAAACAAAACAATTTTATGGACTGGGACCTGCAGTCGTATTAAGACTGAAATTTAACCATTTATATCCACATTTTTAATTTTTTAACAATTAAGTAACGTTATCCATATTTTTAGTCTGCTAAGTTCAAGATAAATATATGATGATAAAATTTGAAAAAATGCAGAGTAAAGTTTTGTATACATGCATACAAAGTATTAAACCGAAATAAAGTTTAAGTTTTTTAACCAATTTTGCTCAGGCGTTTGAAAATTATTTAAGTGTGATGCAATCATTTTATTAAAAAATGGATATTTACAGTTAAAAGAGACAATGTTATAAAAAATATGAATAATATTAAGGTTTACCAAATTGTACAGCTTAAAAATGCCAAAAAGATGAAAAGTAATTTATAGTTTTATATGTGTTCTGAGTATTTTTTTCGCTTTCACCTAAAAATAGTTCTTTCTTGTTTGAAAAATAAATCATCTAATGCCGCACAACAATTTCTGTGAAAAATAAAGTGCAAGCCAAATTATGACTGTTTTGAAAGTTTATTTCCGTAGTTAAGATTATGATTTTGAAAGTTATTTTTCACAGTTTCGAATTTGCTTACTTGAAAATATACAAATAATTTAACTTATTACATGTATTGCACAATTTAGTACATTTTAAAACTGTTTAATTTATACCTTTTAAATATGTTAAGTTATAGCATATTCCAGATCGTTGTTTTCTCTTTAAAAGTGTAAACTATATAAAGTAGGTGCAACTCACATATTTTCTTTACATATTTAACCAGAAAAATATAAAATTTAAAACTGCATGTTTTTTTTACAAAATTCCATTATTGGTATAAAACTTTAAAATTATTTAACACATTAAACTGTTTGATTATTTTTTTTATAAAATATGATTGATATTTTTCAACATATATAACGCAGCATATATATATATATATATATATATATATATAGGTGCGTGTGTGTGTGTGTGTAACCTATTGAATTTTAAAGTTAGCATTTTAAACAATATATAATAAAAAGAGAACTGACTATTTTTTAAGCCTAAAAATATTGGGGAAACCGAAACTATATAAGAATATAGCATGTCAATTTACAAGAGAAAACAAAACAATTTTATGGACTGGGACCTGAAGTTGTATTAAGACTCAAATTTATTCGTTTATATCCACATTTTTAATTTTTTAACAATTAAGTAACGTTATCCATATTTTTACTCTGCTAAGTACAAAGTAAATTTATGATGGTAAAGTTTGAACAAAATGCAGACTAAAGCTTTGTATACATGCACACAAAGTATTTACTGAAATAAAGCTCGAGGTTTTTAATTAATTTTGCTCAGTTCTGCGCAATCGAAAATTATTTTTTAGGTATGATGCAATCCATTTATTGGAAAATTGATGTTTACAGTTAAAAATACAGTATTATAAAAATATGAATAATATTAAGGATTGTAAAAGAGTACAGTTTTAAAATGGCTAAGACTTGAAAAGTAATTTATAGTTTTAATTGTGTTCTGAATATTAATTTCGCATTATAGCCTAAAATCACATAAAGATAATTATTTTTTTAAAAAATAACCTAATGCCGGAAAAATATTTTTGGAAAAATAATTTGTTTTATAATTTTTAACAGTAAAAATAAATGTGTGATTTTAAAATTTAATTTTAAAGATAAAAATATGGTTTTGAAAGTTATTTATTACAGTTTCGGATTTCCTTACTTGATAATCTAGAAATATTTTAACTTATTATATCTATTAGATTATTTAGTACATTTTAAAATTGTTTAGTTTAATACCATTTAAATATGTTTTAAAGTTAAGGTGAATTCCAGATAGTTGTTTTTACTTTGAAAGTGTAAAATTTATATAGCACGTGCAACTCGTATATTTACAAGAATTTACGAGTAGTGAAATATTTGTATTGTTACCCGTGCCAATACTTTTATCAAATAATATTTGTAGGCAATATTTCAAAGTAACTTAAAAAAACATCTTATAAGCGTATGTTCTGCAAATTTATAGCAGACAAAGATACCAGTGTTAGAGTAAGCCCTATTTCAGACTTTCTGTAATTTTAAACCTGAAAAACGCATTATTTACAAAATATTTTACATAATATTATTTTACAAAATAGCGAAATAAATTGTTTGTAAAGGTTTAAAAAATAAATTAGGAATTTTTCATACTCATTTGCTACTTATATAATGAGGATTTATAACTTTGTGATCACTTATTTTGACTTTCAGTGTTATAATTTATTGCTGAGTTGTCTTCAAATAGTTTATTTTGATAATAAATTGACTACTTCTTACTTAATATATAGTTCAAGAGAGGTACTGAAATATACCGCGATATAACGGTGATATAGTTTTAATTTTTTTTCTGATATGTACGTGTACATACTTAATAATACGATGCCCTCTGCAGTAATAGCTACAAAATTATTCAGAAAAAAGAGTGTATATATATTTGGAGCTTACCTGGTAAGATAGAAATTCATACACTTATATCTAGGATATCTGGGACTTTATATCCTTTAACACACTCATATCTAAGAGTCAATTCAATTTTTCAAAAATAAATTTGTATCAATATATACCTCTTGGAAATTTACATCTTTTCGGTAAGTTATCTTTTTATAAAAACTACCTTCCATAATACTTATATGTAAATTTTATACGGATAAAAACTCTTAAATAAAGTTGCAATTATTAAAAATAACTTC
>CM063508.1:177466735-177474235 GCA_032207245.1 Pardosa pseudoannulata | reverse complement strand
CTCTCTTATACTCTTACATATATAAATACATATGGAAATTGCCGAGTGTTAAGGCGAATGCAATAATTAGTTTTTCTTAGTAAAAACCCTTCTTTATTTAACATGGACTTTCTGTTTACAGGCATCGCACGATTTCCATTTATTCGTGGCGAAGCTAAACATGGAAAGGTGTTGAGAGCTCCAAGTCCACGCGCAAACTGAATTTCTCGCTTGATTAGTCATCAACTTTCTGTGAAGTATCTCTATGCCTGACCTCATTACTCCAAATGGCTACGCAAGCATGGTTTTTTTCATTTATTTTATTATTATAAAAGAGTTCTCTTTTTAAATCGTCTATAAATCACGTAATTTCCAACTACCCCCTTTATAGACCTGATATATATATATATATATATATATTTATATATATATATATATATATATATATATATATATATATATATATATATATATATATATATATATATATATATATATATATATATATATATATTTATATATATATATATATATATATATATATATATATATATATATATATATATATATATATATATATATATATATATATATATATATATATATATATATATATATATATATATTATATATATATATATATATATATATATATATATATATATATATATATATATATATATATATATATATATATATATATATATATAATAAAAAGCTTCAAAGGAAAGATTTGTCTTTAAAATAAAAATATTTTGAAAATGAAATGTCAAACACATATAATCAACTAGGAATGTTTTCAAAATCTGGGTCGGTTAGGAAACAAATGTTTGAATGTATGTTAATTGGATTTGTCAGATTTTACTAATGAAATGACGAGTAACATATACAAGAACAGTAAAGTATAAAGTTCGTGAATGAATCTTGATACTTTTTCCAGTATATTTATGATGTGTTTATATATTTTTTGGTATATGATGTATATATTCTATTTATTTTTTCATGTAGTGATATAATACTACATCACTACATGATGTAGTATTACATCATTATTACTTGTATTATCATGTATTACTTGATGTATTATATAGTGCAATGCCTTAAGAGGGTGTATGGGACTGGCTCTCCCCCGTTACCTAAATAACTGAATGTCTAAAATTTACTTTTCGAAGTTAAACAGTCAATTCGCTTGTTATTTTAAATAAAGATAAAACACTAAACCAAGACTATAGTTTAAAATCGTTTAATTTTTTTATCAAGTACTGGAGACTGAGATATATTACCATACTTTTACCATAGCCACAAAGAAAGATCATCACTCTACTGTATAATCGTTTAATGATGTTGTATGATTATCCAGTGACATGTATGAAGCTATTATACGTATTCAACTAGGGAGAAACTCTGAGACTCATTTCCAGTTTACCAGTTATATATATATATATATATATATATATATATATATATATATATATATATATATATATATATATATATATATATATATATATATATGGTGCTTACGTCATTGCTAGCGTAGATGTTTATAGCCGTCTAGAATTGACTTTAAGCAGCTTTTCTAGATCGTTTCAGCCCTCATGTACCAAATTAGTACACTGTAGCATACCAAACCAAAGTCAATAGACAGCTAAGATACGGAACAAATATAACCATTCTTCGGCTAAAGAAAACCATTTATTTGAGTTAATGGTTGTAGATGACCATTAAGAAGTAATTAAAATATAATATTATTAGAATTATTCCTGCTTACTATTTTCATTCAGGTTTGTCAAGAGATAAGGTGAACTTAAACGAAACCCTGTAGTGTTAATTACTTCGGAGCTGATTGGCCAGTTTTTACCTTTTGGTGTTTCATGGTTATTATATATTTCATCGCTCACCTATTAATGTAAAAGAATTACTTCTATTTTCTTCAAAATACTTCTCATATTGCTTAAAATGTGTCTTACAAATGCGTTTTAGGATCACACAGGAAATAAATATACTTTTTTAACTGCAGTTTCTTCTACAATTTTTTAAATATAAGTAAAGCTTAGTTATTAGTACAAGTTTAAAATATTTTGTGACACTTAAAACTGATTTATAATACCTTGATTATTTCTGAGATGATACATATTTGAATTTAGAGAAAAAAAACTATTTACTTAAAATAACTTAAAACTTTTTTAACAGAATATATACTCATAATTAAACTATTCTATTACACACCAATATTTCATGGTATAATGGAAGACAATTATCTTTTCACTTAGTGGATGATGTATATAATACAAAAAAAACGAAGACAAATTATTATTTTTAAAACGCATTTTATTATAAGTTAGGCAGAAGTGTTGCCTATAATTACCAGAGTAATAAATTTTAGTACAACCCTGAGAAAAAAAAAGATGGATGGTTTTGATTTATATAAGAAAAATCTGAAGGCATGCCTATTTTTTATAAATATTCATGGTTTATTTCAAGTTTATGAAATTTTCCTCAATAATTCTTTCACGCCGTAAAATGTACAAATCTAGCAACACGAGCTGCTTCAGGTAGTAATAAACAAACTTCAAAATTCCATTTAACATATGTATTTAGAAATAAAAGTAAAATAAAAGGTCATATTTGTGCGTAACACATTGTATGAGGGTACTTTCGCAGCTCAATTGTACGGGGAGCGGGCATTTTGCGCGTAAATTTAGTTATTCAGTTTAATCTCAATAGATCGAAAATTATTTAATTTTTTAAACACCTTTTCGTATTTTATATTGAAACATATAAGCAAATATATAAATTACACGAAATATCTGATAATGCGTCAGCGAAGATTTCATCATAATTATCTACGTTAAATTCATTCATTTTCACAAGGATAAATAAAAAGTTTAAATTAATTAAAATTTTAAATCTAAACTGATTTTTTTAATCAACCTTCCCGTTTTGTGGTTCCCCATCGACTGATGTAAAAACTAGTTTTTATTTGTCTAAATTTTTCCAGAATTTATGTAGTAGACAATATTTGTCTTCGTTTTCCCGTATATACCGTTTTTTTTTTGTACCCACAAACAAAACATGCTGTTATACTAAGCCGTAATAGTATGTGTCCCGTGCTCAAGTATCAATCGTTAGAAAACGTACTACGGAGTGTCCCGCATACAATGTGTTAATTACTACTACTATACACTTACTTGGGAATGAAGTTTAGGTGCAATATTTATGGAGAATACATAGATTAATTAACATAAATTGAAGGTACATGAAGGATATATAGAAAGATCGTGTAAAAGTTTTACTGGAAGAGTCTAATGAAAATTGATATTTTAAACTCTTCTGGGAGCAAATAAAAGCATTTCTGTGTTATATATCTCTCAGATTGCATTAGTGTATACAAGACATATTAAATACCTTATGAACTATTAACAAAATATGATCAATTTCTATCACGATTAGAGGCCGCATACCTGCAACAGAATTGAAAGAATTTTTGCTACTAATGAGTACCTTAATTCGAATATCCTATTAATTCTCGCCAAACGATGGCCGAATGGTTAGGGCGCTGGCCTTCGGAAACGGAGTACGTGGATTCAAATCCCACTTTGGCATGGATGTTCTAAGCCGTTCGGAATGGGCTTTAGGCAGTAGGTCCCGGTCTCATTAGCCCTCGTGTTGCAAAATGTAGACCGTAGTGCTCTCAAACAACCAACCAACCTATTAATTCTCAAAAGCTATAATGGTGGAAATGATAACACTTAAGTCTTTGGGATTTTAAATAATGAATAAGAATTTAACCTAATATATTCACTTCGTAATAAGACACATTGCATAAGTTTGCATTACTTTACACATTGCATAAGTTTGATACCTGAGTTTTCATCAATTTTTTACCCACTTTCCCATAATCCACCAACGTACATCTTTATTGATAAATTTATATATTTATAAACATCACAAGTTTAAATTTCATTTATTGGCTATCCTTTAAACAATAACTCTAAAAGCAAAGTCCAAAAGTAATGATTTTTAATGATTAATTTCCTCTAAAATAATAATTTACACTTTGTACTACAGGATTTCACAATTTATTTTTATAATAAAGAACACAAAATTAAAATCATTAATCACAAAAAAATATATTTTAAAATATATTTTATATAAAGTAAAATATATTTTAAATAGGAGAAAAGAGTAAAATAAAATAAATATAAATTATTTTTTTTTCTTTGGTCAGTTAATTATTAAATGAATATTTACTAAAATTTACTCTTAAAGAACTGATTATTAAAATTTGAATTTACAACACATAATTTATCAACATAAAAAAACATAGGAAATTGGAGATTTTATCACAATCTACTTGAGACATTTTGAATAAACTGAAACGTTGTATGCACTCCGATATAACTTGTTACATCGTAAAACACTCTATATTTATTCACGGTGCCGTAGCTTATATAGTAGCCCTTATTCGATAAGTAGAAAAGTCGTTAAAACCATCGAACCTATAAGAGTTATTTTCAGTGTATTTTCCTTCGATTTCCCTTTCGGGGAAGAAAAGAAATTTTCACATTTTCGTTCTTTTTTCTGGTCCTTCGCCACAGAGAAACGTTGATATATTATCACATTGAAATGAGAAATGATAAATCTAGTCTGATGACGAAGGATTTCTATTTATACGAAAATATAAGTAACAGCTGCCGGATTTTAAAGTAAACATCAAGTATGCGACAAGCTTTCGTACATAAAGAATAAATAAATGGCTTTTTTTCTCCAAGAACATCGTTAAAATGGGAGATATTG
This sequence comes from Pardosa pseudoannulata, assembly GCA_032207245.1. NCBI lineage: Eukaryota > Metazoa > Arthropoda > Arachnida > Araneae > Lycosidae > Pardosa > Pardosa pseudoannulata. The sequence goes on along the minus strand of CM063508.1, from coordinate 177,469,456 downwards.
AAAGCTTTACTCATGATCTGGCAATTTTTATCATAAGCAGATCGTTTTAAAAATGGAATCTTTCATCGTAGTGCTTGTCTTTCCTAACAGAATGCATTTAAATGTCACGAAATAGAAATATATAATAGCGAATAAGGGGAGCTTAAGGCAGTCTTCAAATGTCGCTATAAATTCCCAATGACGCTTAAAAAGATGCCAAAAATACTTGGAATATATTTTAGTGATTAAACTTTGTTCTTTTTATTTAAAAAACATAAAAATGTCTTATACCATCGTCTCTTTTTCTTCAGTTATATGATTATGAATCGGTTCTGAATGACCGACAGTAGAAAAAATCTACATACAAATGTTTTAAAATTTTATTACGGGGACATATCATCTTTAAACCTCCAAAAAATTGATTTTTTTATGTATGCATTTTTAAAATTTCTGGACATTTTTCTAAATTTATTAAAACTAAACCCAATTGCAATAATGAAATTAAAATTTGTAAAACATGCATGTAATATCATAGCTTTTAAGGAAACCCATTGAAATATTGAAATTAAAATTTGTAAAACATGCATGTAATAACGCAGATTTTAAGGAGACCCATTGAAATATTGCAATTAAAAATAGTAAAAGATGCATGCAATATCATAGCTTTTAAGGAAACCCAAAGAAATACTGGAATTAAAAATTGTAAATCATGCATGTAATATCATATCTTTAAAGGAAACCCGTTGAAATATTGGAATTAAAAATTGTAAAGCATGCATGTAATATCATAACTTTTAAGGAAACATTACAAACTTTAAATGTAATCTACTGAAAATATTGATTTTCAACTTGCAAACAAGTAAGTAAAAGACTATTGCATATATTAAATTTAAACTTTTACAATAAATACATTATAGATCTACGATGTAATTCTACCTACTTTCATTGTTAATTTCACTTAATATTTATATCATTTGAAACTGAATTTTTAAATACTATTTTATGTTGTTGGAAAAGACTATTCTGTGTTTTCTGTTATATGTGATTTGATATTGAGATAACAAATATAGGTAGCGATTACATTGTGATATATTTTGATTTTGAAATAATATTGTATTAATCTAACCTGATGATATGCAAGACATCAGAAAAAAATTATTAAATAACGGGATACAAGTTAATGATTAACTAGTTATGATTTAACATGTTATGATTTAACTAGAAACATATGTGATTGTGTACTTGGATGTAATATAATATAATAATAATGTTAGGAAAATCAAGGTTGACCAAAACATATTATATCTCGAGATCGTTACAATAACAAAATATGTAGATCATAGGTGAATATCATGAGAAGCAATCCATATTCATAACAGAGACTATGTAGACTGTGAGCAATAATAGAATGACGTTCACGTTAACATATAAATAAAAACAGTGCACTACGACTGTCAATAACAATGTGTACAACAAACTGAAAAGCCAATCAGTGTAAATTTTCCCAGCTGTTTGATTATTCATAATATATTATCTTAAGTGATTGTTTGTTTTTTTTGATTTGTTAATTATTATATATTTTTTATAGCTCCACAATAGTTTTGTTCTTTTGCATTAATTCAATATAATCTAGTGTTTACAAGCAACCTGACAATAATATAATACTTAAGGTAAAATTATTTCAGTTTGTATTATTTTATGTACTCAGATTCTTTATATATTCTGTTATTATTTTCATGAATATCATGCTTTTATCTCAAACTTTATTTCATATTTGTGCATTTTGGACATTTCTGGACATTTCTAAATTTATTAAAACAACACCCATTGAAATATTGGAATTAAAATTTGTAAAACATACATGTAATATCATAGCTTTTAAGGAAACAGTACAGACTTTAAATGTAATCTACCGAAAATATGATTTTCAACTTGCTAACAAGAAAGTAAGAAAACTAATGCACTTATTTACTTTAAACGTTTACAGTAAATACATTATCGATTTATGATGTAATTCTGCATACTTTCAATGTTAATTTCATTTAGTATTTATATTATTTGAAACTGAATTTTTAAATATTATTTTATCTTTTTTGAAAAGACAATTCTGTGGTGTTATATATATGATACTCTTAAAAAGTTTAAATTGGTAGAGAATTAAATCTAATAATTAATGTTTGCAAAAAATGTAAACAATTAATGAAAACCACTTTATGATGATGCCGGTCTGCGCATAGTGTATCAGAAAAATTCAAAAACATTTTAAACAAGCTGATACATATCATTTTAAAGAAACAATTCTTTTTTTTTGGAACAAAGTATTTTTGGAAAAACTAATTAAATAAAAAGAGAGAAAAATGGTGAAAACCCCATGTATTTACTATAATAGTTAAAGAAGATATGATAACGCTAAAAGTAAGAAAAAAAGCTTTTTTTAATTTTGCTTAAAGTTAATGCATCCTCTTAAAAGTTATTAAATGTACCTTAAAAAACTTACAAATTTCCGTATAAAGACAATTTTTTTGCCTTAGCATATTTTTATATTATTTTATTATACTTTTCCACAATTTTTTTGCTCTATATTTGATAGGATTATAACATTTTATCATTTTACGTTATACATTTTGAAAACAATCTTTACAACAAATTATAAATGTTACATTCACAACGCAGATTAATTTTTGAAATATGTATATTAAAAAATGAATTTTCATATCAAATTCAATCAAAATATCCTTTTTT
>CM063508.1:177444235-177459235 GCA_032207245.1 Pardosa pseudoannulata | reverse complement strand
TCAACCTTCTTATGTCATCGGATTTTATTTTTTTCTGTTGGATAAAAAAAACCAGAGAAGAAATTGTAATAGAAGTCATTTGTCATATTCAGTTTCCTAAATGACATTTTACCAAAAGTGACAGAAGTTATCGCATTTCTGCTTGACATTTAATACTTGACAGAATCGACATTTTTATTTATTGAGACATTAATATTTTTAATTCTGACATTTACTAATAATTGTATTCTAAAAATGAATTTCATGTTATGATATTTTTCTTTTATATTTAAAGACAATTATACCAAATATTATTTAATAATAGAAATTAAAATACCTCCCTATTAAAATCTTTAATAGTAGAGATTTTCTCATTATATTCGTGGAGAACACAATATTTTCAATTGATGGAGATTTGAAACGTTTTAACACTTGGTATGAGGGTATACTTTACCGCCGACTTACGCGTGCAGCTTGCTTTTTTTCGTGAGTCGTGCAAAAATTTCGTTTTTCAGGAAAATTGCTGTAAATCGAAAACAACTTTGTTTTTATGAACGAAACTTTTTTTATTTTACGCTTTAATATATACTGTAGGATTGTTTACCAATAAAAACAATATTTTCACTAAAATTTTACTAACTATTTTTAAAATTTTACAATATATTCAAAAATATTTTTTCTTGACATGTACAAATAGAACTATTTATTATTAATATTGTATTCAACAATAAAAATCCAAGCTTCCAATTGACAAAACACGTCTTACGGATTCACTTTATAAAATATGTTCTCATGCATAAGTAATATCTATATTTCCTAAATGGATATTTTATAATATGGTAATTAATGCGTTATATGTGTAACTCTGCGTATGCCTATGTGATAACATTTTTTATCAATCTTGTATAACAACTTGTTGTTTTGGATTTACTGGTAAAAACTTGTTCTCAGACGTTTGGTTCGATGGTTAAATTTAATAAATAAATAGTTTATACTGTGTTAATTATTTTAATAGTTGCTGTACTGCATGCATTTTTTAGTTCTAAGCAATTAATTTTATTTTCAAGTACTATTGAAAACATTTTATTATGCAAGTTTAAAATTGTGATAAATTTAAATTATTTATTTTGATTTCTTCTTATATAAATTCTTACTAAATGCATTCATTTCGTTATTCCGGTCATGTAAATATCTAAATTTAGAGTAATGAAACATGAGAAAAACCAAAGAAATTATTCTAAATGCATGAATATCTTTAAACAGAATGATGTGATACAAAAAGAAGACAAATAAAAAATAGAGAATGTATAAACTAGTAATAGAAGGAAGTTATTGAGTGAAAAAAAGAAGTATTATGCTGAAGAAAAAATGTTGGAAAAGAAGAAAGCAGAAAATTAAGAATTCTAATCAATAAAATCAGTAAAACAAATCAAATCAATAAAACAGCCCAATTTGTTTTTACCGTTATAAACGGATATATAGTAGAACATTAAGAAAAGTTAAAACAGAATGGGAACATGAATCCCAACATCTCAGGAATACCGTATAAGAATCAGGGATTTTAAACTGCTGCTTCTTATACGGTGGCAGATTTAATATATATATATATATATATATATATATATATATATATATATATATATATATATATATATATATATATATATATATATATATATATATATTACTTCGTTCCGACAAATAATATTGCAATGGCCGATGAACGGTACTATGTACTTTATAAAAATAACACTTCTTATGATAACATCATGACATTTAGACTAGTAGATTGTCTAACAACATTTTACTTAGGGTACCTATCCCTTATCTTTCACTTACATTATCTTGTTTCTCAAATACCTTGAGAAATATATATTCTTAAAATATAATAACTTTTTGCTAGGAGTAGTCTATATGTGTGTGTATATATATACTTATATGAATGTGTATATATGTTTATGTGTTCGTGAAAGAAATAGTGAGAGAAAGTTACATATTATTGCATTTTCAATTAAAATTTTTTAATATTATCAACAGTTTGAAGATAACATTTAATTTATATTATGTGAAATTATATGAAAATATTTTATTTTTACTAGCCAAAACCCAATAATCAATTGAAAACTTTAATCGCATTGTAAAACTTCCGAGAACAACATAAAATTATGAAGCAAATGTGTTTCAGCCTCATATGAAAATAGGCATAAATAAGGGTTTATTTTTCTTTCATCTTCAGCTATTAATAATCACGTGAGCTAAACTAAACCATAGAGAATGATCCAGTAAACCATATTTCATCTTTTGGATTATACAAAGAATTTGCTTATAATGTGTAGTTTGCGTGATATTAAAGAAACGAAAAGTAAGTAAAGTATCTTAAATCGACCAGGAACGCTAGTGAAGAGTTTTCTACCTACTTTATCATACCAATCGTATTCTGAACATAACTTATAACGCAAATTCATAGTCTTCTTTCATTTCGAAGTATACATTTAAGGGAAATTTTGCAGACATCCGTTATTTTGTAATTCCTGACAGACTATTATTTAAATGAAGTAGACGAAAGGGGTAATTATTTTACTTAGATTGAACTTGGGATGATTTGATGCCAAATTAAAGCAATTTCGAAGACTACACTGTTTCATAAAACATTGTTTTCCACATTAAAATGAAGTGGACTTGTTTTTAAAGTTTATAGGATATGAGATTTTGAATACGCATTTGTCAATATGATATTTTTCAGTCGATTTAATGACTGTAATCTAATTTACTTTGAACATGTCGGAGATTTCAACAATTGTGAATTATCTTTAAATTTTATCCTATTTCATTTGATAGAAGCATGGAAATATACAAGACATTTTTGCAAAGAAAGTAAAAAAAAATCATTCACTTGAAAATTATGGAAGTATTATGAAAAACCAATCTTAACTAACAAGTCTTAGATGCTGTTAAAAGATGTCTTAGATGTTTGTTTTAAAGTTAAAATGTGTGTACAGGTGTGTTTTAGCAATTTAAGTTAAAGATTTCGACTAATGAAACTACATCAAGTATAAAAATAGGAAGTAGTCAGGAATTCACAATTACGATTTAAAGTATAGACTAAGGGTTTAACAGTTTTAACTAATAAGTCTTAAATGATGCTAAAAGATGTCTCAGATGCGTGTTTCAAAGCTAAAATGAGTGTACAAGTGTGTTTCAGTAGTTTAAATTAAAGATTTCGGATAATGAAACTTCATCAAGATAGAAAATAGGAAGTAGTTAGGAATTCACAATAACTCTGGGAAGCGTAGACTAATAGTTTAACAGTTTTAATTTAATGTGTCATAGATATCACGTTTGTGACAAAGACAATTGTGTATACGTCATATTTAATTTTGTATCTACCTAAAGAAGAGATAAATTGGTTATTGTTTTTCAAGGTTTTAATTTTAGTATTATTTTTGTTACCTATAAAATATCTGATCAACAGCTGCATATAATAGAAAACAGTATTTAGCGTCCTTTTATTATATCACCATACTTCAATTATATATAATTATATATAATTCAATCATAAGTAATTTTTGAATATTACTAGAAAATTATAATACAGGAAGATTCAACATTCAGTTTTACATTTTTTAAATCACTGATCTACCAAGATTTGGGCCTTCTGTATTTAGATAACCTACGAAAATTTATTTAATACAAAACTTTTTTAGAAAATATTACTACAGATGCCTCTCAATACTTCCAAGAGCAACTCAAATGTTCTATGCGAGCGTTGATAGAAGCAGGGAAGCATTTGATAGAAACATGGAAATCAACAAGATTTTTTTGCATATAAAGTAAAAAAAAATCATTTACTTGAAAATTATTGAAGTAATATGAAAACCAAGATTTAACTAATAAGTCTTAGATGTTGTTAAAAGATATCGTAGATGCTTTATTTAAAGTTAAAATGTATCTACAGGTGTGTTTCAGCAATTTATATTAAAGATTTCGGCTAATGAAACTACATCAATAAAAAAAATAGGAAGTTGTCAGAAATTCACAATTACTCTGGGAAGCTCAGACGAATGGTTTAACAGTTTTAATTTAATGTGTCATAGATATCCCATTTATGACAAAAACTATTGTGTATACGTCATATTTAATTTTGTATCTACCTAAAGAAAAGATAAGTCGGTTATTGTTTTTAAAGATTTTTTTTAGCATTATTTTTTCTACCAATAACAATATATGTTCAACAGCTGCATATATTACACAACAGTATTTAGCGTCGTTTTATTATATGACCATGAGTCTATTATATATTTTGTATATTACTTAAAAACTATAATACAGGAAGGTTCAACATTCAGTTTTACATTTCTTAAATCACCTATCTACCATGATTTCGGCCTTCTGTATTTAGATAACCTAGGAAAATTTATTTAATACAAAATCTTTTTAGATAAAATTACTGCAGATGCTTCTCAATACTTCAAAGAGTAAATCAAATGTTCTATAGGAGCGTTGATAGATTACCGTCCTTCTCATAAGGCAGTGTGCTTGGATTCTTTACAGGCCTAAAATTCCTTTCTTTATTTGTTTAGTAAAAAAAAGTAAATAAGTAGAATCTAAAACCAATTTTCATAAGGTACCACCATCCAAATTGAGTATAACAGTGATACGGAAGCCGAAACTATGCCCTACACCTCACTAGTAATGATCGAAAAATTATAGAGAATTATTTAGACTAATCAAGCATATATTGTTATAGAATTTCTATTCTATTTTTTGTCTTTAAAAGAAACTATACGTTTTTCACAGAAAAGTTTAAAAAAATTTTCTAATCCTATAAAAAAGATATGGGTTTTTCTAATGTTATTTTTAAAGAAGATGAGATAAGCATTAATAAATATGCTGAAAGAAATTAATTACATTTAATAAATCTTAGTTTGTAGAATGAAACATTTTTATCACTCCGTTTAAGAGTATATAAGATACTTTTGATTCTAAATTACTATTTATGCAAATTTGATTAGCTGCTAGACGTAAAATGTATGTAGAGATATAAAGATTATAGATATTTTATTTATTTCATAAATAAATAGAATCTCATGTAGGAAATGACTGTTCATCAAAAAATAAATTCCTCTAAAATGTTACTCATAATTTCACATGCTAAAGTATTGGCACCGAAAAAGGTATAGACAGCAATAAAAATTAAAATCACAAATAATATAGAAAATCGTATATTGGGAAAGTTAAAAAGGATATCACTTTAAAAAAACACAAATTTCTCTACTAGCATGCTAGTATTATTATTTGAGATTGAAAGTGTTTATTAAATTCTTGCAAATAAAATGGCAATCAAAACCTTACTAATTTCTTATATTTGTACAGTACATCTCACATTATTATCAATATTTTTGTAAAAAAAAAAATGAAACTGAAACACCGTTAACTAATTGATAAATCGCAACAATGTATTTTTAAAGAGGTTATAAATAACTTATATTTTTATTTTATTTCTGTTGTCTTGAAAAACACCCTGAAAAATTTGTTTAGAAAGTTTCTCAAAGATTTTTTAAAGGTATATTACACAGATGAGCAAGAAATATTCTTATAGTTCAATCTTACATAATAAAAGTAATTTTCATTTTTTTACATTAAAATATTAATTTATTCTTTTTATTATATCAGAATAAATAATACAAAAGTTAGGCAAGTAAAATCTGTTAATTATAAATAGAGATACAAAATAAATTGTATATTTACAGTGGTAGAAATAAGACTTTCAAATATTTATCTTAATTCATTTTAAATATAAACGGGGGCTCACAAAGAAAGATTAATACAATAAAATGTCTAGTTTTATGATTGTAGATATATTTGTTTCTTCATAACGTGATATCCGTAATACGATATAAGTCTTAATAACGTTATTCTAGTTAAAACATGGTTACAGCATGTTACATCAAAAAATGAAAGATTACATACTTAATGAAAATGTCTTTCAGTTTTATGGCTGTAGATATATTTGTTTCTTCATAACGTGATATCCGTAATACGATATCAGTCTTAATAACTTATTTTCTAGTAACAATTTACTAATTAAATGCAGCATGTTCATAATTGTTTTTTAGCTAAATCTCAGAAATTCTGTAAGTACTTACATACACAATACAAAAAATATACAGCTACTTAATGAAAAGTCTTTCAGATGTATGGCTGTAAATATATTATAATTCATATATACAGCTAATATTAACATGATTCTTATGTTTAATTCACATGTTTGCTTTAACTTATTTTCTGTCTGGAGGACACTAAATATAACAATTTACTAATTAAATGCAGCATAAACTCGTTAGTAATTGTTTTTTAGCTAAATCTCAGAAATTCTGTAAGTAACTTACATACACAATACAAAAAATATACAATCTGTGCTAGTAAAAACATAAATAAGAATGCTTTTTTATTGTGCATAAAGGCCTGCAGGAAAAAAATTTGCTAATTAATTCCCCATGGTAAAATCGAGAACACAATTACTTATCTTATTGTATCTTCGGAGCCTGGCAATTGGCCAGGAAATATGAATTAATGATAAACAGTTACAAAGAAATTATGAGTAAAATCTCTAGAGACATTTCCGATTCATTTCGCTTCGTTTATTTGTAACCATTATTAAAAACAGCCACTATCTAGTCTTGTAAAAGTTTTAATAACTAAGATTTTCTTTCTTTTTCATGTATTATGCATGTTTCATTGCATTTCTTTTTGGAGGAAAGGGTTCCTTAAACAGTTTACCCAAAGATTTGTCAAAATTTATGTCGAAATAAAACGTGAGTTTGTGACAAAATTTAGTCATATAAAAAGCATACAATGACGAGTAATTGGCTTTTTTTTAATTTGCTTTAATAAAGAGCTTTATGCATATGTTATTACATTTCCTGTGAAAAATTAAGAGAAAAAATTCTTCAAATGTTACTCAAAGTTTCTACTGGAATAAAATGACAGAGTCGAAATTCATTTCTAAATAAACAAAATATAACGTTAGTATGTAAATATTCAGCAATGCAGCTTTTAAAATGTCACTCCATATTTTAATTCATTTTTCCTAATAATTCAAAATGAATTTCAAAATTTCTCCAAACGAGTATCGATATAGATCATAAGATTCAGACAAATTGAGTCATTAATAAATGGAAATTAAGCTCACTATCGATGTTTTTTGAAGAAAGAATTTAATTCATGAGATAAGATAGTTTTTTTCTTCATTTTACATGGAAAATGAAGAAATTTTCTTTCAGTTATGATACATATATTACTCTGAAGCTCTACCAAAGCAGAGACTGAGTTTCGATTAAAATTTAGTTATAAACAAATAAAATTTATAAAATTCCTTTGAAGAAGAATTTTAACTTTTCTTTTTCTCTTTTATATTTATCGTCACGTATAACTAAGAAAAAATATTCTTCAAAAGGTTTGTCAACGATTCGTTAAAAAAAAGCTTAAAAATAAAATGGTTAAATGTTCAAACTTTGTTAGAGATTAAAATTGTTCATTAAATACTTGCAAATAAAATGGCAATCAAAACGTTACTAATTTGTTATATTTGAACAGTAATTTTTTATTACATCGCAAATTATTATGAATATTTTGTAAAAAAAAAAAAGAAACTGAAACACAGTTAACTAATAAATAAATAGCAAGAATTTATTTTTAAAAAATTAAAAAATAAGTTGTATTTTTATTTTATTTCTCTTCTCTTAAAAAACATACTGAACAATTTGTTTAGAAAGATTCTCAAAGATTTTTTAAAGGTATATTTCACGGATAAGCATGAAATATTCACAAAATTCAATCTTACATAATAATAAAAGTAATTTTTGTTTCCTTTATATTAAATATATTAATTTAACTTTTTTATTTTATCAGAATATATAATGCAAATATTAGACAAGTAAAATCGGTTGATTATAAAATGAGATTAAAAAGAATGTCTAACCATTTACAGTGGTAGAAATAAGACTTTCAAATAACTACCTTAATTCATTTTAATTATAAACGGGGCTGACAAACAAAGATGAATATAATTAAACGTCTAGTTTTATATGATTGTAGATATATGTGATTCTTAATAACGTGATACCAGTAATACGTGATATCAGTCTTAATAACGTTATTCTAGTTAAAACATGGTTACAGCATGTTACATCTGGTTCATAAAATGTATACTACTGCTTAAACCAGTTACAGCTACTTAATGAAAAGTCTTTCAGATGTATGGCTGTAAATATATTATAATTCATATATACAGCTAATATTAACATGATTCTTATGTTTAATTCACATGTTTGCTTTAACTTATTTTCTGTCTGGAGGAAACTAAATATAACAATTTACTAATTAAATGCAGCATAAACTCGTTAGTAATTGTTTTTTAGCTAAATCTCAGAAATTCTGTAAGTAACTTACATACACAGTACAAAAAATATACAATCTGTGCTAGTAAAAACATAAATAAGAATGCTTTTTTATTGTGCATAAAGGCCTGCAGGAGAAAAATTTGCTAATTAATTCCCCATAGTAAAATCGAGAACACAATTACTTATCTTATTGTATCTTCGGAGGCTGGCAATTGGCCAGGAAAAATGAATTAATGATAAACAGTTACAAAGAAATTGTGACTAAAATCTCTAGAGACATTTCCGATTCATTTCGCTTCGTATATTTGTAACCATGATTAAAAACAGCCACTATTGATGTCTTGTAAAAGTTTTAATAACTAAGATTTTCTTTCTTTTTCATGTATTATGCATGTTTCATTGCATTTCTTTTTGGAGGAAAGGGTTCCTTAAACGGTTTACTCAACGATTTGTCAAAATTTATGACGAAATAAAACGTGAGTTTGTGACAAAATTTAGTCTTATAAAAAAGATACAATGACGAGTAATTGGCCTTTCTAAATTTGCTTTAATAAAGAGCTTTATGCATATGTTATTACAATTCCTGCGAAAAATCAAGTGAAAAAATTCTTCAAATGTTACTCAAAGTTTCTACTGGAATAAAATGACAGAGTCGAAATTCATTTCTAAATAAACAAAATATAACGTTAATAAGTAAATATTCAGCAATGCAGCTTTTAAAATGTCACTCCATATTTTAATTCATTTTTCCTGAAAATTCAAAATGAATTTCAAAATTTCTCCAAACGAGTATCGATATAGATCATAAGATTCAGATAAATTGAGTCATTAATAAATGGAAATTAAGCTCACTATCGATGTTCTTTGAAGAAAGAATTTAATTCATGAGATAAGATAGTTTTTCCTCCATTTTACATGGAAAATGAAGAAATTTTCTTTCAGTTGTGATACATATATTACTCTGAAGCTCTACTAAACCAGAGACTGAATTTCGAATAAATTTTAGTCATAAACAAATGAAATTTATAAAAGTCCTTTGAGGAAGAATTTTAACTTTTTTTTCTTGTATTTTACAATTATCATCACGTATAACTAAAAGAAATATGCTTCGATTGGTTTGTCAACGATTCGTTGAAAAAGAGCATGAAAACAAAGTGAGAAATTGTTAAAACTTTATACATAAATAAACATAAGAATCTCTTTTCTTTAATTTATTTATAGGTTCCAAAAACTTTCAAAAAATTTATCTTTTTTTTTCTTTTTTTATAAATAAAAACTTTTAAATTTTACTAAATTAAACTTAATTTAGTAAATTTTACTAAATTTTAGTAAATGTTGCTAACGCTTCCTTTAGTATATGGCATTAAAAATCCTTTAATATTTTCTCGATCATTTTGTAAATTTTAATATATAAAAAAATTCAAATATTTTTTCAGATTTTACACAATATTCTGTTTTTATTTATGTAAAGCTGCATACGTTACTCAGTTGGTATTATCAATGTATAATACATCTTTAAAATGATTACAGGTTATTTCTCAATTTTTTTTTAAGAAATGATCAATATAATAATAAATAATATTATATTATCAATATTATTATAAATAATATTATTGATTATAATTTAAATGATAATTTAACTGATGTAATTCCATGCCCCTAAAACAGATTGATAGTTTATCCTAAAATGACTTACTTTTTTCAGTACATTTGACATAAAATAAAATTGTATATAATCATAAAAATAAATATAGAATCTATACTATGATTAAATATTCGTAGGCAAATAATTCATTAAAAAAGCATCAAAATTGTATATTTAAAAAATCTTCTATGTTTAATTTTTTTTGTCATGCAATTAAAAAAGAATCTTGGTATATTAGTTTTTAGAAACATAATTTTTCTTAGGATATAAAAGTTTAATTTATGTAATGCAAATATGGTTGAGTTCTTCGCAGTCGAATGTACAAAACCTCTTAAAACATGTAAATTAAAATTTATGATAAAAACAAAAGAGAAAATACCTTTATAAGAGCAAATTCATTTTTCAGTGATTTAGGACAAAATGTCTATTTATAATATGTGATTTATTTTGTAACTAGTGTTAAGAATATTTTTTCATATTTTTCAAAGAAACATTTATTTAATTTTAACTAAAATAATAAATAGGTAGTTTAAAATTTTCCATTACGTTATACTATGAATAAATATGCAAATGCAAATAATTTATTAAAAAAACATCAAAATTGCATAATAAAAAATCTTCTATAATTAATTTTTGCCATACAATTAAAACAGAATCTTGGTATATTAGTTGGTAAAAATATAATTTTTATTGGGATATAAAATTTTAATTTATGTAATGCGAATATAGTTGAGTTCCTAGCAGTTGAATGTACAAGACCTCTTAAAACATGTAAATTGAAATTTATGATAAAAACACAAGAGCAAATACCTTTATAAGAGCAAATACACTTTTCAGTGAATCGGTACTAAATGGCTAAATATAATATGCGATTTTTTTTGTAAAACGTTTTGATAATATTTTTTCATATTGATCAAAGAAACATTTATTTAAGTTTAACTAAAATATATAAGGAGCAGTTTAAAATTTTCTATTCGTTCTTACTTAAATTGTAGATTTGAAATTTTTACTATCTACATTTACATTTGTTAAAACGTTAAATCTTTGAGATTAAATGTCTTATATTCCTACAAATAGTATAAAAAGTAGGTAAAAAAATTAATAAATTCTTACATTCAGATAAAAAATTAAAGATTTTCATTATTTAATTTTAATTTTATTTTTTTTATCTAAGACTTCTGAAAATGTTTCCAAATTTTTATCAAAAAGTAAAAACCAAATATAATTAAGAAATAAATAATTTAAAAACTATTTGATTTAAATAAAAATTAATAAATAATTTATTACTTAATATCAGTCTTCTTTCAAAAAAACTGGAGAGTTTGTTCAAGAAGATTTTTAAAGTTTATTATATATATATATATATATATATATATATATAATATATATATATATATATATATATATATAACCAATGGTGGGTGGTGCTTTTCATGTATGAGTGCTGTACAAAATCTTTTTAAATAAAAAATAAATAAGACTAGAAACTCTTTATTTCATATTTAAATTTATTTTACTTTTTCTGCAAAATTAACCGATATATATTACATAGTATTTTTTGTAGTTTATCAAACTTAACATTAGGATTATATAGTCTAATATAATTTTTTAATATTTCCATTAATATTTAATGTTTGTTTGAGTAAGAAATTATTAAAATTAATATTTTTGCTCAAATTGAGGAAGAAACATAACATTTGATTATAATTTGAATTAATCTTTGAATTTGATTGTTAACCTCGGCAATGAGTCAAGGTTCATTCTGCCTTTGTTCATTTGTATTATGATCTATAATAAACAATTATTAAAACTATTTATTAATGGAATAATACTCTAAAAATTAGAGTAATTCAGAGGAATGCTTAAAGAGAGAAAAAAAACCACATGAAATTGATTAATTTATTTCTTCTAATAAATACCAACTGTTGATTGTATTTTAAGAAATTATGAATTGACGGAATTTTCCAATCTAATCCAAAATTTCATAAAAGGTAAGCATCAAGTCATTTTTATTAAATCTGTATTTGGAAATAGATACATATCATATATGAAATGACGACTCAAATAAGTGACTTACAAGATGTAGAGCGCATGCGTGAAGAACTAATTCTCTGATTTTGATTCCACAGTAGTTTCATGTGCCAAAAAATCTACACACGAGCAAGCAGGATCTGTTTGATTACATAGCTTTCTATCCCAATATGAAGTTCCAATTCACTTCCTAATATCCCAGTATAAGTCCCAATATAGATACATGAGTGCAATATCTGTTTGATTACTTAGAAATCTGCCCCAATTCAAGTCCGAATATCACAACATCGGTCCCAATATCAATACATGTAAGAAGGATCAGTTCGTTCAGCAGAGAATGATGTATTGTGTGAATATTTTGAGAATGTTAAGGATTGTATATATCATAACCATGCGGAAACAACGGCAAAACCAACAAATACACCGTCTACCAATAAATAATTGGACACCTATGCAAATGACGATATCTACGGTTCTGAGGTATGTCACGGCTTCCGCAGGTAAACATCGTGTACGAAACAGCATCGGCATTAGTCGCATGCAAGATGCCGCTCAGTTTGGAGATCTCTGATTTTAAAAAGGTATAATTATTGGGTATCACAAATGTGGCGGATAATTACGGGATCTTCTAGCGATTTGAAGTATCCAAAATCGACAGTGGTCTATGTAATGAAGTGAAAGGTGAGTGGTGATTGTCGGAATGTGCCTCCGACAATCGGTCGGAGTTAGCAATATTGAGTCGGCAGACCAACGAATCTAGGAGATAGAGACCGACGAGTGCTATCCAGATAAATTCGGAAGAACCGTACCCAACCGATATCACTCATCCGCGAGGAGTTTCAACAGGCATCCGGGAGTACTGTTTCAATGAATACCATCCGTAAGGACCATCCGTGGTTTTCTTGGTCATGCTGCTGCCCATAAGCCTTTAATCACAAAGTCCAACCACGATGCTCGGTTAATGTGGAGCAAAACACATCAAAATTGGAGAGTAGATCAGTTGAAACGGGTTCTTTGGAGCGACGAATCAAGGCTCTCCCTTTATCCTTCGGATGGCAGGTTTCGGATTTTCTATCACAGTCGTCCAAATACTTATTGGTAGACAGTGTAGTCAAAGCGAAAGAAAGATACAGAAAATTCAAAACAATGCCTCAAAAATACGCTTGGTATCCCAAAACTTTATGGAAGTGCATCTGTCAATGAAACCATGTACTGAACTCCACTGGTATAAACATACATAGATTGATGCATAAACGAGAAGGAAAGAAAAGAGCATTATGCATATTACTAAGTACAAATGGCTTTTTTAGAGAACTCCTTATAAACATCACGAATAGGTTTGTTGATATATCTATAGAGTGAACTAGAGAAAAATTATGAAATATCCTCAAAAAAAGCATAATACTTATTAGTTAAAGTAAATCACTAGGATCAATGAAAAATTAGTAAAACAAGATTTCGAAAAGATAAATAAAAGAAAAAATAAGGTAGATATCTGGAGGTTAATGTGACATTACCAAGGTAGAGGAGAGTAAAAGAAAAGGTAAAATAATAAAAAAATACATTATCGTTTGAACCCTTAGGAAAAACGAGCCAAAGAGGTAAAAAAAAATGTTCATACAACACAGAATACTGCGGAAGATGAAACAGCGTCATTTTCGCGAGATATATAAGGATAAGTATCAGGAATGTTTTATCTCTAGTGAAAATAAGGAAGGATAAAATAACTCGAGATGTTTTAGTACATTTAGATACTGACAGATTTTTACTTATTTTTTGCTATAAGTCTTAAAGGTAACATATTTTCAGCAGGGTGATAATCAACTGAAAGTTACTGGAAATTCAAAGCATCCATGTGACTGAATATTGAAATAGAATTAAGAATGTAAGTCAAAAATATTTTTTCGTTCTTAGATGAGGTAAAGCAAATATTTTAAACACAAAGCATTTCTGTAAGTAGATTTTCAAAATATATTAATTTATACAATACTCGAAGTCATTTTGAATAGTTTTAGTCTTACGTCTGTACGTCAGTACAAGAAATCTTTAAGCATCCATTTTGACCACAGCTGAATGCATTTTGATGAGTTTCTCTCTACATGTGTATGTATATCACATGTCGCAATAAGGAATCGAAGTAGAATGTTGAAATTTCGCAACTAGACTTCGAACCTCGGTGGCAAACAGAGTTTCCTAAGGAATCGAATTTAAAACACGAAACAGTACAATCCGGAACAATAGTTTAAAATCAAAATGGTTTTATTTAGACCTTTCACATCTATATGTGAAAGCCTTTTTTGAATTACAATATGCTTTCTATGCAACAAAAGATTTCAGTATAATGAATGTTAACACTCCAAGGAATAACTCAAAATAATTTATTCATTGAATCTTCAAATTTTGAATTTAGAAATATTCAGTACTTTCCCAAAACCTCCATATTTTAACAGAATTCTGCATAGTATATAACGGAAAAACTCACTGCATTATATATATTAAAACATAATCGGTCGCCATTAGATGTAGTGCATGAGTTGTAGTCATTGTTCACTGAATAACACTTATAATTGAATATTAGTGAAATTACATTTTAATTAATATTCTAAAAAAAATTTTAAGTAATAAACTGATTTTTTTAAAGTGGAACTGAAAAATAATTGAAACATTGTATCTTACATTTATATGCAGTACGTTTAACTGAAGCGCAACACTTAATGCGTAAAATTTAACAGACATATAAACAAGACATATGGTGACCACATCAGACGTTTTTATTCTGTCAATCTGTTACTAACAGAATTATTACAATCATAAGATAAAATACCATTTTTTCTAATAAAACTTTTAAAGATAAATTAAAAATAAAATATTTGACATTATATTAATGTTTGGAACTCGTTTAAGAGCATTTCTAACAACTAGAAATTTCAAGAAAGCTAGTTT
>CM063508.1:177396735-177439235 GCA_032207245.1 Pardosa pseudoannulata | reverse complement strand
AAAAGAAATACTCTGATTCACAAAATGTTCTAAGTTTTCAGAAGCAATTAAACTGTAAACGCGAATTTATTGGCAAAAAAATGCCTTCAATATTATTATATGGTTTTCTTGAATAAAAATGTTGTTAATTGAAAAATCTGAAAATTTGACCCAATAGTCTCTTTTTTCTTGACAAAATTACAGAGTACTTGTGGGTGGGTGGCTCTAATGCCACTTAGTCATACTAAGCCCGAATGAGAGCTGATATTTTGAATTAAGGCGGAAGTGTGAGCCTTTCGTTGTTAACCAGTACCATTAATCTTTGACAGTTTAATTTTTTTCCAGAATTCGATCAAAAAATGTCACATATTTTTATTGCATTTTTTTGTTCATTTTACATTTTTAAGTAAAGATATGTTATTAAAATTAACACTTCTAATATTTTAAGCATTTATTACAACATTTTTTCTTTCTATGAAAGCATCATAGAACTGAAGTTTACCTTTAGTCTCATCGATATCCAGGTCTTGCTTGGCTGATTCCATCTGTACTACTATCAGAGTCACTACTATCCAGGTCATCTAGGAAACTTTGGCTACTATCATTTACAGATAATTCAGTTTCTGATTCCGAGTCACAGTTCGAATCACGAGAAATTAGCTCAGTAAGCTCTGAATTATAGATTATTTAAAAGTAAAAATATATTATTCAACTCTTACATTCATAAAATTATCAGGCGGTTAGTAAAATATAACCAGAAAGCTATACACTGAAAGATACCAATTCGTCTTCTGATACAAAACATGCGAAAAAACCCGCGCTTTTGAACCAATCAGAGTAGAAAATACAATAAACTGCAAACTATCATTTACTGGACATCTATACGATTAATTTGTTCCTAAAATTGGAAAAAATACGGTGCAAGAAAATAAAAATCAGATTGCCCGTACGCTGTACGGGCAAATCAGTAAAGGACCGACAGCTATGTCCGTAATGAGTACGAGCAAAACAGGGAAGGAGTTAAGGTGAAAGTACGACTTTGCTCGAACACACACGACATAACCTTTTTAGGGGTCGGTCGAACTCATTCATATACTCATTTATCCATCCGCAAGTCATAATTTATATCCAAACCAGAAACCGACTCATCCCTGATTAAGTACCCCCAGAGGTATAATTTGTTATGAGAACTTGGAGGATTTTGCAATCACGACATATTTAACGTGCCCCAACTGCCATTAGCAACACGGAGGTCTTTACGAACACGAGGACAGAACTCGCCACCTTTAGGTTACTATACTGACGCTCTACCAACCAGGCTATAGCTGACCTCCCCAGAATATTTGTGAATCTCGGTTAATCAGTCGCCAAAGGCAACGCTATCGTAACTGGAGGGATGCGGGTTCGGAGTCCGACCAGGCCTAAGATCCGACGTGTTCGTTAAAGGTGACTGGGGCACGTAAAATATGTTCGTGGTCACAGTGTAATTCTAAATTTTCAATCAATATTCTGTGAGTGGCAAATCAAGACTATAGATCTTCTGCTTGGCCCCTGCTTCCAAATTACGCGGATCCACTTGAGAATAAGTAGTATTTTTACCCTTGTGGAGCTCGTTATAAACGAGATGTGCACTCTTTTCCCTTAAAAACAGTACCCACCTGCTGAATAGTGCTTGGTTTCACCACGTGGCATAAGTCAAAAACAACATAAAAAAAGACTACTTGTAAAGACATCTTACGATAGTAGTGAATCGTTAACCCCTTAACGTGCACGCTCGAGTTAACTCGAGCGCGCTAAACTGTCCTAAATGTACACACTCAAGATAATTCGAGCGGCGTTGTACTTTGTACTGCTATAATGTTTCACATCCGAATGAAATCGGGAAATGAAAATAACAATATAAAAGCAAAAAAACAATCTTTTATTGATATTTATCATTTACATGGGATTATAAGCTATAACACTTACTTACTCAAGTATGAAATATCTATTTTCTCCTACTTATCTCTTACGACTTATCTCTTCCTTGTGAGCCACTTTCCGACAGCGTATTGATATTCAAATTCTGAAATTTTGAATTCTGAATTGAATAATTCTGATTATTCTGAATGGGAATTCAAAAAGAAAGATAAAAACGTCGATGTGCGACTAATATTACAATATTCGACTATTTTCTGTAATGTTACCGAAATCCCAAATTGCAATAAAAATTTTGATTATATTTGTATTTTTGTATTTCTCTTGGAAGACAATGTTCTGAATTGTGTTTTTTACATTAAAAAATTGATTTTGTTTGGCCAGCCTTTAACAAAACTGTGTATTGTATTGAGGGGTTAAAACGAAAGGCGCACGACTTTCCTTTAATACGAGTAGTGAATGCTCGATTGTGGTTGGCAAATAGAAAAGAAACAGCAGTATCAATAGGATACATTGCTATCTATTCTTTTACATATTTAACAGAAATACTCTGACAGAAAATGTTTCCTAGGTTTTCCCAAACAATTAAATGGTAAAAGCGAATTTATTGACAAAAAATGCTTTCAATATTTTTACATGTATTTCTTGACTGAAAATATGTTTGTTTGATGTACACTCAAGATCCAAAACATTATGACCACCCCTACATTTTACAATGAACTTGCCTGGATGACATGGAAAGCAAGTGATCAGTTGGAAGTGCTATTTAACTGCTGGAAAGTCTGAAGAATTATCTTTCACTTACTCTGTGTGTGATGGGAAAGGCTGCGAATCTCAGCGATTTTGATAGAAGGCAGATTGTAATGTCTCGGAGACTCGGAACAAGTATTTCCGAAACTGCACGACTCGTGGGTTATTCGCGATCTACAGTTGTTAGTAAAGTGTACATTTGTTTGCAATGTGGATGAACCAGCAGTAGACGACGGTGAAACCAGCAGTAGACGACATAGTCTTGGACGTCCACAAGCTATCAAAGAAAAAGGTCGTCGGAGACTGTCTCGCATGGTGAAGCAAAACCGGAGCCAGACAGTGGCTCAGCTGACAACCCAATACAAAGCAGGGCCAAGTAGAATAGTATGGGTAGTAGAAATGGAATGTTCCAACAGGAAAACGCCCAGTGTCACAAGATTTAAATTGTGTTGAAGTGGTTCCAGGAACATGATGCTGAATTCCAGTTAATATCCTGGCAGAATAGCTCATCGGATCTCAATCCGATAGAACACATTTGGGATGTCATGGGACGGCAGCTCAGAGTTCAAAGACCACCCATTCGCAATATCTCGGATTTGCGTAACCGTTGCTTAAACATCTGGCACAATCTGTCTCTGACCATCTACGAAGGACTTGTTTCATCCATACCAAGGCGGGTTGAAGCGCTCCAAAGTTGTGTTGCGCGCCAAAGGTGGGCCAATTCGTTATTGGCAGGTGGTCATATTTTTTTGGCTCTTGAATGTAACTTGAAATGTGACCAATGGTCTTTTCACTGGAGAAAATTAAAGAATACTGTTCTATTTAGTCTTTTAGATATTTAAAAAAAAATACTCTGACACAAAAAGTATTCTAGTAACTTGAATTGCATAATGGATAAATTTAAATTAAATTCACTTTCATAATATCTAAATATGATTATCCACATTTAATTAAGAGACATCGTGAAAAAGAACTTAAATTTCACACTCCATTTAACTCTGTAAACTATTTAGAAGAAATTAATGTAACTAGAAACGGTTTAGTAAAAAATACTGATATATGTTTCGCTTTAATAATTCGATTACATTGGATAAAAATTAACAATCTTAAAATAACGCAGAATTAAATGCTTAGATTGGATTTTTCTAGTTCTTCTTAATAAAGTATGACTTTTAAAAATGAATTATATGAAATTATTTACATTTCTTATTTCAGTTAACTCATTTTAATAACTGAAAAATAAAAACATTATTTATTAAATGTAAAAGTAATATTTGAACCATTAATAACCAACTGTGTTCTTAAATAATTATGTATAACAGCTGTAATTCAATTTTAAAATGGATTTCCGTCGATTCCATCTCTAAAATTAGATTCCTTTGTTTTTCCTCTAATTTTTTTTTTAAAGAGAGATCACATGAAACAACTTTTAAGACTTGTCTACACTTTGGTGAGATTCTAATCTCAAGACTTTCGACTGCTGTTGGAGAGAATCACGTTAGGCCAGAGAGTTGACTAATCTTTCCTACGTCGCTAATTTACATACTTCTGTAACTTCACGGGATCGTCGTGTAGCGTGTAGGTGTCGGAGTGGTTATGACACGACGTACAGCTTAGAAAAATAACAACGTTTATTCTTGATTAAAATGGAGTTCTGTACAAATTTTCCAAATAGAAACCACATGCAGAAAGTGAGCTGGTGCAGACCTAAAAGTCCAAGGTTCAAGGCGAACTTAAAAAAAGCAATTTGCGTACAGGTGCCGACAGATACCGTTGTACAGGGGTAGAAATAGGTATCCTTGAGTCCCACACAAAACTGGCGAAAAGCTCTCCAAAAAACCACCACAAGTCAAAACCTCCGTCCGTTCTCTCCTAGGGACTCTGTCCAGCGTAAAACTCGAGGAACCTGACCTCACCTTTCACCTCTTCCCATTGACTTTTTCAGTAGCTTTTAATAATAAATCTACAGACTTATTAAGTAATATTTTATGAAATAATATATGTAAAAATATAAGTATGTATGTATGATGTATATGAATTATTGAATGGGGGAATATATTTATATAGAAAGCAAGTAAGTGTGTGCTATTTATGTGTGTGTAAGTTACACTTCAATAATTTTTTGTGATTAATTATGGAGGAATTAAGTATTATCGCTATGAAATATACAGAATCATAATACATTACTTTTCGTATACCAAATTGTGTAATTCTTTGAAACCTAATATAAATGTCATAATATTTTTTCATTATTTATCATCCTATTAATAAATAAAAATACTGCTGAACTATCGTAGGGTAATTGTAAATATTATATAACATCTAATGAAGTAAAATATACTTCTTATATATATTTATTCAACATATCTATCAAGCAAAAAAAATATGTCTGTTTACAAGAACATAAGTACCAGACATCGCATGAATGTAGAAAATATAATATTTCTCCAGTAATATGGGTAATGCTGAGTATAAAAATTTAAGTTTAATATTTGAAAAAATATACATGTAAAAGCTCAAATATTTCAGAAAAATATATATGAAATAGCTTAGTTCTTGACTCAACTCTTACGATAAGAGTCCAATATACTTCGTTTACCGATATTTCGTCAGAAATGTTTTTAAAAAGTTTTTCACTAATGAGGTTACATGTATGATATAACTCAAAATAAACTGGAAACTCAATTCCGGTTTTAATCCTATAAAAGCTGAAATAGGGGGTAGGAAAAATATATAAGGAATGTAACCCGGAGTTAAAAGCAGTTCTCTTTATGTAGGAAACTTAATGAGAAACCATTTGGGTTACAAGGTTTCCAATTGAACTTATGTGATTGCAGTCATTACGTCTAGTGTATTCGAAGTATAGGAAATTGATTTTAAGATCCCACATATATATATAAAGACGCAAAAATAAAATAATTATGTTCTTTCGCCTTATGAAGCTTTCCTTTTTCGCAGAATGCGATGCCGCTCGTAATTTTCCGAAATGAGGATTCTTATTAGTTTAAAGTAAATCGGTCGAAAAAAAAATTAGTAACTCCCTTTTAGCTGTGATATTAGCGCATAGGGAAATGTATCTGTATAATTATGCTCATTTTAGTGATTAAATATTTTAAGTGTACCAAAGAAGGGAAATGGAATTTGGAATACTCGAATGTCTCTCTATATAAAATGCTAGTACGCTATTTTGGTAATTAACTTTTGAATCATCCATAAAAGGAACTAATAGAAATTCAATGAATGGAATTATTTACTTTTTTATATAGTGATAGATGTTCCTTTTAAAATAAAATACTTACAATTATTTAGCTTTCTAATTGTTAGAGTGAGATTAATATGCACATTTTTTACCAATTAATGCGTATCGCACCTTCATAGTCTTGTCGAGTTTTATTTTTAGCGAAGATACATAGTAATTCTATTAATATTTTGAAGGGTAGTGGTATATATAATATATCGGCTGTTAATTTTTTTTCTCTCATTTACAAAAAAAAAAATGTTTTTGATTTCTAATGTTTTTGATACATCAAACTATAGACAGTTAATTTTTTCCTTCTTTTTTAAATATTCCTGTGAAAACCTGTTTTTAGAATCAGGTTCTATCAAAACTAGGTTCTAAAAGGAAAAATTCGATTTTTCAAAGTTAAGACTTTAAAATAAAAGTACGTATTAAAACTTTGCTTACAAATTTATATATATATATGTATTTATATATATATGTATATGTATTATACATGTGTATAATGTCCATGTGTTTATGTATTATACAATAATACATATACATTATGTATTATTAGTGTATATGTATTACGTATGATGTATATGTAATACATATACATATATTATTAATTTATATAATTATTTTTTCAATATTAAAAAAATGTACAAAAATGTACAAAATTTTCATGCTGTACCAAGGAAGGTGATAAAGCAATCAAATTAACTCCTGCTTATTCTTCAAGCAATATAATTTATTTTTCATTTACTTTCTAATTAAAAGGTTCATAGATAACTTTTATGATCTATGAATTTCATTGAATCACAAATAGTTACTAAGGGTGCCCCTTTAAAGGTTAACAACCTACTAAACGTTCGAGTACCAGTTATTCTTTATAACCTTGTAAATTTGAATGTCATTTTACAACGTTTTGGTGGTCTCAAGTAAATTTACGTTTACGACAGGTACATCGACTAATGACACAAAAGTGTGCATGTGTGTGTAACCAGTGAAAATAACTTCCACCAATTACAAGAGAGAATTAGCTTCTATTCTTTAAATTTCCCATTCTTGTTTTGAAAAATTGACTCCTAAGCTATATGCAGAAATGTAAACATTAAAGAAAATCAAAATCCAATGTTCTCTTCTTAGCGAAATAGAGGTTTTAAATTAACAAAACAAATATCACGTTTTTAATCAGTTAATTTTCTTTCTAAAGCACCAGATTAACTTTAAAATGTAACAAGCTGCTAGGATATTTAATCTCGAAACACCATTTAAAGACATATACACTGTCTACCAATAAGTATGTGGGCAATAGCAAGTCCAAAGTAGTATTTGCAAACGACGATATCTGCGGTTCTGAGGTACGTCACGGCCTCCGCCGGTATACATCGTACAGAAAACATGATCGGCATTAGTCGCATGCAAGATGCTGCTCAGTTCGGCACAGTTTTCATGGTCGTGCTGCTGCTCATAAGCCTTTGATCACAAAGTCCAACTTCGCTGCTCGGTTTATATGGTGCAAAGCACATAGAAATTGGTCCGTAGTTTAGTGGACATGGGTTCTTTGGAGCCACGAATCAAGGTTCCCCCTTTACCGTTCGGATGGCAGGGTCTGGGGTATGGTGTATGCCTGGAGAACGTCTCCTGCCAGAATGCATTGTGCCAGCAGTCAAGTTCGGATTAGGTGGAATTATGGTCTGGGGGTGTTTCTCCTGGTATGGACTGTGTATGGACCTTGTATGGACCCTTGTTCCCCATTCATGGTAAGCTCAACGCCGATGTCTACTGCACTATTTTGGATGACAATGCTCTTCCCACTTTATGGCAGTAGTGAGGGTTGGACTCCTGTAACTTTCCGGAAGACAATGACAGTTGCCATGTTTCGAGGTTAAACAAGGCTTGGTACGAGGTTAAACAAGGCGAGGTTGAACAAGGTTCAATGGAGTTCTTCGAATGGACTGGCCTACCCAGAACCCATATCTGAACCCTATCGAGAACCTCTGGGACGACTTGGATTACCGAATTAAGAAGTGCACTACCAGCCCAAAATCGGTGAAGGAACTTGTATGTCTACCCCAAGCCTAGTGGAAGATAATACCACTACATGTAATACAAAGACTTGTGAGACGTATACTCCGGTGAGTTCATGCTATAATTGCCTCTCTTGAAGGCTCTACCAACTATTGATTTTGAATAAAGTTAGTTTTTTTTTCTATCACAGGTGTCCAAATATTTATTGGTAGACAGTGTATACGTTTTACGTCATGAAATGAAAGCGCGAAGTAGGGAGAAACAGGGATGGCCCACGATTCAATCACTAAATTTTGTACTGTCTGAAGCCCCAAAACGGGAAACATTACTTTGTAGTCAGCAATTAGTTTATCACTAAACATTTGTTTGTCTTCTATTCTTGAAAGGCATTCTGATTTTGAGCAATGCTTCATAAATGAGAGTCTTTATCCCGATGATTCATAGTTAAATATTTGGATGTTAGTGTGACCGAATGCGATTCAAGTGAAATACAGAGGCTGTGCACACATTTTTAGACGATGTTTGTTGTAGTCACAATACTAAATTACACAAAATTCTTGTGTTTGAAATAATCTATTTGATAACCCTTATTCCGAACTACCTTGCGACACCATACTTTCTAGAATAATAATGCCTTTTGAAGTATCAGAAGAGGCATTCTATACCGTTCTTCCTCAACAGCTTTTCAGAGTCCTGTACGGATTGTGGCACAACGTTTGGATAATGCAGATTTTAAAAGTCCGAAAACACAAAAATCCATAGGTGATACATCGGGAGATTTAGTAGGGATATCAGTAAAGGGTATGGCCTTGATACCGGTTTTTGTTCCATCTCATTTAATAAATTTACAAATTATTTCGATATGTGACTGCTAGCTTTCCCTTTATGGAGTTCCACAAATTGATAGCACTGCGGGTAAAGCGATAGCATTTCAATCAGAATAATGGGTGATGAAGTATGTTCTTGATAGTATTTGGAGTTAATTTTGACATTTTTCCGGCAATCTTTATTTTTTACTTTCCTTTATATGAAAAACTAGCAACAATCATGAATCCCCTAGAAAAACTTTTTTTTTTATTCTTCGAATCATGTGCTTAAATTTTTTCTCCCCTTTTATGATAAGAAATGGCTCTCTTTTTTGCTTCAGTCAATTAAATGCAATTGTTTTCTATTTCTCTTTGGATAAGTGTTTCCATACAGAGTTCTGAAGAATATCCTGCGTTTAGTGAACCACTTGGCGTTTTTAATGAACCACTGCTTCATTAAAAACGCCATTTTGAATACAAACAAACCTGTCAAGCCGGAGAGGATAATTTTGACTTTTAAAAACAATGTACAATTGCAGTTATTTATATTTAAACACACAAGTTATTAATACCGCTAACCCAAATCGTCTAAAAATGTGAGAACAGCCTGGTTGAGAGATTGAATTTCTTTGAATTTTTGACCCATTATTATTTCGTTATATTTCAGGATTTTTTCGACATTAAATTTTGAAAATTACGATATTATGGTGGTTATTATTTTTATTAATTATTCGGCTTGATTATTCTATAACTGTATTCCTTCTACGCTACACCAATTGGCAAGCGAGCTTTCACTAACCGTAACATATGATTGTGTAACACTGAGTTACACTACTGTACAACGCCAACTAGGGAGACTGACCGAAGGACGAAAGCGATGTCTGTGACCCCCCCTCTGCGACCCCATTGGACAAGAGGGGTTGCTAACGCGGGACAGTCGTCTTTGGCACC
The DNA here is from genome assembly GCA_032207245.1 of Pardosa pseudoannulata. NCBI lineage: Eukaryota > Metazoa > Arthropoda > Arachnida > Araneae > Lycosidae > Pardosa > Pardosa pseudoannulata. The sequence goes on along the minus strand of CM063508.1, from coordinate 177,429,578 downwards.
TGGCAACAGTAGTCATTGGATTTTGCTAGGCAGATTTGAAGGCTCCTTCAGAGGAAAAGCAGGCCAAGACGGAGCGAAAGGATAACTTCAGCAGAGGCAGGGAATATCCAACCATTCCTTCATCTGAACATAGCGTCATCATTGCATGCAGTTGCTCCAACATTCCTGCAGTTACGGCGTCTCTACATTGAGATTTTATATGCTTTATTTGTGTTACAAGATTGTTCAAAAATAGAATTGTAAATAAAGAGTCTGCAAAAGGGTAAGTCTTCGCTCATTTGTATCTGGTGTCTTAATTCTTTGTGTTATATCAACAGGCCTGGTATAAGTCATTGGTACATAATAGAGTGAGAAGCATTTTGATTTGATTGAGACAAGATTGCTCACAGTAGACTTCTGTTCACATATTGTGTATGTAATATCAATTTTATTTTATATATTGGTTGAATAGATGTTGATAAACGGTTGTTTATGTTATAATACATAAACTACTAAAACAATTTTAAAGTATCATTCAGCTATAATGCCATACATTGATGATTGATTTTAAAAGCTGAATAAAAGTATAGAACTCTTTAGAGTATAAATAGCTATAGTATAACGCGTTAACTTTTTATTTTTAATAAATATCAGGTTCTTATAAAATTCTTTGAAAGCTCTTCAGGAGAACACTGCCATGCGGAAAAACTGCTTGTAAACAAAGAAGTTAGTACTTTTTACAAGATGATGTCACTTTTATAGTGATATTATTATTCAAGATGGAATAAACGTAATTCTACTAAAATATATAGTTCCACCTCATAACGTTATACTATTATAAACATTGTTTAGTATATTTACAAAACAAAAGCTCATATAATAAATATTCCCTTAAAAGTGTGGCTTTCCCATAAGCAAACTTCTATTTGAATGAAGCGTTACATACTAACATTGCTACTGTATGAAGCGGGGAAAGGGAGTAAATATCAAAATTCGGCCAAATAGTCAGACTGTGAATTGTTTATGTGCTTAAGATTCCAGTAACATATTCAATACCCACTCAAATGAGGTGTGAAAAGAATAGTTTTATATAAAAATGCCTCTATAAAAGGGGAATAGCCTCACGTCACAGCAGAATTGCTACTTTAGTCATATAAAGCTGAGAAAATATCCGCCTAAGATTTAATAAAAAAAGCTGGTTATGGGGGGAGCGCAGTGGCCTATGAATACGAAAGTGTTCCATTTTATTACACGGTTATTTCAGTACTTTGAGGTCGGTTTGCGATAGAATAAAACGACTTCATTTTGTTTTTTCGTTTTGGAATTTACAACATATTCCAATAAAGTTTCGTATTTTAAACAGCAAATTTACTCTAAAAATTTTCTTGGAATGCTTTTAAACTATTAAATAATATATACACTTCAGAATAAAGAGCATGAAAAAATATTTAGCATGCAACTGCAGATATTCAAGCGTTTCGAATAGTTTTTCTCTCAAATTGAATTTTTTCTTTAATAAATACTGTTTGAAAAAAAAATTCATTAAATAAATACATTAACAAATTATTGTTTGCTACATAATTCATTTCGAAAACATAATTCATTTCATGTAAATTTCCATTCCTCTTCCCCACAGACCCCTTCATTTCGCATTATGAAATGTGGTATACCTATTTTCACGGTTGTGAGCCAATTTGACTCATAGAATGGTTTAACAGTTAATCGCATAACATGACATTTATTGGTCCTATCAGGCCTGGGATATTTTCCAATTGGCTGAAGTGCTAAGAAGTAAATATAGAGAAGAAGTTGAGAACACTTCCATTAAAATGAAAAAAATTCATGCTACTGACACACGGAAGAATTGTCGAGTTCAACAATCATGCAAAAGAAACAGATGTAGAAAACCATTGTGCGAAATGTAATAGAAATGTTTGCGGAAAATGGGTTTCAAAAACAGACTTTATATGTAAAAAATATTTTCCATGAATTTTTTGATAATAAACATTTTATTTAAATTAATTTGAAACTATTTTCTTTGCAAAAAACTTCCATTTTCTTGTATGAGTCAAATTGGCTAACTTCATTAAAAATAGGTATATGATCAACATCCGTAAATCTAGTGTTAAATATTATTAGTTTTTGTTTAATTTGAAATGTACTGGGAAAATTATAAGTTTGTTTTTAAACCAAGTTGTTTAAATACATAAGCAAATTTTACAGATCTTATACTGAAGAAAAAAAATTAGATTAAGTTCACACAAATGTAAGTTCACACGAATGTGTGTGTGTGTACATTTATGTATACATAGTAACAAGCCTCAAAGTGTAAATAATGCAATTAGTAAAAGATTTATAATTGCACACAGATATTGAAACTGATAATTACTTAATACTGATAATTTAATGAATTCAACATTTTAAATCATATTTTTTATTTGTCAGATATATTGTAACAAGCTCTAAAAATCGAAGGTTTCTTGTTTTGTCGTTACCCACGTTCAAAATAGCGTTTGGGATTACATGATACCACTGATTTTTCCGAAGGAAACGCAGAATTCTCCTTGGGATACCAAAGTTTTCCTCCTTCCCATATAAACACGAACGATATCATAAGGTTATTATTGTTGTTACCCATCTTGTAGAATTTCGCCCGTATACTTCGCCCATATGTATCAATGTGAAATATATATATATATATATATATATATATATATATATATATATATATATATATATATATATATATATATATATATATATATATATATATATATACATATATATATATATATATATATATACATATATACATATATATACATATATATATATATAAATATATATACATATATATATACATATATATATATATATATATATATATATATATATATACATATATATATATATACATATATATATATTATATATATATATATATATACATATATATATATATATATATATATATATATATATATACATATATATATACATATATATATATATATATACATATATATATACATATATACATATACATATATATACATATATATATATATACATACACACACACACACACACACACACACACACACATATATATATATATATATATATATATATATATATATATATATATATATTATATATATATATATATATATATATATATATATATATATATATATATATATATATATATATATATATATATATATATATATATATATATATATATGTATATGTATATGTATGCGCTAGTGAAAGATGTAAATATTATATAAGGACTATTTAATTACTTAAATTTTTAAATGTTGATTTGAAACACAATATGATTTCTCTCCTTAATTCACATGTATATGTTTCTTACACTAGAACTGCATATTTTGCTATTGTTATTTTACAAAAGAAATTTCTTTCATGCATGATTTTACGTTATGAATGATAAAAAATATGTTGTAAAATTTTTGAACGCATAAACAATTCTTTATATTCAAATCGGAAACTTCACAAACCCATAATATTAAAAAAAAATACTTCTGTAAATATTTCTATTTTTTCCCAGTCACCCAATTGAAACTGAATTTCAAAACTTCCCCCTTTTCTCAGATATATTTTAATAAAATGTCCCACATTTAACCGACATCCTTTCGCTGGTCCAAAGAACTAATATGTTTACTGAAAGTTTCACTTTTAGATGCCTAAAAAGAATTCCCAATAAACATAGGGACTTCGGTATCACGTTTTTCCTAATGTTTCTCAATATCATAGATATATTTCTATTTATTCTTTTGTGAAATGTGTATTTGTATCCTTTTGTTGAAAACTTTCTTACTGGTAGCACATTTTTCTTTCGTTCTCAAAATGGGTTAAAAAAAACGATCCATTTTCGAAAACTCAATGAAGAGTGAAAAAATATACTTAGTGGTAACATAAGTAAAGAGTGAAATTTTAAAGATTTAATATTTAAAATAATAAGTTTCTCAATGGTATATCTAATATTGTTTCTAGCATTTAAAGCTAAAATTATAGCAAAATTATAGTTAACATTCAGCCTAATGATTAAGTAAGACACAAAGAATGAAACGTTTGTTGAGTGTTTGATTAATTATTTTTCGGAACTCGATGAAGAGGGAAAAATATACTTAGTGGTAACAAAAGTAAATAGAGAAAATTTAAAGATTTACTATGTAAAATAATTTTCTCACGGGTATTTCTAATATTGTTTCTAGTATTTAAAGCTTAAATTATAGCAAAATTATAGTTAACATTCAGCCTAATGATTAAGTAAGACACAAAATATGAAATATTTATTGAGGGTTTGAGTAATAATTTTTCGAAACTCGATAAAGAATGAAAAAATATACTAAGTGGTAACATATGTAAATACTGAATTTTTAAAGATTTATCATTTAAAATAACTTACTCACTAGTATTTCTAATATTGTTTCTAGTACTTACAGCTAAAATTATAGCAAACTTACATTTAACATTCAGCCTAATGAGTAATTCAGACACAAAATATGAAATATTTATTTAGTGTTTGAGTAATTATTTTTAAATCACACCTTTTGGACACATTTTATATATTTATATACAAAGAAAATCTGTATTAAGTATACATAATTTCTTGTTTAGTTTGATTTAGAAAGTTACGGTCTACTGTTTTACTCACAAGTATTGTTTCTTGTTTGTTTATACATATAAATGTACATACGAAAAAAAAAGTTTTTACCGAGACAATTTGACTCATTTGATCACTATATATATATATATATATATATATATATATATATATAACTTTAATATCACTTTTCAAAAACATACGTTGGTTTTTAGTTAAGTAATAAAATATTTGTAAACTTTCAGTAAGTTTGTAAGATTTTATGTGTAAAAATGTTTTTCATGACATTTTTGATAAAAAACATTCCATTTAAATTAATTTGCAACTATTTTCTTTGAAAAAAACTTCAATTTTCTTGTATGAGTCAAACTGGCTCACTTCAGTAAAAATAGGTATATGATGAACATACGTAAATTTAGTGTTAATAATAGATATTAATAATAATAGATTAAATATATTAATAATAATAGATATTAATAATAATAGAATTATAATAGAGTATTTAAAGAGTAGTATATATTTGAAGTTTCATATTGTAGTTATTATTTTTTCAGTAAGTTTCCCTGTAGCATTGTCTACATTATAAATTATATGAATCAGTATATATCGCACATTGATATTAAGAGAGTATTTTTTTTACTTAATTCTAACTATTCGTTATTTTCTAAAACTTATACATCATTAATATACATCATGGCATTTCTCTTCGAAAGCTTCATTTCGTTCTGTAAGTTTCGTAAACTAATGATATATTACTGGAAAATTATGCGAGAAAACTAATAAAAAGTTTTCAATATAAGAAAAAAAGTATATTTCTTTATGTATGTGTTATGTTTACAAAAAATCACACAAATACTGCCATTTGTCAGATAAATGTTTGTAAAAGTTATAAATCAGTTCGAGGTATTTACAAAAATGTTTTTTCATAGTAAACTTTTTAAATGTTTTAAAAAAATTTTATAAGTATTTTCGAATACATTCAATTTTTTTTCGAATTTTGAAGTTGAATCTTCGAATTTTTGTTTTCTTAAGTGGTTTCGTACGTAAAATTTAAAAGAAAAGTTTAAGTGCGTTTTTACAAGGCCTAAGTTAGGGAACGAATACTCAAGTATATTTTAAGAAATTAAAAAAATATATATATTAAATTTAAAGTAACTTTAATGTTTTTTATCTTCGTTGTATAACAGGTTAGATTTGTATTCATTTTTCAGCATAAAACTTGCCGAACGATGGTCGATAGGTTAGGGTGCTGGTCTTCTTTACCGGAGTTCTTGGATTCGAATCCCACTGTGGCATGGATGTTCGTTGCCGTTCGGAGTCAGCTGTGAACTGTAGGTACCGGTCTCATTAGCACTCATGTTGCAAAAAGGTAGACCGTAGCACCCTGCAACTAAACCAAACCAATCAGCATAAAAATCCGTATCATATTGATATACTTTTCTAAAATGTGAGTACAATAATTAATTTGAAATATTTTGTATTTCTGTGGTAAAATTTGTTAGTAATATTATGATTAGATTTCTTTAAAACAAAGATTTGATTAATAACATTATAAAAATTTAACAGATTTTTAGTAACATTATTTATATTTTTCATCTAAATGATTCGGAAATCAATTCATTCTTATTAATATAATTTGGAACATTATAAAAAAGATATTTTAAGTAATTAAATTATACAAATACTTAAAATGTTATACATATCTGTTATATTCTGTATTTAATAAAATACTGAGATTTCTAAGACGAAATATGAAAATATTTAAAATATTTTTCTAGCTATATATACATTTCTATGTGCACATTTTAGATGCATCTTTAAAACTTCATGAAGTATAAATCTTTTTTGATATTCATAGGAAATTTTATTGTGATAAAAAAGCGAAGTGTCTAAAACAGAATATTTTTCAGATTTCAAGATGTTTCTACTCGGTTTATTTAAATATTTTAAATTATAATTTCAACCTTTCAATTTATATTTTTAAACATATTAATGTCTGAATAATTATAAATTTACTATAAACTGTGCAAAAATAACATTATTAGACCTTTGTGTAATGTGCCATGTTAATGCGTAATATTTGTAATACAAGAAGACTAGCACTATTTAAAAAGCTTAAATGTTATAACTAAAATAATATCTATGAATTTTATAGTTATTGCTATTTGCGAGAGTGCAGCTATGTTTTATATAAGGTTTGCGAAATTGATCCGCACTCACACTTTGTCGGTTGTTTGCCCAAGTATTTTTTCGGGACTCCATTAGTCGTGTGGTGTGGACAGTGGAAACGAATGCACTTAAACTTCCCTATGTTTGGAGAGTTGTGATTGGTCGCCAGGAGGCGATTTAGGACCATGCCTAGACTTCCGGTCAATCTGGACAGAGCCGGGAAATGACCTATTGTGCACAGAACAAGGAAAAGACGAACGCATCAGCACAGGATAATGGAACGACAACGATTTGAAAGAATTTTGGGAGAAAAAAATATATGGTTGCTGGAGAGTTCAGAAAGAAGAAAAATAATGCAGCATGTAGAGACTTTTGCAGTTTTTCTTTTAGTTGTAACACGTGGAGTGCTTATTTTACATTTTATTTTTTTAATATTTTTTTAGCATTTTTCCTTATTTTTTCTTCTCACTAATATATTTGTATTTTGTAATATAAAACAGTGGCATTTTGCTATAATTGATATTAAATATGATATAAAACAAACTTGGATTATGTATTTAAAGTAGAATAATGGATTTTAAGTGACAACAGCACTGTACTACATCACATTACTATTGTTGCCTAAATGTTCTATCCAATTTATATAAAGAAACAAAATATCTTTATCTTTTTAGTTTTCCCTTTTGAGTAAAAATATGAAACAAAATAAATTTGAAGTATCAGCTGTACATATTTTAAATAATGAGGAATAGTATAGAATTTGCATTGCATGCAGTTTTATAAAATAATTTTAAAAGTTACGGATTTCTTTATTTCACAATCTAACATCAATAAATGTGATTGTTGGTTAAAATGATATAACATGATATATTATGGTTGGTACGTATGGTTTTGGTAAAAGAAATCGCAAAAATTACGGTATTTAAAAACATTATTTAATTTCAATTGGTACGTCCATTATGAGTGTTGAATTTTTAATTTCTTTCCATTTTTAATTGTTTAATTAGAAAATAGATAGCATGTGCATATAGGATTTTGTAAAAAGTTAATTATTATTTGCTTTATACATAACTGCTCTGAATGTGTAATAGAATTTTTAATGGCAGTTTCATAAAGTTGTTTATAAGTCCATAAATAAAAAAAATAATCACTAGATTTTTAATATTCACAATCTAACATCAATAAATGTGATAGTTGGTAAAAATGATATAAAAAAATTCCAATTATGTTTGGTGAGTATAGTTTTGGAAAATTATCTCAAAAATTACAGTATTTAAATCATTATTTAATCTTAATTGGTACTTCTATTGTGATACCACGGGCTTTTGAGATAACAAAGTCTGCAAGTGAGAAAGAAAATGAAGACGAATAACAAAGTCAAAAGCGTAGCCTTATCCTGGAGAATCTGCAACAATTGGGCAACACAGTAAGAATTTACACAAGTCATTGGCGACAATATGGTTCGAGCTATCGAGTTCAGCAATGACGTTGATGGGGTTATGTCCTTGTACAGGGGAATTGTGAAGGAAAAGAAAAGACAAAGACAGCAACTACCCATCACCATGTTCCTCTCCAAGGTAAAGCCCCCTGGCTCTACCGTCAGCGTCTCCAGCAGAAGATTCTCCAAATGAGTCTAAAGCTTCTAAGAGTTAAGTGAGAGCCTCTCCTCCGCTACCAACACAAGACTCTTCGCCTCTCACAGAAAGCAATGTTGATTAATGTTTATTACTGTATAAAGTTTTGAAATTAACCTTATTAATAAGCACTGACACGTTTAAGTAAATACGTATACTATTGTAATTTTTGTCTTAAATGTGTAAAGTATAAATACTGCTTACATATTTAAAACATTCGTGTACCCGCATACACGAAAATTATTAGAGGCAAATCCTACTTCGCAATTTTTCAGCTTTCGTGGAAGGTTCTCTCCCCATCAACTGCGAAAAACGAGGGATCACGGTATGTGCATATAGAATTTTGTAGAAAATTAATTCTTAATTGCTTTACACATAACTGTTCTCAATGTGTATTAGAATTTTTATTGGATGTTTCATAAAGTTAATTTTAAGTGCATAAATAAAAAATAATCACTGGGACTTATTTTCTTTAACTAATAATTAATATTTTCTTTGAATAAAAAATCTTTTAAAAGTATATTCTAGAATAATAAATAAAACTTTAACTGATTTTATGTTATTTATGCTTTCCTATTATAGACAATTCATTTAAATAGGAAATTTATAGCTTAAAACAAAAATAACATGAAAATACTGAATATATTAAATATTTATGTGTTATATAATTTCCCTATGCATGTTGCATTCAAATCTAAAAGAGCATATTGTATTACAGTACAAATATTTAATTCCGAAATGCCCTACGGAGTCCATACGAAAGCAAATGCATTATTTCCCCAAAAGAAATTAAATATGCTATCTATCCAAAATACGAAAAGTAATAAAAATGAATAAAAACAAATCTAAATTTGCTTATATCAAGAAACAGCGACAGTATCAAATCAATCGTTTAGTACACACACACACACATTGCTTTGGAATGCAAATACTTTATATTTCCAAATTTGTATTCAGGGCATGAACCCAACTACCCATTTCAAAAATATTTGCTAACAAAAGTTAGTCGCGACTTTTATTAAATTCTTGTTCATTGATGAGCAAAATCATGAAAACTTCGTAAAAAGCTGAGGGTTGCATACCAAATACTTGATTTCTCTCTATCCTAGCCGAGGCAATAAAGTTTATTTTTATATATTATAGGCATTTTTTTCTCATTCTTCCTTCATTAAAATGAATCGGTGGTATGATATTTATGCCTGTTTGCTTGAAAAAAATTACTTTTTTTTTACTCGAAAGAAAGTCGAAAGAATTTAGAATTAACTAATGCATTTTGCTACATAAAAGAGTGTAATGCTTAACAAGAATTCAATAAAATCCATTTTAAATTCACTAATCCCGTTTTTATGGTGTTATGTAAAATATTTTCACAAATTGAATTCAATATTTTATAATTATTGACATTTTCTTAAACTTAAGCTAAAAAAAATATTATAGAAAAAAAATTTCATATCTAATAATTTAATACATATATCATTATGTACTTACTTAAAATTACCGAAGTTTTTATAGTATGTTATAAATACATAAATAACAAAATTTAACATTATAAATTGAAATTTATAAAACAATATCATCCTTTAAATATATTTTTATGTTCCCAGAACTTTATATTTACAGAAACTTATTTTAAAAGTGTCCAACAGCATAAAGATTTAACATATTCATTCAAATGTATCAATTTGAATAGGTAGCAGTTTTAATATAGAAAGTCGGAAGAATTTAAAATTCACTAATGCATTTCGCTACATAAAAGAGTTTAATGCTTAACAAGAATTCAATAAAATCCATTTTAAATTCACTAATCCCGTTTTTATGGTGCTATGTAATATATTTTCACAAATTGATCTCAATACTTTATAATTATTGATATTTTCTTAAACTTAAATTAAGAAGAATACTGTAGGTAAATATTAAAATCACATAATAAAATACAAATATCATTATGTACTTACTTAAAATTACCAAGTTTTTACAGTATATTATAAATACATAAATAACAAATTTTAACATTATAAATTGAAATTTGTAAAACAATATTATTCTTTAAACATATTTTTATGTTCGCAGAACTTTATGTTTATAGAAATTTATTTGAAAAGTATCCAAAAACAAAGATTTAACATTTTCATTCAAATGTTACAATTTTAATATAGAAAGTCGAAAGAATTTAAAATTAACTAATATATTTTGCTACATAAATGAGTTTAATGCTTAACAAGAATTCAATAAAATCCATTTTAAATTCACTAATCCCGTTTTTATGGTGTTATGTAAAATATTTTCACAAATTGAACTCAATATTTTATAATTATTGACATTTTCTTAAACTTAAGCTAAGAAGAATACTGTAGAAAAAATTTAAATTGACATAAAATACATATATCATTATGTACTTACTTAAAATTTCCCAAGTTTTTATAGTATATTATAAATATATAAATAACAAAATTTAACATTATAAAATGAAATTTATAAAATAATATTATTTTTAAAACATATTTTTATGTTTACAGAACTTTATATTTAAAAAAACATATTTTGAAAGTTTCCAACAGCATAAAAATTTAACATTTTCATTCAAATTTATCAATTTAAATAGGTATCAATTTTAATATAGAAAGTCGGAATAATTTAAAACTAACTAATGCATTTTGTTACATAAAAGAGTTTAATTCTTCACAAGAATTCAATAAAATCCATTATAAATTCACTAATCCCGCTTTTATGGTGTTATGTAAAATATTTTCACAAACTGAACTCAATATTTTACAATTATTGCCATCTACTTAAACTTAAGCTAAGAAGAATAATGTAGAAAAAAATTTCAAATCTCATAGTTAAATACATATATCATTATGTACTTACTTAAAATTATCCAAGCTTTTATAGCATATTATAAATACATAAATAAAAAAAAATTTAACATTATAAATTGAAATTTATAAAACCATATTATTCTTTAAACATATTTTTATATTCACAGAATTTTATGTTTACAGAAACTTATTTTAAAAGTGTTTTAAAAGTTTAAAACTTTGGGATTAAAATATTAGTATATTAATAATGATATTTTTAACCTAAAGCTCAAAACATAATATAAATCTAATATTAGTAAATTTCGACAGATTCTAAACTTCTATTGCAAAATTTGGTGACTATCTTTGTTTCATTCTTTGGCACGGGGAGTTCAAATACACCAAAATTAATTCCTGCTCTATCAGCAGTTCTTATATAACACTTTATACAATTAATTCAGCTTCCTCCCCATCACCAAGCGTCTCCAATGTGACTAAGTGTTATTAGCAATGATTGGCTGGCTCACACCAAAATAAATTATCATATACAGCTTTTTCACCACAGACGCTTTCGGGAGAGACTGATAGAATAATCTAAAAAAATTAGTTCTTTGTTCTCCCCATGCCGCCGAACGAGGGCCGATTGGTTACGGTGCTGGCCTTCGTTACCGGAGTTCGTGGGTTCGAAATCCACAGTGGCATGGATGTTCGTAGCCGTTTGGAATCGGCTTTAAGCTGTAGGTCCCGGTCTCATTAGTCCTCTTGTTGCAAAAAGTAGGCCGTATCACTCCAAACCAAACCAAACCAAATCTCCCTTTGTTTTTTTTTTTATACCTGGGTTTCTACTGCACCTAAGCTAAAGATTTCTTCAACTTTGTGATGGGATAAATTGATCATTACATATGAATAAGTTTGTGTTCCAGTTTACATTTACTTTCTGTTCTACAATATTCATAGAATCAACAAAGAATTTTGATTTAAAAATAGCTTTATTGATATCCTTGACACTTACAATTGCAAATCTCCAAAAAATAAACTTATATATTCCATTCACAGGTATACATAAATGAAATTTAGGTATCCAACGACATTAAGGTAAATAGTTGTAAATGACAATCTGTCTAAAGAAACAGACGTCGAACTGTAATGGACAGTAATTTATTCAGTTATGTAGATGTTCCGGCGTTGAAGTGCAGGTTTGACAAATAACAAATTACTTGAAATGACACAGTACTTGAAATTGAAGTAAAACCGCTCACATAAAAGGTTCATAAAATGTAAACCATAAAATCTGTAAACTTGACTAAAACTCAGAAAAGAATAAACTCGATAAAACAACTCAGTCTTTCAGAACGGCACTCCAAACCACGTATACTCATAAGGCTGATTCTCGTATGCAAGATAGTTGCAGTTACTCCAAATCTTGAATGCACCTTCGCTACTCCATATCGGCATAAATAATGGAACACCTCTTGCTGAACTTCAAAAATTTTTAACAGTATCGCCATCTATGGGGAAAAAACTAAACAAAACTCAAGCATTTAAACGTAGCTTTACTCGAACGTAGCGAAACATAGCAAAACTCGAACATTTAAAAGTAGCTTTATTGATATCCTTGACACTTACAATTGAAAATCTCCGAAAAATAAACTTATATATTCCATTCACAGGGATACATAAAATAAATTTAGGTATCCAACGATATTTAAGGTAAATGATGCATCATATATTACGAGTCCAATCGTAAGACAAAGAAAAAAAAATAAGTTAATTGTGCTGCTCTAGCCTTAAAGTAAACATTTTTCTAACACCATAAAACCAAGCTTCCACAAATGAAATAATATTAATCATCTCTGTCATATTCAAGAGAAGTACCAAGAAAAAAAAATCACACATAATGCATTTCTCTGAAAAAAAATCGAAGGTGCTTTATTTCTTTGGAAATAGAAGGAATAGCATTTCATAGACTGAAAAATCCTTTTCATTAGGGAAAAAAATATTTTTAAGTGGTGATTCTACATTTCATTAGCGATTTTCAAGTGTTTACAATGTCACGAGAACTGTTAGTTCTTCTCCAGAGGGAACAATTATTTGTAACTTTTGATAGCAGGAACTTTTATCAAACTCTGTCTTTTCTTTTCAAAAGAATGTTGATGAAGAATGGATTCTCAAATCTTTAGGGTTTCCAGTTTTAGCTTGTGAAAAGTGTTTTTTTTTCTTTCCTTTTTCTTTGCTGCTGTTATGTATTCTGGATTTTCCATAAACCAGTGTCGCTGCATTTTTATTTGTCTCTCTCAAATCTTAAAATTTTAAGAAATGATTATTTTTCGTTTAGTTTAGGGGAAAAAACTTCCTTTCCTTTACAGGAAAAGAAGGATTTTAAACTTTAGATGACTGCACATTTACCTTTGAGATGGCATTCGTATAAGGTACAAAAGATGTATTCATTAATTTCGCACATACTCTATATTTAATTTATATAAATGATACCCTATATGTTTAAAATATTTGATAAAATATTAATAGTTTTCGCAAAATTTTTATACGAACATTTATGTAATATTCATAAAAACAGTAAAGCTAAGTTGTCCGAAATTACACATATAAGATTTTTCGAAAAAAATTTTTATTATACTTATTAATGTTTCTACGAATTTAAGAATGCAATTTTTAGCATATTCTTTAGCTTATTTTACTTGAATATAAACTTCTAATGTAAATTTAGTAGACTTTTTTTTTGTCTCTTTCAGGACAAAACACAGTTTCAGTTTTTTTACAATTAGCGATGTATCTTTTATGACATGAATGTATTTTTAAAAAGGGGGATATAAATTCATGTAGTTTAGCTTACTGGAAAGGTTTAAAAATCCATTTACTAGTTATAATATTTTTCGATTTCAATAGAATATTCAAATATTTCTATATATATTATGATGCGTGATTTTAAAATGAAATTTTGAAATTAAAAATCACAACTATAGTTTTTTATCAACTGTATTTTTTTCATGAAAGCTTCTTCATCAATATACTTTGTCATATAATTTTCATTGATATTCACACAGTTCTCATATTGTGGAACCAGTTTTTATTACGTTCATCAGAGAAAAGAACTTGGCAATGCATTGAATAAATGACTGGTTTGTATCACAAATCAATATTTTTTGCCCCTAGAATAAAACAAAGCTCAGCAAAACTTTATTCAGATATAAATGTTAGATAATAAAATAAAGTGGAAAATTTATATGTTTTTTTAAAGTTGATTGACAAGTTACGTCATTCTTTAGGTTATTGTGTGGTTAGACATAAAATCTACGGCCTAAAGTACCTATTAGAGAAGTAATTACAATAATACATATAATGTTGTAATATTTATGCTATAGGCAAAATAATGACGTTTTAACTCAAAAATTTGTGGATACAAATACATTAGATATAATATTTACTTCTTCTATACTTACTTATATATGTAAAAAGTGTTGCATTGAAAACTGTTTAGTACTCGGAATTGTTTATTTATTTATGTAGTTTTAACGTTGATTGATAAGTTATACCGCACTCTTCAGGTTATTTTGGGATTAAACATAGAATTTATAGCATAATGTTAAGGTAACAACGATAATAAATATAAAGGTATAATATTTATAATATGAACAAAATAATGACACTTTAACTCAGATATTTGTGGATATATGTGCATTAGATAAATATTTACTTCTTTTATACGTACTTATATTACCTATGAATGTAAAAACTGTTGCAATGAAGGATTATTCGTTACTCGTAATTATATACTGATTTACATGTAATTTATTCAAAATATTTCCCTCTTCAAATGTGAACAGAAATTATTAAATTTTTATCTAATACTAAAAAGAAAAGTTGTCATCATGTAAGAGTTTTGTCACCATTTCTTAACTTTTGTAACTAAGCAAACTGTAGAAACTCTGAAACGTGACCCCCGATTAATATTGCTAATAAAACCAATAAAACCTAGACAATGTATAAATCACCTGCTTCTGTCATTTTTGCTGCTTGATTAATGTAAGCAATGATTTCAAACGTTTGATTGTTCCTAACTAAAAGTTAAGCCTAATTTACTACTATTATACATTGAAATTTATTTTTTCTTATTTTGAAAGAGCAAATTCATTTCTTCATTAATTTTGTCTTAAAATTTCAGGAATTTTTAACTGCAGGTGATATTTGAGGGACATTCCTTGGAAGTATCCTAACAAGAGAGAAATATAATAAAAGCCATTAAGGTTCAAATACGTTCTTGATTAATATACTCAAGTTGTTTTAAAGATATGATTGAAATACAAGGCGTATCCAGAAAGTAAGTTTCCCTATTTTTTTTTTTTTTTTTAAAGATCTCACACTTTCACGGACATATTTACTGGCAACAAGTACAGCAATGTTTCAATTAGTTTTCATCATAGCCACCACCAGAATTGAGACACTTGTCGTATTGTGGGATCAACTTTTGTATATCTGTGTCATAGAACTCTGCTGCCTGTGAATGGATCCAGCCTTCCTGTCTCAGAACACAGTGCACATAAGTGCCTTTCCGTACCAATAACGTCTGTTTGAATTTGGTCATGACTGAAGATCCACTATGATACCAATCCATTGACTGCTGCTTAGTATCCGGGGTAAAATGCAAAATCCAAGTCTCATTGACAGTCACGATCATGTCGAGGAACTCGTCGCCGTCGTCGTGATACCGTAGAAGAAATGTCAATGCTCCTCAAAAGCGTTGAATTTTGTATTCGGGTGTCAGTTTCGGCTCATGGACCTGACAGAGCTGACAATGTATTTCAATTGGCGAAATGCTTTGTGTATTCAAGATCACTGACCGAACCTTGCAGGTGGCTGGAAAAGGAATTAGAGTTTCACATTTCGAACCACTGCTACCACGCTATTGGCACGAATCGGGACTTGTCTAGCTGGCATATGATTAATACGTCCTAGATCTGTTACGCACGCACAACGCTACTTACTCTCTGAACTACTTACTCACGAGATAATTTACTTTCTGGACGGGCCTCGTACATTCAACATTATTAGGTAAATCTCGAACAATAAAGGAAGGGTTGAAATATATGCATAAATACATCAGTAAATATTAAATTCTTTTTTCTCTACAGATATCGTCTAGCATAGATCTATTTTTTCTCTTCCTATTATAGACACTATAATCTATAGATATTTAAAACCTAAAATATAATTAACTGTTATATTTTCGTTAACGTTTACAGCGAAATCTTATTTTGTTATTCCTTACAAAAAAAATAAATTATTTTACATAGTTCAAAATACTCAATATAACAAAAGATCAGATCCTGAAATAGTAGATTCAGAAAAAAACAATTAAGCTATTAAAATTAAAAGAAAATACTGTGCCCAAACAAAAATTTTATGTACTCTCTATGAAGCAATAATATGTTATATAACTCTTAGTTAATAAAAATAGAGACTTCGTATATTAAAAACATTAATCTGAAATCCTGAAAACAAAACCACTATATATGTTAGAACAATATCGATCATAACTGTTAAAATAATTTTCATAATTTATAAAATGTTAACTGCATATTTTAACGATGTTATAAAGTTTTGAGTTATGTTTTTTTCTGTATAATCCCTAAAATATAAGATGTTTTTTAGTTTTTTTTTTTTCAATCCAAAAATATTTACTCACTATCTTTACAATATTTTTATTATTTCTGAGCAGTACACGCATAACGAATAAATACGTAAATTTAAGTATTATATTGTTATGTTTTAAACAAATTTGATTAGGAATGGTTTAAAAAAAGTACAAAAATGTAATGTTTTAGTTAACGACAAGAGAGAATGTGTTTTGATAATCCTTACAAGAAAAATAAATTATTTTGAGTGATTGAAAATACTTAATATAACAAAAAATATCAAAACCTAAAATAATAGATTGAGAAAAAAATTTTAAGCTATTAAAAATTTCAATAAATACTGTACCTGAACAAAAATATTATGCATTCTATGTAAAGTAGTAATATGTTATATAACTGTTAGTTAATAAAGAATTCGTATATTAAAAATATTAAATCTGAATTCCTGAAAACAAAACAACTAGATATGCTAGAAAGAAATCGATCATAACTATTAAAATAATTTTCAGAATTTGTAAAACGTTAACTGCATATTTTAATGATGTTATGAAATTTTAAAATAATGGGTTTTGAGGATAATCTCTAAAATATAAGATATTTCTTAGTTTCTTTTCAAATCAAAATTATTTAAATACTCAGCATGCTTTAGAATATGTTTATTATTTCTGATCAGTATATGTGTAATGAATAAATGCCTAAATTTATATAATAGATTGTTATGTATTAAACAAATTTTATTAAGAAAGGTTTAAAAAATTAGAAAAATGCTGATTTAATTCTGGGATCACCAAAGATTAACAAAGAAATATATCTCTACTTAATATTTTCATATATTTTTAACACTTAAATCTTATTTAGAATAAACTCAAAACTAGTTTCATAAAATTAAAAACCTTTTTACTTTGGAAACATTGCCACTTACATTAATATTACAATTATATGAAATAAAGAGAAACGTATAAAAACAGTGTCCAGGGGGTTTAAATCAGGCGAAAAAATAACAAATATACATCAATTACTAAAAATATTAAATGCAAACTGAACAGAAATTAATATTTTTCATACACAAGATATAATGTACATTTGAACCGAAAAATAATATTTCTTTACATATTATGTAATTCCTTTAAATTTCTATCTTCAATTACAAGAAAAAACATTGCGACTTACATTAATAATACAATTATATGAAATAAAGATAAATTTATAAAATCAGTGGCCAAGGGGTTCAAATGAGTTGAGAAAATAACTAATATTATCAATTAAATCAAAATATAAAATCCAAACTGAGCAGAAATTAATATTTTTTATACGAAAGATATATTGTACATTTTAGATGAAAAATAAAACCTCCTTACATATTATGTAATTTCTTCAAATTTCTCTCTTCAATTGCAAGGAAAAACATTGCCATTTACATTAATATTACAATTATATGAAATAAAGATAAACGCATAAAATCAGTGGCCAGAAGGTTTAAAACAATCGAGAATGTAACTAATATGCATCAATTACTAAAATTATTAAATCCACACACCGAACACAAATTAATATATTTCATAAGAAGGATATATTGTACATTTGAAATGAAAAATAAAACCTCCTTACATATTATGTAATTTCTTCAAATTTCTCTCTTCAATTGCGAGGAAAAACATTGCCAGTTACATTAATATTACAATTATATGAAATAAAGATAAACATATAAATCAATGTCCAGATAGTTTAAAACAATCAAGAATACAACTAATATGCTTCAAATACTAAAATTATTTAATCCAAACCGAACAGAAATTAATATTTTTCATACGCAAGATATATTATACATTTAAAATGAAAAATAAAACCTATTTATATATTATGTAATTTCTTCAAATTTCTCTCTTCAATTGCAAGGAAAAACATTGTCACTTACATTAATATTATAATTATATGAAACAAAGATAAACGTGTGAAATCAGTGGCAAGAAGGTTTAAAACAATCGAGAATATAACTATAATGCATCAATTACTAAAATTATTAAATCCACACCGAACAGAAATTAATATTTTTCATACGCAAGATATATTGTACATTTGAAATGAAAAGTAAAACCTTCTTACGTATTATGCAATTCTTTCAAATTTCTCTCTTCATTTGCAAGGAAAAACATTGCCACTTACATTAATATTACTATTATATGAAATAAAGATAATCGTATAAAATCAGGGGCCTTTGGGTTTTATTCAGTCGAGAAAATAACTAATATGCATCAATTACTAAAAATATTAAATCCAAACTGAGCAAAAATTAATATTTTTCATGCGCAAGATGTATAGTACTTTTGAAATGAAAAATAAAACCTGCTTACAAATCATGTAATTCCTTCAAATTTCTCTCTTCAGTTGCAACGAAAAACATTGCTACTTACATTAATATTATAATTATATGAAATAAAGATGAACGTATGAAATCCGTGGCCAGAAGGTTTAAAACAATCGACAAAATAACTAATATGCAATATATAAAAATATTAAATCCAAACTGAACAGAAATTAATATTTTTCATACGCAAGATATATTGTACATTTGAAATGAAAAATAAAACCTTTTTACATATTATGTAATTTCTTCAAATTTCTCTCTTCAATTGCAAGGAAAAACATTACCACTTACATTAATATTACAATTATATGAAATAATGATAAACGTATAATATCATTGTCCAGATGGTTTAAAGTAATCGAGAATATAACTAATATGCATCAATTACTAAAAATGGTAAATCCAAACTGAACAGAAATTAATGTTTTTCATACGCAAGATATATTGTACATTTCAAATGAAAAATAAAACCTCCTTACATATTATGTAATTTCTACAAATTTCTCTCTTCCATTGCAAAGAAAAACATTACCACTTACATTAATATTACAATGAAATGAAATGAAGATAAACGTATAACATCAGTGCCCAGAAGGTTTAAATCAGTTGAGAAAATAACTAATATGCATCTATTACTAAAAATATTAAATCCACACCGAACAGAAATTAATATTTTCATACGCAAGATATATTGTACATTTGAAATGAAAAATTAAACCTCCTTACATATTATGTAATTCCTTCAATTTTCTATCTTCAATTGCAAGTAAAAACAAACAGTTGTTTTCTATTAGTGATAGTAAGTATCGAAAATAAAGTGTACGGCCTAAAACTTTTGACACTGAAATAAAATAATTGTCGCCGTAGTTACTCCTGCTCGAAACTTTTTTTTTTTAGAGAAACGACACCTAAATATATCCCCGACTTTCGAACAATACTTTGGCGAAACTTTTGAATTATTTTTGTCGGACAAAAGAGATCCATTAAAGAGAGATACAAGCAGAATGCCAAATATCCATTCTCAGAGACATCAGCATTCCATGAACGGTCGTACATCGATTTTTGACATTTGTGGAAAACATTTAGATCAGTAATGACTACAATCTATTCAAAAGCTTCTTTCTTTACTTTTGGTACATTCACGAACTGCTGTCGCAATAAGTGAGTTTAAATACTACGAAAGCGAAAGTTATCATGGGAAGATTGATATTTTTCTTTCTTAGTGAAAAGTGAGTGTCAATTTTCTTCCATTTCCTGTATTAACACTATCTGTAGAAACAGGCGTCTCATAAGAATATAAAATGTACATGTATACATATATATATATATATATATATATATATATATATATATATATATATATATATATATATATATATATATATATATATGTATATACATGTATATATACATATATATGTATATATATGCATACATACATATATATACATATACATATATATGTATACTTACATACATATATATATATATATATATATATATATATATATATATGCATGTATACATACATACATACATACATATACATGTATACATATATATATATATATATATATATATATATATATATATATATATATATATATATATATATATATTATATATATATATATATATATATATATTTATATATATATATATATATATATATATATATATATATATATATATATATATATATATATATATATATATATATATATATTATATATATATATATATATATATATATATATATATATATATATATATATATATATATATATATATATATACATATACATGTATACATAAACATGTATACTAATTCACTAATTTACTGTTTTAAATTTGGGAATTTTTTAATTAATCAACTAGCTATGATACTGTGTTTTAGACTATGGAAATCCATCTCAAAATCTGTGTACTGCATTTATAACCCTATTAGTAGTTTGAAAACGTTTTGTAAAAACCAGCATACGATAAATATTTTGTTTCGAAATATGGTCGAATATTTTAAATTTACTAAAATTTATACCAAAATGTCAAATGTGCTTTTAAAATTTATGCATTCACTGACATTTCTAGGGTGAGACATATATCTTAAAATAGTTTTACAAGTAATAAATTTTTTTAGTTTACTAATGCAATTTGCAATTTTGTTTTTAGAACGAATGTCATAACCGCAGCTACACAGACCAGTTGTTGCCATGACAGAATGGCGCCACTTTGAAAGTTTTCAGACAGACTACAAAAGACAGGTTAAGGAAATAAGAAAACACATGTGAGGATGACTTCAAAAACAAAACTGAATTAGTTAACTTGCAAATAACATCTCTGGCAATACCAGTATTTTAGCTATTAGCAGATAAAAAAATTTCATAAAGAAAATTTATTAATAAGTTTAAATGTTTAAAACTTACGTTCAATTTAATTTATAACACTTCGTCTTTAGAAAAGAGCTTAAAATTGTAGTGAAGTTACTATTTTTGTTCTAAATTGAATCAAAGAGTAGAACCCAGTTATTTAAATTTATAAACTTTTTTTTATATTTAAAATGAATCTTTGCTTTAAATTATCTACCCGTAATTTAAATCGTAAATTTCTATAACGACGTGACCTATACCAACATTTTAATTAAGTTATATTTGCTAATTAAGAGAAATACATTTGTCGCTTTTCTAATTAGGAATATTGAAACCTAACTCTAATTATAAAGATTTAGTTAGTATTTCTTATTTACCAAAGCAAACAGAACTTTTTAGTTTTCGAATTGAATCAATGCAATGTTAATGTCGTTAAAATTACCTTATAGGGGAGCATTTTATAATCTTACAGAAACAATTTTTACTCTACTAAGCAAAATAAAAACACAATTCATTAGCGGTATTTATCCTTTTGACAAATTGTGCAAACCTTGCACTAAAAATTCAGCTGACTTCGCAACTTTCAGGATAAATAAATAAAAGAAGCTTTGCAGCTTATTTCAGCTGCTTTAATACCCTTTTTTGTCACTGGTTTAGGTTTCAGTATTTACAACGTCTCCTGGAAAAATGTGTCTTAAACATTTCCGTCTGTTAAAGATTTTAATTTATTTTTCCACAACTGTTGAGGAAATTTTTAAAATCCCCATTTATGAGTATATAGTTATTATTTTAAGTGTTATTCCACAAAACTGTTTAAGTAATTCAAGTTAATCCTTCACTTAAATTCTATGATAGATATTAAACTATAATAGGTTATTTGATTAGTTTAAGGGAAAAGATCAGTTAAATTATTTACTACTTAAGTCCTTAGTTGAATTTTAAGTATTATTTATTTTATCTCTAATCAAACTATACTAAAATGCTTCATTGAAAATATTATTTATTTTTAAAAGCTTATAATGCAGTTTATAAATTGTAGATTAGTTGAAAACATTCAATAAGTGCATATTCATGATACTTTTATTTATAAAAATGTTTTACAGTTAAAAATGTTAGATTTCGCAGTCATAATCGTTCGGATTTATAAATATTCGCAAAAAATAGTAAGAGTTAAGCATGATACTAAGTTCATCAGTTTCTTCTGTATATAGTATCCCTAATCCTTAACAACAATTCTAAATCGAATATTAGCAGATTCCTTCATGAGGCATTCTGCGAATAGCATTCTGTCTGGTATTCACAGTACCAGACAGAATCTCTTTCATATTTTACTGAGTATTATACATTGTATAGAAATTTGTTGGTTATTAGTTACTGCATAAGGCAAATAATTTTTAATATTTTTCTAAAACTTTTATTCTGCCATGCATTTAGTTTGTTATTCTACGCAATAGTTAATTTATCTTCCTTAAAAGAAGATGCTTTTTACTAATGCATTAAAAAAGATTAAGTTTTATTCTAGTTGATTATTTGTTTTGTTTTCATGTGTTTCTTAGCTTACAAAAATTGTGCTTTGGCAATTCTTGCTTTAATTTCTGCATCGTTATCGCCTTCATTTCTGACAATAGAACCCAAGATAGGTGAAAGGGCTCTTATCTTCAATTTCTTAGCCTGATAACTCAATACTTTTTTATTCTGTTTTTCTCATTAGTTCTTATAGTCATGATTTTAAGTCTGTTAGAATTTTGAACCGACGCTATTTGAGTAGTGTTCTCAACTCAGTCATTTCCTATCTTCGAATTTTGAGAACAAAAGAAATATTTCTTCTGCAAACTATACATCTTCTAGAGTTGTAATGAATTTTCATCTTTTTCTTCTTTTCTTTTTGTTATTGATGGTATTTAGATTGTTTCAGTCGATTAATATGATACACCATGATACGGTCACAACATATCCCTATTTGATCCCTCTCTTGATTGAGAATGGTTTTGTTAGTTCTACATCAGTTTCAATAAAACTCTCATTGTCACTTAAAAATGCTTATGTATTTTGAGGGATTTTATATGTTTTAATTATTTTATAGAGCATTTTTCTATCTACAGAACCAAAAGCTTTGTGAAATTCAACAAAATTCATATGAAGCGTAGCATTGAATTTAGTGCTTTCTTTAATAAAATTTTAAGTGTGAATATTTGGTGAGTACCATTTGCAGTCTGTTCTTAATTTTAAACAATAATATTTCTTGAGGTCCAGTAGCACCATACCTCGAAAAACATTATTTAAATATTAATAATTGTGTGTATTATATTATGTATCCTTCCCTATTAATTCCACAGGAAAATCTCGGCTTTAAGCTGTAGGTCCCGGTCTAGCCATCTTGTTGCAAAAAGTAGACCGTAGCACTCCAAACCAAACCAAACCAAACCCCAGAAAAGCCTGTCCTCAACGCTTAAAACATAAATATATTCAATTCTTGACCTATAATTATAAAAGACAGACCTTAATTACAAAAAGATATAATTACTTAATGGTTTGCGCTTTACTACTTGCCGTATTATTCTAGTTCTACTATAAATTTGCTAGACAAAAATTCCCTGTCCATTAACTGAGAACAAGATAACCTTTGGTTAGTCATCGCACAATTTATTTGTAGGCAGAATTAAACAGCATAGAACCTAGATTTTCACTGCCCACATGCAGATTAAAATTTGCCCCTTTTTTACAAAACTTATGCTTAGTTATATGTTAGTTGATAATCATTTAGCTACCATTTCATTTTGACGACAACATGCTATGCCCATTTTGTAATCCCACCTCCGCTTGGATTGGTTATCAGCATAACTCCTGCTAACAGCAACATCACGGCAGACACTTTCACTTTTAAGCTTTCAGTCACTTCTTTTCTTGTATTTCCTCTACTACTGCATTTCTTGTGTGAATTTATATGAGTGGTGGGGAAATTACGTATAAGGTCAAAGGAAAAACTTTCCAGTAAATCTTACAATGCTGATTCTTAGCAAAAATCAGTTAATTGTATCCTAGCAATAATTTTAGATCTCTTAAACAAGTATATTGAGCGAAATGTTTACTTTTATATACAAAAAGCAGTTCTAAAACGAAACATTGAAATATTCATTAATATAATTATAGTAATAATATTCAAATTTTGTATGTAACTGAATACGAGAGGGGTTTTCTTTAGAACGCAGATTCAATTTTCACTTTCTACTGTAGCAAAAAGCGAATTTAATTACAATGTGCAAGCTTCCTTCTAAACACCTACGTTCGCATGCCCCTATTGCCAGTCTGCGTGGGCATAAGTGTAGGCGTTCCCATGTTTAATGCGTTACACTAATATATTTAAATGAAGTTCAAAGCAAAAGTTTTACTGAAAAATAAAATAGTTATCGATTTAATAAGAGAAATCACTTTCATGTTTGAAATATCTGATAAAATGAAAAGAAAAATATAAAAATTAAATATTAGCTATAGTATGATCTAAAATTATTGTATATCAATCTTATCTGTCAAACAATATGACTTTTATGAAGTCGAATGCTTTGACAGGATTTCTTTCGATAAATTAAGCATTTCCATTCAATATTTTCTGTTAGATATATCTTCAATTTCTATTTTTGAAAAATTATGTAGTGCATGTGTAATACAATTTTTGCAAGTTATATAATTCTTTACGCATTAAAAATTACATTATTATTATTACAAATTAATTATAAAATGAAAAGGCTAATTAAACAGCATAGAACCTACATTGTCACTGCCCACATACACATTAAGAACATACACATTTTGAAGATCACAGGCTATGCACATCTTGTAATCATTTTGAAAAAATTAAAATTAAAATATTAAAATCAAAATTAAAAAATTAGAAATTAAAAAGTAAAAGGCTGTATAAAATGAAAATGTGTCTGAACCTATTTATACATTCACTCATAACAATTTTGCTTCAAATGAAGATTCAACTGTAATATTAAATAATTATTGGAGTGAGATCTTCATTAATTTTACATTTTTTCTATATTGATAAAGCAATTACAAAATATTGAGAGATTCATTATCATTATTAAAGTAAAATTATTTAAAATTTGTATTTCAATAAATACGAAAGGGGTTTTCTTTACACGGAATATTCGATTTTCAATTTCTACTATAGCAAATAGGAAACTTAATTACAGCTTAGAAGCTTCCTCTTAAGAGATCACCTACGTTGGTACGAATTTATTGACAGTATACCTGGGTATAAGCGTGGACATAACATGTTAATGTGTTAAACTAAAACATTGAAGCGAAATTTAAAGCGGAAGTTTTGCTAAAAAATAAAATGTTTTTAGATTTGATTAGAGGAATTCCTTTCATGTTCAAAACACCTCTTAAAAATAAAAAAATATGTATATAACTAAATATATGACCTAGTATGATCTAAACTTATTTCGCATCAATCTCTGTCAAACAGTATGCTTTTAAAGGATTTCTTTCCATAAATTAAATATTTCCAATCAATATTTTCTGTTAGATATATCTCCAATTTTTATTTTTGACAAGATTTGTAATGCATGTGTAATAAAAGTTTTGCAAGTTATATAATTCATAATGTATTAAAAATTACATTCTTATTACAATGTAATTTTGCTGTATAAAATAAAAACGTGTCTTGCTGAAAATCAAGATTCAACTGTAATATTAAATTAATATTGGTTTAAGATCTTCATTAGTTTTACATTTTTTTCAATATTGATAAAGCAATTACAAAATGTTGAGAGATTCATTATCATTATTACAGAAAAAGTATTTAAATTTTGTATTTCAATAAATGCTAAAGGGGTCTCCTTTAAAATGAATATTAGATTTTCGATTTCTACTGTAGCAAATAGGAAACTTAATTACAGATTAGAAGCTTCCTTTTAAGAGGTCACGTGCGTTGGCACGAATTTATTGACAGTGTACGTGGGTATAAGCGTGGGCGTACCATGTGTAATGCTTTAAACTAATATATTGAAGTTAAATTTAAAGCAGAAGTTTTGCTAAATGTTTATAGATTTGATTAGAGAATTCCCTTTCATGTTCAAAAAACCTCTGTCAAACAATATGAATTTTATTCAGTCGTATGCTTTGGAAGGATTTCTTTCCATAAATTAAGTATTTCCATTCAATATGTTCTTTTAGATAAATCTCCAATTTCTATTTTTGACAAATTTTGTAATGCATATGTAATAAAATATTTGAAAGTTATGTAATTTATATTGAATTAAAAATTACATTATTATTACAAGGTACTTTTGCTGTATAAAATGAAAACGTGTCTTGCTTAAAATCAAGATTCAACTGTAATATTAAATTAATATTGGTTTCAGACCTTCATTAGTTTTACATTTTTTTCAATATTGATAAAGCAATTACAAAATATTGAGAGATTCATTATCATTATTACAGTAAAAGTATTTAAATTTTGTATTTCAATAAATGCGAAAGGGGTTTCCTTTACAAGGAATATTCGATTTTCAATTTCTACTGTACCAAATAGGAAACTTAATTACAGCTTAAAAGCTTCCTTTTAAGAGGCCACGTACGTTGGCAGGAATTTATTGACAGTATACGTGGGTATAAGCGTGGTCGTGCCATGTGTTAAAGTAATATATTTATAGCGGAAGTTTTGCTAAATGTTTATAGATTTGATTAGAGAATTCCCTTTCATGTTCAAAAAACCTCTTAAAAATGAAAAAATAAAAATAAAAATAAATATCTGACCTAGTATAATCTAAACTTATTGCACATCAATCTCTGTTAAACAATATGACTTTTATTCAGTCGTATTCTTTAGAATTTCTTTCTATAAATTATATATTTCCATTCAATATTTTCTGTTAGATATATCTCCAATTTCTATTTTTGACAAATTATGTAATGCATGTAAAGATTTTGCAAATTATATAATTCATAATGCATTAAAAATTACATTATTATTACAATGTACTTTCGCTGTATAAAATAAAAACGTGTCTTGCTTAAAATCAAGATTCAACTGTAATATTAAATTAATATTGGTTTCAGACCTTCATTAGTTTTACATTTTTTCAATATTGATAAAGCAATTACAAAATATTGAGAGATTCATTATCATTATTACAGTAAAAATACTTAAATTTTGTATTTTAATAAATACGAAAGGGGTTTGCTTTACAAGAAATATTCGATTTTCAATTTCTACTGTAGCAAATAGAAAACTTAATTAAAGCCTTGAATCTTCCTTTTAAGAGGTCAATTACGTTGGCACCAATTTATTGACAGTATACGTGGGTATAAGCGTGGGAGTACTATGTGTTAAAATAATATAGAAATTGAAATTTAAAGCTGAAATTTTGCTACAAAATACAATGTTTGTAGATTTGATCAGAGAAATCACTTTCATGTTAAAAAAACCTCTTAAAATGAAACAAATATATAAAAACTGAATATATGACCTAGTATAATCTAAACTTATTGCACATCAATCTCTGTCAAACAATATGACTTTTATTCAGTCGTATGCTTTGGAAGGATTTCTTTCTATAAATTAAGTATTTCCATTCAATATTTTCTGTTAGATATATCTGCAATTTCTATTTTTGACAAATTTTGTAATGCGTATGAAATAAGATATTTGAAAGTTATATAATTCATATTGCATTAAAATTTACAATATTATTACAATGTAATTTTGCTGTATTAAATGAAAACGTGTCTTGCTTAAAACCAAGATTCAACTGTAATATTAAATTAATATTGATTTAAGATTAGTTTTACATTTTTTCAATATTGCTAAACCATTTACGAAATGTTGAGAGATTTATTAACATTATTACAGTAAAAATATTTTGCATTTTGATAAATACGAAAGGGGTTTGCTTTACAAGAAATATTCGATTTTCAATTTCTACTGTAGCAAATAGAAAACTTAATTAAAGCCTTGAATCTTCCTTTTAAGAGGTCAATTACGTTGGCACCAATTTATTGACAGTATACGTGGGTATAAGCGTGGGAGTACTATGTTAATGTGTTAAACTAATACATTGAAATGAAATTTAAAGGGTAAGTTTTGCTAAATGTTTGTAGATTTGATCAGAGAAATCCCTTTAATGTTCAAAAAACCTCTTAAAAATGAAACGAATATATAAAAACTAAATATCTGACCTAGTATAATCTAAACTTATTGCACATAAATCTCTGTCAAACAAAATGACTTTTATTCAGTAGTATGCTTTGGAAGGATTTCTTTCTATAAATTAAGTATTTCCATTCAATATTTTCTGTTAGATATAATTAATTTCTTTTGACAAATTATATCAAGCTAAAAGTTAGAAAGCAATGATTTTATTAATATAAAGTACCTTAGTTGTCTCTTAGGGATATATTAATTTTCCAGTAACAGTATAATGTAAAATTTTACAAATTACAACATAATGTTTTACTCGCTAATAATGTAAAAATATCTAGACTTTTTTAAATTGAAATTTGCTACTAAGTAAACTACCTTTAATCTATATTGGTTTAAAAATTGTTATTTAAGGCAATAATGAAAAGGGATATTTGTTTGGCTTGAAGTGCTACTGCATACTTTTGCAACACGAGGGCTAATGAAAAGAGATATTTTAAAGTATGTTGATATGTTGATGAAGTATAAAGATTCCTTTATATTAGCATAAAAGGATGTAATTCGTAACTTTAACACTAGATTTACGAATGTTGATCATATACGTATTTTTACTGAAGTTGCTGTATAAAATGAAAACGTACCTGGCTTAAAATCAAGATTCAACTGTAATATTAAATGAATATTGGCTTCAGATCTTCATTAGTTTTACATTTGTTTTCAATATTGATAAAGCAAATACAAAATGTTGAGAGATTTATTAACATTATTACAGTAAAAATACTTAAATTTTGTATTTTAATAAATACGAAAGGGGTTTCCTTTACAAGGAATATTCGATTTTCAATTTCTATTCTTGAAAATAGGAAACAATTACAGCTTAGAAGCTTCCTTTTAAGAGGTCACCTAGGTTGGCACGAATTTATTGACAGTACACGTGGGTATAAGCGTGGCCGTACCCATGTTTAATGCGTTAAATTAATATATTAATATGAAATTTGAAGCTAAAGTTGAGATAAAAAATAAAATAATCTTCGATTGAAAAGATGAATCACTTTCATGTTCAAAATATTGCTTTGTATGAAAAAAAATATATAAAATTAAATGTCTGACCTAGTATAATCCAAGACTGTTGCACATCAATCTTATCTGTCAAACTATATGACTTTTATTCAGTAGTATGCTTTGGAAGAATTGATTTCAGAAAATTAAGTATATTTGTTGAATATTCTCTGTTAGATGTATCCTAAATTTCTAATTTGGACTATTTATACAAAACTAAATGTAAAGCAGAAACGATTATATTAATATAAAGTAGCGCAATTAATGTTTACATATATATTAGGTTTTTAAAAATGATATGACTTAAAAATGTCTCAACAATACAATTTGTTTCATAACTAGAATTTACATTTTAAAATTGAAATTGTCTACTGTAAGTAAACCTACCTTTTTTTGTATGTATTCCTTGAAGAACGGTTATTCTATGGCAGTGATTAAACGTGACAAGTTTTCAGTATTTTAATAAGTATTTCTTTCTTTCAGTGTAAAAGGATATTATTCATTTTTTTATAAGTTTGACTGTACAATTTTCTGTTAAAAAGGTAAGTTCTGTATACACATAGATTTACTTCAAAGTTGCAAATAAAATTTAAGTAAAATATCGATAGTTGTAATGTACTTACAGCACTAACACCAGTGTCCGTTCTTAAAGGGGAAACACGGTAAAATGATGATACCTCATATTTGAACTGAAACATTTATTATGTACTCTAATTATTTACAATAATTATTTCTTCATCAATATCTATATATAACATTCATTACTCGAATTTTATCATTACGAAAATTCATTAATTTCTTCTTGTTTTGATGCGTTATTCCTTAATCAAAAGATTCCGAGACCCAAGATAATGATTTATGAATAAGATCAAGTTTATCTCCACTAATTACAGGGGAGAAGACTCGGGCTTTCATCAGGCTGCACGACGGTATTGGTCATCGGCAGTAAAGGGCGTTGGTACTGGCGTAGTGGCCGTTATTTTGCTGTACGTCTATGCTGGCATGCTGGTCCGGGCTTTCTGGATGTCCAACAACTCTTCAATCCCTAACTTAGACTCCTCCTTCTTCACTCTCTTTACCAACTCATCCCCTCGGTTTTAACACCCCTTTTTTTCTTTACCAATCGCATTATCAAATGTGGTATACCTTTTTTCAAGGTTGTGAGCCGATTTGACTCATAGAATGTATAGAAAAATAAATAAATATAGTAATAAATATATTATAAAGTAAATATAGAGAAGAAGTCGAGAATACTTCCATTCCAATGACAGAAATTCATACTACTGACGCACCGAAGAATTGTCACGTTCATAAATCATGCAAAAGAAACAGATGTTGACAATGTTGAAACAGATGTTGAAACAGATGTTGTGATAAATGTATTAGAAATGTTTCCGGAAAATGTGTTTCAAAAACGTATTCCATATGTAAAAAATATTTTCCATACATTTTTTGATAATAAACATTTTATTTAATTAATTTGAAACTTTCTTTGAAAAAAAATTTCCATTTTCTTGTATGAGTCAAACACGCTGACTTCAGTAAAAATAGGTATATGATCTACATCCGTAAATCTAGTGTTAATATATAAAATGTTCGTTTTGGATGAATGTAAATACGGTTAAGCTTAAATGGTAAATCAATAGATATCAAATTTGTGAGAGGTTCGTTAGAATGCGCAAAATTTTACAAAGCTCTTTTTCAAATTTCAAATTGGTTTATTTAGGTATATCTGACCGCATAAGCTTGTTTTAAGATTGATTTGGCTTTGTTTGGAGAGCTACTGTCTACTATTTTGCAACACGAAAACTTATGAGAATATGCCTGTCTCTTAGAGCCTATTCCAAACTGCTAGGAACATGCATCCTAAAGTGGGATTCGAACCCAACCACACGTAAAAAAGATCAGAACCCAAACAATTCGGCCAACCTTCATCTGACTCTACTTTAAATAACATGTGTAAAAAAGCGCGAAGCAGCAATAAACTAAGGAAATATTGGGAATACTAAAGAATTGGGTTCCCCTTGGCAAATTTGGCGAAAATATTGGCGATATTTACTAAAACACAAAGGTAATCCATCCAAACATTGTATTTCTTACTTTAATTAATGCTCAGTGCGCCATCATAATAGAATTATATACTCTTAAAACGACTTGAAAACCAGAAATTTATATTTATGGTCAATTAATCCCTTAACAGTTTACAAACTCAACAGCTCCATATTATCAAAAATCAGCCATAGTAAACCATTAATGGTTTGTTATATCTAAATTTTTTAAGCATCTCGCACTTTTAATATATAAGAAAAGAATGATACAAGGAGAGTTGGATGAAAATAACATATAAAGTATAATATAGATACAGATTCTTTGTACACGGTGAGATCAGTAGAAAATGTTAGGCTACCATACTCAAACTATTATCTCCAAGTTGGCGGGGGAACCCAATTCTTCAGTCAACGCCAACTATCTTTTTTCGAATCCAATTTCTCAGATGCTGTTTAGTAAAATAGTATAAAATATCAGTCCAAACACGAAACTGTTACCATATGCAATTACTATGAGAGATATAACAATACAGGTTTTCAAGATTGTAGTAAAACGTTTTTAATGAGTCAAAAATTCAAAGGAATCTATCTCGCGGAATCGAATTACTTTTCGAGAAAAAAAGAAAAAGCTAGTAAAAATCGCGAGATGCTTCCTGTGATAGAAGCCAACAGCAGAAGAAAGTACCGCGTTCACAAACCGATCACGTCTAGCTGAACAAGAGTTTGCAATTGAAGTGTCTTTCTAAAACTCTTTTAAGGGTGTTAAACTGCTTTTTTGGGAGGGCGGAGACTCTCGAGAACGTATTTGATGATACAATATGGATTCTACTGAACAAACCAATTCATTTGATGCCAGGCAAAAACTCCCCGTAAATGTTTACTTTGCCCGGCCTTTTATTTTTCTTAGCTATATATTGTTCATATTTGCTGAAGTTATTCGTTACGTAATGTTTTATTTCTTGACAAAGTAATTGTTTGTATCCTAGTCACA
>CM063508.1:177291735-177391735 GCA_032207245.1 Pardosa pseudoannulata | reverse complement strand
TACGTATTTAGTAGATTTGTGGTGGATACCCGCTAACCACCACAAATCTACTAAATACATAAAATTATATATATGTGTGAAATTATATTCGTGATGTTGGCGTTGCTATGCAACTCTTTTGCATTTTTTCTTTCCACAAGTTATGATTGTCGAGTGACTCGGTCTTTTGTTGCGTTATTTCGTCTTCAATCCAATTCCTAGCTCCAGAACGTACAAGTCGTGTTTTGTCTGTTTGAAGTTGGTTTTCTTGTTGAATACAAAATTGATAAAATGAGCCGTTGGGACAAAGATAGTGATAAAGAGAGTATCGGACTTTAATTTTAAAAATCGTTTATTTTTGGGATTTCTTAAAAATATTGTTTTTTTTTAAATATTCATACATTATATATTAAAGTGTAAAATGAAAAAAATTCCGTTCATAAGAACAATATTTTCATATAAATATAGTTTTCGATTTACTGCAATTTTTCTGAATAACTAAACTTTCGCGCAATTCACGGAAAAACGACCGCTGCACGCGTAAGTTGGCGGTGAAGTATACGATCATGCATCGTGTTAATAAGGAAGAAATCACAGTTCCATTATCATCTTAATATATATAAATACTAATTTCGAGTTCTCTAAGCTATTCCCTGAGATATGTTAAACAAAATTTGTAGTGTATTATTTGCATAACATGCCCAAATTTTATGTTTTTTTTTAAATGAGTTTCTGATAAGGCAGTTAGAGGTCCGTATCCAAAATTTAATAACTCATAAGTAGTTTTCCTTATTTATATAAGGATACAATATAATGAAAAGCTTCTGATTTTATGGAGTAAAGGTAAGTTTACCAGGGCTTCGGACCAAAACTGAACCAAAACCAAAAACCGAAAAAAACCCATTATTTGGTTGGAACGAAAACCGGAACTAAACCGAAAAAGTATATCGATTTATTTCGGTTCCATATATCTTCATTCATTTTGTCAATGTAACAAACATATCAATGTTTCCTAAATTATCGTCAACTATATAATTATCGCCTTTACATCGTGCATTGCTTCTCGATTCCCTGTTTTGATGTTCACTAGTCATGCCCAAATTTTATGTTTTTTTTTAAATGAGTTTCTGATAAGGCAGTTAGAGGTCCGTATCCAAAATTTAATAACTCATAAGTAGTTTTCCTTATTTATCGGAAGGATATAATATAATGAGACGCTTCTCTCTTTATAGAGAAAAGATAAATTTACGAAGACTTCGAACCAAAACTGAATCAAAACGAAAAATAAAAAAAAACGTTATTTGGTCGGAACGAAAACCGAAATTGAACCGAAAAAATATATCGATTTATTTCGGTTCGGTATATCATTTTGTTAATGTAACCAACTTATCAATTTTTTCTAAATTATCGTCAACTATATAATTACATCGTGTATTGCTTCTCGATTTCCTGTTTTGATGTTCACTAGTACTTTTCTGTTTCATTTTTGTACGAATCTACTTATAGAAGGCAGATTTAATTCAGTTGAATCTTCAGTAGTAAAATGTGATTTTGAAAATACATAATGAAAATGCTCGACGTTCTCTGCTTACCCCTCGTATCTTACAGACTGGTTAATTGTATCAATTCATATAGTGTACCAATAAAAACAGAATAAAATCTTCTAAATTTTGATAGAATTACATTTTCTATTTATGATAGAATTATATTTATAGTACAAATAAGGATATGCATTAAAATAATATTTGTCATTCTGTTCATACTGAAACGAAAACCGTTAATTTTGGAGGAACGAAAACCAGAACTGCACCGATATATATATATATATATATATATATATATATACATACATATTTTATATATATATATATATATATATATATATATATATATATATATATATATGTGTGTGTGTGTGTGTGTGTGTGTTTTGAGTTGAACCGGAACAAAATAAATATCGGTTCCAAGCCCTCAACATTACTTAGTTTACTGCGGAATGAATTTGGTTTTATTTTTTCAAAAAGTTCCCTTAATTGTTAAGTCAATGAATTTTTTAGACTTTTTATGTAAATGCATTAAAGTTAAATAATTACCCATAGATATAGTTCTATTTATACCTTGAATGTTTCTTCTTAATTTTTCGATGAAAGGAATGTTATAGGAATAACTATTAGATCGACGCCTTTGCCTACTGAGCTACCAAATCTTTAGTCCAGGGTATGGGCAAACTAAGGCCGGCTGACCAACGCATGCCCGAAATTTTAAGTTGCCGGTCCGTGGCAAATTAAGATAAATATATCTTTATACATTATATATCCATCTCCTTTTCTACTTTGCTTAAATATTATATCCCAAATTTGTTATCTCACGCCCAGAAGATCAGCGGTATATTTGCTTCTTATATGTGAAAAAGTGTTTTCAACTTTGAACCTTAGAAAGAATAATTTCAGAAAGAGACTGACAGATGAGCATTCAGCATCATTCTTTGAGAACATTACATCTCACTTCGAA
This sequence comes from Pardosa pseudoannulata, assembly GCA_032207245.1. Lineage (NCBI taxonomy): Eukaryota > Metazoa > Arthropoda > Arachnida > Araneae > Lycosidae > Pardosa > Pardosa pseudoannulata. The sequence goes on along the minus strand of CM063508.1, from coordinate 177,389,245 downwards.
CCTCAGTATAAGGAACTTTTAAAAATGAAATCGGAATTTCATTCATCTCCTGAACGTATATAAACCGTTAGGTACTTGTATATTGTTTTTTTTTTAAATTTTAGAAAAATTTATCTTGTCCCGCCAAATTTACTTTCTTTCGATTTTTTGGACCCACGGCCAAAAACGTTTGTCCATCTCTGCTCTAGTCTAAAATCTGCTAAAGTTTTTTCAGTGGTTTACAAGTTACTCTCACAGTCCAACAGTATTGGGTAATGTCCTTGAGTTCTTAACACAATCAGTAGTAGTATAATATGTAATACAGTAAAAAGTAGATAAAAATCAAAAAGAGAACCTAGGTTTGATAACAATGTACACTGTATTGAGATATCTTGTCAGAAAACATCATAATCTGATTTAATTACAAAATTTCACTTCATTTGTTATTCTTCGTTGGTTCATCAAAATACAAAATATATCACATGTCGACAACTTCAATCTATTCCAAAAGTAATATTATAACAAACTTTCATCATAGTATTTCTCAAATATCATTCAGTAACTTATAATCTCAAAAGTAAAAAAGGTGTCATAATGAAAATCACTCATTATGTGGCAAAAGTAAGATCAAAACAATATAGTGTTTACAATAGTGTATACATTCTGTTTAAAACAGGTGTGTGACTCTTGTTTGTGTCTGTTTGTGTAGGGTTTTTTTTCTTCCTGGGCAATTAAAATTAATTATCAAAAATATAATAATAGCAAAAATCAACTTAATTAATTATAAAAACAGCAACATCAAAAACCTTCCTTAATCAAAATAAAACAAAACTCGAAACATCATGTCATTATCAGTTCTTATATCAAAATCAGCGATAAAATTGATTCCATAGATGAACAAAATTAGTTATACATCTTCATGGTGCATCAAAACATCTTCAGTTAAAAAAAAAAAAAAAAAACAATTTATGTAAGACTAAAATCATAATTAAATCAAAACACAATTTCAAAAATTTCAACAACATTCTATAAATCCCCAGTATATTATTCCCCCCCTCACAATGAGAAAAAATTCAGTTTTTACATCATAAAATATAAACAATTTTCCAGATAACACTTTAAAATTTTTCTTTACATGTCACTCAATAAAAAGCAAAAATTAAAAAAAAACGACTAAATACAAATCTAGTTAAATATAAGAAATGGATATAAAATAGCACATAAATATCAAAATAACTCTAGTTAAAATTCGTAATCAGTAGATCATTTCTTTAAAAAACAAAACCTCACTCAGCAAAAGTTGTCAAAACATCATCTCAGTTCGATTGCAACTCACTTCAGACCGAAAATGCCACGTCATTAGAATTAAGAATTCACAGTTTCTTGCAATGGTCATAACAAGAAAATAAAAGATTTAACGTTATCGGAAGCAGTAATTTATGCGCTCAAGCCGCAAAAAGGGTGCAGTTTTAGATTGCCGTGATTCGAAGTTACAACCCGTACAATTTCGTTAGCTTCCAACCAAGGTCACAGACGATTCACATTTTTATCGACAAAAAAATGGAATTTTTAATCACGCGCTCTGAAAAAGTTTTTGCCCATGTAGATGGCCTCTTCTAAGTGATAAAATCATAGAATAATCAAATTTCTCTGAGATCAAAATTTTAAAATCCCTAAGCAAATTATTAAATTTTAACTCTGTTAATATATAAGCCAAAAATTATTCTTAAATGATTAAGTTTTATAGTACACAATATTTCAATACTTTCATTTCATTAATCAAAATTTTACCAAACATCACTATTCAAAAAAGAACAAATAAGTAAATTTATAACAATTTCTTCAATATTAAAAATAAAAAGGAAAATAACCATAATCAATTTTTTTAAAAGAATTATCATGTCTAGAAATGTTATTAATTTAAACAAATTTAGATATATTTATAAGAATAGAAATTTCAAACTATAAATTCTAGAAATACAAATACACAATTATTTGAAAAAAGTTTCGTTTATAAAAAGTCTTATTACTTTTTTTTTATACTGAAATCATAATTGACAATTTTTTTCTATTTAAATGCTCTGTTAAAAAAAAAGTTAATTTTACCTTTATGCGCCGAAAATACAAAATTCAATCAGTATATATGTGTAGAAAAAAATTTTTTTTTTCACTTATTTGCTGAAATTTAATTTTGCTCTCGTCTTGAAGAGTTCTTGCGTGGCTTTAAAGGAAAAACGGTCATTTCGATGGGGAAGGCTCGTTGTATGGAGCTTCGATGAAATGAGCACATCGGAATCTCGACGTGGCCCTGCCAGGCCAGCAGGCCGGATCTCTCGAACACAAGGCTTTCGAAACTTTTTCTGCCGACGGCGGATGGAAGCCATGGTCCTGGCTGATTATAAGCCTGAGTTTGCTTGATGGGATATAATTGTTCACGTTTGATGCTATGCATAGTTCGTGAGAATGCTCGGCTGTTTTTGTACATCTTCAAAAAAAAAAAAATTTTCCCGCGTAGTACTTTCCTTCCGGCTCGTGACACGGTCCGAGTATACACACTGGTCAATATCTAAATCAGTCCACACTCAAGTCATTATTTTCTTCTCTTTATTAATCCATCTCACACTTTTCTCAACATGGTGTCTCTTTTCTGGCGCCCAACTGCAAACAAAAGCAATATTCACTACTTCGAGAGCCAAAAGGTCCGACTATAGTAATTGCTTATCGCTCTCTTCTAATATCACTGCGCGTGAGCCGTATTTATGTGACTAGTAACTCGAGGCGCGTTACTCCCATTAAAATAATCCCTAATTAAAATTTCTTAAATTACTCTATATTTTAAATCCTGACATATATATATATATATATATATATATATATATATATATATATATATATATATATATATATATATATATATATATATATATATATTATATATATATATATATATATATATATATATATATATATATATATATATATAATATATATATATATATATATATATATATATATATATATATATATATATATATATATATATATGCATATATATATGTATGTATATATATATATATGCATATATATATATATATGTATGTATATATATATATGTATATATATATATATATATATATATATATATATATATATATATATATATATATATATATATATATATATATATATATATATATATATATATATATATATATATATATATATATATATATATATATATATATATATATGTATATATATATATATATATATATGTATATATAATATATATATATATATATATATATATATATATATATATATATATATATATATATATATATATATATATATATATATATATATATATATATATATATATATATATATATATATATATATATATATATATATATATATATATATATATATATATATATATATATATATATATATATATATATATGTATATATATATATATATATATATATATATATATATATATATATATATATATATATATATATATATATATATATATATATATATATATATATATATATATATATATATATATATATATATATATATATATATATATATATATGTATATATATATATATATATATATATATATATATATATATATATATATATATATGTATATATATATATATGTATATATATATATATGTATATATATTATATATATATATATATATATATATATATATATATATATATATATATAATATATAGATATACTTCTATTTATACCTTGAATGTTTCTTCTTAATTTTTCGATGAAAGGAATGTTATAGCAATAACTATTAGATCGACGCCTTTGCCTACTGAGCTACCAAGTCTCTAGTCCAGGGATGGGCAAACTAAGGCCGGCTGACCAACGCATGCCCGCGGGTAGAATTTTAAGTTGCCGGTCCGAGGCAAATTCAAAGAAATATATATTTATACATTATATATCCATCTCCTTTTCTACTTTGATTAAATATAATATCCCAAATTTATTATCTCATTCCAGAAGATCAGCGGTATATTTGCGTCTTATATGTGAACAAGTGTTTTCAACTTTGAACCTTAGAAAGAATAATTTCAGAAGAAGACTGACAGATGAGCATTCAGCATCGTTCTTTGAGAACATTACATCTCACTTCGAACCTCAGTATAAGGAACTTTTAAAAATGAAATCGGAATTTCATTCATCTCCTGGACGTATATAAACCGTTAGGTACTTTTATATTGTTTTTTTAAATTTTAGAAAAATTTATCTTGTCCCGCCAAATTTACTTTCTTTCGATTTTTGGACCCACGGCCAAAAAAGTTTGTCCATCCCTGCTCTAGTCTAAAATCTGCTAATGTTTTTTCAGTGGTTTACATGTTACTCTTCACTGAAGATTGTAAAGAATGTTACTCTCCTCATTTCAATTTCCATATGCTCTAACCAAGCTTTACATATCTATTGAGATGTATCTTATATCTATGAAACATATGTTTGTTATTTATAGTTATTTATTTTACTGTCGACATTTTTTCTGAATTTCTGTACTAATATCTTTATCGAGTGTTAAAACATTTATAATCTATCAGTACTACCTACCTACAACTTTAGTGAATTCTTATGTGCACCTTTTAAATATTCATTATCAACTACAAGGGATTTATTTGGTGTACATCTTTTATGATAATATTTTACTTAATCAGTTATGCTTATGAAATTACTTATATGACTTAGTTTTCATACGCAGAAAGATGACTTCTACCTTGAGAAAGCAGAAATATCCTTGATTAACGGAAACTCATGCTTCAGACTCCATGATATTTTACATATAATTAAATCTTTTCGCTCAGTTAACCTTCCAAAATGATTCAAAATTCCAAGACTGTAAAATCGCTGAGAAGATTTGTCGTTATATAACAGTTTGGGATTATAAATCAGGTATAATAGAAATTTAATATCGCTAGCATTTAATATATGGCGAGAAATCAAGATAATTTGATATTTTCTGTCTATATTATGAAGTGAAATCCATTTCGCATTTTAAATAGCGTACTTAAATTTTCAGTGATGGTTTTCTCACAATAGAATTAATTTTATTTGAGATATAAAACTTAAAATAATTTTCCTTTTTAAATTTCAGTTATACACATTTAAGATTGTTTAATATCTTTAAAATTAACTATGTTTTATATCATTGTCTTATACTGCCTAAATTTGAATTGCTAAAATTAACATTATTAGGACAAAAATTACTCTAGGATATACATTTAAAATGGTTTAATTTCTTTAAAAATAACTATATTTTATATCATTGTCTTATACTGCCTAAATTTGAATTGCTAAAATTAACATTATTAAGACAAAAATTACTTTCGTTTGATAGCAAAAATTTTACTTTTTTGCAATTTTGATCCACAAATTTTATTTAAATTTTATGCAGGCAGCACATATATTGTAAAGAATGTTATCAATGTTAAATATATAAATTCTGATGATTTTAAATTTACAAATATAATTTCTTGACTTTTCTTTCATGACGATGAAATATTATTATTTTTTAAATTTTTGGTTTGAAAAAAAATTATTTCTTATAAATGACTTGCAGATAATTTCTTTCCCATAAAATACATATTTATGTTATATTTTTATAAAAATAAGTAGTATGCAAATAACCTAAGTAATTCTAAATAAACATGAATATTTAACAAAAACTCTATAAGTAACTCATTAAAATAATTTTTAATACAAGATTAAAGAAAGTTATTCTGTGTCTACGTTGTTATGGCTCAATATGCATTTTAGAAAACCTCTGTTTTTACGTTAGGAATTACTTATATTTAAAAATAAAAATATAAAATATTTAAAATTTTTAGAATTTAATGATAATTAAGAATATATTATTCATTGACCCTAAATAAAAACTTTTAAAGAAATTATTAGAAAAAACAAAGAAAATTCATTTTTATGTGTACTTATGTTTAGCGGTCAAGCAACCTTTCAGACTAAACAGCGTTTATTAAAGTAGACTTCTATTGATTGAATATATACTCAAGGGTAAAAACATTATGACTACCCCTCCATTTTGCTATGAACTCGCTTGGATAACGTGGAAGGCACGTGATCAGGTGGAAGTAGTATTTAACTGCTGATGGAGAGTCTGAAGAATCATTCGTTCACTTACTTCTGTGTGTGATGGTAAAACTTGCAGATCTAAGCGATTTTGATAGAGGGCAGATTGTAATGGCTCGAAGGCTTGAAACAAGTGTTTCCAAAACTGCACGACTCAGGTTGTTCGCGATCTACTGCTGTTAGTACTTATGCAAAGTGGATGAATGATAGTGTAACCAGCCATAGACGATATGGTGTTGGACATCCACACGCTATCAAAGAAAAAGGTACCGTGTCACATGGCTAATATTGTGTTGGAGTGGTTACAGGAACAGGATGCTGAATTCCAGCTAATGTCCTGGCAGCCTACCTCACTGGATCTCAATCCGATAGAACACATTTGGGATGTCATGGGACGGCATCTCAGAGTTCAAAGACCACCAATTCACAATATCTTGAATTTGCGTAACCGTTGCTTGAACATCTGGTACAATCTGTCTCCGGCCATCTACCAAGGACTTGGGGAATCCATGCCAAGGCGGATTGAAGCTTTATTGAGCACCAAAGGTGGACTAACTCATTATTGACAGGTGATCATAATGTTTTGGCTGAGTGTAAATTAAATCAGAATAAATTCTTTAGTATTTCTTCAATACGAGAATAAGATAAAAAAAATATTTCGTTATGTTAGAGAAACCAATATGTTTTTTAAAGAAAATAAATATCTACACCAAGGAAAAAAAACAGGAATACATTACTCTCAAAACAGCTTAAAATGTAAATCTCAAAACAGCTTAAAATGATAATTAAAGAATAGTCTGTTTATATATAGGCAAGAAACTACTGATATTTCTTATTCTGTAAATCTCAATTATAAAAATAAGAACAATATAATTTTTTAACATGATAAAGCTATTTTTTATTTTATTTTTTCAATTTTTCACTTTGATTTAAATTTTAAATAAATATCTGATACATTTTAAAGTTTAAAATTTAAAGATTAAAATGCAGATTTTTTTCAGTTTCATATTAAATTTTCATTTATGATACACATCTATCAAAAACATGAAATTCACTGGCGGCTAAGTGAATTTTATTAGTTATTTAAAAATACATACTCCTTGAAAATAAGTAAATAATTTTCAAAGCTGGAATATTATTAAATAACATGTAAAAATTCATTATAAAAGGAGCAGCACCCTTTATTTTATGATGAATCTACAAAAAAGCTGTTATAAAGTAAAAAATACTTTTTAAAATTTAATAAATAGTAAACTAGATTTTTTTTAATATTCAATTTATTTTCAGGTTTTTCCTTTTTATATTTTTATTTTCCAACAAATTAATTTAGTTGCTCTAAGAAATGAATGAAATGTTATATTTAGTTTTAAGAAACTGTGTTCTCAAAAAATACGTCTCTGAAACCTTATTAAAAATTTTGTTTGAAAGACCTAAGAAATGAAAAAAAATTGCATTTTTAAGCAAAGTAATAACCAAAGAAAAGTCTGGATTCATTAATAACTCATTGTTTATTCTCAGATGACTTCGACAGCTGATGATTAAAATTTTATTTTAAAACGTGTCTTTTTTATTTTAAATTCATTTAACTTTTGCTTATGATTTTTCTCTAAAAGTCTATCCTTTATTTATCCTTAATGAATCACGTATAATTTAGGCAGTGTTATGGAATATATATATATATATATATATGTATATATATATATATATATATATATATATATATATATATATATATATATATATATATATATATATATATATATATATATATATATATATATATATATATATATATATATATATGCTAAGAGGTATTATTTTTCTTTTTATGATGCATTTCTTTTTTATTCCGCAATAACTTTCTTTAATAGGGAAATAAATAAAATAAAAAATTGTCTACCGCATTACAATTTTAAATTAAGTGTCAGAAAAATTATAGGACATTTCTAAATTAACTGACATTTGGCGTATGTGAGGTCAAATTACAAAACGGAAAATGTTCGATTTTTCTTCGTTTTTAAACATTTTGTGGGTCAATAGTTTGTATGTTTAATTTCTCTTTTTGATTAATTAAACAGAGAAATTTAAGAAATTTTTTTCACTTTTCCGCATTTTTCCCACACTCCGTAATTCAGAGCATATGGAGTTAATTTCTTGTGAATCGAACTGTAATTCGGAATCAGAAACTGAATTATCTGTAAATGATAGTAGCAAAAGTTTACTAGATGACCTGGATAGTAGTGACTCTGATAGTAGTACAGATGGAATCAGTCAAGCAAGACAATTTTTTAAAATTAATTGTGATAATCCTTCGGATCCGCCTCCTAGATTTGCTATCGCTGGAATTCCAAAAATTAACTTGGATATCGATGAGTTTAAGGGTAAACTTCAGTTCTATGATGCTTTCATTGAAAGAAAAAAAAAGTTGTAATAAATGCTTAAAAATATTAGAAATGTTAATTATAATAACATATCTTTACTTAAAAAAGGTAAAATGAACAAAAAAATGCAATAATAAATGTAAAGTTTTTTTGACCGAATTCTGGAAAAAAAATGAAACTGTCGAAGGTTTAAGTGAGGAGGTAAGTACGTTCTCATAAAAAAATTATGAGTAACTAATGCATTGTCGAATTAAGGGATAATTAGAGTGGAACCTTGACTATGAGTAGCAGGTATGGTTATGAGCAATAGATGGATTCAAAACAATATGAAGCTCAGAAATAATAAAAAATTACACACTAAAAAAAATTCAGGGAACAACTTGGTACAGCAAATAATAAAAATAAACATAAACTGACAGCACTAACAAGAAGATATATTTTTGTATTTTATAAAATTTTAAAATTTTTGTTGAGCATTTTTTCAGTCTTTTTTTATTTTTATAAAACATAAAACGAGAGAAAACATTACTCAAAGTATAAAATAAACGAGAGCAAAGTAGCGGAATGATACGATACCCAAAATATTGGCACTAACAAGAAGATATATTTTTGTATTTTATAAAATTTTAAAATTTTTATTAAGCATTTTTTTCAGTCATTTTTTTATTTTTATGAAACATAAAACGAGAGAAAACATTTATATTATTTTATACACGAAGTATAAAATAAACGAGAGCAAATTAGCGGAAAGATACGATACTCAAAATATTGTCACTAACAAGAAGATATATTTTTGTATTTTATAAAATTTTAAAATTTTTACTAAGCATTTTTTCAGTCTCTTTTTTTATTTTTATAAAACATAAAAAGAGAGAAAACATTACGCAAAGTATAAAATAAACGAGAGTAAAGTAGCGGAATGATATGATACCCAAAACATTGGAAAAAATAAAATTAAGAAAAAATAACCAAAAAATACAGAAAATGGTACTTCACTAATGAAAACAGCAAAAAACAAAAAAATTAGGCAAGGAAACCCAAAAACGTAATTTTAAGTGAATTTATAAGTTGATGTCGTCACCTGGTATATCTTTGACGATGACTTACGGGAAGAGGTAAAAAAAAGCTGAACCGAATGTAACTTATTGTTACAATCATCAATAAGAATCTAACTTTAGAAGGATATTTATTTTTTTATAGGAAAAAAAACCTCTTTTCACATTTCATTTAATATTTGACCTTTTCTGTATACATTTTAAAAATAACATAAAATATTTACAGTTAGCGTAAAATATAGAAATCTACTTAGCCGCAAAATAATCTTTAATATATAAATTAGAAACTCATTTTCATATAAAATAGAAACTTCTTTTAATATTTTATTCTGTGGAGAAATATACACTAATAAAAGTAATACATTTCATTTTATGACTTTAAATATGCTATCGTTTTAAAACTTAATAATACTTTCCTTAAATTTCTAAATTTTTATGTCCTTATAATTTTAGTTTGCTGGAGAAATTACATATTTTACTTTAACTTGATATAAAAGTTTCTGATACAGATATTTTTAAACTTTAATCTTGCGAATAATTGAATTTATTTTTAGTGCATACTTTTGTGTTCTTTTAAAAATACTTCAAAGGGCAACAGAAAGTAATTTTTAAAAGCTAATGTATTATCAAATAAAAAATCCATCTAAATTACGCAATCTTTTTTATTTATGTTGAACATATAAAGTTTTTCATAAGGAAATTTATATTTAGATGGTTCGATGACCTTTTAAAATTTTATGCATTCTTATACGAAATAGACATCTACATTGAACAGTTCCTATGATAACTATGAGCTAAATATCTATCGAGGGGTGTTGCAAGTTCGGAAATAATCAGGGGTTTGGGTAGAATAGGGTCGGTGATTACATACAGAAATTATAACTAATTTTAAAGTAATCAATTAAGTAGTTGATACAAATATTACAGCATAAAGATGGATCACTGTAGTTCACAGTAGCTTGTTTGTTAAAGCGTTCAACTGCAGATCGGTACGAATCCTAATCAGTGCATTTTATCCGAAGACTGGAATTTTAATTTAAAATAATGTTATCTATTATTTCTCCAAAATCTGGATTATTCCAAAACTTTCTTACGAGCTAGATGCTTCTCAAATATTATGTTTGCATATAAAAGCTGTGTCCCACCATTTGGGTTCAGTTCTCTGTTATGTTCTCGAACGAGTTGCTTCTGTTCTAATAAATCCAATTGTAACACCTGATTATATCGTTATTTAGATCTTTGTAGCAATATTCTACGCAAGGCGAAGTGTTCGATAAGAAGTAAGAAATGGATGGACAATAGATTTACTAAGTAATTATGTAATTTACTAAATGCTGTAATGTTGTAAAGCTTTTATGGGAAGTGTAAAATACATTTTTATTTTTGTATATCGGAAGTAAAGCGCACTACTTCAACTATTTAGAATTTTACAAGAAAACATAATGTATATTTACGGATTTCTTTGATTAGGATTGTTTTTAGGAATAGATTTTTGGTCTTTGATACAAAAGTAATAAGGATGACATAATACGTGTAACCATAAATGTAATAATACACATAAGGAGCTTTCTACTCAAATGAACTTCTTTACCTTGAAACCACATAGGTTCATAGATTTTTTTCTGTATCTTTAAGGCGATGCTTTTTATCCCATAACAGAAGAAATGAACATTAAACCTTATGATGTAAGGTGCACGAACATGCAAAAATATCAACAGTTAAGGAAATGGATATATATAGCCCTATATACTTGGTGATATATGTCAAAGAAGATAATATTACGAAATGCTACATATTTATGAATTTATAAAATTGCAAAAATTATTAAAACTTATAATATATCGTATATAAATTTATATTCCTTATTCTTTAAATAAACTAAAGAAAACTCTCCTGTTATAAAGCCCACGTGGGACCTTAGTATAATTCATAACCACGGGTTCTGGGCTGCGAAACATATATCCTGGTTAAGTGGTCAACCATAAGCATAACCCTAGTGTTTAGTTCCCAAGGAGTGTCAGAGTGCAGCTGTGTTTAGGTTTGCGAAACTGATTTGCTCGCCGTACTCACACGTTGTGGGTTGAATGCCCAAGTTTTTTTTCGCAATTCCAAGAAGCGTGTGGTGTGGCCAGAGGAAATAAGTGCACTTAAACTTCACCAAGTTTTAGAGAATTGTGATTGGTCTCCAGGAGGCGATTCAGGACCATCCTTGTTGCCCCGGTCCTTCTGGGCAGAGCCGGAAAAGGACGAAGTGTAAAAAGGACAATAGAACAACGAACAGGATAATGGAAAAAGTGTAGGGTTGCCCGAGACGAAAGAAGGAAGGAAAATAATGCAGCGTTCTCTTGGACATTGAAAATGTTTTTTGGAGGCGTAGCACGTGGAGTGCTCCTTTTACTTTTTACTTTTTATACATATTTTTTTATTTTTGCATATTTTCTTGTCGTTTCTTCTAATTTTGAGCATTATAATATAGAACAGTGGTACTATACTATTATTAAAAGCAATGTAAAACAACTTGGGGTTATCAATGTCTTCGAAATGACAATGCAATGTACTACATCACAACATACTTGGTTCTCTGTTTTTCTACCCACTTATGGCACGACAGTCTGAGTCAAACTTGTCCAACCCAAGGTCAAACCTCGTACATTTGTCTACTTACATTGCTATTTCATAACAAGAATTTCTTTATCAACAGTAACAATGTACACATGTAATTGCTTCTTAAAGTTAGTCAAACTAGCCATCGATGTAGGTATATTCTTTAAATTAAAAATAAAAACGTTGGTAAAGATAGCTGATTAAAGAAAAATCAGGAAAATAAAATATATTTTAAATAGGATCAATGTACCAGAAAATAAACTTTGAAAGGTGATAAAACAGTTCCTCTCTTAATTATAGAGGATACTTGTATTCGAAGATCTTCAGAGAACAAGTAAGCCCACATTTATACGTTGGATAATACAAAGAGATTTAGAAAGAACTATTTTCATAGGATATTGATATTTTAAAATTTCCCACTTTTTATATGAAGGAATTGGAAAATAGCGAATATGTTTTGTCTTTTAAATATCAATCTTTCTATCAATATATATATACATATATATACAGAGAGAAAGAAAAGAGCAAATCAAAAGAAAAATAAGAGTTAAAACGAAAAATTCGATACAGAAAAAAAATCAATTTTTATCGATTTAATATCTTTTGCAAAGAGCTGACAGCCGATAACCATTTTGAAAAGAATTCAATTTGGTGTATTTTCCCCAAATTTGGTAAACAACAAAAGTGTTCTGGAAAGTGTTTCTGCAGAAAACAATGACACTATTTTGTATTCTGTTCTACGTAGGGTTAAGAGAGGAAAACACACGAGGCTTCGCTTTCAAAAATATTAATATCCAAACAGTTTATATTTTTCGACACAGAAACAATTTTCTTATTGTTTCACCTAAAGTAAAACAATATTTGGATCTATTTGTGAAATATTCCTTTAATGCGGAGTTTTGTTTTTAACTTATTATATCTGAAAAACATAACTGTGAAAAGTTGCAGTATATGTTTTTAAACACATATTCCTGTACGTAAATATAAACATGGAAGAATCTAGAAATGTTTGTTGCATATCAACAACAATGTTTAAGAGAAACACGTTAGTTTAGTTTTCTGAAAATAGTAAAAACCAAAGATATATTTTGCATTACGTTGTTTCATGTTTTCTTTACTTTTAAATTAAATATTATAAATCCTTGTTAAATAATGTATTCTCTCGAAATATTACTATTTTTATTATTTTATTCAGTCGCGAAAATTAATTATAATATCAAAACATATGTTATGTGTTGATCATTAAAATTTTTTCTAATTACAAGTGAGATAATTATTAATTACTGCCTGTGTTTTTCCTTTTTTTGAATTACCATAACATAGTGTATTAACTTCACATTCATGTTTCAAAGCTTTGCACCTATGATAATCTTGACTGTGCAAAACTCAGTATAGCTAAATTCACATTTGTGACTGTGTTCCTAAATGGAGTTGTTGATTCCATGTAGTTAAGAGAGTTAAAACATAAGGTACATCTTGTGATGAGGCTTTAGATCAGTAATATATTCACAAGAAGCTTGTAAATTTGTCATCACTTTGTATCTCTATTTTATATTTTTTCGTTTGCTGTAACAGATGTACTTAATTATTAAATAGCTTGGATATTTATGAGTCCCTAAGGGACATTCATTAAAGATATTTTTTTGTACTTTTAGAACCCATTATTTCTTACAACTATCCCGATGCTTGAAGAGCTTGATTATAAAATAAAAAAATCTATATGAAGAGATTCGAAGTCGAGACAAATGACAGAAAGTGTTCGTAGTCGAGACTATTCGACAAAGGGTGAAGTAAAAAATCAAGAAGGTGTTGGTCACTGAGAGAATGAAACTTCAGTGTATTTTTGGAGATTCCTGTCAAATAGTACCAAACACTGGAGGAATGACCAGAAAAAGATATAGATATCTCAAATATTACACACCATTTTCATATTATTTACATACATTTTGAAATTAAAATTTCTCTCTATTACAAAACAAAAAGTATTAAAAATTGTCAGAACTAATTTAGAAGATGTTGAAAACTTATTTTTTTGAAAATTAGCATCAGTCTGTACAACATGTATATATAATAAATTTAATTTTTTTGAATTTAGATCTGCAAGATAGATTTCATATTTATGTATCAGAGAGAACTGAAATTTAGTACAAAATATTTGTGACTACTGTAAGACCACAACAACGAGCCGAGTTGTTTTACTTCCATGAGAATTAAGATAGTTAAAACAGAAAACGGGTACATCTTAAGGTTCAGCTAATATATCAACATCAGAAACCTGATAGAAATGTGATGACCATAAGCGAAACGCTGTCCACTTTCCCATATAAAATTCGAATTCAGTATTTTTGTGGTTTGGCACCAGGACAATTACTCAAATAGCAAAATAAGTGTTTAATATATGATTGCGGGAAGGAACTCCCGTCAGAATGGAAATGGAGAAACACGCATATATTTTGAACCACATTGTGAAATCAGTAAACGTCAAAGCGTTGTAGAGTCAATAAGCCATAATGGGCGTAAGCGGACAATGGTTATAGAGAACACGTATGATTCAAACACAGTATGGTTTATAGAAACTAAAGCGAGGAATCACTATACCCAATCAAATGAGTCAAATTGAGTCAACCCGGAAAAATACTCTTACGTCACTGAGTATTAACAAGAAATTTGCATTTTTTCGGACATATATATTACATTTTTAAACAAATTTTCAAATCTCTGATAAAAAAAAATTAACAGTTAAATATATTACATAATATACATTACATAACATACTTTAATTACATAGCATGCATTACTAAAAAACTACTGTAGTTAAATAATATCCATTACTAAGCTGATAGTATACATCACAAATGCCGTCAAAATGTAAATGACTTCAAAATACTTTTAGATACTTATATAATATAATTACACAAAAAGAACTTATTTAACTTAAATATGTCGACCATATTTGGTGCTTGGCGAGGTTTACTCGAAATTAAAAGTAGAAAGAGGATTTCACCAAATAACAGGAAAGAAACATTTTTACAGAATAGAACAAAGATATTTAATAATTAAATATATAACATCAATTAATTTTTAAATATATATAATTACAACACAAATATATATAACATTATATATATATATATATATTTATATATATATATATATATATATATATATACACACAATGTCTAAATTTCTAGGACAGCCGATAGAATATCTAATAGGTATTATATATTGGAAGATCAGATGTATATATATATATATATATTATATATATATATATATATATATATATATATATTATATATATATATATATATATATATATATATATCTCTGTGTGTGTGTGCACCGTCATTATTACAGCATAGTTAATATTGTGTATTACGTGTATGTTTTATATTTCACCGGACTATAAGAAATCTAAATGCGAGTGAATATATAAAAGGAAAAAAATGTATAAAATTTCTTAAGACTAGAAAACACTCTTATAAATTACTAAATAGGTTAAATTATATCAATTCTTAAACCTTTTATAGAATTTACTTCTTAGAAAGATAATTATATATTTGTGTGTGTGTTATATTATAAACATTATCTACTACCGCGTTAAAACAGAAAATTCGATACTTAGTTGTTTTGATACTTACTCTATCCTTAGGGGAAGTAAATAAATCTATTTTTCTTTTGTAGCGAAGGATTCCCAGTAAAATTAATTTGTCTGTTATATAACTATAGCTGTTTTGTAGCGATTTAATTTCGTTTTCTGGAAGTTAATTTTATTTTTACCATGGCTTCTTACCAATGCAATCATATCCATTTAAATATGAGATGATTCTTCTATTAAGTCTTGAAGCACGTATATGTTACCGGTATCCTATCTTTTGATATAAATACTAAGAAAAAATATTACACGCGCTTCCAGGAAAATTAATTACCATCTATACGAGATATGCATAATAACATTTCCGCTTTCTATTAGAGAAATAGCTGGCCCGCCAAGCATTAATAATTGTTTTGAAATGTAATTGAAAATTGCTTATTCATGTACCGTATGGGAAGTCGTTGAATATATATTTATATCTCCCGTATTAAGTAGCAATGCAGATCCAAACATTTTCAAACGCATATATTATATAAATCAGGATTAACCAGTTGAATTTCTAAGCAATTGTTTTGTTTCTTTTGGTGGTATTTGTGCATTTTAGGAATCCCTGATGAGAGAAAATATATGATATTCATTTTCAACTCATTTATACTTAATCACTGAACTACGTTCAATAAGTTTGTTTGTTTCATATTCAAGTAATATTTGTGGATAACAAAATTGAATTTTTTCATATTCTAACATAATAGGTTTTCTGTGAAAATTATATGCGTAATTTGACTTCATTTATTAAATATTGCGTGTAAGGATTCAAAAGAATTTTTGAATGTCAGGATTTAAACCATGTTTAAAGTCTATTAGAGAAGCATTTATAAAAGGTTAAACATTAAAATAATATAAATTAAGAATATAAATAATATAGAGAAATATATAAAGGATAAACATTTCAATATGCAAGTTATGCAAAAATACTTCTGTTATACTTTATATATATAACAACAAATATATATATATATATATATATATATATATATATATATATATATATGTATATATATATATATATATATATATATATATATATATATATATATATATATATAATGAGACGGACTTCTCGATGGGTGGTTGCAGTCATGGCCATAAAAATAATACCGTTTCAGCTAAAGACCTTTATTAAGATAACGTTGAAGGACGGGTTTCCACTTCATCATAGGGACAGGACAAACTGAATGGTCAGCTAGCATGAAGTTCTATGTAGAAGACCCTCAAAAACCTGGGTGAACATCAGTGGGAAAATATCTCCTACAGCGTATATCTCCTTTATATATATATATATATATATATATATATATATATATATATATATATATATATATATATATATATATATATATATATATATATATATATATATATATATATATATATATATATATATATATATATATATATATATATATATATATATATATATATATATATATATATATATATATATATATATATATATATATATATATATATATATATATATATATATATATATATATATATATATATATATATATTATATATATATATATATATATATATATATATATATATATATATATATATATATATATATATATATATATATATATTTTCGTCAGTTTTTGCTCTGTCAATAACTAAATTTGTTTTGTCAAGCTTTAGGAGGAATTATTTTAACCTTTTCACCCCCAAATTAACAAATTTTGAAATTTTTCCTTGAAATTGATAGATATGGGTAGAAATACATAAATTAAGAGTATTTTAAAAGCATTATGAAATTTTTTTAACTGCAACTATGTTTTTTAAGCCGTCCTCATTTGATGACGCTGGGGGTTCGTATATAAAAATGTGAACATTTTAAAAATGATTTTTTTTTACACAAAATTATACAGTTTTAATGTATAGATCAAATAATACGCACAATAACGTTAAAAATTAAAATTTAGTTTTATACATACAAAAAAACTTTCTATTTTACATTTTTAAGGTTGAATTTTTGTGTGAAAAAGAGGAAAACATTGAATACATAATGTTGCATTGCATTTCATACGATATGTTCTCGGTTTTGAAGAACAGTTATCATGTTGGCAACGTCTTTGTTTCCCCCTCTTGCTAATAACGCGCTGAATGTTGTCGATATTTACGTCAGGAAGCACTGGGATCTGAATGTTAGCTGCCTTTGTGCTGGTCTTCCTGGCATTGCTTTTGAATCGGCTCCCTTTTTCAAATAGGTTACTGCAATATATCTTATTATTAGTTTATATTATTAGTTTCTGCTATCAAAGTATCAGAATTTCTCTTGAAAGAATTTTACAAAGTCCCAAATGAGTAAGCCGGAGTTTCATTTGTCCATACAACTCACGCTTCTCTTTTACTTTTACTTGAATTCTTTTCCTTTTTTTCATCCAAAATAATACCATTATTATGAGGTATTCTGGCATTATCTGGGCCATCCTTATTATCTGGTATTGTAATTTCTAATGTATCTGCAACGTCTGATACCACAGGAGTAGCCAAATTATCATCATCAAATTTTTCTTCATCTGTTAAATCATCCACATCAGGAGGCATTGCTATAATGTCTGCCTCTATTTCTTCAGAAAAAACATAAGGTGCTGCATCTTCTAAGGTTTTAACTATTTTATTTCTACTCATTTTTTAGTTTTTATGCATAGATTATCTGCAAAATTGTAAAAAACATTTGAGAAAAAATTTGAATACTGAATACGAATTATAACCAAACGCCCAGCGTCCTCAAAGGATGACGGACAAATTATCCTGATAACTACGAACACATTAACAACTCTAAATAATAATAAACATTCTAATGGCCACAAATGAACTATCTAGATTACACTTATACTAAATTAAAAGAATTTACCTCATAAATTATTTGCCAAACCACACTATAGAAAATGTCTGGTGTGAGTATCAAACAAGCGGGAAATTCTACTGCATCTATCCATCATTTTTTTTACTTAATTACAAAGAAATATCATATATGATACTGTATAATGCTTTTATTTATCAGAACTGTTGGTAAATAAAAGAATATGTTTTCACTTAATACACGGAAATGCGGTTTTTTACAGCATCATCATATGAAGACACTGGGCGCTAATGGGTTAATTACATGCATCCCAGCGACAGTGGACGAGCATACCTGTCCCAGTACAGTAGGCAGGCAGGTCCCAAGCTAAAGCGCACAAGAAAGTGGGTGCGCTTACAAACACGTTGAATGCTACGGCAATTTTCAGAAATCTGGCCAAAAATGACAATTTGATTTAATCACATTATATTATTCTTGGAATAATTATATTTTTGTTCGTTTTTTAATAAATTTTCTGTTCATGCAAGCCAGCATTGATTTTTTGTTTATTTCCCAGAACCCATCTATCGATATTAGCACTAATATACTACGAGTTTATTCGTGGCTGCACAAAAATGGCAAGTAAACACTGTACGAGATAACTCGTAATTGGCGTCTTATAAAAGAATGCAATCTACGAGTTACTCGTAGTTGGCAGTCAACATGTGAATAGTATTGTTGCATGACAGAAACAATCAACTGTGTAGCAACAGTCATTTGCAGATTCCTGTGTAAATGAAATTAATTTATGTATATTTTGTAGACTTGGGACATGATGTCATACTACATACCTGGAAGGTGTTTTCCCCCCGGTTAAGAAATCACTCCCGGTAAAGATTACTTAGTGGCGTCAAACCTCCACATCAGTTGAGATAATTCTTCTAACCCACTTCACCGGGCGGTATGTTAAACTGCCGATAGCACGTGACTGTTATGTAGATTAGCAAGTGAAGACTATTTAAGCCACCGGCAAATGCGAGCCATGATGCTCCATGTAAGAGGCCATGTAAGGGATGTCCGTTCTGTAAGCCGTTTTATATGTAGGTAGCAAGTTGCTACCAAGTAGTGTACAGTTCTTAATGTTTATGTATAGTAATATTATTTTTAATAAACGAGAGTCAGCCTCTGGCATTTCGAGTGTTTTTCTTCCAGAGAACTTCATCTACTGCATACCTGCTATTGATATGGCGTAGTATTCTTACAGGACATGATAGTACAAAATCTTAATATAATTAATTTTACTAAATAAAAAATTAGCATCCTAGTAAATATGGAACTCGATGATACAAAAGATAAATATAATTATGGTATTAAAAAATAAATTAGTATTCCTGTAAATAGTTTATTTGTCGTATTTCATTAAATTTAATTTCAACTTATTTAATTATTTTATTATATTTAATAATCATTTCTCTCTATTAAGCATTCTTTTCTATGTTCGAATATTTTAATATTTTATTACTTGACAACGGAGCTCTGCTTATGAATTTCAATTGAGAAAACGGTATCTCCCTTGAGGATTCATTAAAACTATTGCTTTAATTTACATGAAAATAAAGCAATGTATGAACTTATAAGACATATTTATTTCCCGACTTATTATAAGATATTAGCAATATTTAAGATTAAAAACACATATTTCACGTTACAACAGTTAAATACTACTTTAAAAATGAGAATTTTTAATACTGTTTATCAGTTCTATAGCATCAATTTTAACTGAGATCTCCATAATAGGAATTTTTAGATAGAAAAAAAAAACAATTTGACGTTTTTAACTTCATTTGTAGTAATTAATTTCCCTAGCTCAAAAATCAATTAGATTCATTTAAATTACTTGTCACCAGAAATGCAGTGTAATAATGGCAATTAAAACGGAGAAATAAAACTTAAATTAAGACTTAAAAATACTAACTGAAATTATTCTGTTCATTTGATCCAATATTTTATTCGTTAGTAACATTCCAAATGCACGCGCATTCCGAAATGTTTTATAAAACGTCAAAGATTTTTATTCGCCGAATAATTAATTCTTCATTATTTGTCAAAAATAAAGAGGCTTGGATCGCAGTTAATCACACTCGAGGATATAAATAACAGCTAATATATTCGAAAATTAACTTCTAAAATTTGTTTACTAGAAGTTGAACTGCCTAAAGGGACACAAAATTCATTAAAACGAAACTGTCATTAAAGTCGCTATTTACTGCAACCAGTACCCAAGAAATTTAATTAACCCTTTCCTAATAATATTTTTTATCTTGAAATATTCCTCGTACATTCTATACTTTTGCATATTAAAAGACAAGAAGCACGGTTTGTTACATAAACATGATATATATATATATATATATATATATATATATATATATATATATATATATATATATATATATATATCCTTCTTCGCAATCAGAGTAGAGAATTACAAAATTTAAAAGAAATATTTCTTACTTGCTGTAAAATCTCATATGGTTAATTATTTTAAAATTCTTCGCATCGTAATTAATTGTGTAGAAATTAGATGCATCCAAGTACATTTCTTTCGTTCTAATAGTGTAAGTTTTAAATTTCTTGTCATTTAATTTAATTGAAGAAATCAACTTAAACACAAATCTTCAATATTTAACAAATTATTTTAAAAATATGTGCAGTATGCTTAGAAATTATAATATGAATACATAGTTTATGTTTTTATGATAATTACTATCAAATACGTAAATGGCAAATACTTATTAATTGTTGTATGTTATTATAAAAGGATTTTAAACGGATAAAATCTCCAGAAAGATTATGAATAGTTTACCAAAAACTTATAAAAAAAACATCGGGTTGATTTAAAAATTCTAGTTTTTTTATATTAAATTAAAGCAAGTTTTCATGAATTTAGTTTCTTTTTGTTTCGATAGAGACTTTTTTATTTATCTATAGGGAATTTTTAATTTAGAATATTTTTGCTTGACAAATATGTTTTTATTTTTATGTAATCAATAAAATTCTGTAAAATAAATTTAATTAATGAAAATCAAATCAAATTTTGAATTTCAATATCATCAAAATTTTAAAGTTTCAAATACTTTTGGAGATCGTGGGTTCAAATCCCACAGTGGCATGGATGTTCGTAGCCGTTCGGAATCGGCTTTTTGCTGTAGGTCTCGGTCTCATTAACCTTCGTGTTGCAAAAAGTAGTGCGTAGCACTCCAAACCAAACCAAATCAAATACTTTTTCAAAATGAGGTCAGCGAAATAAGTTGAGGAAAATTATCTCTATGTTCTTTAACTTTTAAATTAAATCGAGGATTTGGAAAGTTATTGCCAAACTGTGCCCGATATATATTAATCATAACTTTGATAAAGTAGGTTTATGTTTGAGTACATTACTTCGAATTTACACAGGATATATTTAGAAATGGAACATTCGTGATTTTCAAGACTATGAACCATTTCTGTTGCAAGCCGCCAAAACAAATATTACTGGCACTGCCCAATATTTTTAGCAAAGATTTTATTAAAAAACAAAATCATTAAAGAAATGTTACAATTTCAGAAAAATCATCCAGAAATAAATATATCATAACTCATTACTATTCCCACCATATCATTTCTCTCTTACTATTTTTAGATTGTCATTTAATAGGAAGTCATTCAAATGTAAATAATTCAAGCATTCATCTTTAAATGCTCGTGGATTCATTCAAGCTCATTCGCAATGAAGTAGGTCATTTTTAGATATTTTTATATTTCTTTAAAGATTTATTATTCTATGTATAATCTCTGTATGCAGTCAAGTCTGCTATAACACGATTAATTTAATCTGCGTTACATAAACATCCTATTATTTTAAACTCATTATTAAATCAAATCAAAAAAATGCGTTCCATTTAAACCGTGCAATGAAAAACAAAATTAAAACAAATAAGATTAGTTTATGTGCATCATATGGAAACCACGACATTTTTACACAATATATGAAATTTATAACACATTTAAATGCATCTGTATTGCGTTATATAGAATAGCTCATATAGCTAACCTTTACATAAATATACGTATATCATCACTGCATTCTCAACATATAAGTTGTGGCTGACACTATTATTGCATATAATTTTATAATACAAATGACAAATATTATATAGATTTTTATATTATTTGATATTAGATTTATTAAATATGTTCTTTCAGTGAGTGGTTACTTATTTTTATTAGAACTTCTTTTCACAAATTTATGTGTAAAGCATTTTATTGTTGGAGCATTCTATAGGTAGATCAATTCTTCTCCTCATGAAAAGATAACACATATGGTAACCAGGTTTTACGTGGTATATGAAACCACATCTTCCAACTTAGTATACAAAAGCTCCAATCACTATATATACTTCGCGGATAATATTGAATTGTTTTATCAGGTATGATACGTAACTGGAATTAGATAGCTATAATTGGTAATACCCCATAAAGTCAAATAAAAAAATTCAATACATGATAAAAGTACAGCCATAAAAACATTTTTAAGCCATTTATAATTTCTTGGAAACTCTTGAACGAAAAACGCGTTATAAGGACGCTGCGTTATAGGAAAAGTGTCGTGACGTGGAAACGGTATAAATAATTCACACTTTTGAATGCTTGGTTGCAATTCGTATCGCTTGAAATTTCTCCGGAATAAAATAACAATTTCTCGCTTTTCATTAGATTTAATGCTGTTTAACTACCATGTAATTATATAGCAGTTTATAGAAGAGCAACTTGAATGTGGTTTAGAATTTATTCCGATTTTAATAATCATCAAAAGGTAAATTTCAATGTGTTATGGTGTAGTACATTGTTGTTGTTACTTCAAATCCATTCATAACCCAAGTTTACCTTATATCGTCTTTAATATTAATTATAGTAAAATGTCACTGATCTATATTACAATATTCAAATATAGAACAAAAGATAAGGAAATATATAAAAAAAATAGAAAGTGAAAGAAGCAATCCACGTGCTACACCTGAAAGAAAAAACTGTGAAAGTCCAAGAGCAAGCTGTTTTATTTTCTTTCTTCTGAACTACTCCAGCAACTCTATACTTTATCCATTATTCTGTGCTGATGCGTACGTTGTTCCATTGTCCTGTGCACAATGCGTCCTTTCCCGGCTCTCTCCAGATTGACCGGGACTCCAAGCATGGTCCTCAATCGCCTCCTGGCGACCTATCATAGCTCTCCAAACTTGGTGAAGTTTAAGTGCAGTCGTTTCCACTGTCCACACCATAAGCCTCCTGGAGTCATGAAAAAAATACTTTAGCATGCATTACACAATGTGTGAATGAGGCCAGCAGATCAGTTTCGCAAAACTTATGTAAAACATAGCTACACTCTCACACAATGAACAACCAAAAATTAAATGGCTTTTAATTGGCGATTAAATGAGATCAACAATTAAAGGGAGAAATGTTATATCTTACAAACAAAGTAAATAGTCAAATAAAATATGATGTGTTTTTGTTTCAAATTTGCGTACCAATAGTGCTACATTACCTCCGATTGGCAAATGTTTACCAACAAAGATAATACGTTTGAAGTCCACAAAAAACCAGTTATGATAGTTTCAAAATTCGTTTTAAAATATCAGATTTAGATAATGCTGTATTCTACACCTTTGATGCTTAATGGCGAATTGTTCCAAATTTGAAACTTATCATACAGTAATAATTGTTCCTTAAAAGAGAAATGAGAAAAAACGTTTTAGTGGGTAATGCAGCCCAAATAATAAATTTAAAAAGTGTAGTTATTTTATACGCAAATAGATGTTTTAGATAACCACAATTTATTTTGTCCAAGAAACTACTGAAGAGAAATTGAGATTTATCTGTAAACCAGATTTTATCAATATCGAAAGCATCATATCAATCATTGTGAGGAAGTATATCTTTTGTGAAATCTTCTCTCTGTGGCATAGCTTAAATGGGAATGACTTGGTGACATGAAATGTTGAATAGAAACATGCTTAAGTTCATCACCTGCTGGACCTCTTTCTTTAATCATGAGGTTTATATTGCATTGTTTTGGATGGATATACTCCGATCTTGTCAAATTATCAAAATTGTAGTGATATTATCAGAAGTAAATAAAACTGCTGAGAGCTAATAATCCACATTATTTTATACCCACGTATCCTGTACAATATTTTTTTATAGAATCAATATATTTTAAAACTTCAAGTTGAAATTGAAGATTGCACTTTGTTATCTATTTATTGTTATTAAATTTGCTATATAAAAGTTTAAGAAAACCACGGTATTACTGACTTAACAGTGTATATGTCAGAAAACTAAGTTGTTCAGGTTTCAGATTGCTCATTAACGGAATATATACAAGGTGTCCCAACATGACCGAATAAACTCTGAACAACCTAGTTTGTTCTTTAGAATATATAATTTAAAGACCTGTATCTCTACTACCCGTAATATTCGAGAAAAATGCAAAAGAATACCCATGGAGTCATATTCGGTTTTAAAAAAAAGCTTTCTTTGAAACATGAACATTGTTACAAGCAAGGAATCTTCTTTTATGACCACCGAGATCTCCAGATGTGACATTTTTTGATTTCTTCTTGTCAATTTCATTGGAAGAAATTGATTTATCTAACCACAGTTGATTCAGAAATAGACTCAGTTACTGGTCTCCACAATGAGTGGACTCTAGTGTACACTACGAGGATGAAAGTGTAGATTTCAATTACTATACGATGCGGGCATACCTGCCTTCATAGGTGCGGCGTACATTTCTAACATCTTACTATTTGTAATTATCCAACTATCTATATTCGTGTTTCACATAAAGAAAGTTCTTTATTCATACACCAGTTATGACGCCATACAATTTCTCTTGCATTTTTCTCGAAAACGGATTGTAGTAACACAGATCATTGGGCATTTTTATTTGTATTCCATACAACAAATCAGGTTCTTAAAAATTTATCTTCCTTATTTTGACACCATGTGTACAACGAACATTTCTACAGGTTAAAACATTTCATTTTTCTTTTTTCAAATGTGTACAGATTTTTACAGTTTCTAAAATAAACATATTTTATTCACTTTTATATTGACAATTTTTAGTAATTTATTTTATTTAGAAATCAGGAAATTCGTTGGTAAACACCCTGGATATAAAATCTTTGAGGCATCTGATTCAGTTAAGTACCAATAAGGAAAAATCCATTATCAATTTGAAGTGCGATATAAAATATTAAATACTAGAACAGATATCTTGATTGACCGTTTGGTCATCTACTACTTCTTAACAGAGCTTTCAAGAAAGGAATTTAACGAAACCAATCTGGAGAATTTATGAAGTAAGGTGTTTTCCCAGATATTGAAGAGATTAAAAAGAGATAAAGTGCCTGAACTTACTTTCAGTCTTTTATCTTCAGTTACATTTCTCTGTTTCGAAATTTACTTTTGTCTTTATTATTTGTCATTGAAATAAATTTTCTCTGTTATTTTTTAATGCATACAGTTTTTTAGACGAAATATTGTTTGATTAAACATTTTTGGTAAGGAAATTAAACCACATATATATGATATCTCAGTAAATAGAGCGTATTTCTAAAAGTGATATATATATATATATATATATATATATATATATATATATATATATATATATATATATATATATAATATATATATAATTATTTATGTATTTTATTTATTTATATATTTCTTGCCTGTATTAAACAGACTTACAGTTAAACCCAATTTTGGGACAATATCAAAATTTATTTTCTTAAGAGTTTCCGCTGTATTTTAAAGGTTAAATTTTTATAAGTAAAAAATGTAGAAAATATTTCTTTCTTAATATTTTACAGAAATGTATTGAATACCACATATTTAAAAATAAAAGTATGAGGGGAAATATATTAATATAATTATAATTTTATATATTTACCATTGAGATAGATATATTTATGTTAGATTTTTGTTAGATTTTATTGAAACATTATGCACAAATATTTGTAAGACAGTTTTTTCATAATTCTATTGTTTTTTGTAAAACAAATGTTGAAAATTGTGGTTTTCTAAAAACAATCTTTAAAATTTATTTTGGAATTTAAATTTTTTGTCTAATATTACTTAAGTTCAATGTCATGTGCATCATCAAGTATTCATATGTATAATTTATTTTGAGATGTGAACATTACCCTAAGATATTTTTCTATCAAAACAGCAATGACTTTACATTTTGGTTGCAATTTCGTTTAAAAGGATATAAAACAATTTCAAACAACTTTTTCTGTATGATATATGCTGAAATCATTTCACTTTAAGGATACAATAATTAAATATTTTAATTTTCTTTCTTTATGCATGGAAGTACAAAATCAGGAAAACCCAAAACTTCCATACTACCTTCCTTTTATCCTCTCTCAAGTTCTAACTTTCTTTCATTATTTCCAAAAGTGACTTATCAAATTCCAATGAAAATTTTAGTCAAACTTTTATCAGCAAAAATCTTTAATACAAACGTAATTGGTATTCGTGTATTAGGTCATCTATCTAACATAAGTGTTATTCTTAATTTTAGTCACATTATCATTAGCAAAAATCTTTAGTAAAAACGTAATCGGTATTTGTGTATTAACCCATCTATCTAACATAGGTGTTATCCTTAATTTTAGTCAAATATTTATTAGCAAAAATCTTTAGTTCAAACGTAATCGGTATTTGAGCATTAGTCTGTCTATCTAACATAGGTTTTATCCTTAATTTTAGTCAAATTTTTATTAGTAAAATTCTTTACTATAAATGTAATCGGTATTTGTATATTAGCCCATCTATCTAACATAGGTGTTATCCTTAATTTTAGTCAAATTTTTATTAGCAAAAATCTTTAGTACTAAAGTAATCGGTATTTGTGTATTAGATCATCTAACATAGGTGTTATCCTTAATTTTAGTCAAATATTTATTAGCGAAAATCTTTAGTACAAGTGTAATAGGTATTTGTGTATTAGCTCATCCAACATAGGTATTATTTTTAATTTTAGTCAAATTTTAGTAGTAATAAAATATTTCCCTATACCATTAATTTAATAAATATTTTCAGTTAAAAAAACAGGGCATGACTAAATTGTTATGCCTTTTTAAATTACAAGAGGATAAATTAAATAGCTAATGAATAAATATTACAATCCCTTATCTAAATGGCAATTAGATTGTATAAAAAATCCAGAACACTCCTAACTTTTATGCTCAGGTTGTGACATGACGCAGTCGAACATAAAATGTCGTGTTTTTAGAGCAGGAAAACAGACAAGTTGCAGAATATTTTTAACAGTATCTTGATTGATTGCTTTAATTAACCTCTTAAAACGCATTCATGAATGTCACCGAAAGATTAATGACAAATATTTAACAAAGATACAAATGTGTAACCACGGGTAAAAATGCATGCCGCCGAAAAATTTATCAACAGATCAAAAAGTACGCTGGCAAATAATTTATTTACCCTGCCATGCGAAATAGCCAAGAGAGGCTAATATTTGCGTGTCTTGTTTTAAATCATGATTAATGAATATCGGTGAATTCCTGTTTCTTTTACATGCGTGGGTTATGCAGAAAAATTGTGTTTGTTTTGCTTGATGAAGAAATCAGATGCCTTCACTTCCCTCAATTTATTTTTAGGTTGAATTTATCATTTAACATCCAGTTTGATAGCAATGAAAGGAAACGGTACATTTATTTTTTAACAATTAATGCAAAACATGATAAATGATTTCCAGTAATCTGTAGCAAGTAAATTTTTATAAAGCTATAGAATTTAATAGGAATTAAGAAAAAAGTAAGAATTTACTATGTATTATAAACACATAAATTATCGTTATTTATATTGTTTTTTTTTTGTTTTATTAAAAGGTAATCAAAACTACCCTATCATTTACAAAAATAAAGTATTTTTCAGGTGAAATTCAATTCAGTCTAAATTTATTAATTTGCTTTATTATAATCGGGCTGATAAAATTCCAAACCTTAAGATTTTTCAACGTAATTTTTTGAATTACTTATTTGAAGATAGAGAATTAAAATTAATAAAGCAGATTTGACATAATTGTTTGATATATGGTTATAGAAAATAATTAAGGACAAGATGGATTAGCAAAATTCAAATATTATAAAACTTTTAATACCTTTTTGTAGTGTAATGGAATCCAGCATGTTGAAATAATTTTTTTAAGTATTTAAAACAATGTAGCTTTTAAATGTATTCATTGAGCAAAATATTTCCACTTGAAAGACATTCGTGTCAATTTTATTTTCAAAGAATAAGTTACAAAACATGTTAAGTTATTAATAAGAACTTGACATTTAATTATTTTTGTAAATACAAAAGAAGGAAACATACTTGAGACCTTTGTTAGAGACATATTTCCCTCCATGCATTTTTAAGATACTTTACAAAACACTCAGGTGATTTATTTTGCTAAAATTGCCGAGAAGAGTTATCTGATGAAAAAAATAAATCAATAACTTACCGCTCTCCATATTTTTGAGGTATTAAGGGAAAATTGGCCACTCCATAAAATATTATAAATCTTGTGGCGACTATATAAGTATCTGTTTATTAAAAATTTTGCAATCTTCTATAAATAAATATTCTTTGCAATAAATAAAGGATGTTAATGGCTTAACAAACGTCTACCTGTATTCTTTGAAAACCAGTGGGTTTATTTTGCGATTGAGAATCTTGAAGAATACGTGATTTTCCTGTGTTATTAAAACTTTTTCACAAATGGAAGGCATTGAGAAGCATTAGTGAAGGCATTAACTTGAAACAAATTTAAGAGGTGGGATATTTTTCACTAACCTCAATCATTTGGTTTTTCAACTCATAGATAGTGGCGTGTGAAATGGCCTTAATATTTTGATTGAAATGAAACTCATACACTCACTCACACACACACACACACACACAGACACACATATATATATATATATATATATATATATATATATATATATATATATATATTATATATATATATATATATATATATATATATATATATATATATATATACTATTACTATTACTAAGCTATTACTTGAAATCACATGGGTGATGTAACCTAAGCATTAAAACTCTATTTTTAGATATGGAACCGGAAGATTTTCTACTAGCCAACATTCGAGAACATTGTCTAGGGTTCCTTAAGAAAAATTATCGGGAAAATATAATCTTAAACCGAAAGTGATAAAAGTATTATTACACACATCTATATATATAATCTCAATTTTAATTTTCAGAATCAAAGATTATTTATAATTAAAGAATGAGAGATTAATCAATAATTGTAAATGATATCATCGTAGAATTTTAATTATCTGGCCATCTTAACCTCTTCCCATTTTTGATGTTCTGATTTGTCCTTACGGCATATGGGCAATCTCGTTTCCCTCTTGTTTGTACTGTTCCGCTTTTTTACTTTATTTTAGATTAAATTAATCGTATGTATATCGTAAAGACAGAAATAGCTGTCCACTGAATGGTAATTTGGTTTTTATTGAGAAAAATGTAAAATAATTGTAAATTTTTATATTTACAATTGTAAATGTAAATTCCCTCTTAAGCAGTAATCTTAATGAAAGGCAACCTGTAGGAAAAACACTATTATTTTCATTAAGATAAAAATCTATCCTAAATGCTAGCAATTATTAGAAATATTCTTTTAATAGCATTTTCTTATTAAAATTGTAAAATATTTAATGAAATGTAATAAAAAAGTGACTTTACTTTTCGAATTTCGGAAAAGAAGGGATTAAAGATTTTAGTGCCTATACAGATGTAAAGAAGAGATATTTTTTACAGCGAACTTTAATATAGAATGCAAAATTAATGAGTGGATTTATTTCTGTACAGTACACGTGTTTTTTAAGTTAAATGGTGACTCATGCAGGTAACCACGGTCTGCCATTCGATAATTTTATGGAGACCCCTGATGTGGCTATACGATTCTTAAAGAATTGTCCGCAGGGATCACATTATATATAAAACCATGCTCAGAAGGGATTCACACGGTGCAGTTAAAATAATAAAACTGGATCTAGACACAGGTTTTGGTTTAGTTTGGTTTGGAACGCTACGGTCTACTTTTTGCAACCCAAGGACTAATGAGACCGGGACATACTGCTTAAAGCAGATTCCGAATAGCTACGAACATCCATGCCAATGTGGGATTCGAACCCACGAACTGCGGTTCCGAAGACCAGCACCCTAACCATTCGGCCATCTTTCGGCTCTAGATGCATCCATTTATTTAAGATAGCATAATGAAAACAATAAATAAACATCAAGATAAACAAACATCAGCACCCTCGATGCAACCGAGCTTTGGTGCTACTGGCACACTGAATCTCTGACAGTCAGTCAACATATACAGATGTTTGACAGTCAGACAACATATACAGATATTTGCATATTTAGAAAGATGATACGTTGCCACAAATAAAACTACGATCATTATAAAACTTTACAAATATCAATACAGATGAATGAATTCATGTTACAATATGTGAAAATACATTACAATATATAAATTATATATAAGGAAATATTTACAACGAGTAAAACTTACGTCAACGGCCTTAATCAGAAATGATGCTTATGACGTCAATCTTCGGTAAATTGCGTGATCACCACAAATTTAATTACTTGATCTCAGAAATATGATATTCAAATTTCATCATTGACCTCTTATCGTTTTCTAGTATTACATTCACAGCTAGACGCACACACACGTGTGTGTAATTCCCTTTCGTATCAATTTCTTTGAACGTTAATTTGTTATTTATTTAAAGTAATCTGTCATCTCCAACGTAAACGTTATAAATGTATAGAAATTCTATAATTATACAGTCATTGGCAAATTTAAGGATAAATAGCCATCATCCATGTATTTTAAAAGAAACTCAAAGTCGATAATATGAATAAAAAAAATATATGAAATTTCAGCAACGGACATTTATATCTTTAACGGATATTTACTTCCGAATGGGATGCGTTACGCTTTTATCTGTGGAATACCCCCACCCATAGGAAAATCATTCGAAGACAATTTCTAAAACAAATGATGTTCCGAAAATATCTATTCATCTAAGAAAAAGATGATTATTGATTAAAGAGGAAACATTTTGCTCAAAAGCAATATCATTACTCTCAACATTTTTTTTTTTGCTTCTCCCGGTATCCACTAAAAGCTCAATACATGTATCAGGATCAAATTGAAACCATGGAAAATATCGATTTTTCCAGAAGCCTTATTTTATATTTTTTTTTCAAGTCATTCCGGAAAAAGTGAAATTTATTAAGTACATGATTGATATAGACGATTATTTACTTTTCATCTAAGATACCCTGTTTCTCGGAAAATATGTTTCTCATAGAGCTGGATTTCAACAAAGACAAAAAAAGAGCATTTAGCGGTGTCTTCAGATGATTAAACTGGAGAATTTGTTTCTGAATTATATTTTGTTAGAAAAATTGTTCGGTTTGTTTACAGAGAAAAACTATTTATACAGTTTCTACAAATTCATCACATCATTTTAAAATATAGTATAAATAAAGTATTGCTGATACATTATTAAATACTATAATTCGATAATTGGGTTGGTTTGTTTTGGAGCACTACGGTCTACTTTTTTGCAACACGATGGCTAATGAGACCAGGACCTACTGTTTAAAGTCAATTCCGAACGGCTATGAACATCCATGCCAGTGTGAGATTTAACCCACGAACTCCGGTTTTGAAGGCGAGCATCCTAACCATTCGAACATCCATTCGATAGCTGATATCTTAATAAATGCTAACATTTCTGTGAGTAGAAGTTAAATTGTTATATCCTATTTTTCATATTAAATCAAGAACCTCTTCTAACACTCTTCTCATTTATGTATACTTCTTTGCGATTAATATTTATATGTCTCAAAGAAATCTGCATACCAGGTCCTCGACCTGAAACATACGTTGTAGAGAAGTAATAAAGTGTTTATATTTAAAAAATTTGTTTTGAATATAAAACTATTTTAAGAAGAACTCCGACTATTTTAAGAAGAAAGTAAATTTCCCAATGTTTGGCAAATTTCACGATTTTAAATTTCATTTTCCTCCTTAAATATTTGTACACGATACACAAAGTATCGTGTACAAATGTTATCATTCGATAATTGCTATCTTAATAAATACTAACATTCCGATGAGCAGAAGTTAAAATGTTACATCATATTTTTCATATTAAATAAAGAACCTCTTCTAACACACTTCTAATTTTTGTATCATTCTTTGTGACTAATATTTATATAATATATATATATATTAATATTATAACAGAAATCTGCATACCAGCTTATCGGCGTGAAACATACGTTTTAGAGAAGTAATATAACATTTATATTTCAAAACTTTGTTTTGGATATAAAACCATACTCCCCCTATTTTGAGAAAAATATAAGGTTTGCCATTTTTGACGAATTTCGCTATTTTAAATGTAGTTTTTGTTAGAAGTTGCAGCCAAATAGGCACCTTCTCAACTTTCGGTGAATTCGGGAAATTTATTTTTGTTTTTTTTAAGTTAACTGGGGCAAGAGATTTTGCCACCATGCTAATTGCCATAATGTTTGATTGTGACTTCAACTCTCACTTGGCAAATACGAACTGTGTAATTTTGTGATTGGCTGAGTGGGAGAGAAAGTTGCATAAATATGTTAAATTGTATGCGATATCTGCTGCTGGATATATAAGAGGATTGTTGGATTATTTTTTGTACTTGTTCATTTTTTTCCCGGCAGGTAGGCGGACGTCGTAAAATATGTTATTATTTTAAGATTTAAAATAAATCTACTTTATTTCGTTTTTAAATAGTTTGTAATTTTTATATATGGAATTTCAGTTACTTTTCATCTACAGTTGTAACTTTATAGTACTCCTGGAAATCACTACCAGAACCTTGCTCTGCTCAAGTACCAGTATTGAGTTGTTCTTTTTAACACTGGTAACAACTTTCTTCTTTAAATTATTTGTACACGATACACAAAGTATGAGGATTAAATTTATTGAAAAGAATATGAGAAATAGACTTTATTCCGACAATCCTTTATATATTCAAATGAAATTTAAAAACAATACATAATTATCGCATACATAAATATATACATAAATTATTGCATACATAATTTTTGCTATTATTTGCAACAGAATTAAAGTGCAATATAATTAAAATTTTTTTATATTTAAATTAATAATAATTAATATATTATTTTAAATACTATAGCATATGCAATTTAATATTAATTACTAATTTTGTATATTTAACCGATGGCAGTAAAATATTAGTTGTGGATCATGGTACGGCCACTCTGCTATAAACTGTCAATGTTTTGCATCATCAATGCTAGAGTGGAACTTTGCAGAATTTTCTCTAATATATTAGAATTCCAAAATCTAGGTGTGAAAATAAACTATAGAATGACTTACAATGAGTAATAAATTACATTATTGTAAGGTTTATAGATTAACTTCACTTGACATACGGGGACACTTTGATACATAAACAGACTTTAAATTTGTAACAGTTAGTACTGGACTGGACAGTATTGTAATGAATTTAATCCGTAAAGTTTTGCAAGGCAAGGTTTTCGTTTAGATTAATTCAATTAATGTCAATACTTGTTAGATTAAGTTGTTTGACCAGATAGACGAGCTTTTCTAAGCGTTTAAACGTTCCATTTAAATGTATTGTAC
The DNA here is from genome assembly GCA_032207245.1 of Pardosa pseudoannulata. NCBI lineage: Eukaryota > Metazoa > Arthropoda > Arachnida > Araneae > Lycosidae > Pardosa > Pardosa pseudoannulata. The sequence continues at coordinate 177,354,794 of CM063508.1, read as the reverse complement.
AGGCACAATTGTTTGTAAACTGATTTGATACCTATCAAATTAGTATTCCTAACATTTTGTTTCATTTTATCCATTAAAGTATTGGTTTAATGACCTTAGATAAATAGCTGTTAAAGCTATTAATTTAGATTTATTACAATTATTCATTTTATACATACCTAATAAAGTATATAATTAGATTTAAAAATAAAACTTGCCTTAATATTATAGGTTTCATAAAGTAGGCTGGAACAACAAATTTTATTAACAGGAATTAAAATATTTTAACTGGTTTCATATTTACTAAGGTTATTAAAACTGAAAACGTAATTGTGTTAATGGATTTTGCATATATCCATATATTTATTGGCGTACGTACGTGCAAATTTGCAAATTTTAGCAGTTATAATACGATGTCATGAATTATTTAAAATATCTATATATTAGAGAGAGTGTCATACAAATGTACACTGTTTATTGTAGAGTTTGCCGTGTCCAAATATATATTCTCTCACACTGCCCTATGTCAGTATTAAAACCTCTTTCGACCATCCAGTGACATTATATGGATTTATAATGTAAAGTAACGTTGACGGTTAAAGATAGATGACCTTACATAAAATAATATTACATTTTGAAGCTAAAAAAATAATTTTGATAATTTTGATCTTATCAACCATAAACGCATTAAAGGATAAAAATTTAAACTTGTTTTAAGAACGCAAAAAAAGGGAAAAAATAAAACAACAACTTGAAAATAAAAAACCACACAAAAAAACGACACATTGTCATTAAAAAAAAGACAACCTAACACTTAAAATAATAGCAACAATAACTAAAGAAGAAACATTTAAAAGAAGCATGTATAATAATACAAATTACAAATATAAATGTATAATTTTACGATATATCAAGAATATACATATATATAAAACCTTCAAAAAAAAAAATATTAAGAAAATATAAAAATAATATATATTAAATATATATATATATATATAATAATATAACAATATATATAAATATAAAAATATATAATAAATAAAATAAACATATAATACAAATAATTTATATATATATATATATATATATATATAATATATAATAATATATAATATATATATATATATATATATATAATATATATATAATATATATAAAATAAATATATATATATATATATATATATATATATATATAAAATAAATATATAAAATATATAAAATAAAAACAATACAGATATAAAATAAAATAAATAATCTATATATATAATATATATAGATTAAAAATATATATAAAAGAAAATGAAATAAATAAAAAGAATATATATAAATAAAATAATAAACATAAATAAATAAAAAAAATAAATAAAAACAAAGAAAAAATAATATAAAAAAATATACACCACGAAAAACCAAAAATATATGTAAACATATAATTTTTAATGTTTTTTTTATTTTTGAATTTAATAAATAATGTATAAAATAACAATTAGTTTATGTTTTTTTCGTAATTAAAAAATTTAGACTAATTAAAAAATAAAATTTTTTTTGATATATGCACTTACTTTTGTGTTTTGTATTAAGTAGAGTCAATATAAAGTAAGAAAATATTTTTAAAGCAGAGTGCATGTTTTATTATATATAATATTAGTATGCTTTATAGTTGTATATTAAAAAATATTATAGAAATATTTAATTTTTAAAAATCTACATATAAATATATATATATATATTTATATATATATATTATATATATATATATATATATATATATATAAATATATATATATAATATATATATATATAGAAATAAATATATTACATATAATTAAAGAAATTTCTATATACATTTAATTTTTAATAGATTACAGAATATATATATTAATAAAATAATGTAATAATAGAAATATAAAAAAAATTAAAAATACATTATTTTTTTAGTGTTAAGATATCAAGTATACTTTAAATATTATTTTTTTAAAATGAAAATATTCTGTAATATTAGATTTGTTAGATATTTAATGTTATTTTCTTTACTTTCTCACTTAAAACAAACTTTCCTATCAACATACTTAGTTAATTTCGATAATTTTTTGAGTAAGAGTAAAAAACTTAAATTACTGTACTACGGATATTGTAATATTTATTATAATATTATAATCAATATTTATAAGAATTTGTGCATGTATATATATATATATATATATATATATATTATATATAAAATATATATATTTTGTGTGTGGTTTTGTGTGTGTGTTGTGTAAAAAATTTATACTTTAATCCTAAACTAAAACTACAAATTATAAAAAAAACCACAATCTGCAATTTCGTCATAGTCCGCTGCGTTAGAATAGTCTTATAAGTAAATGAAAAAAATTTTGCTGTGTGTTTGTGTGTGTAACATGCGAAAATTAATTCTGCCGGGTGCAATAAAAATTTTAGTCCCTGTTATTTTTATTTGCTCTTACATAATAAGATAAAAAATAATGAAAAAACAGTCGTACATTAAAATAGTCAAAAAACTTAAAATTTACGAAAAGGACTAGTTATCTATCAAAGGCAGAAGATTTATCCTGCCAGTCATTTATTTTAAAACACATTTATAACTAAGATTGCTTTGGATTAGTATATCCAAAGCAATCTTAACACATATATAATAAAATAACCCTTAAAATATATTTCCTTGGGGTTTTATAAAGTATATATATGTAAAGAGGTAAAAACGTTTTTAATGAATTAGTACTTTGATATTTGCATTAAAAAACTACAGCATTTAAAAGCTTAAGAATCATAAATCTGCCCCTGCTTGAATTTTAAATCATTGCAATGTCTTTTAATAAGTAATGATTTAAAATTTATCTCTTTTAAACTTGGAATTATACATTTTAATATATCAGATTCCGATTCCTTCATGTTATTAGTTATTTTTTTTATCATAAGTAAAGGAATCTGAATTTATGCAGGCCCACACATCAGCAAAAACTATACAAATATAATTTGGTTTAATATTTAAAATATGTATCCATTTGAATAGAAAAATAAACTATATTTTAACATCTATAAAAAATGCACAAACTAAATACGATAAAGCTTCCACAAATTATTCATCGCGCATATTTAAAGCCCGTATTTGAAATAAAATCTGCATTCGATTTTCTATTCAGCAGAAAAATTATTATTTATCTATAATATCGACCGGTTCATCGAAAACTAAAACAGACTAGAAAAATGTAACGGAATGGCTAGTTTAATTTTATCTTCTGAAAATTTTATTAAATACTTTTTTGATCTTATTATTCATAGGAAAATTATAATCAATATTTTTAACAGCTGCTCTGTTTACTTGCCGATTGCGTATTCAACATTACTTTATTTAAGGTCCTTTATAAAAAAAATTATATTTTAAGATCCTCGCGTCCATAACATATTTTCTAAATTTATATTTTCAGTGCTAATGAAGCTCTAACCAGTAATACACATCTGCCTGCAGATTTCTATTTTCTATATATACATATACATATACATATATATATATAATATATACATATACATATATATATATATATATATATATATATATATATATATATATATATATATATATATATATATATATATATATATATATATATATATATATAATATATATATATATATATATATATGTATATATATATATATATATATATATATATATATATATATATATATATATATATACATATATATAATATATATATATATAGTATATATATATATATATATATATATATATATATATATATATGTATGTATATATATTATATATATATATGTATGGTATATATACATTATATATATATGTATATATATATATACATATATATATATAATATATATATATTCATAATATATATATTATATATATATATATATACAGACATATATATATATTTAAATATTATAATATATATATACAGACATATATCACACACATATATATATATATATACATATATTAAAGATACTGATGTTTTTTGTTCTTATACTCTATATCTCCGAGATGCGCTGTAGCTTTTATAACTTAATTTTGGTTGAATATGTACAAAACACATAAGGAGTTATTCTGAAACATTAGGAGTGTAACAATGCATAGTAGACAACCTATTTACTCATACCTGTTTCCTCGATTCCTTTGGGCATGGTTATCAAATTGAAACAATAATATTTTATGAGGATTTCATTCATTATTAGGGAGTAATTAAGGTTTTTATACAAACAAACCCGGATTTGAAATGTTCAAATCCGCTGCGTTATAAAAAATGATAATTCCTTTTATTAAATTAAGTTTTTGGTAGACTGTACATATTACGTAGGCAAGAATTTTGAATAATGAATGAATAATTGTAAAGCATCCATTCATTTGAAATGTACAAATCCGCTACGTTATAAAAAATAATAATTCATTTTATTAAGTTTTAGGTAGACCATACATATTAAATAGGCAATAATTTTGGATAATGAATGAATGATTGGAAAGCATCCATTAATTTGAAATGTACAAATCCGCTACTTTATAAAAAATAATAATTCATTTTATTAAGTTTTTGGTAGACCATACATATTAAATAGGCAATAATTTTGGATAATGAATGAATGATTGGAAAGCATCCATTAATTTGAAATGTACAAATCCGCTACTTTATAAAAAATAATAATTCATTTTATTAAATTATTATAGGAATATAATCAGAATTGTAATCAATTTCTGATATGTCTCTTATATAAACAAGATCATCTGCTGTACTGTTATGCAATTGGAGATAGATTCTTCTTGCAATACACTGACTTATTTACAAAATTTTATACGAACGATAAATAAAAATTTAAGCGGAACTTGAGAAAGAATTGCTTACAAAGGCAGTAAATCAAACAAATAAGCAAAGAACGAAAAGCTTCGTTTAGATTAGAACATATGAGTTCGATTGTCGATGTTGGCAATGTATCTTAAGAATGTCTCAAGCTCGTTAACTGAGAATCCCGCTGGAGTATTTTAAAATATTTGTTATATAATGGAGAAAAATGCTTTTCATATCAAGGGAAAACGGGTAACGGTAAATATCACTGGTAACGTCATTCACACAGGAATAAAATAAAGCGGAAATATTTCAGTCATAGTAAATAACGTACAAAGTGGATTGTTTAAGGCAACAGCGAATTCTCAAGTGGGCGAAATCGAGCATGAAATCTTGATATTTAGTTGGCATTGAATTTTTAAACGTCCTTACAGTAGGAACGAAAATGAAAAAGATATTTCCGTTATTCTATAGTGAGTACTCAGATAACAAATAATAAACACAGTTATTAAGAATATAAATTTTAACAGCATCTTTCTCAAAGCAAATATTTGCAGCAATCCGTGCCCATTGCTAATTGTCGTATCCCGAGAAAGCTAATCAATAATATACTTTTCAACCAAAAAAAGCTGTAGCATTATCTTCTCGTTTTGTTTTTAAACGAACTTTAATATACGTTTTACGATTAAGTGAGTATTCACATTTATTAGTATATTTATATAAATTTTCTCTGAACAATCTTGATAACTTTGAAAGTATTTCTTGATATTTAACAATTAATACTAATTAAATTATATGTTAAAAGAATGTAAGATTATATTTACCAGTGGCATGCGGTAGGTTTTCATGCAGGGTGTGCAGAGAACATGGATTTTCCAATAAATCTTTAATTATTGAGACATCTGAGTTCTCCATTCTGAAACGGGTTATTTATTATGAATATAAATTTAAAGATTACAATAAATAAAATATTTACCTACGAGTAGTCGAGTTATAACTATAAAAACAGCTAAACTTATGAGAATTCTTCAAGCACTGAAGCAAAAAATCATGTCTTTTGTGGTATGGTGTCATATAGGCTTCGAAAAAGCTGATATGACAATAAATATTAATACATCACAGAAATTATTTTACCACACTAAAACATTTTTCTTTATATTGATAAAATACTTCTTTTATATTTTCATGAAAACAAAATCATACAATATATAAATTTAAACATTAACCGTCTGCAAAATCGTATGGCCAGTTAGCTTCAGCACGTAAGTCCCCGCTCTAATACAACGCTTAATAAACCGTACCTTCGGATGATTCTGAATGCCAAGTGCAGGAAAAATAGCTGCACTTGCCTCAGGGCCATAGTATGCTGTTCTTCTCCAGTAGCCCATACATATAAAGCGTGATTTTCAATTTAGTGCGCAGTGCGTACACATCAGAAATTCCTATGTTCGTTTGCTTCTGAACGCGCTACGTGGTGCAGCACCTAGTACCGCACGCACTGCGGGAATACAAGAAATGAAATGAACATAATATTTGAATATATTATGAATAATATTTATTATATACCATTTAAAGATAGGTAGATAAGTGAAGAAATTGTTATTCCCTCATAATTTTGCCAGGGTGTGCAGTGCACCCTACACATATGGACCGCACGCCACTGATATTAAGATATCAAATAATATACCTTAAATAACTCTTTTAAATTATTTTGAAAAATTATATTTTAATAAACTGTTAAGTTTAAAAGCAAATGATATACACAATAAAAAAGTTTGAAAATCCACAATGGTTTTAATTATAAAAAAAAATACTTTTTTGTTTATTTTTTAATAATAAACAACCACCACCACTAAGGGTCTAGTTTGACCAAACATTTGGAGATTAAATGCTGATAATTACATTTAATTTAAACGTGATACTTTAATCATTAAATAAAATTACTTAATGATACTATGAACTCATTTAGAAAGCATATATTTACTAGTACGATGGATCTCCTTTTGTCCACTGTAGTTCATATAAGAGGTAACCATAATGAATGAACTTATGTGTAAAAATAATGTTACGTTGGTCTAGTGTTTAAGAAAGAAGAAATTGATACTAATTAAAAACACATGGACAAATAAGCCTGGATTAAATGAATTTATACAATAAAATAAATGCCTAGGGAATATAACTGTAATCGACTTATCATTAGTAGATATCGAAGACTGCTCTCAAGTCGGTGCCGGCCCTAAAAAACAATATGGTGATGACTTTTCTCGAAAGGTCTATTCCTTAAGTTGCGGATGCCAGCAGCGTTCACCTTCTACTCTCCTCTGGTCACAATCTTGTCCTCTAAAAAACCACACTTCCTCGGGGAGAAAAAAAACAGGGATCCACTCCAGAACGGCGGGGGGTCAGAATTTCCCTAACCAAAGCACCCTTCTATTGGTTGGGAGAAGTCCGAAATCTGTTTCTAGTTCAAACCGATCCTGTTCTGGTATGTCTTTGACGATGACTGACTGGAAGAGGTAAAAAGAGTTAAATCGAATGTAAATTATTGTTACATTATGTTTGCAATTTTTTATTCCAAGTAAATGTTGCCGTATTGCATATGACCTATGATTTCTGTTTCAAGTGTGGGAAAACCAAGAAAACTCTATTCTCCTAGTAAAATTAATTCACTTGTAAATTGAACACACCATTAAACGATATAATCTTCCATATTTAAAAAAGGGGCATCATGGCATTTAGATCAGACAAGCATTCAAATATTTTTCGAATCAAACTTAAGATGTTATCTTAGTTCTCGTGCAGATACCGTTTCATTGTGAAAATATAAAAAATGTTTGAAATGAATCCTGCAGTTTCTAATATATAATGTTATTATCCCATTAAACTCTGTAGATAACAGTGGTTTCGCAGCGAAACCTCCTCTTAAACACTTTTTCTCTAATTTTTGTAGATATATGAATTTTTATGTTTTTGACTTTTAAAATTTACAATAAATGGCAGTACTACATTTAATTTGTTTTTTCTTTTGAAATATATGTATTTATAATTGCTGTACCTGGAAAGTTAGTAATACTATTGTTTTTCACTTATGACCCCAAACAAAAGTATCTGTTCAAACAACACTTATAAATTGTTAAACTATTTATTTGCTTCACTTTTTAAGAACACTTATTTACTGTTCTTCCAATTTAAGGAAAATTTTAAAAAAAAATTATGTGCACGCTGCAAAAGGGGATGGCTTTGGTAGTTACCCCCCCCCCCAATTTCTCCTATAGACAAAGTTTTTCGGCCGCTGGAAAAAAAATCGAAAGAAAATAAATTTGGCGAGGAACATAAATTTTTCTAAAATTTTAAAAACAATGTACAAGTACCTAACGGTTTGAATAGTTTAATGAGATGAATGAAATTGCGATTTCATTTTTAAAAGTTCCTTATACTGAGGTTCGAAGTGAGATGCACTGATTTTAAGGAACGATGCTAAATGCTCATCTGTCAGTCTACTTCCGAAATTATTCTTTCTAAGGTTCAAAGTTGAAAACACTTGTTCACATATAAGAAGCAAATATACCTCTGATCTTTCGGGCTTGATATAATAAATTTGGGATATAATATTTAAGTAAAGTAGAAAAGGAGATGGATATATATATATATATATATATATATATATATATATCTTTCAATTTGCCTCGGACCGACAACTTAAGATTCTGTCCGCGGGCTTGATAAAACCTTCCAGCGGGTCGTAGTTTGCCCATCCCTGTTCTAAGGCAAACCCCTACAAGGATTCCGCAGAAAAACTTTAATAAATTTTTCATTTATAAGGTTCATGGATAATATTTATAAAATAATTTCCTTAATTTCCAAAGAATTCATGTAGGTGACCTATAAAGTGTTAAGCAATTTATGTTTCTAACAACTTTCTAAAAATAAAAATAAAAATAAATAATACACTGTATAATATCTGTATAATGGTAAGTATTGCTCTTTTCTATTTTCATGTATTTACTATTTCAAACAGTAATAAATTAACATATCATAGCTAAAGACACTTTTTTCATTTACAACTTTATGTAAAAATATATACTCGTTAAACTGTAGAATAAATTTTACTATCTTTGTTACCAAATAACATAAAACAAGTAATTGCAGATTTACATAAATAGATATAAAATAATTTTAACTAAAATGTTTGGCTCTAAAACTATTTTTATCTAATACTGGTATTTTTTAATTATTTGCACAAGAAAATCAAACTTTGAGTACTAAAGATGTGTAAATTACATTCAATTTTGCTTCAGAAAGCAACTGTAGTTTTATATACATAAAAATAAAAATAATGAAATGGCTTAATGAAAAGGGTTATTATTTCTGTTGTTTTTCTTTTACTGTACATATTTTACAAAATTGCTGGGACAAAATATTCATTTACTGTGTACTTCCAATTACAGATCTTTAATTATGCACTTTAAATAGAATTTCATAGAAAAAAAAAATTCGACAAACATGCTTAAAGTTACGCTATGTCTTCTTTTTAACGATTATATTTCTTTATTATTTCTTATAAATGATTATTTCAGCCAAATTCTGATGAAATATATTCCAAAAGATTTGCATCATTATTTCAGTTCATTCATATAAATTGCTATTTTGGAAAAGTGCCATACATTTGCCATATACCTCAAATGGCTTAATAAGAAATGAAATTTATGAGCAACATTCAAACTCCGTAGAGAAAGTCAATTCTTACGTTTGGTTTGTAGCCCTACAGTCTACTTTCTTGCCACACAAGTAAGCTAAAAACCAATTCTGAACGACTATAAACATCCATGTCAGCAGTAAGATCCTAACCCACTAACTCCTGTACAGAAGAAGATCGCCCAACCTATGATTGCCCTACCTATTCGTTCACGGATCGGTTAAAAGGCCAATTGACTTTGAATATCATTTAAAGTTCATTGATTTGTATGTATATATATATATATATATATATATATATATATATATATATATATATATATATATATATATATATATATATATATATATATATATATATATATATATATATATATATATATATATATATATATATATATATATATATACATATATATATATATACATATATATATATATATATATATATATACACATACATATATATATATACATATATATATATATATACATATATATATATATAATATATATATATATATATATATATATATATATATATATATATATATATATATATATATATATATATATATATATATATATATATATATATATATATATATATTATATCAATATCTAAACCCCTAAGTCTAATTACTTAAGTTACTTAAAATAAACTTATTTGAGTACGAACGAAATGCTTATATTAGAAACTCGATTTTTACATCAAATTGAAGTGTAGTGTAAATGAAATCTTAAAAGGTATTTCCTTTTTTAAATTTAAAATATAACTATATACTATTCAGAAACTGAAACTTAATTTTAAAATAACTAACCATCTCTTGTCATGTTATTAAATATAATATTATGAAGATTGCATAAACTAATATTAGGATAATTCTCTTCTTTTTGATATATACAATTGATTTATTTTATAGATTTGAAAAGCTCGTTTGAGGGGTAGAGAATTTCTATTTTTTCACCTTTATATTCATACTTTATGGTTTTTTTATTCCAATTTTCATAATGTTAAACCCTTATAATTTGTGTAGAAAAAAGGTTATTACAAAATGAATAGAACATTTTTTTATATTTAATCAAAATTATATTATTATGATAAAGTTTTTAGATCTCGGAGGTTGACCAAAGTTCATTTAGCAATATTATCAATTTATAAATTAAATATTCACTACCATCTACAAAAATATATTTTTATTATGTTAAATATGCACTAGTTATAAGAACATTTATTTTGTTATATAACTTATTCTACACAAAGAATTCAACGTTGGCAATAAATTGGGAAATGTACTAATACCTCACACCTTTAAAGACTATTTTAGTTCGGTACGTTAAGGCCAATTCGAGTAGTCTCATTCACCGAGGATGTTTTACTTTCATTTAGAGTAATGAAGAAGCATGGTAAGGAAAGTAATTCAGAGCTTTTGAGCTTTTCTAAATAGCCTCAGGTGGCGCATTGCAAGAGGTAGAAAGAGGAAATCTCCGATTCCTGTTTTTATATCCAGGCATATGCGGCAATCTTCCCGCAAGTTTATATTTATCCAAAGAGAAACAATGAAACTATAATGAACGCTATCTAAGAATGCAATAAAAGTTTATAGCTTTTTTTTCCTCCTTTCTTACCTGAATGTTGTGCACACAAAGCAGTGAAACGTTATCACAAAATAGGCATTGCGTTTTTATTGCGTTTCACGTAAACTTACATTTTACTGTCAACATTTATGAAATATGTATAAATAAGGAGGAATAAAAAGCCAACTAACTATAATAATTAATTTGTTTACATACACAAATGCTACAGAACAATCTGATGTTCATAGTATACTTTAAAAACATACCGAAAACAGTTGTTTAATACGAAATAATTGTATTTTAATAAAACTTAGAATCTCTCTTATTAAAAAGACAGTTTTACTTAGGTTTTATATAGTGCTATTAAATCATTATATAGGTTACATAGGTTACACATACATACATACACATACATAGGTTACACATACATACATTTACATAGGTTTTATATAGTGCTATTAAGTCAAAATTGTGCACTAAACCCATAGAACATTTATTTTTTATAGTAGAGGAAATGGAAGTTTACACACCCAAGTTTACACATGAACAGCTAACTCGACTATCTCTCGAACTTACTTTTACCAATCATAGTCCACATAAAAATAAAGAAATTATTCCAAGTTTGTTTTACAGGGATTAGACTTGGCAGAGCCTTAGATATAACCATCCTTTGTCAGTATCTCCTTTCAAATTTACAAGAAGAGAGTTGTAGTCCTAATTAATATTGACGCTTTATTTTATTACGCTGAAACGTCGCAGTCCATACTTGGGCATTTTTATAGCATACTGAATGACATGTTGTAACAATGTGGCCCCATGATGAATACTTGCTTGCAACTTATAATTTATTGCTTGTGTCTTTTTTTCTGCCCAAACTTTTTAAGTATCATCCTCCAATTTACGTGTAATGTATTCACAGATACTGATTTATCCACCGTGTTATTTTTATGCACTCATTCTTCTTCTTTTGTAGATTGTGTTATATTATAATTTGTCACATACATAATTTTTTTCGAAGGCGAACCACTGCTATCTTCACTGTTGACATGAGTCATGTTGCATGTGAGGCCATCTTGATGCAGATCACTTTGAATGATAATGCTTCTCAATGAGTTGATCTATATTTTTTATTCTTCACATCGATATCGGATTTAACGGCGATAACGAAGTTTGTGGGATTCAAACCCACGAACTCCGGTACCGAAAGCCAGCACCCTAACCAATCGGCCATCGTTCTGCCAAAGCCCTCGTGTGCAAAACAGTAGACCGTAGTTCTACAAACCAAACCTTACATTAGTATTTCATTATATTCAAGTGGTAAATGCAAAACAAATAAGAATAATATTTAAGAAATTCACAACGCAGAAAACAGTGATAACCGATTTCATAATCTCCAAAAACTATTTCTCTCATTTGATAAATCTATTAAGCAAGCTATGAAAAATTAAAATTCTTCCTTTAATTTGTCTTCTTCCAGATAGGGATGTAAATTTGATTAAAATGAAACTTGTAAAACGAATGTCAAACATTCCTATTCAATTAGTACTAAGACAGGCGTATATTCAAAACCAAAACGAATTTTAATTTCGCAAGATAGCTTTCACTTCTGCTGGCATTAAATTAAATGCTGTTCCGTAATTGAACGTTAATTAAAGTGGGTAAAGCTTGGACTGATGTATTTTGAACTAACACTTTTTTATTGTTATTTGGTATATCACTCTTACTCCATTTTTTTGTTGTTTTTTTTTATTTTGTACTTAAAACATACTTCACTTAAATTTGCTTTCAAATATTGTAAGCAGGGTTGGCACGATTTAAATAGTGATTTAAATCTTGATTTAAACCAGTTGATTTTTTTTGAAAAAAAAAATAATTGATTTAAATCATTTCTTTCACTTCTTTTAACCCTTTAAAGGTCACGAATAAAAATTCTTTCAGATTTCACGGCTTGATTTGGTTTTGGAGCGCTACGGTCTACTTTTTGCAACACGAGGGCTAATGAGACCGGGACCTACTGCTTAAAGCCGATTCCAAACGGCTATGAACATCCATGCCATAGTGATATTCGAAACCACGAAGGCCAGCACCCTAACCATTCGGCCATCGTTTAGCGCAGGTTTCGCGGTATTAGGTTATAGACGCTGTCTGTGAGCCTTATAAATAGGAAACATATGAAAGCAAATTTTACATTCCTATAGTAGGTGGATTTTTTTTATGGAGGGGGGTAATTGTGAAACCCTTCCTTTGTACATCGCGGAAACAAGAGTTTGTTAAAATTAATTATATTGGTAGAACAATGTATAATTATCAGAGATATGGTCGTAATAAATAGATAATTAGGCAATTTTTTATTGTTATTTTGAGTAAGTGTTTTTTTATTTGAAGTTATAGAAAGAAAAATCAAATACGAGATTTTTCATGTAAAGCAATTTTAAACTAAAATATTTCAAAGAGAAAAATAAACTATGTAAAATTCTATTATATATATTGCTACATCAAAGAGTCCATAACAGAAAAATTCGAAAAAAATCCTTCGAATATTTTTAAAAAGTATAGAATAAAGTATTAAGAGGTGGTTTCTCTGCGAAACCGTGGTTTAAAACCTGTATTCCAAAGACAGGATAATTGGGAATCAGTCAGCACAGTAATACCAATAATTAAATAAGTGTAAATAGATAGCATGTGCTTTCCAAAAATTTAGGGGTTGTTATCAGAAAGTATGTAGTAGGGGTAGTACAATAATTGATTATAACTGGTGGAATTCATTTTATGTAATGGGAGGTAAAGAGAGTATTACAGAACTTGAAATCCATTGTGTCTACCGAATAACAATAGACTTGGCTCCCTCTGGTAGAATAGAAATACAGTTTTCTTCTTTTTTTTGTATTGTTCATTCTAGTCTTCAGAACCAATAAGGAGTGGATAAAGCATCAAAGCTACTGTTTTTATTAAAACAATTAAATCCATAATTCGGTACTTAAAAATATTGAAATAATTGTGATTTGTTTTTTTAAATAAATAGTTTTCATTAAGAGAATATTTAATTTGTTCTTTAACTTACATCTTATTTATTTTGAAATATCCAATTACAAAATAATGAAATATATTTAGATTCAAATTTATATATTTAATTTTAGGTAATCAGTGTGTAGAATATACTAGATGGTTAAGATGTTACTTCTTATAACAAACTATTCTATGCATATTGCAAAAAACATAAAAAAAACAATTAAAATTAGTTTATAGAAAGAAGTCACAGATATCCTATTTAAGCCAATAAATCTGATTTAAATCAAAATAATTTTTTTAATTATGATTTTTTTCAACCCCGATTGTAAGATAGATAAGACATTTAGTTTTTATGTAAGCAAGCATTCAAAGGACAAAATATTTTCATTAAATGCTCAAACTATAAAATATTTTGTACAAATTTTTAAAAATATTTTTAATTGATGCAACAAATCACATACATATGCCACATAAATAATGCAAACCGCAAATATATAAAAAGCATTCTTAAATTTACAATTTTTATCAAGTCATATCCTTTTAGCGTCCCAATTATACTTAATTTTTGGGTGTATCATAAAACAGGTGCATAATATATACGAATTACTGTTTTATGTAAAAAGACTCTCTTAGGGACAATATTTATCAGATGTAAAACATTTTAGAAGAGAATTATAAGATTTTAGATGCAATATAATGTTTTTATAAAAAAAATGATGAATTCATTAAATCATATTTTCAATATAAATAAATAAACATATACCTGGAAAAGAAATCCACACATTCAAAATGTAATTCAAGTAAGAGCGAATATCACGGACTCTTTATAAGCCATTCAGTTGCAATTATTTCAGAAAGGTTTTTACATTATAACACATCTAAAAGCAATAGATTTGATAAATATTGTAGAGGGATTTTTAATTTATATATTGGGTACATGAAAAACGGAAATCCGTTAGTAGTATTTAGCAAGTACACTTTAGTAATATCTGCGGAACCCGTAAAAATTAACATCGTTTACACTGTGATTTAAAACATCTGTTTTGTTGATAATTGATATCTTGGAATAGTTCATATAAAATAGTTTTTTCATAGAATCTCTATGAAAAGTCAATAATAAATCAAATTTCATCTATCAGTTTTTCAACACACATAGCTATTTCTTAAATACATGTTAGATTTTTTAAAATTTTGAATTATATTTTTATTTACTTTAATTATTACTTACTTGATTTTTTTTTTTTTGCAGAAATTTATTTTATTTAAAGAGTAGGATTTTTATATTCTCACATCCTAATATATAAGCGATTCATTACTTTATTATCGTAATTACCAATTTACATACTACTTGAGTTTCTAAGTTAGAAATATTTTTATTGTTTATTAAATACAGTATTTATTCTTATTTCCAAAGCTTTCTGTTGGATATCCTAGATTTATTAGAATTTTATTAGAATTTATAGGTTACGAAATATGCGAAAGTCCAAAGTCATTTGGACATTATTAATCATTATTACTTATTATTAGGATTATTATTAATATTAATTAATAATTTTTTTATGATGATGATTATAATTAATATTACTATCATTATTAATTATTATTTTCAGTCATTATTAATTATTTGTATGATTGTGCATTTCAGTAAATATTCTCAGTGAAAATTGAAAATTTCTGTATTTTCCTTTAAAAAACCGTTTGCTGATGTTTCGTAACATTTAAAAAAAAAATCAAATATTGAATATAACCCCATTATTTTCAAAAAAATATAAGTGAAAAATTACTTGGTAGCTCCATACTAGCATATTTTTAATAAGCTGCATAAAATAATTATTAATTATTAAATATTATTATTATTATCATTATTAATTATTAAAAATTATTATTATCATTATAATTAATATTAATATCATTATTAATTATTATTTTCAGTCATTAATAATTATTTGTATGCTTGTGCATTTCAGTAAATATTCTCAGTGACAATTGAAAATTTCTCTATTTCCCTTTAGAAAACCGTTTCCTGATGTTTCGTAACATTTTTGAAAAAAAAATCAGATATTGAATGTAACCCTATTATTTAAAAAAATATAAGTGAAAAATTACTTGGTAGCGACATACTAGCATATTTCTTCATAAGCTGCATAAAATAAGATGTCAATACATATATATATATATATCTTCAAAAGAAAACTGTTCTGTCACTTCTATATTCATTTTATAGTAAATATTAAAATTTATGAAAATATCTCCTAAAATCGTAAAGCTGGTCTTGAATTAGAGGTGAAGGATATAGGATGTATTCACTGAAATATAACTCACAGGTGTAACATCCTAGTACCGTAATATACAATTCGAAATTTATGACTGCAATATACTGGAATAAGAAATGCACGAGAAACGAAGATCTACGTATCTAAGAAATATGAATGAACAAATTCTTTAGAGTTTTAGCTTGAACAGTTTTATCTTTTAGATTCCTATTTTACCCGTATGTTTCATCGTCATTTTTGGGCGAACGAGATATCAAGTAATAAAGAAAAAATGTATCGACAGAGCTCAACGGTGTCATGTATCCGGACCCTGTTTTAGGTGGGAGAATGAAGAAGCAGGTGTTTCTTGAATAAATGATTTATTGACATCTCACAGCTATATATACATCTCTAGATACACAATACGAATACAGTTCACAATCATGTGAAACAATAGACGTAGGCCTAAATAGAGACATACACAAAAGGTCCCTGACGAATGGTTTAGTAATCGAATTAAGATAACAATTCGGTAGTTTCGCGTAAAAGTTTTCTGTAGTAATTATGTAGACAGTATACTGAATAAGACGAGAGTGTGAAGTAGCAACTGCTATCTTAGAAGAAGATAAAAACAAAGTCATTGTTCCTAAGAGGAATACACGTTCAAACCTGAAGAAGATCGAATTAAAAGAAAACCCAAGGTGGGAATATCGAGAAGGAAACTCTCCGATAGAGAGACTGGTCAAGGCGACCGCTGAATTAGCTGGCTAACTACTTCTTTAAAAAAAGTTATCTCGTCTCTTTTTTTAAGGGAGGGGCCTTTAAGACAGGGGACCTCACCCACAATTTCATGTCCGCGAAGATCCAATATCGCAGCTTTCACT
This sequence comes from Pardosa pseudoannulata, assembly GCA_032207245.1. Classification (NCBI taxonomy): domain Eukaryota; kingdom Metazoa; phylum Arthropoda; class Arachnida; order Araneae; family Lycosidae; genus Pardosa; species Pardosa pseudoannulata. Next base: position 177,337,557 of record CM063508.1, on the reverse strand, counting down.
TGTGATTCCTACAATCATATTTCTGGCTGCCAGTCTGGGCGCCCGGTTGTCTGTTCTGTTTTTTCGATATTGTAGGACACAAAAGTCTATACTAGTGGTTCCGTAGAAAACAACACCTTTGTCTCCACATGAGCCTGTCGTCCATTTTTCAAAGCAAACTCTTTGAAGTGGTCACGTCGTCAACGGTCTTATTAAATTTGATTTTTTTAGAGTAAAAAAGTTTGACTAACACAAAGACTATAATTTACAATTTAATTATTTCAGTAATATAATGCAGATGTGTACTGAACAAATAAAAAATTCAATGGGCAGTGTTTCAAACCACTTTATGGTGCCATAATATTGAGGTACAGAAATGCCACAGGCAACTTCTAAGTCATAATGGAGTCAAAATTGGTCGGAGAGTGGAATTGACGACACCAAATTCTATATTTTAGAGGAGATATAGTTTAAAAAGTCTTTTAAAATTCGAATATCTGAAAAACTAGATGTAAGTGTTAGAGAGAATGGACTGAAATCTTAAAAGGTATCTTTCAGCTAGACGGATCTAATGAATCAAATTATATAAAGGAAACATATAAGTGAACAAGTTTACAAAAATAGAAGAAAACAAATGAAAATAAAATAAATGCAAAGAATAGATAGAAAATATGAGTATTTAAGTATAGATGAGAAACAATAATGCTATAGAATGCACTTGCAATAAAAATCCTTAAGTAAACACACACACAAATATATATATATATATATATATATATATATATATATATATATATATATATATATATATATATATATATATATATATATATATATATATATATATATATGTGTGTGTGTGTGTGTGTGTGTGTGTATTAAAAATGTTTTTGATAAATATCGATTGTTATAATAACTCTGAAATTGTTATAGTTGATGATACAAAGTACTAAAATCGATATTATTTCACACAGGCGATTCATTTTAATTGAAAAAGCTAAACATTTCCAAAAGGGTTTTAATTTATTCTCTTTCCCTCTCTCGAATATTTTAAAAACCTTTTATTAGATACATGTCTCGAAATGTTTCTTACCCTAAATAATAATAACGATTTCTGAAAAAAAAAGTTCCAAAAAATCGAGCAAACTGAGAATGTCAAATGCGAACTGATATGTGATTATTTTTCAATAAAAGAAAACAACGAGAGATAAATTTCTCTATATTAAACGTTCCTTCAATTTTTTTGTATGTCTGAAGATTTCTAAACACAACGAGCAGAAGAAAAAACTAAAACGAAAAAAAAAGGCAGAGCAGCACTTAGAGACGAGCAAGTATTTGTGAGATTCTGCTTTTTGTGTGTTTTTTTCTTGTGTTTCTACTTCGGAATCAGGAGAAGTTGCACCTGGGGCTACTAAAATATTGCCTTTGATTCCATCCCCGGTTAAAGTAAATAAATAATCTCGGAGGAGGGCAAAGGAGGGTAAATAAAAGTGATCCTTTAATTACATTTCTACCCCAGACATTAAATCTTTACTTTATTGATTACACGTTTTAAAATGGCTCTTTTGAAAAATAAAAATGTAATAATAAAGTGCACAGTCGTTTTAATCTCTCTCGATTTCGTTCCCAACAGCAATGTCGTCGCTGCTTTTAAAGACTTATTAGTATTAAGTATGGACTTAAGCACATCCAATAGAGTACATGTCCATGGCCCACTATATATATATATATATATATATATATATATATATATATATATATATATATATATATATATATATATATATATATATATATATATATATATGCGTGTGTGTGTGTGTAAAACGCAAGAAAATGAATTTATCATAATAATTAAGGTTTATTAGTTACGACATAGTTATTTACGAATAATTGCATAAAAAGAGGAAATATTAAAATAAAGGAGAGTTTATATATATATATATATATATATATATATATATATATATATATATATATATATATATATATATATATATATATATAATATATATATATATATATATATATATATATATATATATATATATATATATATATATATATATATATATATATATATATATATATATATATATATATATTTATATATATATATATATATATATATATATATATATATACATATATATATATACATATATATACATATATATATATATACATATATATATATATACATATATATATATATATATATATATATATATATATATATATATATATATATATATATATATATATATATATATATATATATATATATATATATATACATACATACATATACATACATAGATAAATATACATATATACATATATATATATATATATATATATATATATATATATATATATATATATATATATATATATATACATACATACATACATACATACATATATACATACATATATACATATACATACATACATACATACATAGATGCAAATTTTTATATATGCTATTCATCTTCGCAGTTTAAACTTTAGTCATCACTTGTTTCCTTGAAGCCCACAGCAACACAACATTTTTGTTGTTACGAAAGCTGCTTGTATTATATAACTCTGTTGAGGACGTATGGTTTAGCAAAGTGTGCGTAACTTAAAAATCATTTTATTACTTTATGAAGCCGATTCTTCGTATTAGTAAAGAAGTATACTTCAAAAACTTGTTCAAAAATAGTTTACAAGTAGTTTATTAAAATTCAGCGAAAATAATAACAAAATAATCCATATTATAGATTGAATATATTAACATTTTCATTTCTAGAATTTTTACCAATTTCCTATCTGTTACATTGTTTGCAAATTTTGCTATGTACTCAGCTACGAAATTCTTCACTAATATTATCCTGTTTACCATAAATAAACAATTCAAATTTTACAGTTATAAAATTTTCTATAAACTAAGAATTTCTACAATATGAATATGTAAACAGGTGTGAAGTTATATCTCGATCATTCGATACCGTCGTTTTAGTTCGTAATTAGAAAGAAAGTAGATATTTCCAATAAAAGTATTGAATAATACTGCTTTACAAACAATCTCCAATCATCATTTTTCTTGTCAAAACTAAAGAACGTAATATACATATATATTCATGCACAACATTCTTTATTTGAATTTTTTTTCGTGATTTCCACAACTCTAAAGGACTTAAAACACTCTAAAATTAATTTTTCAAGGTATTTATTTTTAAGTATCCATAAATACTTAATGTGTTATGAGTTTATGACATCAACGAGATTAACTATATATACTCAAATCTAAAGTTTAAAAGGTCCTATATGTGGTTCACTTTTATACTCAATAATGTGGAGATAATACAGAAATTTAATTAAACTAAAAGTTATACAAATATGTCTTGTTTTTGATATAAAAATAACCAGAGAAAAATACCTTAAAATCCGGAACTTCTATTTCTCTTTCTAATTAGTCATTTTCTCAAGAGGACGTAAATACGTTTCTTAAAAAAAATTTCTTTTTTAACTTTAATTGTAACTACGATATTTAATCAAGCCTATGAGTTCCAAATTCGTTTTGTTTCTGCAGTGAATGAATTTGATTCCTCTTTTTTATTTTAAAGCTACTGTATATGAATACAAGATTGTTCATTGTAATGTTTTATTCATTAGAAGATATTTACTACACTAATACACCAGCTACTGACTTTAATAAAATATAAAATCAAATAAATCAGACTTAAAAATTCTTTATTAAATGAAGCTACTAATAGCCGCAAATTGAGATCCCTTGACTATTGGCTGTCTGGTACAAAAATAGCTACCAAAAATAATAAAAGTAGTCACAAAAATTATTAAAGCTATAGCCAACATAGATTCGAGTTGTTGTTATTGTTTCTCATTCCACTTGAACACACCAAGCAAGATTGAGCCTACAGGTTCTCGTATTAAGATCAAGGGTTGCGCGTTTCGTTTTAATGAGCATCGTTAAGGTGAAATAACAACTTCGCTCAAGTAGGCTCTCATAGTTTCGAAGCAGGGATCAAGCAGAAAACCCACAGACTTGGCCTGCCACCTTCATAGGTATCGTTTGGGAACTTGGAGAACATTGTGACCACGAACATATTTTACTTTCCCCCGAGACCTTTAACGAAGCGGATCTTAGGCCTGCTTGGGTTCCGAACCCTCAACCTTTCAGTTACAATAACGTTGCCTTTGCTGACTGAGCTACCTATCGTAAAGTAGATAAACTCCTTTAAATTTTGAAAGCTAATCAGCGATTATTTTGAAAGATAATTAGCAAATATATGGTTACTTTAATCGACTTTTATGAAACCGGTCCTGAATATCTCTTTTTAGACATACTTTGATACCTTTATAAAAATCTCCCAAAAATGCATTTAGTTTTCCATTCAGCAAGTGCAATCATAAATCACCCCATATAGATTTTATTGCTTATAAAAATAAAGTTAGTATAAAATGCAATATTACATATTCAGTATAGATTCTTACCTTTTAAATAATTGCACAAAAATGCATTGAGCTTCCCATTATGCAAGTCCAAAAATAAATCACCCAATGGAGATTTTTTTAATTTATAAAGAAAGTAAACGTAAAATCCTATAGTAAATTGAGAGTAAAATTTCAATATAGATTCTTACCTTTAAATTTTTGCACAAAAATGGATTGATCTTCCCATTAAGCCAGTGCAAAAATAAATCGCCCAGTGGAGATTTTTTTTTTACTTTATAAAGAAAGTTAACGTAAAATGCTATTGTAAATTGAGAGTAAATTTTCAATATAGATTCTTACCTTTTAAATAATTGCGCAAATATGCATTGAGCTTACCATTAAAGAAGTGTAAAAATAAATCGTCCAATGGAGATTTTTTTTTAATTTATAAAGAAAGTTAACGTAAAATTCTATAGTAAATTGAGAGTAAATTTTCGATATAAATTCTTACGGGTTAAATAATTGCTCAAAAATGAATTGAGCTTCCCATTAAGGAAGTGCAAAAATAATTTGCCCAATAAAGATTTTTTTTAATTTTAAAAGAAAGTTAACGTAAAATGCTACAGTAAATTGAGAGTAAGTTTTCAACATACATTCTTACCTTTTAAATAATTGCACAAAAATGCATTGAGCTTCCCATTATGCAAGTCCAAAAATAAATCACCCAATGGAGATTTTTTTTTAATTTATAAAGAGAGTTAACGTAAAATGCTGTAGTAAACTGAGAGTAAATTTTCAATAAAGATTTTTAGCTTTACAGAATTGCCCCAAAATACATTGAGCTTCTCATTAAGCAAGTGCAAAAATAAATCCCCAATGGAGATTTTTTTTTACTTTTTAAAGAAAGTTATCGTAAAATGAGATAGTAAACTGAGAGTAAATTTTCAATATAGATTCTTACCTTTTAAATAATTGCACAAGAATGCATTGAACTTCCTTTTCAGCAAATGTAAAAATAAATCGCCCAATGGAGATTTTTTTTTAACTTTATAAAGAAAATTAACGTAAAATGCTATAGTAAATTTAGAGTAAATTTTAAATATAGATTCTTACCTTTTAAATAATTGCACAAAAATGCATTGAGCTTCCCATTATGCAAGTCCAAAAATAAATCACCCAATGGAGATTTTTTTTTTTACTTTATAAAGAAAGTTAACATAAAATGCTATAGAAAATTGAGAGTAAATTTTCAATATAGATTCTTACCTTTTAAATAATTGCACAAGAATGCATTAAGCTTCTCATTAGTCAAGAACAAAAATAAATCTCCCAATGGAATTTTTTTTACTTTATAAAGGAAGTCAACGTAAAATTCTATAGTAAATTGAGAGTAAATTTTCGATATAAATTTTTACCTATAACATAATTGCGCAAAAGTGCACTGAGTTTCCCATTAAGCAAGTGCAAAAATAAATCGCCCAATGAAGATTTTTTTTTTACTTTATAAAGAAAGTTAACGTAAAATGCTATAGTAAATTGAGAATAAAATGTATAAAAATAGTTGTTTTGTTTTCAAACTTCTTAAAATTACTGGTGTAATATATCCTACAAACTAATTAAAATTTTGAAATCAATAACTATTCCGTTGCTATAGTAACAATAGCATAGTTTTCAAATTTAAACGTATTTTCTAATTTATGCCACGCGTTAAGGACAATTTTTAAAAATATTTTTCAATGTAATCACAGAATGTTTACTATACTAAAGTACCAAAGAAATAAAAGAAGAAATTTGCACACAAAGAAGCCATAAGTATTAAGGAAGTTTCTGTGTACGATCCTTGTGAAATTTAAAATCACAAATTTTATTTAAAGGCTAGCTTTAAGAACTAACAACAAATTTTTAACTTTAAAATACTTTTTCTCGAAATTAATGTTTTGAACCTTGTGCAGAAAATTACTCAAAAACTATTAAATACAGAAATTAGAAAGTTTGCATATATGTGTATATAATACTGTAGCACAATCTTTACCTTTTTAAGTGCTTTTATTATAATTAGTATTTTTATTTTTAATTTTTATTCTTATGATTTTTAAAAATTCTTTTACAAGAATAAGCTGAAAAAAGTATTTTTATGCAAATTGTAATAAATACTTTATGTGTAAATTATAGTTTAAACAATTTATGAGATTGCTTTTAAAAATGTGTGCATGCGTGTAAAAGTTTTTATAAAAATACTCACACAGTTCATTCATATCAAAATGGCATTATGAAAAATTATTATTTTGTAGGTAAGAACATTTTTACTACACTCTAATTTTTTCTGTTTATATATAATAGTTAACAACCACCGCTATAATGTATCCTGAAACATTACGTATATTAATAATATATGAAAAGAGTAGAAAAGATTGAATTTAATTAAAAAATCTTTATGTTATAGGATTATGAAGGTGATGCCGCACCGCTCTTAATTGCGTTAATTGATGCTGATAAAATAGAAACTTAATACCATTTATTTGAGACCCTTAAATACCTTTAAATAGTAAGCAAGATAGAGTATATCATTAACTATTAAATAACACTATTGTCTTTTATCTAATATCTAATTTTTAGGAAAATTAATATTTACTCGAATTGCACCTTTTACAAAACCTTTGTTGATTGTTATAAATATTCTAGAAAGTATATAATAAATAAGCTGGAAATTGCAGTATGTATTGATAAATATATCAAAAAGCTTATTTGCGCAGCTTTAGTGCAGGGAAGGGCAAACTATGCCCCGCTGGCCAACTCCCGCCCACAGGAAGGTTTTATCTGGTACGCGGATAGAATTTTAAGCTGCCGGTCTCAGGTAAATTAAAAGAAATATATATATGTATATTATATATTCATCTCATCTCCTTTTCTACTTTGTTTAAATATTAGATCCCACACTTAATATCTCTCTCCAAATACATTAGAGCTTTGTTTGCTTCATATTATGCATGTGAACAAGTATTTTCAACAATGAACCTTAGAAAGAATAATTTCAAAATTAGATATGAGCATTGAGCCTTAAAATCAGTACATCTCACTTCGAACATCAATATAAAGAACTTTTAAAAAATGAAATCGCAATTTCATTTATCTCCTTAACATATTTAAATTGTAATACTTGTATATATTCTTTAAAATTAAAAAAAAAATTATCTTGGCCCAACGAACTAATTTTTTTTTCGATTTTTGGCCCGTGGTCGAAAAAAGTTTGCATATCCCTGCTTAAGTGCCTTCTATCAATATAAGGAGCAATTTTTAAAACAAATATTTTATTTTACATTCTAAAGTAAATCTCTTTGTCGACTTGCATTTTCGAATACTAGTTTTCATCACATAGCAAGAGTTTCATTATTTACTTTTTATAATTATTTGAAGTATTTGTATCTTCACCGTTTTTCAACTCCTCTTCTTAGCCCACTCTCCTGTTTCTAATCATGGATCTTGTTGGTGCTTCAACCACATTTGGCGAAATTGGCGTGCTTGCAGCTTGCGTGCGTGGCGTGCTTGCAGCGTGGCGTTTGAAATCTGGCGATGGGATCGTAACTCAACAAATTGATACATAAACAAAAACAACATTTTGAGGAAAAATTTTACAAAAATTGAATATTTAAAATCTAATTGAATTAACAAAGAAAACACAAAGGAAACACATAACATTCATACTAAATAGACTGAAACATTCACTTAATCACAAATTAAATTAACTGAGTGTGATTTTCATCACAAATTTGTGATTTAGTGTAAATTGTAAAATTAATTTAATTTTGATTCTGTATTTTGAGTGGAGGTTGAAGAGGAGTTGTAAAATTGAAATTTTTTTTTCAAATCTCTTATTTAGGGTTCAAAATGATTTAATAAAATAAATTTAGTTTTAAATTGTAAAACTAAAAGTAGAATATATTATAAAGAAGGAATGAAGAAGTAAACTACAGCGCAACGAAAATTGTAACAAGATACAAAAATATTTTTATCATAAATTATTTGAAACAAGCATTGTACCAATTATTCCAAATAATACAATTGTTGTTTAGTTTATTTAAGTTAAAGTGTATAAATGAAGTTTTATTGATCCTAAGCTCCTTAATTAAAAATATAAATTGGGATTTTAAACAAGTTAAACAAATCAAGAATTTAACTAGGGATAAAAAAGAATTATATGAATACATAGTTTTTATATTTATAAAGAATGAAAAATAAAGGTGAAGAGTTTGAAGAGTTTTTTGTAGAAAGTTAAAAGTATATTTTATGCATTTACTAATTATTTTGTAATATGCTAATTATACTGCACAAATTAAGTTAAAAATCAAATAAAACAAGGAAAAAATAATTATTAATAACAATATATACAATCTGAACTAAAATATCTAACCTTAATATTCTCATTTGTAATGTCTAATTTATAAAATAACAATTTAAAAAAAATTGGATTTAAAACCAAAAACTTGATTTAAAACAAAACATTTTAACTTATATGATTTCTTTGTAAAAATTCAAGATTTGTATAAAACCATGTTCCAATAATCCAGCTTGTACATTTCCAGATGAATATATGTATTTATAAATATAAACAAAAAAAAAAATGTTGAAAAATGTATCCGATATAAATTACAATAAAATAATCAGAGAAAAATATCATTGAAGTTTATATAACTATTTATCTAAGAATATCTCCAAAAAATTTTAAAAGAATATTTGTCCCGTTGTGAAACATACATCTGCAGTCTAATTATTAATCTTATATCTAAAATTTTAACTCACGATACAATAGGTGAGTTTTAAGTTTTAACTTAACATTTCTATGTTAAACCATTATTGGTTTAACATAGTTAAAATTCCTCTTTAGTTAGATAAAAATTTGATAGTAGAATGTTATATTTTTACAGAACACGTTTTACTTCCAAAAAAAAAGGAAGTAAATGTCACTCTTATTAACTAGGAGGAAGCAAACTATTTTCATCTACCGCCCTAATTTAAGATTTATTCAAAGCCACGGGTAGAAAAAAAAATTGTAGTTTTATAAAAATATAAATCACCATTTTCACTATTTTGATGGTATCTGTAACCGGTCAGAGAAAATCTTCAATTTTTAAGCTAATTTCTTTAAATTTAGGGAGTAGCAATTTTTTTCTTATGACCCTCTGGGGATGAAGACTCATTGATTCTTACCCTTGTTAGAAACAATTTTGTTAAATACTCAGATCCTTGTTCCAAAATGAAGTAGATGACATAACATTGCATGGAAAATTTATTTTCATACACGAAACATCTGTACGTATATGTAATTCCTTCAACTTGCTTAGTATATAAAGTATAATAGTGTAAAACAAAAGGGTTATCATATATTCTGATTCACATCTATTCTTTTTATAGGAGCTAAACAATCATTGGGGAGAAAAAAATAGCACAAGAGTTGAGAAAACTTTCCAGAAAAACTAAAGCTTTATGATATGACGTCATATTTTAAATCAAATCTATCAAATTTTCGCGTATCTGATGTTATTTATAAATTTTGTCTTTTGAATTGATACTTTAAAAACTTTCGATTCTCCCTCATAAATATACTTTTTCGCAAAGATATATCGATTGAAATTCTGACATATATCTTTATCTTATTAAGAACCTTCTTTTTATGGTCATGTGATACCAAAGAAATCTTTTATCTCTAGGTTTCTTCTTTTATGAATGGCATCATATAATATTTAAAATGCTAGCTGATCACTAATGCGAAAATACTATAATATTCATATTTGTTTAAGTTTCACATTTGTTTCATTCTTTGAAGTCCATATTAGGTGATTGGTTTGGTTTGGTTTGGAGCGCTACGGTCTACTCTTTTGCACACGAGGGCTAATGAGACCAGGACCTGCTGCTTAAAGCCGATTCCGAACGGCTATGAACATCCATGCCATAGCGGGATTCGAACCCACAAACTCCGGTACTGACGATCAGCATCCTAACCAATCAGCCAGCGTTCGGCTCCATATTAGTTGAAGATAATCATCAATATACAGAGTAGCCCAAAAGAACGAGAAAACTCTGCTCAACCAAATTCGTTGTTTGGAATACATTAAATAGGCTGAAAGAACTGTACATGTACGACTCATAGTGTCAGAGAAAAAAATGCAAAAAAATGTCTGACGTCATATACGGTTTTCAAATATATATATATATATATATATATATATATATATATATATATATATATATATATATATATATATATATATATATATATATATATATATATATATATATATATATATATATATATATGTGTATATATATATATATATATATATATATATATATATATATATATATATATATATATATATATATATATATATATATATATATATATATATATATATATATATATATATATATATATATATATATATATATATATATATTATATATATATATATATATATATATATATATTCGAAGCATGAGCATTATTATTGGGACAAAGGTCCTTGTTTTATGACTACCACGATTTGACTTCTTTAGATTTCTTCCTCTGGGCCATCTGAAGAAACTTTTGTATCGAAATCCAATTATTTCAAAAATAGACTCAGTTGCTCGTCTCCATGGTGCGTGTACTTTTGTGGACACTACGAGGCTGAAGCGTATACAGTAAATTATTCTACGACACTTGCATACATGCCGTCATATACGAGACGAACATTTCGAACGTCGTCCTATTGAAAATTATGTAAATAGAGATGTTCGGGTTTGCAATAAATGGTTTCTTCTTCGTATACCGGATATGACGTCATACAATTTCTCTCGAAAACAACGGATCTTAAGGACGCAGATATTTGGTACTATTTTTCTCTATTCCAAACAACGTGCATAGTTTATCCCGTCTTGATGCAACACTCTGTATATTCCACTGAATAGTCTCTAGCATTAATTATTGGAATTATTTGATTGAAACTGTATGTTATAAGGAAATACGCCCTCTTAAATCACATTAAAATCGATCCTTTTTTGTTCCGCAGATACATCATTTCGCAGTAAATGTTGGACAAAATTAGTTTCTAATTTCACAAACGTGACATTCTAAAAACCGCATATCAGAATCCGATTGCACCTGAATGACGGTTTTCCCTGTTTGTTTTAACACAATTATACAGATGAATAATTTGCAAGCGCATTCTTAAATGCTGTTTTCTATTCTAAACCAGTCTTTCAACCCATTTCGCATATGCGAAGGCTATTTTCTGTATAGGCGAAATGTTCTTTAATTAGTTCAGACATTTAAATATTTTTATGCAAAATTTTCGAACGAAAGCTACGGATAAAATTAATCATAACGTTTGGAAGGAATTCTTCAATTTGTATTCATGAATTAATTAATAGTGTTTGTCACATTTAAATAAAGTAAAGCTCACCTGCTGTTTTAAAATACGTAAACGTATGTTTAACATACAAATTGGATTAGAAGATTTTCTTGGAGAGAAAACCATCATTGGGTCCGTAATTAACAGCCGTTGTTCTCTTCAAGAAATTACTTCTATTTTATAAATTGTAACTAGGCTCTTTTCAAACTTCTTAATTACATTTAGGTGCGTTTAACAAGAAACGAGTTCCTTGTTTATCATTACTCGCTGTTATTAAATATGCATGCAAACTTATGGGTTAAATGCACGTGCCACTATGCAAATTTCTGCTCATCTACACTGTTAGTTTGAAATTGCGTTTAGAAAACAGATTAAAATTATATAGATCACCCGAGCAACTGTGGAGGTTTTACTTTTTGTATGCTACTTCTCCTTCTTTTACTTTAAAATTTTTTACCTTTCTGAATGCGATCTGAAAGAGTAATCATTTTAAAAGTTCTTGAATATTTTATTTGTAAGAGTGTCTTAATCAGTTTTGGTTAAAATAAAGGGTTTAATACGTTTATACTTGAGCCATGAATTAAGAAAAAAGCTTTACATTTTACAACAAACTTAGCCATGTAGTACATTTTTATTACTTCAGTTTTAAGAGGGTCTTTTAAACTATTTATCTTTATGGAATTACTTCAAATGAAATATCTTGTTTAAATATAATTTTTCAAGAAAATTAATTATGCTTCAAGATTATATTGGTGTGTTCTCGTATAATATGCATTACAACAGTATAATACAGGCAAGGCAACCTGCTTATCTTCGATATTTCTTCTATACTTTATATAGAAAATGATTTAATCCACTATTTCATTTGTAAAATTATTAATTCATAAAAATATTCATATATTCATATAGAAATATGTATTCTCCTTTTCTTTTACGTTACATTTTTCTGTGTTTTTCGTGCTGTTTGTGGATTCTATGGCTGCCATTCATACAATAACTAATTATATTCGGTTACTTAATCTCATTGAATTCGAGTGTAAAAAGCGAATTATTTCTTTGATTGAATCAGGGAAGGAGGGAATTCTGAAATGGATCCCTAGCCACTGAGATGTGCCTGGAAATGAACATGCGGACGCGCTTGTTAAAGAGGGCTGTTTTCTGTACCAACCCATAACTTGTGCCCCTCTAAGAAGTGTTAAGCGGGCCATACGTGAACATGTTCGTAAGGCTCGACTACTCCATTATAGGGATATTGTTTCCGAAAAAAATGGTTTTCTTTTTTGGATAGGCAAATATGTGGCACCTTGCCCAGAGCTATTGGTGTGGCCTGTTTCCTTCTTGAGACTGGACATGATTTTCTTCTGTACAAAGTTGGTTTTGCTGATTCACCGAAATGTGTCCTTTGTGCTTCAGCCGCAATGAATGCAGATCACCTTTCTTCGTGTCCTGCCCTACAGGATGTTATTTCTTCGGGTTCCTTTTCCACTCTCCTATCTAATGGGGCAATGTCTTGTATTGGACTGCAAGGAGTCGTATGATCGAAAGAGTTAAAACGGGCGTAATATAAAAAAAACATTACATTTTTCTCCTGTCGCCACAAACCAACAAATAGAAATGATATTCCCAAATTTTGCAATTCTTGACGATATTATTTTTTTTATTTGACCATAATAATGTCTGTTAAGATAAATTACTAAAATACATTTTATACTAAATAATAAATTTTCTAGTTACGATTAATCTTATTCACATCTATTCAAAATCTATTGAGAAATCTGAACAAAATAACAGCATCACAAGGAAACGAATACCTGAATCTATATTATTAATTTATAAACAAAGATAAGTTGGTATGTACAACGTGGCGTATTTAAATACGTATTAAATGTTTTATATAAGGAGTACAAAGTCTATTTGGAAACAAAATTAAAAATGTCTGAATCTTAACTCCGGAAAGTTAAAAAAATTAAAAAAAAATTAAAACTTAAAGCATATTTTAACATATACACAAATGCATTTACATATGAAAACTTATTTATCAATCCAAGAAAATATTTCATTTTTATCTATGATTTTTATATTATAATTTTTTATGTATAGTAAAAATAAATGGACTGGGTTCACCCAGGTTGGGAACTAATTTGTTAATATCTACACTTTCACGATATTAAGAATGAGTGTGATTTTATGGCTGATCTATTTTACGAAACTTCAGTTAAGGAAGTGAATGTTATTGGATAAGAAAATGGTAAAAATAATAATACACAAAATTTCATTAAATTTGTTGTTCTCTTTTTTATCTGTTTCCTACACATAATTATATCGCTTTTTCTCTTTTCTACTTTCTATCTGTAATGTAAAAGAATAGGAATAAGCAAAAATATATATTTCTGTATTCACGTTTTTTCTATTTTTAAGAGTTCATAGTTATTAAAATCAATTAGTCGAGTAAACTTTTTCCATATCCACTGTGCACTGACCACATTTTTCCGTTGTTCCAGAAAAATTATTTAACTTCTCAAATAGCTAATTTGCCCTTTGTATGTTTTTCGTATTTACTTAAATAATCAAGGTTCACTCTCCTCTCCCAGCGGTCTACATCAAGGGCAAACTTCGAGAGCGCTAAATAGCTGACTGGAAGGTCATTTCGGAGAAGGGTAATACTGTCTACGCGTACAACCCGAAAGTAAACCCCACTAGGCTAATTTCCAATGCAGCCCTTACAGCTTTCCGAACATGGCCCATTCCCGACCTATCTTAGCCCATTCCAGCTTTCCAATTCAGCTAGTAAGAGATGTGTTTGCGGTGGCCCGAGTTTGCCCGACCTATTTGACTGTTCCCTCACTAGGGATTTGATTTCAAGCGTCCCAGACCAGGACTGGAGGATATCTGGGCTAATCAGCCAAATTGTAACTTAACCCTCTCATCCAAACTAAGCAAACTCTTCGGTTGGCTAATGGAAGATTCAGAGAATCTGCAGGCCCCGTAACTAGGCTGATTGTGAATATATAACTTTCAATGTACCGTGCTATTGTATTTATTTCCATGCAATTATCTTGTAATTATTATCATTCATTATTTTTATTTTAATTTAATATTTATTTTATTATTATTTTTTTTGTACTTCCAGTGTTATTTTGTCTGTTTTGTATTTGTATGTGTTGCTTTGTAATGTTATTACTGTATTTATACTGCATTGTATATTATGAGCTGCTGTGGATTGTACACCCGGGGACACCCAAAACATCATAAACCTTTGTTTTAAGGTAGATGGTCCTCTTTGGTGCAGACTATCAAGGTTCACTCTTGACTCCTAAAACTCGCTGAGTAATCTTAAGTCCCTTGAAAAGAATTCACGAGATCACTACCTCATGGCATCGACAATTGTAAAAGAAATGTGTATTCTTCAGCATTCGATACAAAACTCTTGCTTTCTAAAGACAGACAGTTTACCCTTTCATTTTTATCCTCAATAAATTTATAATTCCACAGCGTTAGACTTCGCTCTCTATAATGACTGCATTATTGTAAATTACTTAGGTGTTTTTATTGTCTAGTAAGCCAGATGAATTTAATTAATATGAGGTGTGTAATGGGTAAACGATATTTTTGCTTATATTTACATACACATTATAAATTTATAAACATACATCCCGATTAATAAAAAAATTGAGTGAATATTTTAAATTATAATAGGAACTATGTGGCTATAAATGGGGGAATGCCTTTTAGATATTACAAAGATTATTATTATATATGCATATAAGTGCCTTATTTACATCGAATATTAGTTTCATTGTTATTAAATTTTAAATAGAACGCAAAGCTAAGATGCTTGCAACGTCATATCAAGTGTATTTGGTTCACAACATACCTACACTTCATCGCAAACCAATAACCTGCTGCACTATTTCATCGAAAACTCATCGAATCTTTTTCGCGAAAATCGACGATATCGATCAGAGCTGCCGAGACCTTTCATAGGGCGATGAATCTTCTCCGCCGTAGGATGGAGTAATGATAGGTTAAATCCGCCCACCGGAAATTTCCTATCATTGACCAATTGATTTGAGCTATTATGAAGCAGCAACACGACGTTATGTAAATATGTGTTTTGATATTAGCACAAATGTATATGCATTGGGGAGCTCAATTCTTTTTCCTAGATAGTCTTTTTTCTTCTATTTATAAACGTATGATCGTACCATCTCTACTATTTTCAGCTTGAATCACTTAGTAAAATCTACAGATTAAATATAAATGATTCAATTTTTTTTCATTGAATTCAATTTATTTTGGTGAATTTAAAAGTATATTAGTCTTTGAAATTTTACATTTTTGTGAATGATCGTTCACTGGAATTTATAATTGATTTCAAAATTTCTGATGTAAATAAATTATAAATATAAAAATTTGTTTTAAAAAAATTGCTTTTATATAACAAGAAAAGCTCTAAAAAGGTAAAAATTTACTTTGAATGTTTAGTTATGATGGCTACAAAAAAGTTACTACACTAGTATTAAAAAACTAACATTAGGACTCCAAGAACGCTAAATAGATTTTCGCATTTGCCAAACTGGTTTTATTATTGTTACAATTTAATTTATTAAGTATTGTATGGTCACCAGAATTGAAACTATGTGTCAAATTTCAAATGTCTAACTAATCAGGAACCTAGTTGAAAATTAATTTCCAAATATTAACTATATCGCAAGAAAAGTTAAATTAAAGTAATTAAAAATACATTTATGTATGACCTAAAGAACTAGTTGTCTTTGCATACATGTACACATATGTACGAAAACCTATCTATGACAATCCTTATCAGACTTTGCAGTTATGTATATATATGTATATATATATATATATATATATATATATATATATATATATATATGTGTGTGTGTGTGTGTGTGTGTGTGTGTGTGTGTATGTGTGTTTATGTGTGTGTGTGTGTCATATATCAAAATTATTACACCTAAAATACTAATCTAAAATTTTCCTTTCTCTCCTTCTCATTTTTAATACCCAATTTATCAGCCTTAAAAATTTCAGATTGAAAGCAGTGTTCGCCAACTTAAATTCTTTTTACCCTATCTCTCATAACCAAAGTCAGAATAAATTATTTGTCAACTGGACACATTTTACTGCTGTGCCAGGAAGAAAATAATTAAACTTCTTCAATAACCAAATTACTACCTGCGTTTTTTCGAGCTCCAATGTCCCCCTTGAGTTCCCCAAATTGCTGAACAATCAAAATTGACAGGAAAAAACGTCGCTTCTAGCTGTGGGGTGTAAAAATCATTGAAAGACTTATTTTTGAGTATTCGATGCAGGGCTCTTGCCCTGTGAAAACAGTCAGTTTTATCTTCAATAAATTTAAATTATAATCAATAATTCGTTTTCTTTAAAGGCTGCAAATTATTTAGGCATTCTTATTGGCTCCAAAGCACGGGATATACAAATAATAGGGACTAATTTCCCGCATAAAGAGTGAAAGATAATTTCAATGGTGCATTCACTGGATTCATTCCGAAATGCGTTCGGTCTTTAGCAAAGGAGCCGCAGAAAAGTATATATGAATATGTTAAATTAAATAAAGGGCATTTATTTTAGAATCACCTCTATAGGGCTTCTAGCGTGAAACAGATATACATGTCGTTATAATGATATGTGAGCCGGCTAATGAGTACAGTAATAGTTTGTCAAATAGCAACGCAAAACCTAATGAAACTATATAGACTGTTTAGGACAGCAGGAATTAAATTTGGTGTACGTGCCATGGCTAATTTTCTAGAGTTAAAAGATTTTCTTCAAAGGTTGCAATTTAAGGACAGAATAATTTTTAAATTAGATTTTTTAAATACAATCACAATTATGTTGTTAGTTTTAGACTAAAATATCATTACACATACACATATAAAAATATATATATCGTAATCCAGTGTTAAGGCAAATTGACGAAACAGTCTCTCTTGGTAAATCATATTTTGGTAAATCACATCTTTCAAAGTTTCGTTTAAAAGGGTCACTTGCGCCACTTTCATTTCTTCGTTCCAGAGCCAACCGTGGGGTGTGTTGACAGCTCTATGCCTATGCGGCAACTGACAACTATCGGTTCGCATACTCATCAAATTCTTCAAATATCTTGACGCTTATATCTTCCGCCTGACCGGATGATCCTAAAAGCTTGGGCGAGCATGTTTTGAATTCATTTATTTTGTTATTACGAAAGATTTCCCTATTAAAATATTCACAACTCGCTTAATTTTCCGAACCTCCCTCCATTTTAGACATATATATGTATGTATATATATATATATATATATATATATATATATATATATATATATATATATATATATATATATATATATATATATATATATATATATATATATATATATATATATATATATGTATATATATATGTATATATGTATATATATATATATATATATATATATATATATATATATATATATATATATACATTTATATTTATATGTAGGGGGATTATATAGATAAATAATGTCGAATACACATATTAAGCATTTTGTGGCACATAAAATTTATAAAACAAGAATTCGGAAGTATTGTGTATTTCAGTTCCTAATGACTGAGCTGTGTGAATTGGATTCTAAGGGAATATCTAATAAATTATTCATAAGCATAGATTTGCATTTTTGACTGTATTTTAGTTCTCTGCATAATGATCACTTGATGGGGAAAAATCTGTGTCTACAACACATGAAACACAATTCCAATTATCACGTCTTTGCTTTCTGAAACTTGAAGGTTTCAAAAAATGAAATCTAACATTGAATTTTGGATTTGATTTCAGCATTAAATTTGAGAAAATATTAAAATGTTTTATGCATACATTTTATTCTTTTGATAAAAATATATGGAAATCTGATGCTTCCAATTTTATTCTTAATTTAAAAGAAATATATAGCTGTTTATCTTCATAATCCCGATTTAAATTGAAACAATATTTAACTGTACATATGCGTATGACTATACACTGATATATCATTTTATACATAACTACAAGAAAACAAATTTATATAATATGATTAAAATTTTATTTGGTTTAGTCACGTAAAATTTGTAACTATACTATTTTGAATTACTAAGTATTTTATCTACTAAAAGATGACTTGTGTGATTCAGATTTCTTGGCAATAAGTTTTAATAATTCGTAAATATAGATTTGCATTTTTAGTACTTTAATAATTTTCTAATGATGAAAACCATTTCTTATAAGAAATGAAATAATAAAGGCATCATACTATTGTTGCTATTGGCATGTTAAAAAGTTAAAAAAATTATAATCCGATTTGAAATCTTAGAAAATATCACCGTAATAACAATATTTTTTATTTTATTGCTGAAAATTTTGGAAAAAAAGAATAATATAAGTGTTTTTCTTAAAAAAGGGAATATATTTCTATTTTATTTCAATATTTTTATTTTATTTTTGTATTGTTTTTATTTTATTTCTGAAAATTTTCTACTGCTGAAAATATCGTGATTGTTTCTATTTGTATTTTTAAAAATTACAAAAGGAAAAATTAATAAAATTCAGTGTTCATTTCTGATTTTGAACTCAGGAAATTTAGAGTCGTAATGGTAATATTTTAGTATTCTTTAGCTGAAAAGTTTGGAAAACAAAGATAATTTTTTTTTTCGCAAAATTTTCTATTGCTAAAATTATCGGGATTGAATCTATTTTTATTTTAAAGAGTTACAAAAGAAAAATAAATAAAATTCAGTGAGAATTTCTGATTTGAACTCAGGGAATTTAGAGTCGTAATAACAATATTTTTGTATTCTGTTGCTGAAAAGTTTGGAAAACAAAGATTAATTTGCGTTTTCCTTTCAAAATAAGAAAAATATTTCCATTTCACTTATGTAAATTGTTTATCTATTTTATTATTTTATATATGTTTATATTATTAGAAATATTTCTATACTGTTTCTAAATGTTTGATATGATTAACCATATTTTATTGATACATGATCTTATAATGTAAATGACATACTTACATACGCATACACGCACTAAACCCTGTGTATATTTGCACGTGTATGTTTGTATATTTGCATTGAAGAGTAGCAATATAACAATAACTTTAAATTTCGAGTTTTTTATTTCTTAAAAATCATATTTGTGTGCTTTTTAACCAATTAAAATTATTCAAACTCATATTTACTAGTGAAGCTTTGGTATATTGTGCATTGACAAAGCCACCCACAAACAGAAATCTAAAATAACATTTCTGATTACCTAGTATCTAAATAGTTTGAAATGACATGCAAATTTTGAAATACATTTATCATTACATTAACACATTAATGCATTAATTTTTGTAAATTTATTTACAAACTTTTTTCACAATTTCCAGTGTTTAAAGAGATTACGAAATTTTCAGGAAACATGTCATATTTCAGATGAATGTAATAATGCAAACGGATTTGCTGATATAATATGAGCAAGTAAATGAAATACTCTAACTGCTCATGAGCAAAATTTTCCCATACTTTAAATATATAAATATTTGCTAAAACTATTGTAACTTATCGTAATGCCCAAGTTAATATTAGGAAAGTAAATTTATTCTCATTGTAAATGTCCATTGGAGATTCTTTTGAAATAGCTTTAATACAAAGAGAGATACTTCACAAAGAGCAAAAATAGTATATTTAATAAAATTCCTAAGATTCGTGAAATATTTATATTTTAGTATGTTTTTATTTTTATCAGAGTTAGTTTTTTCTTGAAAATGAAATTAAATTGGGTCGAAAACTTTGCATATTGTAAATAAACAGAGAAACTGAGATAGGTTTAAAGAAACCTATTTAGTCAATATATATGCTATAAGCACAGAAATTAAAACAAAAAAATAATAGCAACCTTGTAATATATCTATTCACAAAGCATTTCAAGCATTGCATTTTGCATGTTGATGCTAAACAGAGATTTTTAAAATTTATTTGTGGTCCCCCTCTTTCGTTTAGGCAATAATTTACTCTATATGTCTTGTAACATGTCATTTATGCCCTTGCAGTTTCAGGATTGTTCATCAAATAGATTTACTTATTAGACAAAGCATGTTGGTTACGATAAAGTGTTACAAAGGTATATACACACATAACAATGCATCATATATACATATATTTAGAGAACAAAAATTATTGAAAGAATTAACTGATAATGTTATTTTTAAAGTCTGATTACTTTGACAATGAATGAGTGATGACATTCTTTAATTTCAGATTTAAATTTAAAAAAAAATTATATGTCTAATAATGTTTACATTTTATAGTTTCGTTAATATAGATTTTAATATTTATGTCCCTTAAATTACTCCATTTCTTGTGAAATTGTTCTATCAAATATATTTCCTTAGTAGATATTATCAGTAAATATTACATAATATTACATATATATATATATATATATATATATATATATATATATATATATATATATATATATATATATATATATATATATATATATATATATATAATATATATATATATATATATATATATATATATAATATATATATATATATATATATATATATATATATATATATATGTATATATATATATATATATTATATATATATATATATATATATATATATATATATATATATAATATATATATATATATATATATATATAATATAATCTATATAAATAATATATATATATATATATTATATATATATATATATATATATATATATATATAATTTATATATATATATACATATATATACATATATATATATATTATATATATATATATATATATATATATATATATATATATATATATATATATAATATTATATAATATATATATATATATATATATATATATATATATATATATATATATAATATATATATATATGATATATATATTATATATATCAATATATATATATATATTGTAGCTTCTTCAGCTCTAATTGGGCTGGAAAAAGGATACCGGAGGCCTACGTACAGACTAAAGATCTTTATTACAAACACAGAATGTTAAAGTGAAGATGAAGATAGATGGAAACGATAAATATCTGCAAATGAAATGATGATCGTTACAGGAATCATCTTTCTAATTGTTCTGGGAGTCAATCTCCCTCCCTCTCCCGGCGTTAACAGCTGATGAAGTTCACAGGAGACTCAATCGGTCAAAAACTCACCATGGGCCATGAACTCCGGTCTTTTTATATCGCCGTCTGCACGTAGATTTCCATCTCAGCTAATCGGACATCTGGTTGTTGACGTGGTGATGAGACGGTTTGTAGAACTAGATCCGGACAGGTGTAAGTCCAGTTTCAAGGGGAGTTTGCAGTAATCGGGAGCAATCTCGCAGATCATTAATCGATGTCCCTCAACAAACCTTTGAAGAACAAGGTAGGAAAGTATTGCTGCTTCCCTTACAATGTAGATAATTTCTGTCGTGTGCGACTCTTTCTTCGGGATGCCATTGAAACTAACGCTAGAAACACTTCGCTATCATCCTAATAAGTTTCTCAGACAGAATGATTGATATGGTCCTCGGTGTTAACAGTCCTCTATTCTGAGTGAAACAACGTCCTTTCACTACGTAAAGATGAGCTCAGTTCCAGTGCTTACAAAAGGCACGTTCGCTATAAAACCGGCATAAGGTAGAATTCTTATGCCGTTTTTTCTCACGGTTGTAGATACGTCTGTATCTGGGAATTTAATGTATCGATAAATCATTACAATATATATATATATATATATATATATATATTTCGCGGAGATAATTTTTTTACATTAATTATACTATTTATATATTTACCAGCACAATGAGAAGAAGGAAATTTAATATACATTCATTTACCAAAAATAAAAGTCCTTTAAACCTAAATGATAAATTTATAGCTTAAAAACAACTGAACATTTATATTTACAGAAACAAAAGAAATTATTAATGTATTTACCTTACCCTTAATAATATTTGTTTAAAATAAGATTTATTATGTAAATTGGAAATTAGAAAGATAATATTTTTGAAAGAAATTCCCATTTTATGGAAAAGTTATCCTTTGGGGAACGAAAATAAGAGTTTTCAATTTAAGGTGTTTTTCTCTATTTGTCAGAACAAACACATACAATATTTATGTTTTGTATTTACTTGAACGTCTCTAAATATAACTTCTTTAGATTATGCAAAATAAGTTTTAATTATGAAATTCCAGACTATTTCCCGTTTGAAACTATTGGTCTATTCTCTTTGTTAACACATTAGTAATGAGTTTTTTAGATACTTATATTGTCTTATATAAAAGTTTTGTAAAATAATTTAACTTGATGTGAAAAAAATTATGAAACTGGGGAATGATTTCCTTTTTCTGATATTTTATTACTGTTACTTACCCCTTAATTTGACAAATGTTTTTTCAAATATTTTTTTTAATTTTAATTTCTGTTATTTTCCCAAGTCTGTATACACATTAGGATCTTTGTAAAATACACAAAAATAATATATATCATTTTCCATTTTTGAGATAATTAATGCCCACTGTGGTGAACACTGACAATTTTGTTACATAGTTATTATAAATATAAATGTCCGGTGTAGCTGCCAGACTTAGCCAAATTAAGTGCGCATGTCGTAGGGTATGCATTGGAATTGGAGAATAAAAAACACTTTTATTTCCTTTTAGTATTTATTAATAAGACACAAATTCGCGTCTGTTTTACACGTCAAGAAGACTCACGTTTAAGATGCAGTTTTAGATTCAATTGTTCTCTGATAGGTTGACCTTTGTTCTGAAATTCAAATTAGTTTTATTATAATCAACGTTTTGTAGATCATAAAAAGAAAATTGTAATGAGAATTTCATTTTTAAAAATAATTTCTTTAAAATCTATCCTATCATATATTTGAAGAACTGTTTAATATGCAATGAACATTTTCATTTATCGTAACAAGATATTTTGGATGCAACATGCTCAAATATTCTGTAAGTTATTTAAAATTTTAAAAATCAAAATTTTTATTAAAAATATTTTGTTTAAATGTAATTTTAAGAAAATAATTATCTTAATTAATTTAATTTTACTTCTTTGAATATTTGTACACAGTTAAAAATTAAGCTAATACTTCTTAAAGACGTATCGTTAAGTCCATTGGTCTTTTAAAATGCAGGGTTAAGAAGCAAGAAGCATCCGGTTATAAAATTTGACATTCTTCATAAATGTAAATAGGAAATTATAATAATATTTCATCGTAAATAAATGATAAATTTCGTTTTACAAATGCTCAATATGATTTTATTTTGTTAAATGTGTAATATTATAGCAAAATGATGTTACCAAATATATTTTTTACTATTAACTTTTTCTAAAGCATCAGAAATATGTTGCTTAAGCAAGGGCAAAATTGTAGACAAAGCTGGTCAAAGAAAGTATCCTTAACATATCCTCAACGGAAGAAGTTTTATGGTGTTGAGCTAGTAGTCCTCAGAGGGAAAATCTCTACGATTCTAATGAAACATACGGTTACCCTGAACTTTTGCCTTTACACAAGCATTCAGTTTCCTGAATATGATTGTACCACTTTCTCATAAACTGAGATATCTGTTCATTACTTGTGAGGTAATTTCACTCTACTTCACGCTGAATAAAGATTACTAATATACTTCTTACGATTTAGAGCACTTATAAATCCTTCTCCTGCAAGATTACCTTTAAACCTTCATCTTTTGATTTTTACATTTTTAAAATAACAGGGCATTTCTAATTTTTCAAATAAACCTTATTAAAATAATTGAATGAAAATGTGTAAAAAATGCAGTATTTTCATATAATAAGATTTGAGAAAACTATAA
This sequence comes from Pardosa pseudoannulata, assembly GCA_032207245.1. NCBI lineage: Eukaryota > Metazoa > Arthropoda > Arachnida > Araneae > Lycosidae > Pardosa > Pardosa pseudoannulata. The sequence continues at coordinate 177,312,863 of CM063508.1, read as the reverse complement.
AAAATTTAAATGTTATTTAATAAAAAATATTAGAATTAGAGCTCTTATAAAGCCTTCTCCTGCAAGATTACCTTTAAACCTTCATCTTTTGATTTTTACATTTTTGAAATAACAGGACATTTCTAATTTTTCAAATAAACCTCTTTGAAATGGTTGAATGAAAACGTGCAAAATATGCATCATTTTTATATAATAAGATTTGAGAACACTATAAAAAATTTAAATGTTATTTAATAAAAGTGGTATTTTTCAACTTTGCAAGCACTGTAAATATAAAACTATTGGCCATATTTATTTCAATATTTTAAGCTAAATAATTTATAGACGTACGATGAAACTACCTACCTTTATCGTTGTGATTTAATTTAATATTTTAGAGTTTGAAATGGAATTTTTAAACATTATTTTAGCTTTTTGAAAATTTAATCCTCTGGTGTAATATTTCTGATATATTTTTTAAACTATAGGTTGAGATTTTAACCTAGTAATCATCATTTACAAAAAACCTAAAATTAATAATAAAACTCACTTTGTGACGAGAACAAGGTGACAAAAAATTTATAAACAAGCTCCTACTTTTTATTTTATAAAAAAGTTCTTATTGTTAAGAAACAAAGTAAATTTAGAAAAATGAATAAAATAAAATAGAGAACAAATAGTAAAAATCTCATTTATTTACGATAATAATTTTAAAAAATGTGAAAAGATGAAGAATAAGGAAAAAAATCTCCCATTTATAGCTTCTGAAAGGTGACGTATCTCCTTAAACGTCATTTCCACTACATTAAAAATTTTTAATAACAGATTAACAAGATCAATGCTGCCATGTATTAAATTAAGTTTTTTCGTTATTATGGGACTATTTATAACTTTCTATTTGAACATATAAAACATATTGCCGTGTATATGATAAAATTAACTATGGATTAAGTATGTCTTTTCATTTCTGAAATCAACTAAACTGAATCTGAGAAGAAGATTTTGAAGATATCTACTCCCCCCCTTTAATCCCTGAACCTATAGATGCCACGAAATCTTACGTGACGTTTTCCGTGTTCATACGAAACACTGTACACACTAGTCGATGAACACGAAATACCGTCTCTAAATATACAGAGCAAACTCATTAAAGTTTTCTTTTGTATATGTAAAATTTCGTTATTTATGAATGCATGTGGAGAAAAGAAATTTCACTCGGAAATAACACGCAATTTAATTAGTACAATTTAGTTTTACAAAAATATTTTAAAACCGCCGTTTTCTTTAAGCGTTGAAGAAATTTCTGCTAGGGGGAAATAGGCTAACCGTTCATGGTTTTACTATCGAAAATTAATGGTTTATATGACACTAATTTGTGGTTAAGAGTATTTTTTCTCTAAAACTAAATAAAATTTACTGGACAAGTATTTCTTTAATTCAAAACTTTGTTTTTATATGCTCAGAACTTGGAATTTTTCTGAAATATTGTAGCCTGCGTGAAAATTAGCTTTGATAGAGACGTTTACTGGGTAAAAATAGTAAATATTTCCTTTTTAATGACTTTCTTTCTTTCATCAAAGCATAATCTCATTTTTTTAATATTTAAATTAAGTTTTCCGAAGATATGAAATTTATTTCAGTTAATTATAGAAATGCACGAAAAGCGCTTTTATAAAGAAATATTGATTACAGAAAAAACTAAGTGAAACAGCTAGTGATGTGTGCAAGGAAATGTAAAAGTGCATGACTAAAATAACGTAAAGCATTATGAGGTATATATATATATATATATATATATATATATATATATATATATATATATATATATATATATATATATATATATATATATATATATATATATATATATATATATATATATAATCTCGTAGGGTCAGAGTAAGGCAATTAGCTACTAAATAGCCAATCTTTCGCTTGGAACGAGTTTAATTGGATAAATAAAATAAATTTAAAAATGTATTTGTTTAAATATCTCTATTATTTAAAAAAAATAAAGTATGCACTAAAAAGTAAAAAATAATAATTTTTAAAACACCGCATAAAACAGAAATTTTGTGAAAAGATACTTTAACTTTTACTTTTCCCATTAAAAGATGGATGCACATTTAACATACACATGCGCAAGCGACTGCTCACAGTCGTCTCCTAACTGTTCTCGTATAGGGAGGCGCGTTGAGGATTTCAGTTGGTAGAATTATAACACTGAAAGTAAGCAAAATTAAGGAGATGTATGGAGACATTTTAGCTGAAAAGTTTTATCCTATGATGCAAAATTTCTTTCATGTAAGAGATGGTATTTTCAAGGATTATAATATACGATTCATGCAGCGGAATATGTGCAATCATAGTTTGAGAAACAATAGGATGAAGTTAAATATTTACCTTGACCCTAATCTGAATGTAATAGAATCTTTAACACCTATTCTATTAGCAGATGAATCCAACCTCTGTTACCTACGAAAGACACCCCTACAGAATTTTAGTAAATGACCCCTTATTAATCTTGGGTGATAAATTAAAATAAATTGAAAATTTGAAGGATTTTTTAACATGATTTCTCTTTTATATGATTTTTAACATGATTTCTCTTTTATTCTCTTTTATATGATTTCTCTTTTCTATGATTTTTCTCTTTTATGTGATTATTTTTTTTTGTTAAGTAACTGGAGTTTTAAAAACAAATACTTTTTTATATTTTTTTTATTTCTCCAATTCAAACTCGCTCCAAGCGAATGATTGATTATTTAGTAGTTAATTGCCTTACTCTGAAACCACCAGATTATATATATATATATATATATATATATATATATATATATATATATATATATATATATATATATATATATATATATATATATATATATATATACAGCTATCATTCAAAAGAGATATATGTAATATGGGCGAGACTGATTCAAAATCACAACACAGTTTATTTCTGGTGAGATACATGAAATCCATACAACAGGATAGCCCTTTTACAACATCGTGCATCCAGACAATGTGATCTTGCACACACATAATTTTCAAGTAGGAATTTTTCAGGTAAAAAGACTACGCATAGTTACTAAGCACAATTGATCGCTTGATAAAAAATACCCATGTTTAAAGAGAAATCGCTAACTATTGGCTAAGGTAGTACAGACAGAGGCTAAATTAAGTCTATAGCGTGTCTGGTGGGAAAAATCAGAATTACCGCTGAAACCCGCAACTTAATTTACGGCCAAAGTTTTTAAATTAATATTAAAATATGTAAATTTTGCATACATATAAATATTACATATATATTTAATATTGTTAAAAATTAAAGTTCAATTGTATGATTTGTTGGTGGCCTGTTCATCTAGAAGTCATGTGTGAGCATTTATTACTGTTCTTGCCATTTCCACAATCTCTAAATGCAGTTCTTAAAAAGTCAGAAATTCAAGTAAATCCGGACATATGATTGGTTTGGTTTTTTTTTTTTTTTTTTGGAGCACTACGGCTTACTGTATACCAACACGACGGATAATGAAAGTAGCATCTATTACTTAAATCCGTTCCGAACGTCTACGAACATCCATCCCACAATGGGATTATAACCAACGAACTCCGGTACCGAAAGTCAGCTGTTGCTTGGAGCTGGGCACATGAATTTATGTTTTAATAAAAGTTCCTCTCCAGGGAATTTATTCCCAATTCTAAATATCTTATTATGAATTTTCCTCTCACCAGAGTAACGATTTTACAATGTAATTATGGTCTTGAAACATTAGTTTCACATATTAGGTGTTTTATCTCAATAGGTTACTCTTTTATTTTATATTTAACAATGGTATTAGCATCTCTTAGTTATATAATAACTTCTATTATATAACAAAAATAATATAATTACGACAGTGAAAACAAATAGAAGCTATCTATGGTTCTTTAATTTATTTAGCATTTGGAACGTGTAAATGAATCGCCATTCACTAAACTTTACTTAGTAATGAAGCCCTGATATTATCTTGACCAACTCTGCCTTTCCAATTCCCCCAATGAGTTAAGAAATCTTTCTTTAGTAAACGTAATGACTTATCTTAACGTTTACTCTCAAATATGTGTTTCGATGACACCTAACAATTCAATGGATTTCATGAAAGTAATTTGGTCTGCTTTCCTAGTTTTTATTTTCTTCTTTTGAAATTTCCCTCGAGATTAAAGAGATAGTTCCCTCCAATCAATGACTTAATTGATGGAACTTTTCCGTTTACTTCTCTAAGATGATATTATTTAACAATTTATCTTGTAAATTAGATGTGTCTAATTAGTCGACTTCATTAAAATACTTACATGATACGCAAGGCTGTTGAAAACTTTTATCTAAATAAATGCATTTTAAAACTTTAGATCTTTAGAATAGACTTTAAACAGTCCAAAACTATTTTCTGCTAGAAGAAGCACTTTATTCAACATATATATTACCTTCAAAGAATATATAATTAAATTATTTTATATAACGTGTTTCTACAAAACGCACGTGTTTATTTCCAAACGAAATAATTAGGTAATAAATAAAAAAACTGATAGAAAATAAAAACAATATTTGTATTTCCGTATAACTGGAATTTAAATCTTACTAGTTAAAAATGTTACTCGTTGAAAATTAATTTTTTTCTGAAATACTTTGCACATATTAAATTTATTCATAATTTATAAACAGTAACATTTGAATTTGTTACAAAATTTGCCCAAAATATCGATTTTTTTTTAACACAGCATGATTCTATATATCTTCATGCGTAAAATAACGCTAATATAAGGTAATAATGTATAAATCATAGTCTGGAATCATAAATTATTTAGTTTTGGGAAAAAATTGTTTTCCAAATAATATTTTTAGAAAAAGGTATTTTCTTGAATATTGAAATTTAAAATGCTATATAATCATTACTATTTTCAACAAATGACATGAAGATTTTCTAATATTATCCTAATAAACACATTTATATAGCTGCTAATGGATTTTTATGTTTAAATATATAAACTTATAAACTTATGTGTAAGTGATGCTTGTTCTGCATAATGATAAAAGGTTTGTAACTAAATTTAAATAACTAATTTCTAAATTTGCATATAAAGTTTTTTCTCTGAAAACCTTAAATATTGAATTATTTAATATTAATTTCAAAGTATATTTCAAAAAATTAAAATAAGCAAAATTATTTTAAAAATACAAAAATTAATGTCTGGAGATTTCAAAATATTATTAAAAATTAAAAACATGTTTGCTGTAAACTAATTTTTTATCATATAAAAGTTATAGATTTACATAAATATTCTGCTATAAACACTGTTTTTCGTTATATGTACTAAAATAATTTTTAAAATTCTAACTGCTCCATACCGCTAGAAATGCATAAATGTTTAATTGTTAATAATACTTAAACTTATACACTCATGTGTTTATCTTGTGTTCCTTTTTAGTAAATAGATATTAAAACAAAGTGTTCAATTTTAATATCCCAGATCGGCAATCCTGGGTTCAATTTATCAACAAAATATTAGTCTGTAAATGTAAAAAAAGGAATGAAATGAAATGGCTTATAATTTAGATTTTATCATTTGAGTAGCATATAATTTATTATTATTGGAAAAATTAATTTACCAGCTGGAGGGTATCTTAAGCTGTTTATAAAATGTTAAAAAAGCCTCGAAAAAATTGATAGAACATGATAAAAATATATTTTTTAAACTTTTTAAGACCACCTTGTGTTTAATATTAATATTCTTGTTAAGGAAATACAAATTTATTATACTTAAATTTCTAATTTCCTAGTTTTTACTTTAAATGCCTTTGTTTTCGTGTAAAACGAAATTGTTCTTTTTTGACATCTCCTATACATAAGGGCCTATTCTTACAAATATATTTCTACTAAAATATTCAAATATAAATTAATAGTAAAGGGTATTGAATTTGCAAACAATGAGACATTTTAGTTTCGCCTTTCTCTGAGAGTAATTCCAATCTAATCTATAATCAGGTAATTATATTGCTGCATAAAGAAGCTTTGTCAACGAGCTCAGTGGCCGAATGGTCAAAGCGCGAGATCCAGACCTGAAGATTCTGGGTACTATGCTTGCCATGGCAGTTAATCCAAAATACGGATTTTTAATTTAAAAATGTTATTTATTGTTTCCTTATGTTCTTGAACATTCTAGATCTTTCTTTAATAATGTACATATTAAAAAAAGATCTACAATGTAAATTAGTTATTTCTCGAATATTCTGTTCGGGTATAAAAGCTGATACTCACTAGTTGTAGGCAACTTCCTGATCTTGTAAAGTTGAGAGTTGCTACTTAGCTTTAATAAAGTCATCTGTTAAGCTAAGCGGTGTGTTCATTCGAATCTTCGTGACAATATATGCTAAAAGTTACAGCTTCCGAGTCCAATGATTCAATTGCTACAAATACCAAATAGCCTATCTATCATTACAACCATTTGCATTAAGTGAAATATTTCACCATATAATATCATGTAATTAAAAAAAAGGTGATGCTTCAACTCATTTAAATTGTCAAACTGTGGATTATAACAAAAAGGACTGTTGTTATATATATATATATATATATATATATATATATATATATATATATATACCCATCCAAATATTTCATTTGCTATTTAAATAACATACAATCTTCGTTGGGTAAAGCTTAGGAATTAGTTAAAAATGTTGAGAAATATTTTTAAGAACCTGTAAGCAATAAGAAGGCTAATATCAAGGTGTAAGAGTGTAATAATTTAAAACGTGTTTGAAATATAGATAATGATCACAAGTCTTTGTGGATTATACCTCATCTTAGCTAACTGAAATGCATCAGCGAAAGATAATCAGTGGCATAATGGCCTTTCTTATTTACAAATAATTCATCTTCACTTTGGAGCATTTCGTTTAAAAGCTTTTAATTTATCGAAAGTGCATAAAACATAAGCTTTCAATTTGTTTCATTACTAAATACATTAATAAAAGTAAGAAAAGAGTTTTGTTTGTAAATTTATAATGACAAAATCAACGTATTTTGTGTGTGGTTTTTTACTTATATATTATATTGTTAGACATCGATCATATTTCAGTCCCTTTCTCGCAATTTATAATACCACTGCTGACAAACGGAGTAAAAATTAACTTCGTATTGAAATTAGTGTCACTTGCAATTAAGCTATTTGATGGTTGTTTAAAGAAAATGAAAACCTCATTTTATCTGACAAATTATAAGAATAGATCTGTCTAAATTGATCTAGATCAACATATACATGTTATTCCTTGTTTTTAATTCTGTTATTTTATTCTTCAAGAAATAAATTATAGAATACTAATATTTTATAAAATTTGGGTTTGATTTGCAGAGCTACGATCTACATTTTTGCACCACAAGTCATAATGAGACAGGGACCTAAGACTTAACGACGATTCCAAAAGGCTGAGAACATCCATGCTGCAATAGGGTTCAAAAACTTTTCCGATAGTCACCTCCATAACTATTCTGCTATAAAACTTAGGCTTTGTTTTTTTTACCACCTACTATTTCCCTTGTATCTGCTAAGATTTAAATTGCTTTTTGCATAAGACATAACTAAAATGTAAAATAAAATCACGTTTATTTAAAATTAATTTCAACATTGATGAAATATGAGTAAAGTAACATAACTAAAGTAAAGTAAGTAAGCTTATATTGAATATACAACTATCATAATTATATACAGCTTTGCTACATTTGAGCTATTACAAGTAATTAATGCTCGTTTTATTAATATCAAAATATGTACCTATCATAAAAAGAATACATGGCCAAACATTACGAAAAGAGGGGGCTGATAATACGTTCTTCAGTAAAGAAATTTGTGCGAATGTTCTTAACAGGAAAGGTAATGTGTAGCAAATCTGATTCTCAAAGCCCAGTTTAATTATGGCAATAATACATTTTATAATTTCTTGAAATTTTTAGTTCTCAAAATATCATTTACTCAGTTTAATCAATATTTTAACTTGTTAACTGCAAGTAGTGGTTTTTATATTAGTTTTATCAGCCACTTAAATTATAACAAAATTGCTTAGTAACCATATTATTGAGATATAAATCATTTTGAGAAATTACATAAGCCTCCTTAAACCTTTCAAAAAGTAGTAAATGTTTTCATGGAAATGCAAAAAAAGATATCTCTCTATGAGAAAGATTCCAATTATCAGTGTGTGTTCGGTTATTCTGTTAAGATGTTGTTTTCAAAACTAAACGACTTAAATTAAAAATTTCATATTTATTATCAGTTAAATTACCAAAATTTTGTAATTTCGCGTAGCCTATTATTTTTATTTCTTAATTTGAGTAGAAAATTTTACTTTTTATTTTCCTAATGAATTACAGATATTTTTTTTATTCAATTATAAAATATTCATGTAATTTTAAAAATATGCTACTAAATGTAAACACAATTTTTATAAAAAATTTGTTTGAATATTAAAGTTGTTTGAAAAAATTTTGTATTATAATCACGTTTTCTGTTTAAATATGTAATTTATTTTATCATAATCTTAATAATAGAGATATGAGCACTTTAGAACAGTTGTGAAAGAGTGTGCTCAATTTTATAAATAGGAAAAAGTAAAAATATTTTTAAAAAATTTACATTCAATTTAATTTAATTGAGATTATAGATTTGAAAATTTCAATTTTTATTCTAGCATATTTTTAAAACTGTAAATGATTGTAATTTTATTTTTTTTTCCTATAAAATTTATTCAACCCGTTAAGAATTTTCTTACGAAATCTTAATTATTTTATTTATACATATTTATGAATATTTTTCTTCTTAATGTATTTTAAACACAGATCATTATATGTAGAAATATATCTTAACATTTTTATTATAAATTTAAAAGATTTCAAAATTATGTAACTTATTTAAATTTAGAATTATTTTTCCTCCAAAAAAGAATTATTTTTTTCTAATTTTCGTAAAGAAAATAATAAATATTTTTGAAAATATTTGATTATTGTTTTGTAAAAACTTTTTTTAAAATATTTTTTTAAAGATCAAGAAAGTAGAAAGAAATATTCTTTATAAGAGTCATATTTCCTTTCAGAAAAAAGTACTTTTACACTTTTTCAAGAAATTAGTATTTTTGACTTGAAGGGATAATTTGAAATAAACAGAACAATGTGTGAAACATTAAAAAAATAAATACCTAATTATATATAATAAAAGAAAGCAATAGAAATATGTAATATAATAAAAATTTTTCCCCAAAAAATAGATACACAAAGTTCTTTTTTTCCCTTCCTAATTATGTAGTACCTACTTTCACAGCCATGAAATTCGAGATAAAGAAGTGATTTCTAACTTAAATCCTGCTCACTCGTTTCTCAAAGCTAATGCTGAAATATATATATATATATATATATATATATATATATATATATATATATATATATATATATATATATATATATATATATGTATATACATATATACATATACATATGCATACATATATATATATATATATATATATATACATACATACATATATATATATATATACATATATACATATATATATATACATATATATATATATATATATATATATATATATATATATATATATATATATATATATATATATATATATATATATATATATATATATATATATATATATATATATATATATATATATATATATATATATATATATATATATATATATATATATATATATATATATATATATATATATATATATATATATATATATATATATATTTATTTATTTATATATATATATATATATCATCCTATTTATATTATGTTTTATTTCAGTCACTTCATATTTTAAATTCAAGGCTTCTATTTATGTTATGTGTTTATTTTCAGTCACTTCATTTTTAAATTCAAGACTTCTGTATTTATCGCATTTAAAAGAATCTTTACACATCCAGTTGAATAGCAGTCAATTTAACACCGATCAGTTTCCAGATCAATTACATTGAAACACACTGCAATTACGTCGATCTCCATTTATCACGACCTTATTTTTCTATCAAGTAGCCTTCGTCTTTCTTTATTTTTTTTCATTTAAAAGGTTTTATTTGCACCGTAACAATATTCCGCGAAACAATCGCAACTAATGATTGTTGTGTTTTTCTTTCGTTTTGCTTTCTTTTTAATCTTCCCGGGAGAAAAGTTCATTTAAATGCAGTTTCCGAGAAGGAAATCTTATTATTCTTGCTTTTGTAAGAGATATTAAGCTCTAGATAAACAATATGTAAGGGGAAAGGGAAAGGAAAAATTGCTCGATGTTTGTCGAAAAAGCAAACAATATTGCACCACGAGGAGAAATAATCAAGTTGTTGACTTTCGGTTATTTCTTTGCACCAGCATATGTTTTAAACACGTTATTAATGTTTATTTAAAAGATAAAGCGTTATTTATTCTACTAGTTCCTGGATACGTATAATTAAATTATTCGTAAAACCAAATTTCATATTTAAGAATTAGTGAAAAATTAAAAAACGTGAAAGATAACTCTATGAATAAGATTATTTCTTTACGTTTATAACATCTCAGACATTATTTTAAATATGTTCATTATAAAGAGTAAAATATAAATTTTAAAAGGCTGTTATAATTACACATCATAAATTTTCTCTAACATTCTAAATTTAATTCTCTAAAATAAAAGATAGAATAGCTTTTTAAATTATATTAATTTGCAGTATTTTAATTATATGCGAGATATAATTTTGCTCAGTTACTTTACTATCAGACGTGAAAATGAACATGTTTATTTGATGCCATAGTAATGTTTTTATAAGAACGTAAATACAACTATTATTATATATATTTACGTGCTGAAAAAATAATGGTTTAAGTCATATGTAAAGAAATATTGTAAAGGATATTATTTACGTGATTTATGTAGTAAAATACATCAAAATATAAAGAAACTTCAAATAATGAACAAAAGCTATATATTTCAATTTCCGATGAGCGGTTTCTTGAAATAATAAAAGTATAAGAAGCATAAATATTTAATGCTACTTTATGCTTCAAGCAATTCATTTATTTAAAAATAACAAAAAATAATTGAATGAAATTAGAAAGAAAAATGCATACAAATCCTTTAAGAAAAATGTGTTGAATGTAAATAGTTTAACATATAATATTCATGAAAAGGTATTTGATTAAGAAACTCAATTATCGACGTCTAAAATTAAATCCTGTTAATTATAATTGCAGAGATTTCCTCAGTGAAATAAACGAATTCAAAAATTTGTTTTAGAAAAATGCTAACGAAAAGAGGACGAACACACAAACACATATATACCTATATACGTAACGATAAAAAAATTAGACCGATAAATAATAAAACCCTAAAGTTCATTTATCACTTTAATTTTATACAGAATGTTTTCATAGTCGAAAATAAATATCACTGAATATTTCAACAGTTGACTTTTTACGCATGTGCATCAGAATAGAGGTGTAAAAATCGTAGAATTATTACTTTTTTTTAAATCTATATTAGATCTTAAAACTGTCTTCTTTCTTGTAAGGAATTGCAATTAAACGCAGCTTTACGTACATAGAGCATCTGAAAGTAAAAAAATATATTTTTATGTCACTAACAAATAAAGATTTTTTAATCACGACTTTTAAGGTTTTATAAATTACTATTTCTTTTTAATTTTATTTAACTCATTGCTTTTTAAGGATGATTATCAGTAGCTTATTTTTTTGCATCACTCGAAAATTTACTTATATTATTTCCTATACATGCACACATACCGGGTGTTCTAAAATAAACTTTCCTAAATATGAGTCCCTAGTGGCAGAACCGCTCAACCAATCGAAATGAAAGTTTTGATACAGTTATTGAAATGCATGGGGTCCAGATTGTGATGATTCAAAACTATAAACCTCTCACAGTTACAGTTATATCGACAAAATTTCGAAATTTTCGAATGGCAACACCCAATTTTTCCATGTTCAAATTGATCAGAGCATGGAAATTCCTTAAGTGGTCTTGGAACAAGACACGTATACCGAAAATTGGCGGCGTACAACATTTACAAAGAAAAATATCGTAAAGATCTAATAACAATAAAAGGGAAGGATTACTTTGCATAATTCACAGAACACTATTGCAAAACATATCTTATGGTGTAAGCAGTGTAGGAAGCTTGCTTCTTCCTGTTCGTGCTAATCCATCTCGTTTCAGGCGAAGAATAGGACACTTTCAGGGAAATAACTAGGTGAACTGATGAAACTGTTTTATCTATGCGGAGAAAACACTGCTGATGAAATACGAGTTATAGTCAAAACCATAAGCTAAAACGATGCCCATGTTCCATAAAAGCGTCTTTAATTTGATAAAGAAGTTCAAACAAATGGGATATACATGTGATAGACCACGATCATCACGAACCCGTGTTACTGTTGAATTTGTTGGGGAAGTTCATACGATTAGTACAGGTCTATTGCATATATCAAGAAGTGTTACCCGCAATTTAGATGTACTGAAAACCCACAGTTCTCCAAATTCTGCGCAATGTTCTGAGGATATTTTCTTATGGCATGCCCAAGTGTTGGAACCAGGAGACAACCAACAGCGTGTCGACTTTGTGAATTTTTTTCCATCAGATATGAAGGAGATAGAAGGTGGCACACTGCGGATATTATGGACAGATGAGGCACATTTTACCCTGACTGGGAACGTAAAATCCAAGAAATGCGTTCATTGAGCCTTATGTTGTTTATTTTGTAAGAAATTTAATATTTTTTAAAGACAAAGTAAATTCAACAACAAAATTAATAAAATAAAAATGAAGAATAAATGCTGAAAAATATGATAAGGTGAAAATTAAGAAAATATCTTCCCTGTAATGTTGTTTAATGGTGATATGTTCCATTAAATAAATTGTATAACTGTCATTTGTAAGACAGTTCGGGTTGAAATAACCGTTAAAAACTAAATTTTTTTACCATTTTTAGTAACACTGTTTAACTGCATCAAAGGAAGGTGGAAGTTGAAATTTTAATTTTCTGAGATACAATTCTGAAGAAAAAAATCGAGAGAAAGGTAAAAGCAAATATTTTAATAATCCCCTGAAAAAAGTAAAAAAAAAAAAAGATACGTAGGAAGAAGTTTCAAATGTTTGAAAAAAATAAGTACTGATGATAACCCAGAAATAGCTTGGGGACATTATATTGAACTGGAATTGATACCCATTGATGACGAATCAAAAAGAGAGTTTGCAAAATATCAGATACAAAATTTGTTATATGCATAAAATATGATGTTGATTAAATGGGAGTTGAATATATTTTACATAGAAAACATTTCTGTGATACAAAATATATTTTTATTTACCTAAATAATTCCTTTTATGTAATATTCATGTTAATATTGCATATGAATGGGGGTTTCCCATTACTGTTTTTCAAGAAATAAATCCGGCTGTCTTTCAAATACAAAATGCGTTTTGGATATTTTTTCAAAGATTTACATAACTCCTTATGAGGTTTATTACATGAGTATTTAAATCATGGACGTTTCCATAATTTTTTTGTGGTGTATATGTATATATATATATATATATATATATATATATATATATATATATATATATATATATATATATATATATATATATATATATATATATATATATATATATATATATATATATATATATATATATATATATATATATATATATATATATATATATATATATATATATATATATATATATATATATATATATATATATATATATATATATATATATATATATATATATATATATATATATATATATATATATATATATATATATATATATATATATATATATATATATATATATATTTATATATGTATATATATATATATATATATATATATATATATGTATGTATATATATATATATATGTATATATATATATATATATGTATATATATGTATATATATATATATATATATATATATATATGTATATATATATATATATATATATATATATATATATATATATATATGTATATATATATATATATATATATATATATATATATATATATATATATATATATATATATATATATATATATATATATATATATATATATATATATATATATATATATATATATATATATATATATATGTATATATATATATATATATATATATATGTATATATACGTATATATATGTATATATATATGTATATATACATATATGTATATATATAATATATATATATATATATATATATATATATATATATATATATATATATATATTTATATATATATATATATATATATATATATATACATATATATATATATATATATATATATAAATATATATATATATATATATATATATATATATATATATATATATATATACATATATATATACATATATATATATATATATATATATATACATATATATATATACATATATATATATATATATATATACATATATATATATACATATATATATATACATATATATATATACATATATATATACATATATATATATATATATATATACATATATATGTGTGTGTGTATGTGTGCATATATATTCATATATATGTATATATGTAATATATCAAAATTATTACACCTAAATATCTTATAAAATTTTTCCTCGCTCTCATTCTAAGTTCTTTTAATCCATTTTCCAAGACACAAAATGTCTTAATTAAAGGAGTGTCCTCGACTTAAAGTTCTTTCAACCCATTTCCCAAAAGTTTTTCTGCATTAGATACAAATTTTCTGTCCACTCACTGAATTTTCCAACTGTCGCTGGCCAATGACTCAATGTATTTTTTAACATTAAATTTGTTTATTAAGTTGCCTGTCCCTTCTGAAAATTCTATCCATATGTCTCTGGAGTCCAACCCTGTTACAGCACGTTTTTATTATCATGTTCCTTTCTGCATTTGACTGTTATGTGACCTCCACATTATGGCCAACTGTTCACCACTCCGGTACTGGTCCTGATGGTGACCTTGGGTGATGGTTCACGGATTGCATCCACACACTGGACCACTACATGAGCAGAGCGCGTGGATAGAGTCTACTGCGCAGATGGAGACCTTGGACAGGTTGCTACCAGGATTGGTATATGCTAGCATACACTACCAGGATTGGTAGCGTATGCTGGCTGTCTTTGATCTTTGGAAAAAAACCGCTTCCGAAGTCATCCTCGGCTAAAGCCATTCTCGTCTGCCATCGTCGACTTGGATGAACTATACACCCTCCACACAGTGGTAATGGTTTGCAATCGACCATAGTGTAGACGGGCTTTAAGGCGACAGTGGACCTTTAGAGAAACATTTTTTTTCTTTAAAATGAATTTCCTTGAAGATTGACTTTGTTATTAGTACTATTGATATATAAATATTCTAAAAATTTGTAGGCCAAATATTAATTAGTTTTGTAGTTATTAATTTTTAATTGTTTCATAATTAGCTTAATTGAAAATGATCTATCCTCATCAATTTTGCATAAAATATGATAAAAATATTTAAGTATACCTTATAGAATTTACAAAACAATTTAGTTTTTTCCATAAACATTCATAGAAAATATAAATAGAAAAAATAATTATGATGATGATACCCATATATTGCAGAATAAACAGCTATAGCGGTTAATTAAAGTACACTAACATATTATATGCTTCAAAACATACCCGTTTCAACTAGACTTTATTTTATAAACTCTAACGTAAATAATACTGGTAATTTCAGAGACAATGATCTATTTTCAATCCTCCTGGAGTACTTTAAACATTTGTAATACATGAAAATTTTACTTCTGAGTAAACAGCATTTGGAGTTATTATTGCTATACCTATAAGTAATGATCAGCTTATTATACCTATAAGTCATGATAAAATGATGGGAATGAAAAACAATTTTTTTTTGCTCTGTATTCCTAATAATATATTCTTTCAGTATTCACTAAAATCCAGAATTCGAATTTTTGGTCGATTTTGGCCAATTTGAAAGTCTATCATCGACTTAAGCATGCCGTTTTCAGTAGATCTCAAAATTCTACTCGAGATTGTCTTCCTCTTTCATGGTGCCATGACTGCTAGATTAATTAGACGTCTCCTTGCCCAACAAATCCGGGCAAGTAAATACAATACGGGCTTACATTGATGCGAATAGTGGATTAATTTTCGCAGTGTTACATTTTAGCCTACAAGATTCTTTTACTCGGGGAACTACATTTTAGACGCCAGTACTTCGAGCTTATTTTGAAGACCCGTCTTTGTCCCGAGCACTCGCCAAAGCAGCTGATCGGTTCTCACCTGTTTAATAGGACAATAGCGTCGCGTCGCAGAGTTTGGGATTTTGACAATCGAATTGAATAGACATTACACCCCTGATGGATCACGTTAATGAATCCTCGAGAATTCTGAAATCGGCTGATGAGAATTCAGCTAAAAAATCTAACTGTAAATTTAGCTGGAGTTCTCAAGTAACTGGGATCTAAACTAACCCAAAAAACAGTTGGCTGAACCGTAACTGACCCCCAGGTATAAAAACCTCCATTTTTGAGACTCAGGGCTTTTCGATATTTTTTTAAGGAGGTGTTTGACCTCGTGGAGCCTTTCGCGTTTTTTTACCGGTGCAAGCTTTCTAGATCGGGAGATTCGTATAGTTCGCTCATATAGGGAGCGGCAGAGTCTCTGATACCGAACGGGGAATAAATTGGGATTTTATTACACCCTGAAAAGTCTCCCCACTTGTATGAGATTATTAAATCTCTTTTAATTTCAATTGTAATTGTTCTGAGGCAACCACCCTTTGCAGTTTTACATGATTTGGGAATTAGAATTCCCTTGTAAATAGCCGTAGTTAATCAAGAATAAAAATAATTTCCAAATTTTATCTTGAAAGTGATTCATTCGTCACGTTACCTCTCATTAGAGAATATTGAAGTCGTGACACCATATTCTAAACTATCTTTTGCGAGAGACACTTTTGCTTGAATTTTGTCACTATACATATTCTTTTTTACTCCTGCTAACTTTTTTTAAAGTCTGTGGATACTGATGACTATTGTTATCATTTTAAGATTTACTGTTGCTTGACACATTTTTGTAAACCACATTGCATTGCAAAATATTAAATATTTCAAATTAGATTATTTTATAGATTTTAGTAAGAGAAAGAGACAGAAAACAGTAAACTTACGAAATATTTTAACTGTTTATTTAATGGCATTAGATATATTTTTGTAACTAAATCATGCAGAAAATAGTTTTCCATTTTTTAACAATATGATGTCTAATTATTTTTGTAAATTTCCTATAAAATATCCTTTCTTAAAATAATTTTCAGGTGATTCTAACGTTCTATAGCAAAACTTAGTGACGATCTTTTGTTCTTTCTATAATTTCTATCCACAACAAAATTAATTCCTGTTTCAATCAGCACATCTTATAATACAAATTATACAATTATTTTCGGTTTCTCCAACTCATTAAGAGTCCATCATGCGACTAACGATTAATAAAGCTTATTGGCTGGGTCATACACTTATAAATTTCCATTTCCGATTTTAGAAGCCTTCGGGAGATGATGCTACAATAAAATTCATTTCTTTTCATCCAAAACTTTTTGTTGCATCACTTAGTTACACTTTTACCTACGACTGCAACCAATCTAATGTGGATTTACTTAACATTTGTAATTGGGTAAATTACTCTTCACATACTCTCTCTCTGTCACACACATATATATACATAAATGGGATATATATACAGAAATGTATACAGGTTATATATACAGAAATGGGAGAAAGTGGAACTTAGTATTAATATTCTTTCTGAATTTAGCATGAAAAATGAAGCAAAATATTTGCTTTCAGTGATATAAAATTATATCTGTTCCAACTTCATTCTAAAACTAATTGTATGCTCATAAACCTTTTTTTTCAAAGGTTTTATTTATTTACGAATACATACATACAGAAATCGGAGAAAGTGGAACTTAGTATTAATATTTTTGCTGAATTTAACGTGAAATGGGAAGCAAAATATTTGCTTTCAGTAATATAAAATTGTATCTGTCCCAACTCCATTTTAAAACTAATTGTATGCTCATAAACCTTTTTCTTCAAGTGATTTATTTACATACGATTCGAAGATATTGCTATTAAATACATCCAATAAAGGCATTAATACAGTCTACTAAATTACCCTGCCTCAGTGCTCCGTTTCCACTAACTTTTGATTTTTGTAGTGTTTAATTATTTATAACCTATTATAACACGAAGCTGAAATTGTTTTAAGAAGCAAACTAATTTTTAACGTAGCTCCAAATTTTCGGAAAATGCAGCATAAAGTATTCTACGTAAATGTTTTAATAAAGTTTAAACTAGTAATTTGCTTTTAAGAACGTCTCTTACGGTAAATTATGCTATTCTCGCAAGTTCTAATTACATGAAATATTACCTTAACATAGGACATTGTTAGTGAAAAAAGTATCCTTGCATGAAGTTTATAGTTTGAAATCCTAATACGTGTGTTTCAGTAATTACTGTACATTGTAAACGCTCATAAATAGGATAGAACACTTTATTCTTTGTATTTATCAAGAAGTTTGGAGGAAACGGGACAATTTTTCCGTTAATCATGTCTTTTTGACTTAACGTAAATGCTTTATATTTTTCTATAGTTGCAGTTGTTAGCAGACAAAGAGAGACACGTGTGTTTGGCAATGTTTCAAGATTATATAAAGCTTTTATAATGAGAAAACTGTTAAGTTAAGGAAGAAATTATAAATATGTTCGTGATAGTTAAATATAGGTCTAAGTGGTAACTTGACTCTCTATCGCGGACAAAATGAATTTTGGTTGTCTATTCTATAACATAGTTTAAAGCATATTTCGAATATATAGCTGGATTTCTGCTTGTTCAGTTAAATTTTGGATTTTACTGTAAAAAATATTTTAGTGAAAACTATTTATTTTAACAATCTAAGCTTTGTAGAGATTATTTCGCTCAAAATATTTTACTGAGATATACAGAAATAATGCATATATTATTGTACATAAAATCCATATATTAGCATGTGAATCTCTTCAATGACATTTACCCAGCTTATACCTTATCTATTTAAATGTGTTAAATTTATGCTTACTGATATCAGTAAATTTTAATAATATTTTTCAAATATAAAATAAAGAGAATATTGTATGTCATGCTGGACCTGCTGCAAGAGGTGTCCAAAACTCTATCAGTTATTGTAATACTTTCACAGAATATGTCTGAAAATAATTTATAAAGAGAAAACAGACAAAGAAAGAGTAAAAATGCTTCGACGAATTTTTATTTTCTTGTAAAACGTAAAAAGAGTTATTGTAAACATAATTTCAGAACTCAGATTTCAATGAAATTATTTATTTTATAATATAAAAGTTCTTTTTACTTGCTTTACAGGTGACGCTGTAAATTCAGCAAAGACCTTACGTATGCCAGATCAGAGTGTTTTTATGAAAAACGCAGTCTGGGGTTTTCCAAAATACATTTCAAGGAAAGACTATACCAAAGTAATTTAATTTAATTTTATCATTGTATTACATGTTATTTAAAATTTTCAAATTGTTCAATGCCTTCAAAATTAAACAATAAAGTTAATGACCTAAAACTGCAATAGTATGTTATAGTATAAGTGAAGAAACTGACAGCTTTACTTGGAGAGCGTGATACTTATCGTGTTAAACAAAAATTTCCTAAATATTATGGGGTAAACAGAGAAAAAACTTTAACAGATCCTGTTTTATACTAATCATTTAATAAATATGTGAAGAATTGTAAAAACACCTAACACAGAGCCTTAAAATTTTACTTTTCATTCTTCTAAAGAAAAATATTTTCTATGAATATATTAGGTTGGGGGAAAAGAAATCCATTATTTTTGCCTGACATTAATGACTTTATTTAATATGCTTTGGATTTTCCGATTTGGGTTTAATATGCACCGTTTTGTTGTATAATTTGTTGCCATTTTAAAGGTAGCTTCCTAATGCCTCTCTAATAGAAGTCTTGGTCCTTATTGGCGAAAAACTCTAGTCATCGATTTTCTCAATCTTCTCTTGATCCGAATTTCTTATCACTCAGGAAGTTTTGCAATGCGAGAAAAAGGTGGTAATCGCTTGGTGCCAGGTCGAGACTATATGTTGGAAGCATTACAACTTCCCAACCAAGCTCCCTGAGTTCAGTAGAGACGTGTGTGGCCAGGAATTGTCCAACACCTCTTCTGTTATTCAATTCTGGCCGATTTTGGTCAATCGCAAGCTTCAAATGGTCCGGTTGTTGACAGTAGTGATCTGAATTTAGTGTTTGGCCATACGGAAGCAACTTATAATAAATGATTCCCTTTCAGTCCCACCAAATACATAGAAGAACCTTCTTGGCCGTTAGTCCTGGTTTGCCAAGGTTTAAGATGCTTCACCACGCTTTAACCACGATCCATTTCCCACAAAATTGTCGTATTTGACCCATTTGTCATCCCCATTCACCATACGTTTAAGAAATGGGTCGATTTCATTCCGTTTGACCAAGGCTTCGCAGACAGAAATTCGATCCATCATGTTTTTTTGTTGTTAATTTGTATGACACCCAAACAGCGATCCTCTTTTTGTATCCAACTTTGCGCAAATGGTTTTAAACAATTTTATGATCAATCTTTATCTCCTGGGCGATGCTATCACTACTAACATGCCGGTCAACTTTGATTATTTCTGTGATTTTATCGACATTTTTGACGACGGGTCTGCCTGTTCGAGGTTCATTTTAACATCAAAATTGCCTTAACGGAGTCGACAAAACCATAATTGCATGTAATTACCTGATACAGTATCGGTATCATAAACACCATTAACAATTTCAGCCACCTGCCTTGCATTTTCACCTGTAACAAGGAAAAACTGTAAAATATACTGAATTTTCTCTGTGTTGACTTCCATTTTTAACACCCTGTAACTCGCAACTGAATGGACTAAACATAAAACAGTAAAAATATTTTTTAGTGTGGAATGTCA
>CM063508.1:177276735-177284235 GCA_032207245.1 Pardosa pseudoannulata | reverse complement strand
TCCTAACGGTTCAGTTTATTGGAATCGTTGAGAGGAGATGTGCCGTGAATATAGCTGAGGCAACTTGTATTAACATTGAACATTCGTAAATTTGGATATTTCAAGAAATATAAAACCTGCATCGAATAATAATTATAATAACGAATGAATCACCGCAATGATATAAGAACTTCTGTTGGGATCAAGGCCGTGTTGACTTAAATGCTGCTGCTGGATTTATTTATGTATAAAGACAAATGTATATAAAGATGTATATATACATAAACTCTCTCCCTCTCCTCTCTCTCTCTCTCTCTCTCTTACTCATACACATACACACATACACACACAGACACAGACGCAGACAAACACACACACACATATATGTATATATATATATATATATATATATATATATATATTATATATATATATATATATATATATATATATATATATATATATATATATATATATATATATATATATATATTTATATATATATATATATATATATATATATATATATATATATATATATATATATATATATATATATATATATATATATATATATATATATATATATATATATATATATATATATATATATATATATATATATATATATATATATATATATATATATATATATATATATATATATTTATTCGTATGTAATCTGATTGCTTTTGTTTGCTCCGATTGCTTGAATGTTCTTCAAAATTTGATACCTTCAACATCAATCGAAAGTAGGCTAAAAAGGATATTTTCTTATGCCGTACAGCCTGTTACAACACAAAGTCCCAATAAAATGTTGAAATCTTGAACTATTTGGAGCCATGACCCTTAATTTTCTTTATGTCTTTCTCACCTGCATACAACCACGTAGTTGGTGTAGGACATTTTTTTAATTCTCTCTTGTTTATAAAATGTTTCTTTTTCTGAAGTGTTTTTGGTCTTCAAATTGTTTAAAGATCTGAAGATCACATTCGTTGTTCTAAATAAATAAATTGAATATATCGTACCCAGAAAGGAAATATCATCGATTAATTCGAATGCCGGAATCCAGTTCGCTAACTCGAACAAGTGTTTTCCTTAAGCTGATATACTTTCTCGTTCATTGACCTCCGGACTATCTCTTCTTGTAAAGACCTTATCGCGATTCGATGTCTTAAAAAATCTCGACAAATAGTGATCCAGCTCAATTTTTTGATAATATGATTATGTAATACATAATATCACATTGGGGACCTTATGACATATTGACTGAAAAATAGTCAACTGAAACTACAATAAAACTTCAATAAGGTTTTGTTAGTTTATTTAAATCTATAATAAGATAATAGTTGAAATAGAAGCATTTCAACTTATCAATACTGAACAGTATTAAGACAAACGTTAGAATCATTAAAAATGCATTTATTAAACTTAAAAGGAAAATAAACATCGGCTAACTTCGGTACATACATGGCAGTACAAATAATATCGCTGATAAATAGCCGTTTCAACCCCAGTACTTACCGGTAGCGAAATATATGATCTTCAGACGTATACAGCAATACCTCACGACTCGAAAGAGAAAAAATTCATACATAATATGCTGATATCGTCAGTGGTTATGAGATGGGTAATAAAATAAGATATTTAAATTCCTTATTATAAAATTAAAGTAACTAATTTTCTAACACATTTAGTGTAACGTGAATAAACGTTACACTAGAAATAAGATACTTTAATAAGCTACAATAAGAGGTAAAATTACGTTAAAATTCTAAAATCCAAACTTTTTATGCATGAAGTCCGCATGATATATATAAAATATGTTCAATAACCTTTTTTCTCTTCAGCTGTGTAACAAAGGAAAAATAATTTTAAACAAAAATGCGCTGTTGTTGATACTTACAAAAATAACAAAATATTTTAAGTGAAAATAACAACTATAAAACAGAAATTAATACCACATTACTTTAACAGAAATATGTCAAATTAACAGAACAGAAACCGTATTTTGTACCGCATTATATAAAAGTAAAATTACTGAACACTGAAAAAAAACTATTGATTTTCTTACTAAATTAAATAGAATAAATAAATAAATTTGAATGTTATCTCAAAATGAAATAGTATGGTACTATATTATAAATTATTTAAATATTTTAAGCATTTTGAATAAAGTTGTATTTACAACCCAAGACAGTTGTATTTTTTTAAATTTTCCAAAAGTAAATAAATAAATAAATAAATAATATAAAAATGCATGAACTAACTAAATACGGCGTTTGAAATCCTAAAACCCATTAAAATGAATGATATATGTTTTCTTAACTTACATTTAAATATGAGTTGAGAAGGTATCATTTATAAAGACCAATTTAACTGCAAACCTAATGACAAATTCACTGAATAATAGTCAACTAAAACAATAAAACTTCAATAAGGTTTAATAAGCTAGAAAAAGGTAATATAATAACATGTAAAAATTAAGTTAAAACTCTAATACCCAAATTTTTTATGCATGAAGTAAGTATAATATTTAAAAAAATGCGTTCAATAACCTTTTTTATCTTTAGCTGTGTAACAAGGCAAAAATAATTTTAAATACAAATGCGCAGTTGTTCATAATTAAAAAAAATATATTTTAAGCGCAAATAACAACGATAAAACAGAAATTAATACCACATTACTTTACCAAAAATATGTCAAATTAACAGAACAGAAACATTATTTGGTACATCATTATATAAAAGTAAATTTACTGAACACTTGAAAAGAAAAAAAATGATTTTTTTACTAAATTAAATAGAATAAGCAAATAAATTTGAAAGTTAGCTCAAAATGAAATATTATTATACTACTTTATAAATTATTTAAATATTTTTTTGAATTTTGAATAAAGTTGTATTTAAAACCCAAGACAGTTATATTTTTTAAAATTTGCAAAAAATAAATATATAAATAAATAAAAATGCATGAACTAACTTAATACGGCGTTTGAAATCCTAAAACCCATTAAAATGAATGATATATGTTTTCTTAACTTACATTTAAATATGAGTTGAGGAAGTATCATAGATAAAGATCAATTTAACTGCCTTTCACCTACGTGAGACAAATTATTGCTATTTACATTTGCTCGATTGCCTCTCGGAACGTAAAAAAAAAGAGAAATGAATAAAAGGCTTTTACGCATTTAAGTGCAACTGAAAACTATCGATGAGCTCCAGAATTTTTAAACAGGTTCTGAACTCATTCCTTTAAGCTCGTGTTTAACGAAAGAAGATGAATGTCATGGAATCGGAATGATTAATGCTTTGGTGGAAGTTACACATGGTAGTAACATAATTATTTCCATCTCTGAGGAAAGAGAGAGAAAATGATGAAAGACAAAGAATTTAAATAGTAAAAGGGGAATATTTATTTAGATTAGAGTGTAGGCAAGAATTTACTGAAATAACATAATGTTAAAAGATAGTTTTAAAAGTTCAGAATCTAACACTTATTCCTGTAAAAACTATTGAAGAAAGTTTGAAACTTACAAAAAATTTATTAAAGTCTAATGGTTTTTTAAATCGACCTCGTATATTATAGCCAGAAAATGAGAAAATAGCTTTTTCTCAAAGTTTACATATTCTTAAAAATCTTTTAGATTATATCATAGGCAATAATTTAAATTTACTGAAATAACATAATGTTAAAAGATAGTTTTAAGATTTCATAATCTAACACTTCTTCGTGTAAAAAACGATTGAAGAAAGTTTAAAACTTACAAAAAATTTGTTAAAATCTAATGGGTTTTTTTAAAGCAATCTACTTTATAGAAAGAAAATGAGAGAATAGTATTTTATTAAAGTTTACGTATTCTTAAAAACCTTTTAGATTATATCGTAAGCAAGAATTTACTGAAATAACATAATGTTATAAAATAGTTTTAAAATTTCAGATTCTAACACTTATTCATGTATAAACGATTGAAGGAAGTTTGAAACTTACAAAAAATTGATAAAGTCTAATGGTGTTTTAAAGCAATCTATATTAACGAACGAAAATGAGAGAATAGTTTTTTTTTAAAGTTTACATATTCTTTAAAACCTTTTAGATTATATAGTAGGCAAGAATTTACTGAAATAACTAAATGTTAAAAGATAGTTTTAAATTTCACAATCTAACACTTATTCGTGTAAAAACGATTGAAGAAAGTTTGGAACTTACAAAAAATTTATTAAAATTTATTGGTTTTTTTTTAAATCATTCTATATTATAGAAATAAAATGAGAGAATAGCTTTTTTTTAAGTTTACATATTCTTAAAAACCTTTTAGATTATATTGTAGAAAAGAATTTACTGAAATAACATAATGTTAAAAGATAGTTTTAAAATCTCAGAACCTAAAATTTATTCATGTATAAACGATTCAAGAAAGTTTGAAACTTACAAATAATTTGTTAAAGTGTAATGGTTTTTTAAAGCGATCTAATATATTGCAGCAAGAAAATGAGAGAATAGCTTTTTTTTAAGTTTACATATTCTTAAAAGCTTTTTAGATTATATGGTATGCAAGAATTTACTGAAAAAACATCATGTTAAAAGATAGTCTTAAACTTTCAGAATCTAACACTTATTCGTGTATAAAACGATTGAAGAAAGTTTAAAACTTACAAAAGTTTGTTTAATGTTTTTTTAAAGAGATCTATACGATAGCAAGAAAATGAGAGAATAGCTTTTTTTAAAGTTTACATATTCTTAAAAATCGTTTAAATTATATCGAAGGCAAGAATTTACTGATACAACATCATGTTAAAAGATAGGTTTAAATTTCAGAATCTAACACTTATTCGTATAAAAACGATTGAAAACACAAAAAAATTGTTAATGTCTAATGGGTTTTTTTGAGCGATCTATATTATAGCAAGAAAATGAGAAAATAGCTTTATTTTTAAGTTTACATATTGTTAAAAACCTTTTAGATTATATAGTAGGTAAGAATTTACTGAAATAACATAATGTTAAAAAATACTTTTAAAATTTCAGAATATAACATTTATTCGTGTAAAAATCGATTGAAAAAGTTTAAAACTTACAAAAAATTTGTTAAAGTCTAATGGTTTTTTAAAGCAAGTTTATTATAGCAAGAAAATGGAAGAATAGCTTTTTTTAAAGTTTACATATTCTTAAAAATCTTTTAGATTATATAGTAGGCAAGAATTTACTGAAATAACATAATGTTAAGAAATTGTTTTAAAATTTCAGAATCTAACACTTATTCGTATAAAAACGATTGAAGAATATTTAAAATTTACAAAAAATTTGTTTAATGGTTTTATAAAGCGATCTAGTATATTATAGCAAGAAAATGAGAGAACAGTATTTTTTTAAAGTTTACATATTCTTAAAAACCTTTAAGATTATATCGTATGCAAGAATTTACTGAAAACACATGATGTTAAAAAATAGTCTTAAAATTTCAGAATCTAACACTTATTCGTGTAAAAAACGATTGAAAAAGCTTAAAACTTACAAAAAATTTGTTAAAGTCTAATGGTTTTTTAAAGCAAGTTTATTATAGCAAGAAAATGGAAGAATAGCTTTTTTTAAAGTTTACATATTCTTAAAAATATTTTAAATTATATAGTAGGCAAGAATTTACTGATATAACATAATGTTAAGAAATTGTTTTAAAATTTCAGAATCTAACACTTATTCGAGCAAAAAACGATTGAAGAAAATTTAAAACTTACAAAAAATTTGTTTAATGGTTTATTAAAGAGATCTATATTACAACAAAAAATGAGAGAATATCTTTTTTTTAAAGTTTACATATTCTTAAAAACCTTTTAGATTATATAGTAGGCGAGAATTCGATGAAATAACATACTGTTAAAAGATAGTTTTAAAATTTTAGAATCTAACACTTATTTGTGTATTATAGCAAGAAAATGAGAGATTAGTTTTTTTAAAGTTTACATATGCTTCAAAACCTTTTAGATTATATTGCAGGCAAGAATTTACTGAAATAACATAATGTTAAAAGATAGTTTTAAAATTTCAGAATCTAACACTTATTCGAGCAAAAAACGATTGAAGAAAATTTAAAACTTACAAAAAATTTGTTTAATGGTTTATTAAAGAGATCTATATTACAACAAAAAAATGAGAGAATATCTTTTTTTAAAGTTTACATATTCTTAAAAACCTTTTTGATTATATAGTAGGCGAGAATTCGATGAAATAACATACTGTTAAAAGATAGTTTTAAAATTTCAGAATCTAACACTTATTTGTGTAAACGATTCAAGAAATTTGACATATTTGGAAACTTATTTGAGACGTGTGTGACTTGTTTAAAACTTATTTGTGTATATACGATTGAAGAAAGTTTAACACTTACAAAAACTTGTTAAAGTCTAATGGTTTTCTAAAGCGATCTGTATTATAGCAAGAAAATGAGAGATTAGTTTTTTTAAAGTTTACATATTCTTCAAATCCTTTTAGATTATATCGCAGGCAAGAATTTACTGAAATAGCATAATGTTAAAAAATAGCTTTAAAATTTCAGAATCTAACACTTATTGGAGCAAAAAACGATTGAAGAAAGTATAAAACTTACAAAAAATTTGTTTAATGGTTTTGTAAAGCGATCTATATTGTAGCAATAAAGTCAGAAAATAGCTTTTTTTTAAGCTTACATATTCTTACAAACCTCTTTACCAAATTACAGAGAAACAATGATAGTAATCATATACTCATTGTAAAATTTACAATTTGTACAATAATATAAAATATGAGCCATTTATATCTTTTTCTGGTTTTTGATAGTTCCTTAAGTTAATCCCTTTAGAAGATAATCCTTATCATTCATATTGGAGAATCTATCAAAACTTTAATAAAAAGAAATTGTACTATTAAAATGTTCTATTAAAACCGATAATTCTCAAATAACATTTTATTAAATGAGAATAAAATATTGAACTACACTCTTTCTTCCGAAAAACATTCTCTGCCAATTTTCATACTATATAAAATTACCTAATTAAAAAATGTGTAACCCGACAGATTAATTTCAGCTGCTAGATTCTTTTGCGCCGAAAGGTAAATCTCTGTTAGGTAAACTTTCTACAAATTAATGTTGTAACAGACTCGATTTTTTAAAAAAATATTAAGCTTTAAAAATGTCTACATATTTATTATTCTTTTGGTGCTTGCTTTTTAAATATTTAACTAATATTTTAATAAATTTATTAGAGAATAAATTAAGTTAATTACTAAATATTTTATCGAGATATAAAATTCTACATTTTGCATTAATTACGGTTCAGTATTTTGTCTTTGATATAAAAGTGCACGAAAAGAAAAAAATTGCATGTAATTGCATGTAATTGTTATCTACTATTAAATTACAGGTAATTACATGTAATTTTTATCTACTATAAAATTGCATGTAATTAATGTTATCTACATATTAACTAATTTTAAAAGAAAACAATTACCGGTAAAACAAAATTAAGGTTTTCATTTACTGAA
>CM063508.1:177246735-177264235 GCA_032207245.1 Pardosa pseudoannulata | reverse complement strand
CCGGGGGAAGAATTTCCAGAAATAAATGCCTTTTATAAGAGATCTGCAAAACATTTTCAAACAAAACTATTTTTTGGTGACATTTTTTGTGCGATGTAATAGGATTTCTGGTTTCAAATATGTCAAACGTCCTTGTCTAAGAATTGACACTTTTAGAAAAAGCATTATTCAGAACAGAAAAGTATTTCAAAGCTGTCACCACGCCATAATATTTACTGTCATAACCACTTTACATTTTATTTCGTCACACACAGATACTGTGCCTAAATATGCAGTTAAAATTGGATAGGTTCCAATTGACAGGATAAAACATATTTATTAATTTTTCTTTTTCTTCCGATTTTCTTACTGATTCCGACTTGTTAACATGCTGCTTTTCCTTCACAGTGCTTTTATACCTAAAAATATGATATAGAATAGATAGAAATGTTTGCCCTATAATCTTTTATATCTTTTAAAAAGACGTATTTCTATAAATTGCTATGGATATTGCTATAATAAGAGGTTATTAATAACATACCATAGACTAAATAATTAATTGTTACTGTATTTTACACAAATATTTGGATAAAATTTAAAAGAAAAATAAAATTTTAATATTTATTCTGCAAATTGTTTTGATTTCCGATTTTATCTGAGATTAATTAATATAAATCGTATTTTGCATTTAATCAGTCGATTTTTTTGTTTGATAATTTTCTTTATCTATTTCATAATTAACTTCTGACAATTTGTTTACAATTTGATATGGACCGGAAAAGGGTGAAGTCAGCTTACGTGTGTTAGGGAACTCAAATTTTTCAAAAAGGATTAATTCACCAGGTTGGAATTTAACGTCTACAAATTTAGTGTCATATCTACTTTTATTTCTTTTATGATATTCAATAGTTCGTTCTTTGGCCAATTTTCTAGCTACTTCTAATGGAGGGTAAGTATTTTGGTTAATAGGAGATTCAAACGGAAGATTACCAAATAATAAGTAGGCAGGGGTAAATTTTGTTACGGTCTGAGGAGAATTATTGTATTCGATAATAACTTGTTCTAGTATTTTAGTCCAAGGTATTTTAGTGGAAGTAGAATTTACTTTACATTTTAATCGACTAATTATTGTTTGATTTACACGTTCCACTTTGCCATTAGTTTGGGGATGATGTTAGTTAAAAGTTGTCTTACATTATAAATTTGAAGAAATCTTCTAAATCTAGATGAAGTAAAAGCCACATTTCAGTCACTAAGGATTTTTTCTGGGACTTGAATTTTGAATATCTGAGTTAAACAGTTAGCATAGGTCTCGGTAGTAACATTTTAGGCGGGAATGCCCAGACGTATCTTGTTGAATGGTCAATTACTATGTGTAAGTATTTTTTTGTAGAATTAAAATAATTAAAACCTCTAACTGTATCGATAGAAAGACATTCAAAGAGTTTGTACGTAGGGGGTCCAAATAATTAAACATATGAATGTAACTTTTTCAGCCCATCTGGCTAAGGTATTGATCTCGTAACCGGAGATTTTTGTGGGGTCGTTGTTTGAATCGATCTCAATCGACTTGTTCCTTAACCCCTCAACAGTTTTAATTTTTTCACGAATTTAATAAATAAAATCTCTTATTTTTTATTGCATATTTTTGTTCATTTTACGTTTGTAAACTGTAAAATGTTATTAAAAATAACATATCTAATTATTTTAATCATGTGTAATAACCTTTTTTTTTACAGAACATAATGTTTTCCCTGAAAGTTTTCTTTTGTCACTCATCCTCACCAGACAAAAAAAGCTACATTTACACTTGTGCATATAAAGATACAAATATTTTCGATTACAATTATTACACAAATATTTTCGAATGCAAATACCACAAGTACATTTACTTAACCTGTTTTTTCAAAGATCATATTTAGTTCGATAAATCTTCAAAGAGGGAAAGAGGTATAATAAAAAGTCACAGGCCAGACAAAAATAGCTAGTATATTTTCAAATTCTTTTGGTTTGGTTTGGTTTCGAGTGCTACGATCCACTTTTTGCACAAGATGGCTAATGATACCGGGACCTACAGCTTAAAGCTGATTCCGAATGGCTACGAACATCCCTGCCATAGTGGGATTCGAACCCACGAACTAAGGTACCGAAGGCCAGTACCCTACCAATCGGCCATTGTATGACTCTAATTCTTTTGAAGCTCTGATTTTTCTTCAGTGAACATACATACAACTAGAGTTCATATCTTAGTATTTTGTCTGTAGGTGAAAATATCTCTGAAATGTCTCTCTCGATCAGCCTCTCAAACACTGAAGCCAAAGTAATGCCAAAAACTCAAAGATAAAATCTCGCTGTGTAATGCAGAACATATCAGAAAGCCCTCGCTTTTAGACCAAAAAGGATACACTTCGAAAACTAACATCTTGTAGACATCTATTCGACTTATTTTACATTAAAAATACAAAAGATACGGTCAAGATAGTGAGAACGACAAATAAATCAGACTGCCCGTATGGGCAAATATGTTAAAGGCACGGTAATGGTACGTTGTATGTACAAAACAGGCAAGGGGTTAATATCAGTTGAGGCACACAAAATAGTCACCAAAATGTCTTCCAAGTTCAGACATTATCCCTAGAGGTGACAGACGATGCGTTAGGGGACTTAACCCTGCTCTACTTAATCCATGCTTCTAAATGATTAGTACGTACTTTCTTCGTTTATATTGTCCTAAGGTGTAGTATTGATCATTAGGGTAATAAAATGGTAAACAAAATATGTGAAATTGTGTAAGAATGTTGAACAGGGAAGTATTTTAAATATATATCTTATTCAATATTTTTATTTAACTTTCACAACTACTCCTTTTTCAAAAGTGTATTTTTCATTAAACTTGCATTAGTTATTAAATATGAAAATAAGTAAATTATTAAGGTGTTTAACACTTTTACAACCAAGCATATCTTAAGAAAAAAGAACAAGTAATTTTATAATTAAATTAAAATATATGTATTGAAGTATACTGCAAAAGTATGAATGAACACGTAGAAGTATAAACAGTAAGGAAATTGGAATCATTTACTTTTTTTTTAAATACACGTTTGATCCATTTTTATTTAATAAATGGTTTAAAAAATTAGCTCGTTGAGCACATACGTATCTAAACCTCTTACTAGATGTTTGGCAAACAGATAGAATACTGAAGTTTGTTATCTAAATCTGTGGGTTCGATTGATTGCTTTTATTTGTATGGACATTCAGAACTGTTTAGATGCTGCTTTAAGAAATACATATAGTCATGCATGCCATTTACATGTGTTTTTCGAAACAAAAGTACTTGTAATTTATAAATATTTGAAATTTTACAAATGAATATATAATTGTTTTATCCATTCATGTTAAACAGATATTTCAAATTGTTATCTTCTAAAATGGGCACAATCGGGGCTTTAAAAATTTATTTCAGTATTTTCTGTAGAAAAACTGGATATTTTTCATTTATTTTTCCTTTATATTTTTCAAAATACTTATGATAAGCACTAAGTTTTATTTTAACGGCTAAATGATGTCTGAAAAATACAGATGGAAATATGTGTAAAAGCAATAGAATAAAATATTATATCTTATTTTTAAACTCATAATAATCAATATCCATAAATATCGAAAATTATGATAATTAACTTACAGTGTGTGCTATTTGAAATATTAATTTTAAAGTTTTTTAATTTATTTATTTTCTACGAGAAACAAATGATAAGTTTAGAAGACATATGACAGTAAGTATTACTTCGAATATATACTAGAAGAAAAAATATTTGTTAGTTTGCTAACTATATATATATATATATATATATATATATATATATATATATATATATATATATATATATGCTAGCTATATATATATATATGTATGTATATATATACAGAAAAATTTAAGTGCATAGATGAGTAGATATACATATCTAATTTTTAAACTCATAATAATCAATACCTCTAAGTCATTAATTATTTTACTTTCCAGTGATATCATTTTTTATATACATTTATATGTTACGACATAGTACATTTACAAGCCTATCAATTACATATAAAATGAATTAGATTTTAGATATTTTCCTTTTAGACTCCCCTTATCCTTATGTCGTTCTTTTAATTAAATTAGAAAAAAATTATTTTTTTAAAATTATATTTTAAATTATGCATGAAATACGAAATAAAACATTCATGATTCTGTGTAAATGCGTAATTGAATAAATCATCTTTAATGTTTAAATGCTAACAAATCTAAAAGAATGTCAAATAAAAATGTATACAGTGCAACAAAATTTATCTTTCACTTTAATTATTTAATGCCACTTTCCAAATAATGACAAGCTTATTCATACTTTATCAAGTGGCATTCATATAATGTGTCATTTTCTCAGCGGCTCCGGAGAAATGCAGTTCTACAAAGAGCTAAACAAAAATTCATCTATTTCTCGTCTGGAGATTTGGACTTCTACCAAAACCGACAATTCCGTGGTTATCGGAGTTCATTAGATGCAAATCCTATGACTAACTAAACTTGTGATCAGTATTCAGTCTTCTCTGTGACCCCTAACTGAAAAAAAAAAGAATGGTAAATGAATAGAAATAGGGGAAGAAATGCTATGTTCGGAATATATTACCGGGAAAAAGACTCCGTGATAAGAAATACATAACGGTGGACAAATTCTATTTGGGGTATCTAACTACCGTCAAAATGAAAATAAAATAGCATATACGTTGATATAGATAAGCGTATTCTATTAAGTAAATGGGCGTATAAACTCATATCCAGAATTCAGATACAAATTAGGAAAAAACTGATACTTGAAATGCGGTTTTTAGGATATTAAAGATAGAAGGTTCAAATAATTTAGTGTAAAAAAAGCATATTTACATAGCAATATTTCAAATACTCTGCTTCTATTGTAGGTGTGCTTCATATTTTGTATAGCATGTTATTTACACGTACTAATGTTATATGCAGTGTATATTTTATTCTTAGAATATGTTAAGTTGAACTGTGTTTATTTGGAAGTATGTACCATGAAAACGAAAATAAATAGGATATTCACATCGAGAAATAAATTTTTAAATGAATAAACTTATAGACTTAGATCCAGAATCCGGATATAAATTAAGAAAAAAAATGTGCATGGAATATGGCTAATAAAAATTGAAAGCTAGAATGTTGAAACATTTTAGTATAAAAATAGCATGTTTACCTAAAAATAAATTGTACAACTTGTTATTTACAAATAATATTTCGTATTTAGAACACTATATTTTAACCAGTGTCTATTTCGGGTATATAACTCCTACCAACATGAAAATAACAAAGATATTGATATGGAAAAATAAATTTTTAACTGCATAAATTTATAAACTTAGACCTAAAGTCGAATACAAATTAGGGGAAATGACTTCGAACGGGGTATTTATAATATTAAAGGTAAAAAGTTCTAAGTTTTCTGTGTAGCGCAGCGGTAGCTCAGTCGGAAAAGGCAGTGATCTGGTAACTGATAGGTTGGAGGTTCAGGGCTAGAACCGGCCCAAAATCCGTCGTGTTCGCTAAAGGTGACTGAGGCACATAAAATATATTAGTGGTCCTAATGTACACCAAGTTCTCAAATGATGACTACAGGACAAGCATGGAGATTTTTTGCTTGGTCTCCGTTTCTAAATTACGATTACCAAGCGGGGTTAATGTTATTCGCGTCCGTAGCATAACTTAAGCTATACGTGCTTCCTGGGTGTTGCTAATTCGGTAACAGCTTTGAAGCCTTGTATAGGCATAAACGGATATAGTGTCTGTATGACCAGCTGCGTCAGGAATAAAAAAGTTTACAGTGTAACGTCAGAAGATTTACCTAACGGTATTTCAGACACCACATTTACCTACAAATATTGAATAGACATGTTATTTACACGTAATAATATTTTAAGAAGTCTATTTTGTACATAGATCTTAATACACTACCACATATATATATATATATATATATATATATATATATATATATATATATATATATATATATATACATATATATATATATATATATATATATATATATATATATATATATATATATATATATATATATATATATATATATATATATATATATATATATACATATATATATATATATATATATATATATATATATATATATATATATATATATATATATATATATATATATAATATATATATACATATATATATATATATATATATATATACATATATATATGCATATATATATATATATACATATATACATATATATATGATTGTAAAGTATTTGCTCATATAATGCTATAGAATTTGTCGAAAAGTTTTCTTTATTCCAAAGTTAGTTCCAAAGTCAACACAAAGTGGGTTTTAGCAATTTGGAAGAAGATGTGATTTGAACTCCCAATCTATAGGTTGGGAAGTCGGTCTGATTTAGAACCAAGAAGCTCTTTTAAGTTCCTTAGCAGCAGTTAATGAACACAGTTAATCTTTTGTCTGCTCAAGCTTTGTTCTCATAAGCTTCCGATTATGAGATGAACTCCTTTGCTGGATGAACTACTTAAAATTTGAGATGTTTTATCATTTTCAGAATAAAAATAATGTATTTATCCTAAACACCCTCAATAAATATAAAAAATGGCTAAAAATGTCTCCTTAAAATGTTTATCATTAATGAAATTAGCAATGAATTAATTTTCTCGAAGAATGAAAAAATTATCTGATAAATATCTAATTTTTGCTATTGTACTATGTCCTTTTAATTACAAATATGTAAGATACTATATATATATATATATATATATATATATATATATATATATATATATATATATATATATATATATATATATATATATATATATATATATATATATATATATATATATATATATATATTGTTGCGGAATTCTCGTTTAAAGTTCTTTCAAAATTTAACAAATATAGAGCAAAAGCTCTTATATTTTTGTGAAACACTGCGTATTCAATTCTTTAAACCTTTTATTATTAATAAACCTAAATGTAAGTTTCTTACCCCTTTCGGAATGGTATTTCTTATTTTTTATCATTTCATTTTAACTCATACTCTTTTATGTACTTAATTTTCAATTACTTTTTAAGTTATACCCATTTTCTTCCTGAAATCCTCATATGTTCAGCTTAATTTATCTAATATCCTGATGTTAAATGAGATTAAAAATATTTTAAAAACGATTTTTGAGGCATTTTTGATATTTAGTAAATGCAACTTTAAGTCGCATAATCAGTAGATTTGGGGTC
The DNA here is from genome assembly GCA_032207245.1 of Pardosa pseudoannulata. Taxonomy (NCBI): domain Eukaryota; kingdom Metazoa; phylum Arthropoda; class Arachnida; order Araneae; family Lycosidae; genus Pardosa; species Pardosa pseudoannulata. Next base: position 177,256,929 of record CM063508.1, on the reverse strand, counting down.
GAAATTCCAATAGCTATTTATATATTAATGGAATAATCAGACAAATGAATTTCTCTTTTGGGAGGCATTAAAATACACACCGTATAATGTAGAGAGCTTAGTTACTTTAAATACTTGATCATAAAGCGATAATTATAAAAAGAAATTTGAAAAGATGTGAGAAATCCTGAGATTCACTTTATTAAGAGGAGAAGAAATATTACATTAAGCCATTCTGTATTAAGATATTTTTATTCATACTATCTTATTTCATGTTAAGTACAGTACGTAAATAAATGTACTTTAAACTGCAATGTATTCTAATAAATATAATTTGCATATAAAGAGCTTGTTTTATAAATGTAATAACATAAGAAATGTAAAATAAATGAGTAACTATACATTTTTAAATTTACTTAATTCCGAAAATTTAAATATTTGCTTTGATACTTATTCTTTTGCTGTCCTGAAATCTTACACTGTTAAGAATCAAAAAAGAACCAAAAAGTAATTTTAGAGTTTATACCTTCATTCTAAAACATTCCAATTAATCCTAATATATTATGATGTTAATATTGAAAGTAGAAAATAAAAGTAATTATAGAATTTATACCTTAATTCTAAAACATACCAATTAATTCTAATATCTTACAATGTTAATAATCAAAGAAGAATCGAAATGTAATTATAGTGTTTGTACCTTAATTCTAAAACATACCAATTAATTCTTATATCTTACAATGTTAAGAATCAAAGAAGAATGGAGGAGTAATTATAGTACTTATACCTGATTTCTAAAACATACCAAATAATTCTAATATCTTACAATGTTAAGAATCAAAGAAGAATCGAAAAGTAATTATAGTGTTTATACCTTTCCAGCAATAGACTATATATTATGAAACGGCAGGTAAATATTATATTTCTTATTAAGCTCAACTGTAGGGAAGGTGTTGAAAAACAATACAATATGAATAATTATATTGCTAGATAATCTAACTGAAGTAGGAAAAACTATAAGTACTATTATATACATTAATACTAGATTCTTATTATTTATATTAATATATTGTAACATACAGGGCTCCTCATACCTTCTTTCGGAATTTCAAAACATTTATTAAAAAGCTAAGACAAATAGAGTAAAAATGAACATATCTGTCAATACATAAATAGTTCCCCATCTTTTACTATAACAGCAGTTGGCACCAGACGGGAAAAATTATTCAAGTTTCCGTACTACATTTTAAGATTCGGTGAAGTAGAAATTGGCATGCCTCTTTTGCCAATGATCCCAAGCTAAACGGATTTATAATAGTGCTAAAGGATAACATAGGATATAGGATAACATAGTGTAATATTTTATGGAAATATGCAATCAAGAGCCAAAACATTAGGTCAATAACGAGTTGGCCCACCTTTGGCGCTCAACACAGTTTCAACCTTCCTTTGCATAGATGCCACAAGTCCTTGGTAGATTACCGGAGACAAATTGTAGCAGATATTTAAACAACGGTTATGCAAATCCGAGATATGGCGAATTGGTGGTATTTGAACTCTGAGCTGCCGTCCCATGACATCCCAAACGTATTCTACTGGATTGAGATCCGGTGAGTTAGGTGGAGAGGACATTAACTGGAATTCCGCATGATGTTCCTGTAACCCCTCCAACACAATTTTAGCTTTGTGACACTGGGCGTTGTCCTGTTGGAACATTCCCTTTTTAGCTGGAAAAACAGATTACATGTCTGGGTGAAACTGGTCCGCAATGCTGTTCAGATACCTTGTAGCATTCTTTCTGCTCTACCACAACGACGGGTCCAAGAGATGCCCAAGAAAACGTATCCCAAAGCATAATACCGCCACCACCGGAATGTGTATGGAAAACTGTACATTGAGGGAGCAACTGTTCGCCTGGAAGACCGCTTATCCTGACACAGCCATCGGAGTGATGAATGACAAACTGTGATTCATCTGACCAGGCAACTCTCTCCCACTGATCCATGGACCAGTTGTGATGTTCCTGGTCCCAGCGTAGGCGCAGTTGGTCAGCAAAGGCAAGCTAGGACGTTTGCTGCATAGCCTCATATACAACAGTGTCCGCTGAACAGTGTGCTCCGATACTATTCTACTTGCCCCTGCATTGTAGTCGGCCACTATCTGGCTCCGGGTTTACTTTATGCGAGACAATCTCCGACGACCTTTTTCTTTGATAGCTTATGGACGTACGACACCATATCGTCTACTGCTGGTTTCACCGTCATCCATCTACTTTATATAAGTACTGACAACTGTAGATCGCAAACAATCCACGAGTCGTGCAGTTTCGGAAATACTTCTTCTGAGCCTACAATCTGCCCTCTATTAAATTCTCTTAGATCCGCAGCCTTTCTTACAACACACAAAAGTAAGTGAAAGAGTGATTCTTCAGACACTCCAGCAGGAGTTAAATACCACCTCCAACTGATCTCGTGCCTTCCAAGTCATCCAGGCCAGTTCAATGCAAAATGTTGGGGTGGTCATAATGTTTTGGCTCTTGAGTGTATATTAAAGACCTTGCCTTTTCTCACTCCCTTTGCTGTAAGATTTAGAAGGACTGAAAAAAAGAATTGCACGTGATGCAAAGACCATTGGTAGTATCATGTCGAATCGAGTCTGGTGAGAACTAGGTTCTTGCATTGATATATGTTGAGTTGGTAAGTGTTCTCACTGAGATCACCAGCAAGTACTAAAAGAAAAACTTAAATAATTCCTGTATTTAGTCCAATCTTTCTGTATTTAGTTATTTTCTGAATTCACAGAGAGAATTATGAACAGCTCTGTATTTTATAATAAGCACATATTCGTTAACTTTGGTTGATTATATATATATATATATATATATATATATATATATATATATATATATATATATATATATATATATATATATATATATATATATATATATGTATATGTATATGTATGTATATATGTATGTATGTATATATGTATGTATGTATATATATATATATATATATATATATATATATATATATATATATATATATATATATATATATATATATATATATATATATATATATATATAAATATATATATATATATATATTATATATATATATGTATATATATGTATGTATATATGTATGTATGTATATATATATGTATATATATATATGTATATATATATATATATATATATATATATATATGTATATATATATATATATATATATATATATATATATTTATATATATATATATATATATATATATATATATATATATATATAGGATAATTCAGAATCACACAGAAATTGAGCTCTAAAATAAAAATTTCACCTGTAGAATTATCACACACACCTTGAAGAAGAATATGCAAATTGCAGGAAACCACCAGATGGCGCGGATAGTACGTCACAATGACGAGAGTGTATGAAAGGGGTATATAAGGAATGGTAGCAAAGAAGTAAAATTGTTAGAAGAGCTTTAAAAGCGTTTCAGTGCAATAACCGCATAGTTATGGCACAAAGGAAGCATTTGGATGATTTTTACGTGGTAGAATTATCGGACGGCTGGAATGTGGACGTACCCAGCTGGAAGTATCTGAGGAACATGGAATCGCCTAGAGTTCATCTCCAGGCTTTAGCAACGATTCAAACATGATGGTAATGTGAGTAGATGTTACAGCACAGGTCACCTCCGAGTTACTACGCCGAATGATGACCGGTATTTGGCAGTTACTGCCAAAAGAAACAGACGAAGCACAACATCAGACCTGTCTCGTCAGCTCTCTTCAGCTACCGGTACGACAGTTTCAAGGCAGACCGTGTACAGACGCTTAGAGAACATTGGTCTATATACTCGTAGGCCTGTCAGATGTGTTCCCCTTACCGCAACTCACTGTCGCCTGCGATTATGCTGGGCTAGAGAGCATGCATTGCGGACACCGCAACAGTGGTCTTGTGTGATCTTTTCCGACGAGTCCAGGTTCAGTTTACATTCTGATTCTCGCCGGACTTTCATATGGAGAGCGCCAGGTACCCGTTACCACCAAGAGAACACCATTGAACGACACCGTTACGGTGGTGCAGGATGGCTCGTTTGGGGAGAAATTATTCTTGGTTCCAGAACTGACCTGCATGTTCAGAGTGTAACGATGACAGGCCACATCTATCGGGATGTCATTCTGGAACAACACGTACGTTTGTTTCGGGGCGCCATGGGTCCTGAATTTCTGTATATGGATGACAACTAACGACTTCACCGGGCAAACATTGTAGACGAATGCCTTCAATCGGAGGATATCACCCGTATGGATTGGCCAGCATACTCACAGGACTTGAATCCAATAGAGCATGTGTGGGACATGCTTGGCCGACGAATTGCAGCCCATCAACCCCCTCCCAACTGTCTATCGGAACTTCGGAGGGCATTGCTTGATGAGTGGTGTAAATTTCCCCAAGATCAGATTGATAATCTGATACTCAGCATGCGTAGGCGTTGTAACGCTTGTATTGCATCGTCCGGGAGACATACTCCGTATTAACCATCATACTAACCATGTTATACTGTTTTCTGTAAATATGTCCTTTTTTAAAATTTGCTCCAGGGAGTAAAAATCGCAATTTTTATTAATTATGTCAAACGTATAGCATCCTTTTTGCTCTTTACCTTTTGTTTAATAAATAGACTTTACAAATAAGTCAAATTTGTTTTGCTTTTGTTTCTTTCATTGCCTGAACTTCATTATCCTTAATTTATGGACATTAGTGTATATATATATATATATATATATATATATATATATATATATATATATATATATATATATATATATATATATATATATATATATATATATATGTATATATATATATATATATATATATATATATATATATATATATATATATATATATATATATATATATATATATATATATATATATGGGGGTGTTATTACATTCATAGATCCGAGAACTTTGCCTTGTATGTGACACAGCTAAAAAAATCATTTTGTGTAATCTACAGATCTCTTCCGAAAAGGTATACAATCGAATATATTATTGAATAGTAATTTCACACATCCTATTTACAACACAAGCATTTAAATTTGCTATTAGTTCAAATACATTAAACTCAAAGTTAAATTCGAAATTATTTGCTATTTAAACACTGCAGTTTTCCCAGATAAACATTTGTGCCAGTTACGTAAGTCCGGCAATCCGACATACGGTGACTTTACGTAAATATTTCATTTTATAATAGAGTTAATTAGGTGGGTTACATTTCAGGCAGTTGCGATTGAAGAAGCCAACTTTACATTCTACTTAGTGATTTTCACAATATAATGAACTCTAATTCGAAAATAGGTGAGACTTTAAATCATCGTTCAATATATAGTGACGAAAGGCCGGATATAAAGAACGTACAATTATTGCTTACAATACTATTACAAAAACGTAATTCATCCAACTAATGATAGCAATATAGTAAAAGTTAACTACTGATCTATTAAAGAAATTGAATGCAGATTTTAAATTTAATCTGAACCACTAAAATATAGAAAAGTGTGTTCCAGGAAGAATGAAGTTGTATAGAGAGATGTGATAAGGCAGATTACTAAAAATACACAATTTTTTAAATGATACACTGTTACTAATAACACTTCCTGCAATATACCAATACTGATAGTAATTTTTACTTAATTTATTTCAAAAAAAATTATATACGTTATAGGATACATGATCTAATTTAAGGTCATCAGGGAATCAATTTTTGAAAAAGGAGCATGTGATCCTAAAATCATGGGTTACTGCAAAATATGTTTTTCTTAATTATTTGTACAAAAATTTTGTCTTATTTAACACTTTTGCCATCTCTATAAAAATTTAACTGTATCTTTCTTGAATATTACCCGTTTACCCTGATTTTGTGTTTATTAACAAATTTTAAAGAATATACTTTTATGCTTACAGTAAATATCACTGATCTTCTAGAGGTATTTAAAAACATTCACTGTTAGGACTTATCATTGGTTTTCACAAGACTAATAAAAAATTTTGACGACAGATTTGACGATATTATTGCATTAAAAACTAATTTATTTCTTATTTTTATGGATTTTTCTGTGCTTAGGAATTTGTAAATTTAATTTTCTCATTTATATTTAGTTCTATTGTCCCTGTACTTCTAAAATGATCCCACGTATTTATTCATTCTGACGACTTTTTAGTTACCAATGAGAACCTACACTCGAGCCAAAATATTATGACCACCTGTCAATGACAAGTTGGCCCACAGGTGAGTTAGGCGACCAGGACATTAACTGGAATTCAGCATTCTGTTCCTGGAACCACCTAAACACATTTAGCCTTGTGACACGGGGCGTCGTCCTGTTGGAACATTCCATTTCCAGGTGGAAAAACAGAGGACATGTATGGGTGCGACTAGTCAACAATGATGTTCAGATACCCTGCAGCATTAATGGTCTGCTCTATTACAACCCTGGGTCCCAGAGACGCCCATGAGAACGTCCCTCTAAGTATACTACGATACTATTCTACTTGACCCTGCATTGTAGTAGGTTGTCAACTGAGCCACTGTCTGACTCCGGATTTGCTTCACCATGCGAAACAGTTTCCGGCGACCTTTTTCTTTGATAATGTGTGGACGTCCAATATCATGTCGTCTACTGCTGGTTTCACCGTCATTCATCCACATTGCATAAGTACTAACAACTGTAGATCGAAAATAACCCATGAGTCTTGCAGTAAATTCTTGTTCCAAGCTTTCTAGCCATTACAGTCTGCCCTCTATAAAAAACGCTTAAATCCACAGCCTTTTCCATCATATTTTTAAAATACGAGGACCCACTCTTAGAATTGGAAGTCCTAGAAGCTCTTAATTGGACATGACACCAAACAACAAAACAGAAATTCATCTTAGTGGTATTCATCCAAATAATGAATTTTTTAAGTAAAATTTAGAAGCGATTGATGTTTTATTATTTTACGGAGAGCCTCCATGATTTTATCTGTGAAATATTTTCAGTTTATCTTTTATACACATTTTAAGGTGGTTATATTAAGAAATATAATTCACAAAAATTACATTTAGCACTATGATAGTGAGTTTGTTTTCAGGAAAACGGCTATAGTGTTTATTTGCTATCCATACAAAACGATATATTTTATGAAATATACAATAGACAAGCAACATTCTAATTATTTCAAACAGTGAATTTTTAAATTTTACAAATGACTAATAACATTGCTGAAATAATATATAAATATTTATTTCTTAAAATCCTTCGAAGAGTAACAATTAAGATATTGCAACTTAAAACAAAATAAATTCAAACACTTTAACAATAATATTTAGAAACAATAAAATATTTACTACGAGGAAATCTTAAATTATCATGAGATACCTAATTTCCGTAAGATCTAAAATAATTATCTTTAGAACAAAAAATTAGAAATTTATTTTTAAGTCACAAATCACAGAAAATCTAATCATGTATTATTCATTTTAAATACTGTAAATATTTTCATCGAATGTGATATTTCATGAATAATTCCATTTTATTTCCAAACTGAGTTACGATATTATAAAAGAGATGTGTACAAATTACTTACCTTAATGCTATGTTATAAAGCATTCCAGTATTTGTTACTCGTATTTGAACTTCATTAGAGAGTAAAATATCCAGTACAGGGCACTATTTCAATTTATTCAGTTTAAACAAATAACATATTTCAGTTTTAGTATTCGGAAACTGAAATATTGCTTAAATTTATGAATATCGTTTATCGTTTTATAAATGTGTTTATGTAAATGTTTCCTTGACGAAAGTTCCAGTAATAGTATATCTTTTGAAAGAATTAAATTGTTTCAAGATTAATATGCAGAAAGACCATATTTCTAGATATACGTACAGCACACAATGATGTTTATTTCAAAAATATATACACAGCGATAGAATGAAATGTTATTTTATTTTGTATTCCATTTTTATTATATATAATGTGCACGTGAGTGTGTAAAAAAACATTGGTACCTTTGGCCCCATTTAAAATGGCAATTTAAAAATTGATATTCTGCCATGTGCGATATACTGAAATACATAATTATTTACATATGTATAAATATATGTATTATGTGTATCATTAAAGAGTAAAATATTTGTCACATAGACTAAACTTGATTTTTAGATGAAATGACAAAGATTTATATAATAATAATATATAATAATAAGGTGATAAAGATTTGTATATAACTTTTCAGAGTTTCAAAGAATCAAATATCTATTTCATCCATATTGAAATATAATCCATAAACATATAAATATATTGTCAGAACAAAAATGAATTTCAAGAGGAGATATTCACTTTGAAACATCATATGCACACACACACACACACACACACACACACATATATATATATATATATATATATATATATATATATATATATATATATATATATATATATATATATATATATATATATATATATATATACATATATATATATATATATATATATATATATATATATATATATATATATACATATATATATATATATATATATATATATATATATATATATATATATATATATATATATATATATATACATATATCTATATATATATATTATATATACATACACATATATATATATATATATATATATATATATATAATATATATATATATATATATATATATATATATATATATATATATATATATATTTGTGTGTGTTTTTGGTTGTAGGTTTGTTTTCCCTTACTGGTATCTTTTAAAACACATTATTTTTAGACCACGTTGCTGTTACTTCTCATAATAAATTTAACGTTATTTAACGCATTAATTTCTTGCATACCTATGATAAAATATAAAGCAATTGAAATTTATATGAATCAAACTTGTGATTAAAAATATATATAAATCATATTAAAGAAATTTATTAAAATGCATGCTAATAATTTGTTTATTTTTGTGTTTAAAATTAAAATCTAATAAATAATCAAAAGTCTCTGAGAAGCTAATACATTTTACATTTCAATATTATTTTAATACTATTGAAATTTTACAGAAAAATGTTTATATTAAATTTTTATTACACCTCTTTATAGCAAAAGTATCTTCATATCTTTTCTTTATGTGAAACAGTAAGAATAGCTGCGAGAAAAATTTTACGTCATATTTATTTATGATTCTGTGGCATGTGTTAAAGTCTATTTTTCTAATGAGAAAAAGAATGAGTACTCTTTTCATAAACTTTGTCTAAAATTTAATGTGGAAGAATCCAGAAAAGAACCTTTAAGCACTTCTGACAGAATGAAAGAGCCTCACGCTTTGATGTGTGCATTAATTATAAACTTTAGGAGAAAGAATGATTAAAAGTATTCAAAAACTATTTACAGCATTATATACAGACATCCGTGATGTAATAATAATTTCAGCGTTACACTGTACATACTTAATTATGGTCTGATAATTAAATGGGATAATTACATGCCTCTCCCTCATTCAAATTTCGTGGAAAAGGGATTTCTTTCCCCACGCTTCAAGAAAATCTTAAAATGTTCAACAAAATGTTTTGAAATAGCGAAAAATAAATTTTAGATTAAAAAATCTAAGTATAATACCCGTCAACATATTTATGCATATCTTTTTTTAATACAAACTTCATTCACTCATCAATACCCTTATTTAATGAGAAAATATGCATTTCTAAAAAAATATTCCTTTTTCGTGTAAGAGGAATCACACTTTCTTCAATTCATTAACTAAAATAACGGTTGTTTAAAAGTATTAAAACTTTAAATTTTTCCGCTTATGCACTTTATAAGTCTTTGAAAAGAGTCTTTTGAAGCTTCCCGTTTTGTAGCAATCAATATTTTCTTTTTTGTCAGAAGTTTAAAATCTCACTTTAACTTTCAAGCCCATAAAAGATTTTTGCCAAAACAATAAATCAAAGTCTTGCATAGTCGTTAGTTAAAAGGCTAATTTTGAGAAAAAAATATGAGAGAGCAAATGTGTTAGCAAAATCTAAGTGTTCCTTTTTTTATGCATAAATTGATATAGAATAAAAAAATGTTAATATGTTTTGGTGAACTTTGCAGATGATTTCTTTTGTATTATTTTGTGTATGTTTTATTTATATTTCGAAATATACAGCGAAAGTTAGT
>CM063508.1:177224235-177241735 GCA_032207245.1 Pardosa pseudoannulata | reverse complement strand
TATGTTTATGTGGTTTAAATAAACCTCCTGTTAAGTTTGAAGAATCAGCGTGGATTTATTCCTTCATTTTTCATGGAGTCAAGAGGAAACAGTAACCAGTCGCCATACCTTCATTGGTGACTCCCCTTCAGATATTTATAGGGATTAAGTGCGACATAGTCCGAAAACGTTTGAGAAGCTCTGATCTACATAGAGGGAGCTCCGATGAGATGAGTGTAATGTACAGGAAAATAAATAAAAATACAAAATATAAAGGATACTTATTAAATTTTTTAGTTAATTCTTTAATCGACATTTTTGCAATATAGTATATTAAACTTTATTTCCTATAAAGAAGTAGAGAAATAATAATCTGGGAAGCATTAAAATGCACACCCACATAAACAAAATTTCATGTCATCATTGTTATGGGAAGAAATGCTTTTATAAAGGAATAAATAGCTTAATGCAAGTTAAATGTTATTATTTTATTACCTGAATGCCGTTCTCTACACATTCAAAATACGTTATTGCTGTCTATATTTTATGGTTGTCTTGTCTATGTTATTATTACAATTACACATTTGGGGAAAGACTAAAATCATTCAGTAGAATGATTATAAAGAATCAAACTTCTTTATTTACTTCTTTTTTTGATTCATTATACATTAGACAATTTTCGTATTATATTATTTTCAATATTTTGAACACTGGTTTATAGTCAAGGTTTTAAAAATAATCAATGTATTTAAATATTAAATTATATTTATTTTCTTTTCTTACATATGTTTAAGCATTAGCTTAATTTCCATGTCTTTATTAAGATACTTTTAATGAGCGACGATAGATTTCAATATATTAGTAATCTAATCACAATAATTTTACTACCCCTTAATATTAACTTTTCTTCAGAATCTTTATAATGACATTTACTTTTATAAGGGATTATGAATTAATAAAAGTAGATAGTACTTTAATTTTTCCCTCTGCTTAAACATTATCTTACCTTCCATGTCATTATTAAGAGGTTTTTAATTAGAGACGATTGATTTCACTATATTAGTAATTTAATCATAATACTTTTACTACTCCTTAATATTAACTTTTCTTTAGAATCGTTATAATGACATTTAATTTTATAAGGGATTATCATTTAATGGAAGTAGATATTACGTTGATTTTTGCCATGTGTTTGAACATTAGCTTATCTTCCATGTCATTATTAAGATGCTTTTAATGAGAGACGATAGGTTTCAATATATTAGTAATCTAATCATTATATTTTTACTACCTCTTAATGTTAACTTTTCTTTAGAATCGTTATAATGATATTTACTTTTATAACGAATTATCATTTAATAAAAGTAGATAGTGCTTCAATTTTTTCCATTTGTTTAAACATTAGCTTATCTTCCCTGTCATTATTAAGATGCTTTTAATGAGAGATGATAGATTTCAATATATTAATAATGTAATGATAATACTTTTACTACCCCTTAATATTAACTTTTCTTCAGAATCGTTATAATTACATTTACTTTTATAAGGGATTATCATTAATTAAAAGTAAATAGTACTTTAATATTTTCCATGAGTTTAAATATTAGCTTATCTTTCCTGTCATTATTAAAAAGGTTTTAATGTGAGACGATAGATTTCAATATATTAGTAATCTAATCATAATATTTTTATTACCCCTTAATATTAAATTTTCTTCAGAATCGTTATAACGACATTTACTTTAATAAGGGATTATCATTTAATAAAAGTACATAGTACTTTAATTTTTTCCATGTGTTTAAACATTAGCTTATTTTCCATATCATTATTAGAATACTTTTAATGGGAGATGATTGATTTCAATATATCAGTAATCTGATGATAATAATTTTACTACCCATATTTTTAACTTTTCTTTAGAATCGTTATAATGACATTTACTTTTATAAGGGATTATGATTTAATAAAAGTAGATAGTACTTTAATTTTTCCCTCTGCTTAAACATTATCTTATCTTCCATTTTATTATTAAGAGGCTCTTAATTAGAGACGATTGATTTCAATATATTAGTAATTTAATCATAATATTTTTACTTCTCCTGAATATTAACTTTTCTTCAGAATCTTTATAATGACATTTACTTTTATAAGGGATTATCATTTAATAAAAGTAGATAGTACTTTAATTTTTTTTCCATGTGTTTAAACATTAGCTTATCTTCCATGTCACTATTAAGATGCTTTTAATGAGAGACGATAGATTACAATATATTAGTAATATAATCATAATATTTTTATTACCCCTTATAATTAACTTTTCTTCAGAATCTTTATAATGACATTTACTTTTATAAGGGATTATGATTTAATAAAAGTAGATAGTACTTTAATTTTTCCATGTGTTTAAACATTATCTTATCTTCCATGTCATTATTAAGATGCTTTTAATGAGCGAAGATAGATTTCAATATATTAGTAATCTAATCATAATATTTTTACTACCTCTTAATATTAACTTTTATTTAGAATCGTTATAATGATATATACTTTTATAAGGGATTATCGTTTAATAAAAGTAGATAATACTTTAATTTTTTTCATATGTTTAAACATTAGCTTATGTTTCATGTCATTATTAAGATAATTTTAATGAGAGACGATTGATTTCAATATATTAGTAATCTGATGATAATATTTTTAGTACCCCTTAATATTAACTTTTCTTCAGAATCGTTACAAATATATTTACTTTTATAATTGATTATCATTTAATAAAAGTAGATAGAACTTTAATTTTTTCCATGTTTTTAAACATTAGCTTATCTTTCATGTCATTACTAAAATACTTTTAATGGGAGACGATTATATTTTCAGTAAATATAATCAAATTTTTTTCCTAAAGAAACCTAAATTTTTATTTACTGATTTTATTATATTTTCCGTATTGATGAATATCATCTTGTATCCCATACTATGGAAATAGCAGTGTGTATACAGTTGTAATGGTAGTTTTCCTAAATATAAATGTTTCATTATATATATATATAATATACTTTATAATATATATATATATATATATATATATATATATATATTTATATATAATATTTTAACACAAGAGGAAAAATCTAAAAAATACTTTTAATTTTATAAAATTTCTATATTTTTTACTTCATTTATAATTAAATAGATCGTTAGTTTTACTTTTATAAATAATCATAAATAGATAGTTATAATTTTTAATTTTTAATGCACATAAGCTTCATTTAAGATCATATAAGAATAATATTCTAAAAGTAGATTAAATATTTTTAAGAGAATATTTATATTTTTTTTCATCATAAGATACTTTTAAGTGATATCAGAGATAATCATTAGAAACGAAATTTTAAATAGATTTACAGCATGAGAATATAAGATTTTTAATAGGATATTAATAAATGTCATTAAAAAATTCATTAAACAATATAATATAAAAATATAGGAAAGCATTAAAATGTAAAATGCATCATTTTCTTATTTTTTATATAAAATTGTATAAAAGAATTATAAATTTAGAATATATATATATATATAATATATTATATATATGGCAGGATTTAAATTGTAGATTAATTTTAAAAGATTTTAAGTAGGGATTCATTATTGGGAGTGATGCGGCGTGATATGTTAGGAACATAAATACGGCTCAAGCGGAGTAATCTAGAGCAGAGAGCAGTGTGCACATTCTGCAGACATAGCTGTAGCTACCCGAGGCAGCTAAACCTGCCTTTGTTAACAGTTAGGCTCCAATGTGTGACGCCATTGAAATTGATTGACGAATAGTGTGCTCTGAGATTTGAATAAAGCTATGAAAATGTTCTCAGGACTCTAGTGTCATTTAGTGGGAAGAATACACACAGATACACACATAAAAAACACACACATATATAATATATATATATATATATATATATATATATATATATAAATATATATATATATATATATATATATATATATATATAATATATATAATATATATATATATATTATATATATATATATATATATTATATATATACTTACTGCTTTATATAGCTTAAAATCAGGTTAAGTGCTATATCATTATTATGTGTTTTTTAAAGTTACTTCTAAACAGGTGTAATTACACTTTTTCCACGAATACTTACATTTAAATACATAAATCTTTCTATTTTATTTCTCTTCTCTATTCCTCCATAATAACTTATCTTCCATGTCATTATGAGGGAGACGTTTTTGACATATTTTCTTATCGCATATTCCTGGCATACACTGCAGAATAACAAAATAGTGCATATGCCTACAAAATCTTGTAACTAAATTAATGGGCGAAATTATTTTCCCCCTAATTTGAAGCATGAAGAATAACACTTAAAAAGAAAGCCTCATTATTATGTTTCAAAAAATTTATTTAATGGTTCCTGATGGCACCATATAAATTGCCCCGTCGTAATTATAATATGTCACACTCCTAATTATCAGACTCTAATTAAATGAAGTTAAATATCTGCTCTAGAATAAATAACTATAAAATTTATTTGAAGCAAGAAAAAATAGCGTTCCTTTTTTTGTAATTACTGAGAGATAAGATTTTTTTCATTACATTTTTTTTTGAAAGAGTTATTTTGAAAAAGTGTTTATTTTTTTTCGTAATGGAGAATTATTTATTTAAAAAAGAATAAAAATTAGATTAGTCATTGCCATTTACAACCTACTCATTCTCTTTTAAACAAACCTTTTGTCGTCCTGTTTTTTTCTGCCATTTTGCTTTTGAATTAGTGACTCATTAATAGAAAACTGAGAAATCCAAAAACGATTTTATGTGCATTTCAAGCAAAATATTTGTAAAACTACATTTCTGAAAGAATGCATTTTGTATATTTATTTTTAAATTCGCAACAGGAAGTTAATAAAATAAAGTATTAATTTTAAAATTCAGCCTCATATAGCGATTAACACTAGATTGCCCGAGATTTCTTGTATACCTATATTGCCCAAAAACAGTCAAAATGACTGCATTGTGAAAAAATAACAAATATGTAAAGAAATTTGTTTAAAATTAATTTTTAATATTATATAATAAAGCAGGGCGGAAGTAACTACAATTATTCATAAACCCATTTATATGTTATAGAAAAAGTCACCAAATTCTAAGAAATTGTGTCATATTTCATAATTGTTTTTCTAATTGAAATTAAAAAACAGTCAAAATGACTGCCTTGGGCAATCTAGTGTTAAAGAAATAATATATTATCATTAACAATTTTATAATTTTACACTCTTCTCTGTATAAATGACCTGCCTTTTGCTGAAGGCCTATTTGCTTAATGTACATCAGCTACACGTAGTCAAGTATAGTCACTATACATAACCATATACATAGTCCTAAACAAAAACTATCTAATTTCTACAGACAATCCCCATACTCAACCCATGCTGTGAAAAAGTTTAAACCAGGTTTAATGGACCCCATCGTAATATGCAACTTGTCCATAGCTTAGGGTAATTTAAAGATTCACTTTGGACGAGGAATCACTAAGTCTGAAGACGGACTAAACCTCAAAATGGAATGGTTAAAAAATTATTTTAATGTACATAAAATAAAGTATTAACTGTAAAACTCAGCCTCGTATAGCGGTTAAAGAAACATTCTATTAACATTAACAATTTTATTATTCTACACTCTTCTCTGGATAAATGGCTTCCCTTTTGCAGAAGATATGTTTGCTTAATGTACATCAGCTACACATAGTCAAATATAGTCACTATACATAGTCGTGTACATAGTCCTAAACAAAACTATCTAAATTCTACAGACAATCCCCATACTCAACCCATGCTATGGAAAAGTTTAAACGAGGTCCAATTGACCCCATCGTAATATGAAACTGGTCTATGGCTTAGGATAATTTGCAGATTCACTTTGGACGAGGAATCCAGAAGGCTGAAGACTGACTAAACCTCACCTTTTGTTTGATGAACATTTTGTTTGATGAGGACCACTATGCTGAAAAACGACTTTCTGAGTTATGTGCGATACAAAAATACAGATACACATATAAACGTCAAGTAGAAAAAAGTCAAAATAGATAAAAGAATCTTCAAATTGAATATTTAAAACTTCAAAGTCAAAATTGCTTTGTACTTGCCTACATATGTAATGCTTAAAATAGCAAAAAATTGATTGAAGCTGGACCAAAAAGAATAATATCTATTAAAATCTGGCCTAAAGATTTCATGACATAACGGTTTTAAGATCATATACTTCTTTATACAAGGAATTATTATACAAGGAATTACAAATCTATCTACGGATCCAATCAAAGGTTCTACGATAAGCCCCATAAATAACTTTATTTTTCTACTTCTTTTCATGGAATTTAGTCTGCATAGTTTTATATAAACTTTTCCAGAAGAAAAAGAGAAAAATATTTATCTTTTTAGACCAAATGTTTTCAAAGTATCCACATTCCTATCCACCATTATAAGAGAGAATTACATATAAGTTATTTTTGTAATATTATTTATCAGTTCTATTTATAAATTATTTTCTGGTAAAACCCTATAGGTAGGTGTAAAGTATATCTTCGCAAGAAACCATGCAAAAATAGTAAATATCTGATGTATGAGTGTAGAATTTTGAATGAGTGTTAAGGATAAAGTCTCCCTTTGGAACTGTGATGAAATTGAAACGTTAATGTCATGTTCCCTGCTGAAAATCACCACGAAATTTCACACTGACTACTGGACTACGTAAGGAAGTTACTTGTGGAACTAATTATGAAAACTTTTTTTTTATCTCTTTCATTCATATAATATTTTTCATCAAAATACGCACTAAAATGTATAAGGTTTAATTACATTAGGAATAAACTTAAGAAAATTAATTTATCAAGAAACTAAAACAATTCAGTTTCAATAATGATATTAATTATATATATATATATATATATATATATATATATATATATATATATATATATATATATATATATATATATATATATATATATATATATATATATATATATATATATATATATATATATATATATATATATATATATATATATATATATATATATATATATATATATATATATATATATATATATATATATATATATATATATATATATATATATATATATATATATATATATATATATATATATATATATATATATATATATATATATACATATATATATATATATATATATATATATATATACATATATATATATATATATATATATATATATATATATATATATATATAAATATATATATATATATATATATATATATATATATATATATATATATATATATATATATATATATATACATATATATATATATATATATATATATACATATATATATATATATATATATATATATATATATATATATATATATATATATATATATATATATATATATATATATATATATATATATATATATATATATATATATATATATATATACATATATATATATATATATATATATATATATATATATATATATATATATATATATATATATACATATATATATATATATATATATATATATATATATATATATATATATATATATATATATATATATATATATATATATATATATATATATATATATATATATATATATATAATAAAAAACATTTTTATTGACCTTAGATCAGTCTTATACATCGATAGTCATCATTGAAACTTTTTGCTTTTGATAATATAGAATATGTATTTTTTACAAGAAAATGCTTAAAAATTTGAAAATGATAATTTAAATATCTTCAATTTTCTATTCAATATTCATTAGAAAAATAACATTAACAAACCGTTTAACGTTTCCTATAAAATACCTCATTTTTTCCTTAATTTATCTAGAGCAGAACCATAACTCGTCTAAATCAATTGACTGTATTAGCAGGGATATAACAGCTAAAAAAATGCTCTCATTATGCATAGTCAAAAATGCAACAATTAGAACAAATGAAATTTGGCACATAAAGCTCCTAATTTTTCTAAAATTTAAAGTTATTAAAGATTTTTATAAAAATTAAAAGAAACGTACAAAAATATCGTGACACTAAAAGCCTTATCCTCTCAATGCAGGCTTTTTATGTCGATGAAAGCTCCGTCAAAAACAATTAGCTCTCTGTAAAAATAATTTTCAAAATTTTGATCCTCTCTTGATAAATAAAAGAGTTGAATCTATAAAAGCTATTTTTCACGTTCAAACAATATAAGTTGGAAAAGATCTCTTAAGCCAATTTATTTGCCGTCCAAATATTTGAATATCGGGAACTGTTTGACATTTAGAAGTTTTTGTGTATGTATTTTAGTAATCCCATTCCAAAAAGGATAAAAGACCTAAAGCGTATATAAAAATGAAAAAAAAAATTTGAATAGAATACTTATTTTTTATTACTTAAAACATATATTTTCAATAATATAAATAAATGAATTGACTGACAAGTATTAAACTTTTTTTATAAAAAAATTTATATAATAATAAATTCGACGTTTTTTTAAAATTAAAAAAAAAATAAAGAAGAAATTTATTCGATGATATTTAATCATATTATTACATTAGTTAATTGAATCTATAAATAAGTATGGTTATATGAATTATTATTTCCTCTAGGCTAAATTTATGATTTTAATATTACACTATTTGAAATTAAGATGCCTCTTGGTGCAAATAAGTCTGGGTGAAGTACAAGCTATCATTTAGAAAACAGGATCTATTTAAAAATATTTTTCAAGAAACTTTTATGAAAATATTGTATAAATATTTTGTAAAATTATGTTATAAAACATTTACGGCTAAATTAAACTATATATATATATTCAGTTATGTAAAATGTAAAAGTTATTTTTCGAAGAGAAAGAAACCGAAATCTTATTGAGAAGGTCTTGGCCAATTATAAGCGGTACTGCCCAAGATGGAGAATATTTTATATATATATATATATATATATATATATATATATATATTATATATATATATATATATATATATATATATATATATATATATATATATATATATAATATTTATATATATATTTATATATTGTATATATTTATGTATATATATAGAAATAAATATTATATATGTATATTTGAATAATTCTATTTTACATATATACATACACAAAAATATAAGCAAAATATATAAAGAACAATAAGATAATATTCGATATTACAGAAATATAACACAGTAAATTTGTGAAAATACAGAGTAAACTATCAATTATTAATCCATGAATATATTTACAATATAACAGAATAATATACAATACATGATTATACAAGAGGAAATCAGAAATTTCTGAGATAATGATAAATTTTAGAAATGAAACATCATATCTTAAGCGTGTTCAAATAGTTGAATGCTGCATCAACGTATTTCATAGAAGAATTTTCTAGGAATTCAATTTTTCAAGCCATCTATTTCTTATAATTGAACTTATATTAAGAGTGTTCCAATAATTAAATGCGGTATTAATGTTTTTCGTAGAAGAATTTTCGAAAAATTAAACTCTTTTAGTCATCTATTTTTATAATCCAACTTATTGTACCCTAAGACTTTTAAAACAGTTGAAATAGGGAAGGCATTTCGTGGAAGAATTTTTCACGAATTAATTCTCCAAGCCATGAATTTCTTATAATCCAGGAAAAATATACTTTATTTACAGCATAAATTTATTTTTATTTCTGTAATGAAACCAATGTTCACATACGTTTTCATATAGATTGAAAATAGAAAAGTTTTAAGCCTAGAAAAGTCAGGAGCACGTGTATTTTGTAATCCTTTAATGTGTTTTTGTTCAAGAAATTCAACTTTAAATAATTTCTGTATGAGATGATGTATTATCAGAGTAATATATAAGTATCGTAGCATTAACATTTTATAAATAATTTTGCAAAATTTGAATCAATGAAATTCTGTGAAATATCTGACATTAAGTGCCGTAACACTTATCTGTTAAAGTTTGTATTCTCGTTCTCAGTTTAAAGTATCAGACACTCGTGAACAATCTACCATTCTCACATGTTTTTCTTCAGTAACAATTTTATGGCTAGCTTCAGATTCGGTATTAAGTTCCCACTGTAGGTGCAGCGATAGGTAGTTGCAACGATGACACTGCACTGTCAGTGAACGATGATATAAGGACACAATGGGAGAACAAGATGAATAAATTACACATATTTTAAGGTTCAAACAATTGTTTAATATTCCAAAGACATATGTTAATTCGTTTATTCAGCATACATAACAGTGTGCAAAAAAGAAAAAAAACATTCAAATCCATTTCAAGTGCAAGTGGAGCTCAAGAATACATTTAATTCAAATCTAAAACATCTGAAGCTCAAAGAAAAAAATTGTCTTGACATATTAACCCATGTTTGTTGATTCCTATGCAAAATGACTTTCTGAGACCGAATAGGACCATGTTTATCCCTCATAACCCGCAATTTTCTGTGGAAGA
This sequence comes from Pardosa pseudoannulata, assembly GCA_032207245.1. Taxonomy (NCBI): domain Eukaryota; kingdom Metazoa; phylum Arthropoda; class Arachnida; order Araneae; family Lycosidae; genus Pardosa; species Pardosa pseudoannulata. The sequence goes on along the minus strand of CM063508.1, from coordinate 177,231,219 downwards.
TTCTTATCTAATGTTTATAACTTTTTGATAATTTTATGGCTCTAAAGTTGATTTGAAGTAGCAAAAAAAAATATTTGAACCATTGATTTTCTTCTGGGTGGCTCGAGTGATGAAAAGCTCAAAAATATAAGGACCCTGTTTATCCTTTATAACCTGCCATTTTCTGTGAAAGATTCCTCTCTAATGTTTGTAACTTTTTGATAATTTTATGGCTCTAAATTTGATTTGTAGTAGTAAAAAAATATTTGAACCATTGATTTTCTTCTGGATGGCTAAAGTGATGAAAAGCTCAAAATAGAAGGAGTTTATCCCTCATAAGATTTTCTGTGGTAAAAAAAATATTTAAAAAATTGATTTTCTTCTGTGTGGCTCGAGAGATGAAAAGTTCTAAAATATAAGGACCATGTTTATCCCTCATAACCCGCAATTTTCTGTGGAAGATTCTTATCTAATGTTTATAACTTTTTGATAATTTTATGGCTCTAAAGTTGATTTGAAGTAGCAAAAAAAATATTTGAACCATTGATTTTCTTCTGGGTGGCTCGAGTGATGAAAAGCTCAAAAATATAAGGACCCTGTTTATCCTTTATAACCTGCCATTTTCTGTGAAAGATTCCTCTCTAATGTTTGTAACTTTTTGATAATTTTATGGCTCTAAATTTGATTTGTAGTAGTAAAAAAATATTTGAACCATTGATTTTCTTCTGGATGGCTTGAGAGATGAAAATCTCTAAAATATAAGGACCCTGTTTATCCCTTATAACCCGCAATTTTTTGAGGAAGATTCCACTCTGATGGTTATAACTTTTCAATAATTTTATGGCTCTAAATTTGATTTGGAGTAGTAAAAAAATATTTGAACCGTCGATTTTCTTTTGGGTTGCTCAAGAGATGGATAGCTCTAAAATATAAACAATTGTAAGCGAGACAGAGATGTAGGGAGAGGCGGCTTTAAATTGAAAAAAAATTAAAATTACCGGTACTTTCGGGGTTTCTCCCTTTAAATTGAGAAAATTTATATTTCAGATTTATTATTTTTTTTTCTAATTTTAGTGACTATTTGTGACTGAAAGCGGATTCTAATGGAGAAGAGGAAAAGTCTCGAAGTTATCCCAATAACGTTTGGTAGATGTTAATATTCAATATTAACATCTATATCGTACCTTAATATTCACTCTCACGCTTTATGGTTTCTCAGGAATACTTTTCTATGCGACTTACCTTGAGAAATCGATATCCTACAAGTTGAGATTAACTTATGGATAACTCCAACTCTTTGACGAGATCGTTCATTCCTGACTAAATGTGGTTGTCGGTGATTTATATTAGCTGTATACTCTTCATGTTCCGTTGGCGTTGGTGGTCCAAACTGACTTCCAAATTCATTTCTGGCTGTAGAATACAGGTTTTGTGTGTCACTGGTATTGGTAAAGATTAGTTGTGAGAAACTGCCTTTGCAGCTAATTGGGCGTTTGGATGACAAGATACATGTTTACTTTAAGAAATTTACCTTACAGTGGAAGCCACATAACCGTAATAATCTGTGAGATGGTAGCGAGGTTTGCACCAAATCATAACCACAGAAAAGATCATTGATAAGTGTTAATATATTGACAATGATTGATAACATTAATATGCTGATTAGAGATAAATGTTTCTTTTCAAAGAACATTGCTGATTTATGGGTACATTTGCTCTGTTTATCGAAGCTACAGTAGCAAATTTTGGAACACAATCCTTGTCCCTGTCGCCATCTTTGCAATCAATGTAAAATTTATTAGCAATTTCAACGAATGTAGAAAAGAGGAGAGAAAGTGGTTTTCGTTGCTATTGTAAAGTAAAGGCTTTAAGTAATCTCAAGCTAAAGCTATAATAGAGGCTATGGATGAGGATTTGAGAAATATTAAATACTCATAAATGTATGTGAAATCAAGCAAATGGTTTTGGGTACCAGGCAAATGATGTCAATTTGGAGAGCACACTTTTAACAATTGCAGAAGTGTAGCTGATATATTTAAAAACTCTACTAAAAAATATTCTCCTATACTTTTAAAATATTCTCTTCATTTTATGGGATGTTTATGATTAAAATTGAAAATGTTCAATAATTTTTTTTCAGCGAGGATTTTAATGTACCCAAAAACCGTCACTATTAATGAAAAAGCTATAAAAAGTTTCACAAAAATTAGTAGATTTTTAATACATTATGAAAAAAATCTTTACATTTTTAACATGATGAAATAAGAATTCCTTTCCTTTGTATTATAAATATCTCAAGTTAAAAAGTATATTCATATTTCCATATGTTTAATATGCGAACCATACATTAAACAAAGTAAAATTTCAAAAGCCTAAACTTATATAAGTTTTAATAAAATGATATTCCGATTTTGTACTCTTGAATAATGCGTTGAAAACATATTTTAAATAGTGATGTAATGTAATAATAATTTATGGAATGGAAAATCTGCATTTAATTCTTCTATTTTAAATGTTGTAAAAGTTAATACATACATGTTTATACATGTTGGATTTCCTATAATTATGAAAAACAGAAAAGTGAAATGTTTATTTAACGATCAAATATTTGGTTTGTTTTCATATATGGTATCAATCATGCTTTAAATTCAACAAAAATTGTTAAAATTATTGAAATTTTAAATGTTGTCGTTTTGAAATATATCTGTTTATAATACACGGTGTACGAAAATGTTTGTTAAAAATTGTTGCCGAGATTTTAACATGAAAATTTATATTTTTAAGCATTTTGAGTTCTTAAAATAACTTGCTTTCAATATTTATACATTGTCTTCAACGCTAAATGATTTATCGCTATATTTTTAAATTGGTAACATTACAAAAAACTGGTCTATAACTAGAATCAATTCTTCAATGGAAAAAAAAGAAATACATATGAAATTTAGAAATTTTAAGGAAATATAGAAGTTTAAGGCAACCTTATCTGGGGAATAAGTACTTTATAGTACAACCTTCTAAAATTTCCAGCCATTAAGATACTTTTATTCACTGGTGTACTGTCTTAATGTAAGATATTTTCTTCTGTAATAAAAGTATTTTTCATAAAAAAGTTTGTTTCAAGTTTCGTTATAGGCATTGCGAAGACTTCAATGTTTTTGAGTGAAGAGGTGAAGAAGGATCACAGTCATGATAAAATTTGGAATTACTTTTATTCTTTTTGAAATAAATACTGTTATATATACAACGGGATTCTAATTATCCCCAAAGCAAGTAGAAATGTAAAGGATTTTCGGCTGGCAGTGAATTGCCAAGACAATAGTTAGTCGTTAAATTAAAGATTAAATAATCTCACAAATGAAGAGGCTCTTCCGGGATGCAACACAACCAAATCTATCCCATGTTCGGTATTCGAGACCCTGCCTCTCCTTATATGATCGGACTTTACGAGTCTCCCGAACCCAATCACTAAAAATCTGGCTCTTTTGAAAAGACACGAAAGCCTCCACGAGGTCAAAGCACCTACGTAAAAATATGTCTAAAAGCTCCGAGTTGCAAAATTCCACATTTTTTAAACCTGGGGGTCAGTTATTGTCCTGCCAATCATTTTTTGGTGAGTTACGATTTCAGTTACCTGAGAACTCCAGCTAAGGTTACAGCTAGTTTTTGTAGTTGAATTCTCATTCGCTATGTGTCCCGATTCCAGAATTCCTGAGGATTCATTAAAGTGACTGATCAGTGGCTTAACGTCTATTCAATCCAACTATCAGCATCTTTAATAAAAGTTGATTTGAAAAGTTATGTTAAAAATAAAAGATAATTTAAATATATATATATATATATATATATATATATATATATATATATATATATATATATATATATATATATATATATTAATGTAATTTACTATGATATCTTAATATTTTTAAAATTAAACTTACAATATGTGTGAAATAGCCAATATATTTTAAAATAATTAGAAACTAAGATTAAAAATTGTTACTGTTTTTTAAAATATTGTATAGCTAAAGTTTAATTTTTCTGACTTTATGGAAACAAATGTCTTTGCTTTGAGTAAAGTTAGAAAGAAATTTTTGATATTTATATCTTATCGAATCATAAAATAGCCGTAGAAATAAATGAACGTTTTTAGTATATATCATCTTTTAGTAAATAAGGTTATTACCAATTATGTAAAATAATTTACTAAAAAATGTCTGTTAATCACTTTGATATTCCCCGGGTTAATATCTAGCTCTTTTAATTTACTGAAATTTATTAACTTATTAGCATATATTATGTAATATAAATTTAGTTAAAATTGATATATTCCGAAAAACATATTCTGACATTTTGTATTTAAACTGTTTCCTAAACAAAAGTTAATTAATGAAGAATAATTATATTCTTTTTAGTGTTCATGAATTTATAAAATAATAGATTTTTATTTTAATTCCCAACACTTATTCGATGAATAAAATTGATTAAATTATGTATAAAAGTGATTCTAGTAACATTTAAAAAATTATTTTTTAAACAACTGAAAAATATTTATATAAAGATGTTTCATTCTAAAACTTTTGTGTAATTATATTAGTAACTGAATATAAAATTTAAAAACATATTGGTTAAAAAGTAAATAAATTAATTTTTAATGTCTAATATCTCTTTAAAAACTGAGGAAGAAAACAGCTTAATTCACAAATTAATTGCCCTGTATTTAAACAAATGTAAAATATTTTTATAAAATTCATTTTCTAATGTAGAGCTTGCACCTGTTTTCTTCTGAAAACTGAAAAGAATGGGAATTCGTAGAATGTCTACTTAAAATATTAAAGCTAAAATTAAAAAAAATAAATAAACCTGTATAAAGAATATTTTCAAAAAAGAGAGTGAATCAGTAAATGTCTTAATCATGCAAAAGAGAAAAACATGTTTGTTACTGGATATATATCATAGGAGTGTTCGTGTTATGGTAAATATTTTATCTCATTCATAAGAAATATTAAACGTCATAACAAAACACTTTTAAACATAAATAACACTCTATTATATTTTATATACGGTAAGCTTTCCATCGAAAATTCAAAGAAAATGCTAAGAAAATTCTTTTCTTTGGGGTTAAAGGATTTTGAACTGTCGTATACTAGTAGTATACAATAAATATATCAAAGTAATACCGTACGGAAAAGAAAAAATACATAAATAATTCACTTTTTTAACAATGATATTTTAGCTTACACATTTTTTACAATGTTGAATTTAGGAAAATTTTTAAATATTATTATTATATATATATTATTATTAAATATTTTATATATATATATATATATATATATATATATATATATATATATATATATGTGTATATATGTGTATGTATGTATATGTATATATATATATATATATATATATATATATATATATATATATATATATATATATATATATATATATAAATGTATATACATACTATATATATATATTTATACATATACGTATATACATATATATATATATACACATATATGTATACACATATATATATATACACTCATACATATATATACACACACATATATTCACACATATATACACACATATATATATATACATATATACATATATATATATATATATATATATATATATATATATATATATATATATATATATATATATATATATATATATATATATATATATATATATATATATATATATATATATATATATATATATATATATATATATATATATATATATATATATTTATATATATATATATATATATATATATATATATATATATATATATATATATATTATATATATATATATATATATATATATATATATATATATATATATATATATGAATATATATTTATAAATTATTATTCTCAATGTAAACTATGGTAAACTGCTAGAAAATGAAAAAATACCTTTTATAAAATGAGCAATTCATTGCGTGTTGCCTTTTCTTATTTTGTTTGAAAATAACAAAATTATATGTAATTATTTTCAATTTTGATTCAAGTTTTAAAAATTATATTTTAACATGAAATTGCATAGTTGAGAATGCGAATTTATATATTTCCTTCTTTCATATTTCATCGGTAATGCATAAATATAAAATATATATTTAGTTAATATATATAGTTATATAAAATCTTTATAACTACATATACTAACTATTTTGAAAACAACTAAGATCATTAAAAAAATTGAATATCACTAGATGCATGTTTATATCATGGTTAGTTGATATTATTAGTTTGATATTATCATGGTTAGTTTGATATTATTGAGTTATTTTTATTAGATGGAAAATGATTAGTACTTGATCTATTGCGTAAAGTCAATTCTAATAAAGGCTTTATATTGGTATATTATGGTGGTATTTGAAACCACGGATGCCGACAACATATCTTTCTGAGTTTTAATTTAGTCACAAAATAATTATACATTTGCTGTTATTTAAAAATTTTCTTTTATCTGCCTTTCGAAACGTAATACATCCTGTTAAGACAAATTCGTACAATCAGAAAAATATGAAAAATATGAAAAAATGAAAACAATATTTCTTTTTTACTATAAAATATATTAATGTATTACAATTTTTTTCTTAGTTCATCGTCTCTCTCTTCAAAAAATCATTTAGAACATTAAATATATAAGTATCAAAATTTTCATCGTGAAAATAATGCTTTGCTTAGCAATATCCAGTGGAAAGGGATATCTATGTATGCAATAAAATAGAAAATGGCTAAAAATTCATTTAAATGTCTCTCGTTTTTAGGAGCTCATATTATATTTTCAACTTTATTTTTTAAAAATGAAAGTACTTATTGCGAAAATATCTATTTTCTGATATAGTATGTTAATCGTAATACATAAGAAGAATAAACTATCATTATGAATACTCAAGATATTGCCATAAAATTTATTTATCTGTTTCTTTTTCTAGAAATGTATTTTTTATGTATATAATAGTAAATTTAA
>CM063508.1:177204235-177219235 GCA_032207245.1 Pardosa pseudoannulata | reverse complement strand
ACAAACATCAGCAACTTCGATGCAACAGAGCTATCTGCTACTATACTGATTCTTTTATAAGCAGACAACATATATCTACATTACATATATTTGCATGTTTAAAAAGATACTGTGTTGCCACAAATGAAAGTTCGATAATTGCAAAACTTTACTCACGACAAATATCAATACAGATCAATTAATTCATGTTATAATAATATGTGAAAATACATTGCAGTATTTATAATATAGACAAGACATTATTTTCTAAGACTGAACATTACGTCAACGGTCTTAATCAGAAATGATGCATCTGACACCAATCTTCGGAGAATAAAAACGAGGCAATGACTTTAGTAGTTATTGAGTAATCACCACAGATTAATGTAATAAGTGAAAAGTTTTTTAAAAAAATTATCGATTATCATGAAAGTTATCGCTTTTTTGATTATTATTAATAATAAACTCTCAGTTCAGTTAAAGTAATAATTACTGTAACTGTATCACTTTCACCAGTTGTTTTCGTTTCGTTTGGTTCACTATGGTCTACCTTTTTTGCAACAAGAAGGCAATGAGATTAGAAAATACTTCTTAAAGCCAATTCTAAAAGTCTACAAACTGTTATACCTGAGGTGGGACTCGAACATAAGAAATCCACTACCGAAGAGGAACATCCTACCATTCGGAAATTCATCGGAATTCTTCGTGTTCATTCTTCGTACAGGGGCGTCTCGAGTTCAGATGATTTCCGTTTGCGAAGAGGAAGAAACGGGGCACGGAATTTGACCTCTAAATAACCACACAAATATTCAATGACATTGAAATCAGTTGACTGAGGACACAAGGTTAGGAATTCTACTTCATCATCATGCTCATGAAACCACATTTGAACTCAGCGAGGGGTTGTGTCATCTTGGAACACAGGAAGTCCTCTTGGAAAGAAAGTCTTAAACATAAGGTGAAGATGATCTGAGAGAATGCTTCGATAATGGTGACCTCTGATCATAACTCTGAAATAAATGAATCTTGCGATTTTGGGCGACTATCATCTTCAACATACGTCTAGCAATATCGTACAACTTCGAATTTCATTCACTGTTCTGCTTCGCAGAAGACATCTTACCCAAGTTTCTATAAACTGCCATAACTCTTGACACAGTTGTCTTTGAAATACCATTAATGTTAGCTGTTCTGGACACAGTCCTTCCAGCGAAGCGAGTTCCAATTATCATGCTTCTTTTCATGTCTCAAAGATCAGATATAATTACGGTTTGCTGAGAACAGAATTTTCTCATGCAACTCTCACTCTGCGAAATATTTGAGTGATACCTTTTCTTTCGCAGCAACTAGGTAACAAACTGTTATAACACTAGGCAACCTTTTATTGGAGGGTCGAAGGACGACTCATTTGTAAATGAGTCTTCCTATTATTTTGTCCTACACCTGTATATGTCCATTTTCATACATGGTATTTTATTTGAGGCAAATTTGTCCAACAATACTATGCTCTATTTTGGATCATGGATTGATTTTGGATGAATTCGCTCATATAAGAGTTTTGCATGCCAACTTCACGAGATTGACTGCACAGTTGGATGACGTCCTTTTTAAATTATGTTTAAGTTACAAAAATATTCTATGTTGTAAAAAATGGTATCTAAAAATGAACTAATTAGATTTCTGTCATTCGTCAACCCTGATTTTTATATATATATATATATATATATATATATATATATATATATATATATATATATATATATATATATATATATATATATATATATATATATATATATATATATATATATATATATATATATATATATATATATATATATATATATATATATATATATATATATATATATATATATATATATATATATATATATATATATATATATATATATATATATATATATATATATATATACATATATATACATATATATATATATATATACATATATTTATATACATATATTTATATATACATATATATATATACATATATTCATATATATATATATATATATATATACATATATTTATATGTACATATATATATACATATATTCATATACATATATATATATATATATATATATATATATATATATATATATACATATACATATATATCTACAAATATATATATAAGTGTGTGTGTAACATATATGAATGCAGTCTACGGACCAATATATATATAAATAATAAGACCTTATAGAGAAAATGAAAAATTAACGGAGAGGGGAAATGTCTATACTCATTTCCATATGTTTATGCTTCTATTATCAAAATATATTAGGGAATTGCGAAGAGTATGCTAATCCTACTTCTACTAAAGTTCTATCTTTGCAAAGTCAGTCAATCATCTCTGATTAAACATGATAAAAGGAACTTTTTTTTTCAAAAAAGTTCCATTACCGAAGCATTTTAAATATTCACTTATTATTCTCTTTACGCTTCTTTAAACAGTTTCAAAATTAAAAGCTTTTACATCGCAAGGGAAAAAATATACTCGCTTCAGTAATTTTTCCCAGATGGCAGCTTAATTGAAACGTTTTAGGAAAAAAAATAGGAAGGAAATCTTTTTTAATTTGGTTTAGAGTTGGGCTATAATAAAGAAAGATGTCATATACCATATAAAAAGTAATTCAAGCATATATAAAAGGACACTAACTACTTAGGGGAAGATATTAATAATATACAACAATGGAAAAACGTAAATAATAGGATAAATTCACGGAGTAGAGATTATGCAAACATTGGCATGTGGAACTGCTTTTAAGGAAATTAAATTAGGCTTATTTAAATCATTTTGTTTCAAGTGATGTGTAGTATTTAAGTTTAACATTTCAACAGGTAGATCTTTTACACAGAAATTTTTATTTCTAAAGAATGATTTGATGAGACACGTCACTTTCAAACATTTAAAAATTCGAATTTGTGCCTTGTATTCTTTTATCTAGCGTCTTTTCTTTTATCTCTGTACATTTCCGAAAAGTTAAAGCAAACACCAATATAAATATACGAATTGGGAACTGTAAAAGTGTACTATCTTTGTATCCAATATCATAGTTTATAGGGAAAATATAAAAATTTAAAATGGATTTTTCTGAAAAAATTTTTTTATATTTTATCTCGCACTGTAAATAATTATTTACAGTTCGAGATAAATTATTGTTACAGGTTATTAATAATCTATTCCACATATTGATTTTAAAGACTGGCAGTAAAGAAGTTATAGACTTATAATGAAATTCTAACTACTTTTTTACATTGTTTCTTTATTTCATTTAGTATGAATAGAATTTGAAAAAGAATGCTGAAACACCACTTTAGTTTGTTTTAAATTCCAATCCCCAGGTGTAATATTTATGACAACAGGTGTAGAATTATACCTACTAATTATTGTTTAAATAAAAGTTAAAATTATTAATGTAACTCACTTTTTGTTGTTGTAAATCTGCGTAAAATATGTCAGAAATTTTTAAAAGGAACTGAATATAAGCTGTCTTTTTTAATTACATATTGTTGCGAAATTCTCACTTAAAGTTTGTTGGATTGAATAGACTTTGCTTAAAACAAAAACAACAACAATTTATTAGCAATCCAAATGCACCACAATAACAACGGATGGCGATAAAACTTGGCAGCCTTTTGGCGAAATTTTTCAGAGCAATACGGAGAGCATTAACACAGGTTCTATTTTCACCAGACCAGAGCGCGAACTAACTTTTTACGAGAGCTCACGGCAACTTTATATAGCTTTCAGGTTTCAGGAAATTTCTAAAAGCCTCTAGTAAAATTTAGAGACAGGGGGTAAGCAACAAATGTCGCCAAGTCTCCAAATTTTTGATATATCGCCAGACTTGGAGCCATAAATGAGTCTCGTCAATTTGGAGAGATACCATACAAATTACATGTTTACAGCATTCTTAACAATATAAAGTTTTTTACTTTTTTAAAAACAAAAGAAATTCATTAAAACTTTAAGTGAAAATAGAACACTCATGTTGAAAATCTCATGTATCTACGGTGATAATTATAAAACATAAGACAAAAAAATAAGAGAAATATCTTCTATTTAAAGTTTTTAAAAGTGGCGTGTCCTCTTAATTCATGATAAATATTGATAGTATACTCGGTTAACGGTTGGAATTATTATTCTTAATTTGAATTCATGCCGAGTTTTTCGTAACTCATATATATTACGGCTACAAAGGTTTCCAAGAGGCGCTGGAACCCATTAATTAAGGTACAAAGTATAATGTCCGGTCTTATTTTTTAATATAAATAACATGAGAATATCTTTAAGCATAAAAATCAGAATGCCAATTTAATGTTTCAAATGAAAATATGCATTTGATTCTAAATAAAGTGGTATTCATTTTTACAATGAATTTTTTTAAGTGTTAGTGAGTTACTCTTTGATGGAGTTACTATAGAACTAAGAGACACTTTTGGGTTTCTGTTTATTTTAGTAGTTATGTTGCTTAATACCATGATATAACTTTATTGAATGTTACGAATAGATACAGTTGACATATTATTCGAGTGATCCATTGAATAAAAATAAACAGACAAAAAATGTATTATAAAATTAAAAAAAAGTTTGCTTCGGATATAACTTGCAAAAGTTTTTAAAACTTTATGTTGTATATTGTGATCTTAACCATTCGGGGATGTTTCAACCAGGACGTGAAAGCCTTGGTTGGAATTTGCTCCAATGACCTATTCCCCCAACTGCCCGGTATTTAGTTGCCATGCGGGAAGGTTCAAACTGAATCTGAAACCCCTGTTTGTATTTACAGGAATATGGAAAAAACTATTTGACCATGAAAAAGTAAATGGTCGTTCAGTCTGGTAAGCCATATTTAGCCCATTTAGATAAGTTGTTATTGTTAGTAATCTCTTTTTGTAGGAAACCTTACACCAGATCCAATATACAGGCCACAAAATATGGCAAGGGTAATTACGCAGCTTTCTTGAACGATAATTCATGAGGGCTCATGACTGACTAAACCTCAAAAAGGTGTACACTTTTCATTTGATAAGCACCACTGGGATAAAAGAACGACTTTGTTAAAATGGGTTCTCATAATTTAGAACTATGCTCATGTCAATGTAGTGAAGACTATAATAAAAGAAAAAAACATTTAACACCTTTGATGATTTTAGAATAGTAGAAATTATATCGAGAAAAAATTTTGGACCATAATTGAAAATGCGGAGAAATCTATAAGTATACCGAATGGTTTTCTTGTGAGTTAAATTACTAAACTTTACTTGATCTAATCTTTATATCTAATTCACTGCTTATTCAGATAAACATACAAAATAAACAAAACAATACAGCAAAAAACGGCCTTTCCGACTAGAGGGCAACTGATGGAAAAAATGTATTCGAAAAATATCATAAGATACAGAATGTTCCCTTGACACTTATAAGTGAAGATGGAACCTAAATTAGAGAATGATGTGTGTATATGAGGATCTAAAAGGATGTTTAGCGTTAGAAACGTATTAGGAAGTAATAAAATATTTTGAAACATCGCAAACAGATCGAGTCGGAGAGATAATGTAAGCAATTGAATTATACAAGTAATTAAGCAAAAAAAAAGAGACTAACGACGTTCCTTATAAAACCGTAATAATGGATCTAGGTTATGTAAAACTGCATTCTCATTTGACGACTTAACAAAAAATCACCGATTTCGACTACAAAGTTCTACTCCATCCACCTTACTTCCAGACTAAGTAACTTAGTATCTTCCGATTATCATTTATTCCTATTTTTACGAAATCTTTTTAAGGAACAACATTAAAAATTAAGTTTTTATAAATTAGTCTCATGCTAAAAATATAAGTCTTAGCAATGATTATAAGTATCGACAGAAATTATAGTGATTTAATTACAGGTATAAAAATGAATTATTTTTTATACCTGTATTACGCATTATGCATCTAATTTCACTTTCGATACAAATAGAATTTTTAAGTTCTCATCATACACACACACATACACACAAAGACACCCACACACACACATACATACATATATATATATATATATATATATATATATATATATATATATATATATATACATATATATATATATATATATATATATATATATATATATAGATATATATATCTATATATATATAGGGGTATATATATATATATATATATATATATATATATATATATATATATATATATCAGATCTAAAAAAGGGGTAGTTGGAAATTATGTAATTTAAAAACTATTTTAAAAAGATAACTATTTTATAATAATAAAATAAATGAAAAAGACCCAGACTCGCACAAGCTTTCAGGATAATCCGGTCAGGCGGAAGCATTTCTCAGCTATTTGATGAGCTTGCAAAGAGATAAGTTTGATTTGGCGCTTGGACATGGAGCGGTCAACACCTTCTGGCATAGCTCCGCGTCGATTAATGAAAATGGCGCATGTTGCTTTCCTTAAGAACGATGAGTTAGTAAAGCTTATTATTATCATCAAGAAGACTGTTTTCCATTCGCCTTAACTCTGCACCACGACTTGTCACACACACATACACACACACACACACACACACACATATATATATATATATATATATATATATATATATATATATATATATACATATAAGCAGACATACACACACATATATGTGTGTGTGTGTGTATATATATACATATTTATATATATTAGATTATGTCATATGCGTATAGTAAATAACATATTACAATAGTCCGTTTGAATATATTTATCTCAAAAGAAAAGAATATGATACTTTTCTTAAATTAAAATAATTCAATTGTCAGTTATAGGATAGATGTACACACAAATAAATATTATAACCATGTAAGAGAGTATAGGCTGTTGAAATTAAAATTTCAACATTTTTCAAGAAGTAACGAATATCATTGCAATGAGATATTTTATTAATGACCTGTCCAAACCGACGCTCGATGACAAGTATTGGAAATTTTCAGGATATATGTATCAATATCCATTTTAAGTCGTCAAAAAGTTACTCAATAATATGCTTGAAATATATACCTATCGACATTTACGGATCATTAATTTCTACAGTACACATTAACTAACACCATCAGAACAGAGGTATTTGTTTTAGAACAGTAGTGTAGAGAAATTCACAACTGTCAGGTTATATAGTATATTATTTTGTATAATCATCTAATGTTTAACAATTTTAAGTAGTATTTTTTGCCATATACCGGAATGAATGCATTTTTACTTTTACATTAATTTTGTGAGAAGGAACAGAGATATAATTTAATGATAAAATTATTTAAACTTATAATTTAAAAGGAAAGTAACTTCCTAACAAGATCGTTAGTAAACATTAGGATCACAGGAGATAAAGTAGTGATAATTTCAGACTTGGTTTGTATCCTTGGTATGGCTAGCCTCACACACACGTAAATGTTTATGTCGAAAATCCGAAAGTATATTTTTGAAATGTCAAACCGTTGATTCTTCATTTAACTTCCTGACGCTTTTTTGTTTTGGAGCGCTATGGTCTACTTTTCACAACACGAGGGCTAACGAGACCGGTACCTACTGCTTAAAGCCGATTCCGAACGGCTACGAACATTCATACCGTAGTGGGATTCGAACCCCCGATCTCTGGTTCCGAAGGCCAGCACCCTAAACATTCAGCCATCGTTCGGTCAACTTCCTTTAGCAGAAGCGTGCATGTAAGTTTTACACTTAAGTCTTTATGAAGGTGGTCGACATAATGAATGAATTACTTTGTATGCTTATATAACTAGTTTAATCTCATAATCTGAAACTACAACTTTATTTAACTTAATTTCGGTTTTCATGTCTGTTACACTCTTAAATTTTCATGAACTATAGATTATATTGTAAAACTATTATATATATATATATATATATATATATATATATATATATATATATATATATATATATATATACACTGGCAAATACTACCAATTAGTATTTGGACACCTGTGATAGAAAAGAAAAACTAACTTTATTCAAAATCAATAGTTGGTAGAGCCTCCACGAGAAGCAATTACAGCGTGAACCTTCGGTGCATATTTCAAATAAGTCTTTCTGTTACAGCTAGAGGTATGGTATTCCACTAAGCTTGGAGGAGATATGTAAGTTCCTTTATTGATTTTGGAGGGGTAGTGCACCCCTTAATTCGGCTATCTTACTCGTCCCAGAGGTTCTCGATAGGATTCAGGTTTGGGCTATGGACAGGCCAGTCCATTCGATGGCACCATACCAATGCTTGGTTAATCTCGATACATGACAACTTGAATTGTCGTTCTGAAAGTAAGTGTTCACTCAGTAAAAATGCCATAACGTAGGAAGTATATTATCATCCAAAATAGTGCAGTAGGCATCGGCGTTGAGCTTAGAATGAATGGGGACCAAGGTTACCAGTCCAAACCAGAAGAAACACCCCCAGACCATAATTCCACCTCCGCCGAACTTGACTGTTGGCAAAATGCATTCTGACAGGAGACGTTCTCCAGGTATACGCCAGACCCAGACCCTGTCATCCGAACGGTAAAGATTGAAACTTGATTCGTAGCTCCAAATAGCCCGTTTCCACTTATCTACGATCCAATTTCGATGTGCTTTGCACCGAGCAGCGCGTTTGGACTTTTTGATCAAAGGCTTATGGGCAGTAACACAAAACTGAAAACAAAGCATATGTGCTTCCTTAAGGGTGGTATTCATCGGAACAATACTTCCGGATGCCTGTTGAATATCCTCGCAGATGAGGGACATCGGTTGTCTGCGGTTCTTCCGAATTTCTACGGGCAGCACTCGTCGGTCTCTATCTCCTAGTTCCGTTTTTCTGCCGACTCGGGACACATTCTGACAATCACCGTTCCCCTTCCACTTCTTAATCACATAGGCCACTGCCGATTTTGGGTACTTCAGATCTCTAGATATGTCCCTTAAGGATCGGCCACATTTGTGATACCCGATAATTATACCTTTCTTGTAATCAGAGAGCTCCGAACTGCGTAGCATCTAGCATGCGACTAATGCTGTTTCCTACACGATGTATACCGGCGGATGCAGTGACGAACTTCAGAACTGATCATATCGTCATTTGCATAGGTGTCCAAATACTTATTGTTATGCATATATATATATATATATATATATATATATATATATATATATATATATATATATATATATTATATATATATATATATATATATATAATATATATAATATATATATATATATATATATATATATATATATATATATATAATATGTTAGAGACATAGTTTAAAATAAAATCTCTTTTAGTTTTCACTAACACATTTCTTATTCTGGCATTCCTCACCAAAATTAAAAAAACTAAAAAAAAAACCAAATTGTACAAAAACAAACAAAAAATATGATGTTTAGGATAATATGATGCCTTACCAACGAATTTCTAGCGAGCAAATTATTCGTCATTTTATATAATTGTTGAAGAACTTAACTTTTTACTTCTTACGTATCGATTTCTGGTAGCGTTATTATAATTTCCAAAATGCTGCTGCATTAGAAATAAAAACTTGACATTTTACTCACACTTGGCATCCCCAGACAGAAATTACGTAGTTACCTTTTCTGAAAACGGCACCAATCTTTATATGTCGTTTTAGAAGCAGACATATGTGCTATATGAAAGTTATTGAAAGCCTTGAGAATATAGCTATTAATATACTATTAATAAAGCTGCAAGCATGTGTGTTTAATGCATATGTAAATATTTATGCAAATGGATATAAAATCTTTATTACAGAAATTATATTTTATGTAAAAAATGGTCTGTCTCAAGTTCGAATAATTCACTTAAAAAAATATTTTACTGCAGAGATCTCGCTGTTGACATTGAAGATAATGGCGGAAATTAAATTCCTAATAACGATTTTCCCGGAAGAGTGTAAATATTTATTGAGTCTGCGTTTTGCTGTTCGGCTCGTTTTGGACAAAGAATAAAATCAAGCATTTATTTGGAAAAATATCGTCAACTTGTCATAGATCAACTTTATTGTCCAGGAAATACTTTTTTCCAAGATCTCATCTATTGGTTCGCATGTCATCTTGTAATGACGTTTTATTAAACGCAACAAAATATCTTTTTCCCCTTTCCTTACAGTCAGCGATTTCAGGTGATTTATTTTTTGAAGTTGATGCCAATTTTATTTTTGATTATTACGCTTTTAAATACGAACCCTCTTAGATAAACATTTTGAAGGATGAAATCAAGTGAAAACTAAGCTTTTAGCAGTTTAAGTGATAGTACGTTTGTAACTATACAGTATTTAATTTATTTTATAATTTTTCTTGTTCATTGAGAGGATTCCCGTGTAGTTGACATTGAGCGTAGTGGTGTATAACATATATTTAATAAAAGTATCAAGCAGAATGAGATAAAATACTTATCATAGACGAAATAAGCGATGATAGACGAGCTGTTTTAAATGAGTTACCACAATTAGGTGGGAAACGTAATTAAACATTTTGTAAAAATTTGACATAGAAATAAAATTATTTGATACAAATACACACACACATATATACTTATATAATCATAAGTATTTTATAAAATTTAATGTAAAATAGGTTACATCGGTCAGACTTTTCAAAAAATGTCTAAATATAAAATTATATGTAAGATATTTTGTTGGGTGCTATTATATTTGATATTTTATAAAGATGAATTACAAATCGTTGCATTTTTACTAACACGCCGAATAATGGTCAAATGGTAGAGCGCTGCTCTTCAGTACCGGAATTCGCGGGGTCAAGTCCCCCTGCAGACAATTTTGTTAGTTATTTTACTATATCGGCTTTCAGCAGTAGGTACCGATCTCATTAGCCCTCGTGAGCAAAAAAGTAGACCGTAGTGCTAAAAAATAAGCCATTACTAATGCGAAATGCTAATATTTAAATTAGCTTCATACTTTTGTATACGCTTATGATACAATTTAAAATCTATCGATTATAACCATACTTTAAAACTATTTTTTTAAATATATGTTAAATAAATAATTCTATAGGATTCTGCTTATCCTGCATTGAATTACTATTCTATGTACTAAAAATTGCTTGGGAAATGTTTATATATATATATATATATATATATATCATATATATATATATATATATATATATATATGTATATTTATATATATATATATATATATATATGTATATATTATATATATAAGCATTATAAATATATAATCTTACATATAAGAATATATCATTACATATAAAAAAAATCATAATATTATTTATATATATACAAATATACATATACATATAAAAATAAATATAATATATTATATATATATATATATTATAATATATAAATATATATAAATATATATAATATATATATAATATATAATATATTTATATTTTATGCGTGTGTGTTTTTTTTTTTTCTTGCTATTCATTAATTAAAAAAATCAAATCTTTTATAAAAGTTCCAACACTATTAAAAAAAAATTAAACTTGTATGATTGCTCAAATGAGTATTGTATTGAAAATAATATAACATACATATGAAATGATATATTAATAAACTTTTAATGTTTCGAATGGATGTTTTTCTTTTTTTTTTACTTTACAGGATACGAGCCTCACATCTATCTACAAATTATAAAGCTTTAATTAATCGTAGGTATAGCTCGTCATTTAAAATATATCTAATTATAAAAACGTATTCCACGTTGTTTTAAATGTTAAAATGTTCTTATATTTCAATAGCTTTGTTCAAATTAATTACAAAACATTTTGTGATTGTTACTGACAAACAGAGAATGTTAAATTTTTAATATCTTAATAAATATTACTTTTGTCAATAATTCAATACAATTTCTATTGACTATTAATATAACTTTATTTTATTTTTATTTAATAGATCTTAAATAATCGGTCTATATATATTCTGCTTTGGATTACTATTTATATACTAAACAGGGTTTGGGCCAAAATTGTTATTGTATACATATTTATAAAAGAAAACTAAACTCTAGGTCCATTTCTCTCCTAATTCGGTATATTAATTTATTGATAGTCTACAATGATAACGTATGAAAGATTCGTGGTAGTTTTAATTACTGTTAATTACATAACTATTGAGGAAAATACTATTAAATTAGAGGTTTCAGTTTCTAAAATACAATAGTACCCTGAGAACTTATACTTTTTACTTTTACAGGGCATTGCAAAAGAAGCACAACACGCTTTCCTTGTAAAAAGAAATAAAAAAAGGTAAGAACTTTATTTAATTTATAATTGTAACCGGAGTATAGGTTTATGTTTTCGAAAAAAAAAGTAACTTCAACGCGATGATATGAGTTTCATATTCCAGTCACACACACACAGATATATATGTATATATGTATGTATGTATACACATATATATGTAACATGGTGAAATTATTGTCCTACACAAGCTCCTAGTATTTTGAAAATCCATGGTAGAACTTTAACTTTATTTGAGAGAATAAAAAGACATCTCTACCAGACGAGAGTTCAACATAGAATGATGACAAAAGAGCACTGTTATTAATTTCAACCAACAGCGAGCTAGTATATTGAACATCGGGTGAGTGAAAATGTGGCGAGTGGACAGAAAATTAGCATTTATTCCAACATTAGTATTAAGAAACTGGTAAAAAGAATTTAAGTGGGCGAACACTACACCGAATCCACGATTGTGTGGCTGGGAAATTACGTATAAATGAATGAGATGGGGTAAAAACTGAATTTTAAATAGATATTTCAGGTGTCATAATTTATATTACACATACCTATATGTATGTATATATATATATATGTGTGTGTGTATATATGTATATATATATATATATATATATATATATATATATATATATATATATATATAAACATATATATAATATGTATAATAATTTATCTATATATATATATAATATATATCTATATATATATATGTATATATATATATATAAATATGTATAAATTATATATTATATAGTATATCTATAAAGAAAAGTATAACACTAATATGTATATATTTTATCTATATGTTTAAGATATATCTATAAGAAAATTATAAAACAATGTATATATATGTAAATATATATGTATAATGTAATAACTTTATATATACATATATATATATATAATACATATATATACATATATATACATCTAAAAAAATATACATATAAATATATATATATATATATATATATATATATATATATATATATATATATATAAATATATATATATGTATATTATTATATATACATATATATATATATATATACATATATAAAATATATTATATACATAAATAAATATCATATATATATATAATAAAAATATATAAATCACTTATATTTAATATATATATATATATAAATATATATATATATAAAAAATTATATATATATATATATATATATATATCATATATAAATATATAAAAATATATATATATATATACATATATATATATATATATATAAAATATATAGTATATATATACATCTATATATACATATATATACATATATAATACATATATATATACATATATATATATATATATATAATATATTTTATATATATATATATATATTATTCTTATATATATATAATATATATATATATATATATATATATATATATATATATATATATATATATATATATATATATATATATTTGTGTATGCATTTATTTGTGTGTATACACATGTAATTTATATCTCTATAAAATATTTAAACTTATAATGTTTCCTCCTTCAGATATTATTTGTATCAAAATGTTCACCGAATTTTCATTATCAAAAAGGAAATAAAATAAAATATACTATAGTAACTTATACTCTGGTTGCGTAAGCAACATTAATCCAAACGTTATCGCATAATTGGTGAATAAAATAACTCCATCTAAGATTCATGATTGATGATCAGAGCTTTTACATATTAATTAAGCATTAACCAAACAAAATCTTTCTCACATTTCCCAATAAATCTTAACGTTTCTTGAAGAATCTACCTAATAAATCGATTTGTTCTTTGTATCTATCTGTATATATCATAATTAAGTAATAATCATCGTTAGATTTTGCTGCAGGACATTTCATAAAAATTTCCTCATGTCAAACCGAAAAGTTTTCACGAGAAAAAATAAAGAAGAGACATGGTGGTGTGAATTACAAAACACTTTTTCTCCCGAACTTTTTCTACCAATTCAATAGAGCTAAGTATGTTTGTACTATTTTTTTATCTTTTATTTGCTCAGTATAAAAGCGTTCGATTGTCCTTCTGTTAATGCGATGACACATTGAGCTTCAAATCAAAGTTACCAAGGGAATGTATAGAGTAAATTCGGTACTGCCCGACTTTAGTAAACTTTTAAGTAGTTATTTCAGTGAAAATTGGTATAAAATCCATCTTGTGTTAGAAAAGTAATAATTTAAAATGACACAAAGAATAGTTCAATGTCAAATTTTCTATTCATTCCTTGATTCTTTGAGGAAAATTTTTAAAAATTGATTCTTAGTAGTAACCTGTATCTTAATAAGATCCAATATTTTTAATTTCACGATGTTAAATTTAACAATAGTGACGTTGCATTCAGATGTAAAACTGGAAACCGAACCAAAACAGAAGTTCTACTTTTCGGATTTAATCAATCTCTCAACGAGCCCACCATTAGGAAAAAAGAAGAGTGAAAATTTACAGAAATTTACAGAATTGTTGTTGATTCTACATAGGACACACACATATATATTGCCTGACTATATTATCTTTTCCAGTTTTAATTCCCGACCTTGAGGAGAATTAGACTTAGTTAGATCTTGGTGATTTATTCAACTCCTCTTCTTAGCCCACTCTCCTGTTTCTAATCATGGATCTTGTTGGTGCTTCAACCACATTTGGCGAATTTGGCGTGCTTGCAGAGTGGCGTTTG
>CM063508.1:177194235-177199235 GCA_032207245.1 Pardosa pseudoannulata | reverse complement strand
ACTATGCGTGTGATATTGCATACTCTGTTATATTAAGTAATATTTTTAATATTAATTTAATGGATATTCATTAATGATAGTATAAAATATTTTGAACACATGATTCTCTTCTAATAAAATTATAAAAGCTGTTAATCAAAAATTGTCTGTTTTTGTCTAATTTTATAAGAATTTTGCAGTTTTTTTTTTAAATTTCTATTTTTATTTTCAGTAGAGAAATGGTGTACTTATGAAAATGTAGTCATTACACTATAAAACTCAGGTGCTACACAGTGTCCCCACAAAAAAATTAAAATAACATAACAGTTGGGCTGAAAATTTCATAGGCTGACACATAAATGGTGCTACAAGTATTAAACCCATACGATTTTTAGTTAACCCAAACCTTCAAAAGTCATGTGTATAAATTTGACAGATTAATGTCTATTAATTTTTGTGGTATAGTATTTTGAGTGAAGAAACGTTTGTTAGTTTGAAAACAATGGATAAAAAGGAATTTCGTCTGTTATTAAAGCATTGTTCTTTAGCTATAAAAATACTGTTTAAGGTAAGGCTTGGCTTGGTAAACATTATTCGGAGTTTGCACCAGGAAAATCAACCGTTGAAAACTGGTTTGCTTAATTTAAACCAAGCGAAATGAGATACCGAGGATAATAAGCCTCAAAAAGGCTGTTACCGGAAAACATAAAAAAAGTCCACAAAATAATTTTGGATCCCTGAAAAATGAAGTTAATTGAGATATCAGAAACTCTAAACATATCAAAGGAAAGTGTTGAAAATATTTGGGTATGCAAAAACTCTGAGCAAAGTGGGTGCCGCGCGACAACATCGATGAATAATAAAATCAAATTTTATCAAAAAAAGTTTTTTTCCTCTATGTTAGCCTACGAAAGTTTCAGCTCAAATGTTAATTTCTTTAAAGTTCATTTGACTCTCTCCATACCTTAATTTTAAGTTTAAAGCACATTTTGACATATCGGACCACAAACAGGACTGATATTCATTTAAAATTTCATTAAATTTCAGAGTCTTTCAAACGTAATGACAGTTATCATATGACTATATAAAAAACAGCTTTTCAGAAATTGAATGTAAGATATTTTTTAATTATTTTTATCGCAAGAACTAAACATTGTGAAAAACAAACAATTGCTTTAAATAATCCTACTTAGTAAAACTTTATTACTCTTATTCATTTTACATAATTTTTGTTTTTGTTAAATCCTGATTTCAATGTTTTTAGTAGTAAAAATAAGAACTTATTGAGTAAAATGAGCTTTAAAATACATAAAAGCAATGAAATCAATAAATATAATGTATTATTCTTCTTCCATTGCAAATAAATTCCCTGAATATAAATAAGCAATTACAAGACCATTATTTCACTCTGCTCAAAATAGATTTTAAGAATTTTCAGATGATTAAAATATTTCTTCTTTACAAAAGGGAAGTTATTTTAAGGAGGCATTTAAAATATTTTTAATGCATGAAAATATATTTTTTAAATTCAATTTTGCAATAAGATATTTAGTTATAACTTCATTTGTTTAACGATCTTTCTCTTAGAATTATTTATTTCTTTTTTAAATCTTACTTTAATTAATGATTAAAATATTTCGTACACCTCGTTAATAATTCATCTTATCTTACATTGAAACTTTATATATTTTAATTGCTTCACTCATGTTACTTACCTATGAAATTTAAATCAGTGCGTAACGAAAAATTGAAACGAAATTCTAGTGGCTCAGCATCTAAATTATATTTTTTTTTCTATCCACATTGTAAATGTTAATGAATATTTTAATTATTTAATATTTTTATTATTGGGGAATATTTTTTAATTAACTAATAAGTCATATTAATTGAAATGTCTTCTTACAAAGAGAACCTTCGTTTCTAATTCTTTCAGGACTCATATTGCATTTCATTAAAACAATATTTGGTGTGGCATAAAGCATAAAGAATTTTTAATGCATTTTATTTATCCTTTATAAAATCAGATGTGATTAGTAATTTGCGTTCCCACATCATGCATATTTTAAGAGATGTGTGCTTTTGTGGGAAATGTTATGAAATGACGTTTCTAAATAATTTTTCTTCATTTGATTAGTTTAGTTAAATAAAATAAACCTGATATCAATGCTTATTAAGAAACTCATATAAAATTAAACGTAATAATTTTTATGAATAACCTTTAATGTTGATTTATTAATTATTAGTACTAGACAAATTTGAATTATTACACTCATTTTTAACAAAATATAAAAATTAAGCCTTCAAGAATTTAAAATCAGTTCCAAACAAGCGTAGCTTGCAATCAGGGGGTGAGTTGTTATGCTTATACACCCCCCTTCCCTAAAATCATAAGTGAAATGTTCCTTGTTATGCAATAATAGTTTAGTTTAGTTTAGTTTGGAGTGCTACAGACTACTTTTTGCAACACGAAGGCTAAGGAGACAGGGACCTACAGCTTGAACCCGATTAAGAGCGGGTATGAACACCCATGTAAAAGTGGGATTCGAACACACGAACTCCGGTACCGAAGGACAGCACCCTAACCAATCGACCATCTTTCGGCTTATGCAATAATAGAAATGTTATCGAAGAACAGAGAAGAAACAAATTTTTGATATTTTAAGTAAATATGGAATTACTGACGTAATATAAATTACATTATTTCTAAATTGATGAATTACCAAAGAAAATATTTAATTTAAAACAGTTTTATATTTCTTCAATTAATTTTTGGAGTATTTCTTAGTTTGAATATATTTTTGTGTATTTCAACCATATGAGTAATAGGAAAATTATCAATAAAAATTTAATTAAAATGGAATTTTGATTTAAGTTATATTTGAGATATTTTATATTTTATCATAACACATCTTGCTTTGTTAAAGAGTAATGGTTAAGTTTGTAGTGTACTTCATAAATCAAAATCTTGGGTTTACGACTTATTTAAAAGATATTTATCTGAACATATTACACACATACATACCCATGTATATAAATATATATATATATATATATATATATATATATATATATATATATATATATATATATATATATATATATATATATATATATATATATATATATATATATATATATATATATATATATATATATATATATATATATATATATATATGTATATATATATATATATATATATATATATATATATATATATATATATATATATATATATATATATATATATATATATATATATATATATATATATATATATATATATATATATATATATATATATATATATATATATATATATATATATATATATACATGCACACATATATGTCAGGTTTGAAAACATTAAATTAATAATTTAGCGGGTGTTAAAGTTAGAAATCCCAGCGTAAACTTGAATGCAGGATCACGAATCACTAATAACTCCATATAAAAGTGTTTGAAGCGAAATAATTAAAATAGAACGTTTTCAGATTTTGTTTCTGATGAACCCACTCTAAGTGTCTGTCATTTGTCAGGGTATGGACACTACCAAAAGGCCGCCAAGTTTAATGATTGAATACTTCTTTGGGATGAAGTCATAAATAAAGATTTTACGAAGGACTATTCAGCTCTCTGACTAAATAGTTGAATGGAACAAGGCATATCATATATATATATATATATATATATATATATATATATATATATAATATATATATATATATATATATATATATATATATATATATAATATATATATATATATATATAATATAAAATATTATATATATATATATAATATAATATATATATATATATATATATATAAATATATATATATATATATATATATATATATATATAATTATATATATATATATATAATATTTATATATATTCTATAATATTCTTGTTTTAGATTCAATTTATTAACGATCATATTAAAAAATAACAATGACAACTAAATTGTCATAAATAAAATGAATATTTTAAGAAATTGCTAATGCGATTACGCTTTTTATACGTAGATGATTATAAAAATAATAATAATAAAATAATTATTCATTAAGTGATAGGGAAAGAATGATTTAAATCAGTAGATGACAATTCAAAATAAGTATATCATTATAAATTAAAATAAATGACAAAATAAATTATGAAATAACGGAGATTATAAATACAGTGTTTGAACTGTAAGCAAGTTATAATATTATTATTATAAAGGATACAATGTGGAGGATTAATACAACTGTGATTATAAGTAGACAATTATAAATTAAATAAATGATTAATTAATATATTTACTGTAATAATAGTAATAACATGATTATAAATCATTCGCATATTAAATAGAATTATTGTAATAGGGTGGTTACAAATGAAATAGAAACTACTACAAGTAAAAGGAAATTAAATAAGTATACTGTATCAAATGTAGTAAATAAACGATAAATGATTATAAATATATAATTGTATGATTTTTGCAAAATCAGAAACAAAACAAAGTTATAAGATTATCAATATACATGATGATTCAGCCAAAACATATTGTCAATACTAGTAACAGAAATAATCATGAAATGTATAATATTTCCAAATATATTTCTCTCAAATATATTATCCGGTTTTCAAAGTGTCTCATTTACGGTCAATTCCTAGACCTGATATATCTTGCAAGATACTTTTATACAGACACAGACAGGTTGTGTCCCGATGTATAATTTTCGATCGCCAATCGATAAAAGAATATTTCGCGACATCCGAGTCTTTGGAACTTCTCTCGATATCACAAGGAGCACTCAAGGGCTAGTTCACCAATGAAACCAACGAAAAGCCATGTGTAGAATTTCCAATATACTGGCATTAAGTGTCATCTAATTACACTTCAAGACTGTAGACAACTGTGAGGGTTCTCACAACTCGACATTCCGAGTAACTAACGAGAGAGCACCGCTTCCGAACTTTGTCTCCCCTCGAAATTCTATTGTTTGGCATTAAACACGCAAAAAGTTTTCGCA
>CM063508.1:177176735-177179235 GCA_032207245.1 Pardosa pseudoannulata | reverse complement strand
CATAACTTTTGACATTGTGATAACATTGCATGTTTTTCCGAAAGTATTTCTTATAACTGTAATAAAAAATCTCAGTGTGAACATGTAATTACTTTAATTGTGAATTTTATGAACAATCTTTTATACAATGTAAAATATAAAAGTTAATACGTTTCACAAAAACAGCTAATCAGCTATCTATTTAAGTAAATATTATA
The DNA here is from genome assembly GCA_032207245.1 of Pardosa pseudoannulata. NCBI lineage: Eukaryota > Metazoa > Arthropoda > Arachnida > Araneae > Lycosidae > Pardosa > Pardosa pseudoannulata. Next base: position 177,179,038 of record CM063508.1, on the reverse strand, counting down.
TGTAATTTTTACAAAAACTGCCTAATTTACTAGTTTTTTTTTTAAATCTGTATAATATGTTATTATTATTCTAAACTCAAAATATATTCCTCCGTTAAAATGATTATGTTATATGAAATAGAAATTATTGTAGAATATTTTTGAGTAATCTACTTTTAAAAAAAGTATAAATAATTTTTTCAAATAATAATTAACATTCCTTAATAAAATTATTATTTTTATATATGTATATATAGCGAATGGAGTTAAATGTTTAGAGTACATGGGTTGAAAATATAAAATATTTGTTTTGGAAGCCTTATATTACAATATATCGATTTTCTACATCAAATAATTTGGAGTATTGAAATATTTGGGTCAACATTTAATTCTTGAAAACATACTCACTACAATAAAAAATTAAAAATTTAATTTTAATATATGAATAAATTTAAAATTAGCTGAAAACATTAAAACTTATAGATTCCTTTTTTAAAAATTAGTATACTGAAATCGAAAAAAAAAAACTGTATATTTTATTTCTACTTCTTGAAATGAGTTTTCGTAACTTAGACAGCTTAAATAATAAGTGAAAAGAATGTTCAAATTTTTAGTTCTTGGAAAATATAAAGTACTTTTAAAGACTGCATAAAATTTCTGATTTTCAGAAATTATAAACACAAGAAAAATTTGCAGGGAAAATAATAGGTAAATAGTGACGTTTATAGTTAATATATAAAACAAATGTCTGATTGTGGTTCATATGAAAATTATAATAATGCATTTCAAGTATTTCAATTTTTTAAAAGAGTAAAAATTTAGTACTTATAACTGAACCGTTTAGAGAAACGATAAATCTCACAAAAGGCATACCCCATTCTTAAACGATCGTGTGCGTTACTGATGTAACTAAAACTTTCTAAAAATTTGTTATTCTTTTTAATCAGTTAAATTAAATTAAAGAGATAAAATATTTTTCAAGGCTTTGACAAGTATCTTCAGTATAATATCTATTATTCGGTTCATTATAAAAACATAAAATTCTTTACCATTTTTAGAATTATATTTAAAAAATTTTATTAGTATTCTAGCAGTTTTATTAGTATTAGCGAAATCCATTTGATTTCGTTTAATATATTTTTTACGATAAATAGTAGAAAGGCTGTTAACCTAAATGTCTAAATGGTTGATAATAGAAAATCTAAAAAAAACTATTATGAAATTGAAAATATTAAAAAAAGTAATTATATTGGTATAAAGTATGTATTGCAATATTACTACAATGAAATTACACAGAATAAAAATACTGGCATATACCTAAAATAAAAATTTGTTCTAATTTAAAACTTGAATGTTATTTTTCGGTAAATAGGTTTATTTATTAAGGTAAATAAATTTATTTATTTTCTACGTTTTTCAATTGGCATAGAGAATTTGATTTTCAGAAACTGTATTACTTCATATAATTATTAATTCATTAAAATTATTATAAAATTTTAAACTTATAAACAGAACAGAATATTTTTTTTTAATATTGAATCGGAATAAGACTATTTTAAAGAATATTTTTCGACACTAATGATACAATGCATCCTTCAATTAACTGGATAAAAGTGAACAGTCCTCTATTAAGTTTCAATAAGTATTAAAGAGCATAAAATCAAGGCTAAATAACAAAATAATTAATTTTGCTTTTAATTTTTGATCACTGTATTGAATCAGAAATAATCGATAATCTTCAGACATGATTCTGATTCTAAGAAAGAACTATTCTTTTTTTCCAATGCAACACAGAAATCCAAATTTTTTTTTATCTTCCTATGTTTGTTGACAAAATTGTGTTAATTTTAACATTACTCCTGTGTAACGAGTTTTCTCAACAGCGGAAAAAATTCAAACCGAAAGTAAAGATTGGAGAAAGCACGATGAATCTTTGAACAAGAGGTTCGTCCCATCTCATTTTTAACAACAGATTCCGTTTTACTATAATTAAATTCAACTGTATATTCTTACCTTTATAAGATTAATATTTTAAAAGAAATTTGAATATTTATATTGACTATTAATATTTTTATTATTTTATACTACAGAATTGAGAATAATTGTATAATCGAAAGCTACTAATGGAGATATAATACCAAACATTATGGTTTCAGTGAAATAAATGCTTGACTACTATATTCCATTTCCCTCTAAATATTAAATAAAATATGTGCATCTATTAGTACATAAATATTTTGGTTTTCTCTTTGTTCCGAAAGGATATATATGTTCCACAATATTTCGTTATTGTAGTTCCATTTCTTTTGTTATGTACACATTTA
>CM063508.1:177166735-177171735 GCA_032207245.1 Pardosa pseudoannulata | reverse complement strand
TTTGATGTATGATTAATTGAAGAAACTTACCCTATGTTTCAGTACATCCTAACCTACATATTTATTGACAAAAAAATTTATCTAACCATTTATTATTTTTTAAATCAGAAGTAATATATTCCAAATCATTATGACTTTAAAGTATTTATCACAGAAAAAAATCGCATAAAAGATAATTACATTGTATCAAAATTTATTACATTCATTTAAGTATAAAAAATCCTGTTTAAACGATTATTATTTTGATCTCTGATTACTCCAAGAAACCTATCTATATATAGGCATAATTTAACAGACATATTTATACCAATACAATTTTTTATATATGATTAATTGAAGAAACTTACCCTATGTTTCACTACATCCTAATCTAAATATTTATTGACAAAACATTTTATCTTACCATTGATTATATTTTAAATCAGAAGTAATATATTCCAAATGATTATAACTTTAATGTATTTATCACAGAAAAAAATCACATAAAAGATAATTGTTTTGTATGAAAATTTATTATTTTCATCTAAGTATAAATAATCCTCTTTAAACGATTATTATTTTGATGTCTGATTACTCCAAGAAACCTATCTATATATAGGCATAAATTAATAAACATATTTATACCATAACAATACATTATATATGATAAAAGGAAGAAACTAACACTTTGTATTAGACCAAAAGGTGGCCGAAGCGTTGACCTTCAGAACCGGAGATCGCGGGTTCGAATCTCGCTACTGGCATGGATGTTTGTACTTGTTTGGAATCGGCTATAAGCTGTAGGTCCCGGTCTCATTATCCCTCGTGTGAAAAACAGTAGACCGTAGCGCTCAAAACCAAACTAATCACTATGTTTTAGTACATCATAACCGACATATTATTGACAAAAAAATTTATCTTACCATTTATTATTTTTTAAATAAGAAGTAATATATTCCAAATGATTATGACTTTAATGTATTTATCAAAGAAAAAAGGCAACCTATATATGAATTAAATAAGCAACATGTTGGAACAAATTTTAGTACAAACAAACAAATAGCCTGATTATAACTATTAAATGTTTTATTTCATTATACATTATAGTATTTTAATATTAATATTCTTTTCTAAATGAAGAAAGGTTTAATGATTAATTTACTATAAAATAATATCTACATATTATTTTGTTCTCAAAGCAAATATTTTTTTGTACAAATAATCTATTAATAATGATTGATATATTCATTAATTCATACTTTTCCAGATTAAAAGCAAAATAATTTTGTTTGTTATTACGAATCAATTTATTTCATAAAGAAATCATCTTAAATGTTACTTTTTTAACACATTTTGTTTGATATTCAATATAATAAATTAGAAACATTTTAAAAACAAATCTATTTTCAAGTTTTCACTTTTATATCTGGATTCAGATATCTAAAACTAGCAATAACAAATTATTTCAATCTGAGTGACACTTGTTGCCCTTTGTTAAAATTTAAATGATTCATTGAAAGTAGCATACATGATATTTTCCTAGAAAGTAATTTAAAACCAGTTATGATCATTCAAATAAATCGGTTGTAATATGAAACGGTATTATTTAAGTAATTAATTTCCAAGTTAAATGTGGAATATTATTTTCCCAGTGATTATAATTTCAATGACTGATTTGGGAAAAGTCTCATCTAGATATTATTTTATAGTCGAAATACAATGTATGCATAATTTAACTTCCTTAGGTTAAAGCTGCCTAAATTCGAAACCATTGTTACGAAAGTTAAGAAATGTTGTGTAGAACATAATAAAGGGATGGGACTTTGTTTAAGTGAATAATAATTATAAAATAATAATTCAAAGTTGCATCACCAGATAGTGGTTTATGATGAAATATACAGCTAGACAATATTTATTCTACTTAAAAATAATTTATTACATCAAGACATGTTCCACATGACAGCCATCATTTTCATCTGGACATCCGCACATTAGAGAAGTGGAGGCTGATAACAAATTCTTCTGCAAAGGCATTTTTAAAAACGTTCTTAAATAGAAAGATAATATGTGGCCACCAGATCTCCTGACTGCAATCCACGGTATTTTCCTTTTGAAACGTCTCACCTGTATTGTTAAACCAAGAATTATATCTGTTCTGAAGGACAGTATTTCACTGCATGTTCTCAGCATTTTTCCGGATATGTTGTGGTAAACGCTGAGCGATGGCCGAATGGTTAGGGTACTGGCCTTCGGAACCGGAGCTCGTGGGTTCGAATCCCACTATGGCATGGATGTTCGTAGCCGTTCGGAATCGGCTTTAAGCAGTAAGTCCCGTCTCATTAGCTGTCTTGTTGCAAAAAGCAGACCGTAGCGCTCCAAACCAACAATGTTGTGGTAAATTGTAAAACCATGGCATCTTACGGTTTAAAATGGCAGTTGAAAAGGTAGTTGACCTGTTGGTGTAATATTTTTTTTTAATTAAAGCAAACATTGACATGTATAATTTATTTTTTTAAAAAGCGCCCCCTGGTGGTGACACTTTAAACTTTTTTTATTCGCTCTAACAAATTCTCATCCCTTTATCATGCCAGACATAATATTTCATAAATTTCTTAATAATAATTGTGACTGTAGATTTAAAGTAGAGAAGTTTAAGTATGGTCATCTTACCTATTAAAATCTGCTTCTAATAATCATGCGAATAATTTAGTTACAACATTGGAGGTGAATGATTGAAATACTCTTTCAACTTAATGATAAAAACGTCTTCTAAATGACAATTTTACTGGTTAAGTTTTAAGAAGGAAATAACATTATTTTTAATCCCCGGAAATTTATTAAAAATTAATAACGCTACAATTATAGAGAAAAATCTAGTTATTATTACTGATACGTGAGACAAATGCTGATGTTATCGTATTTATCTTTCTCATTATATGTGAAAATATCTTCTCTATTCACTCAAGCGTATGCACATATAATGGTTCGATGTTATAATGAAAAGAGTTTGTAAACAAGTTATCACAAATTCTGGTACATACTAGAAAGCGATCGATCACTGATAAATAAAACCGAAATGTTTAATTGGTAAAAGAAACACTAGATTCTAGATTTTCATTTGGATTTGTTTAGTTTCTTTATATTCAATCAATCAAATAAAACTAAGCTTCTTTTTTTAAATTTGGGATTTTAAAAGTGAAAACGTTGTTGTTTTTTCCTTAAATAAGAAATATATTTCTTAATTAATACTTTTACAATAAGAAATTTATACAATATTTAAACAATGTATACTTATGTTTTAAATGGATACGAAAGAAGAATGATTCAAAGTAAAACTATGTAAAATGCCTTCCTATGCCATACTATATCGGTTAGATGCCTGTCTCTTACTGCTGTGGTTCTGTATTCAGGTTCTATTGTCTTCTTCAAGTAAATCCTAAACATTTACAGGATTCACAGATACTTTCCAATCCAATATTCATTGATAGAACTAGTCGATGGTTTGGTTCAACTATAACTTTGGTGGCAAACAGCGATAATGAAGCAATAGAGGTCTCTCTGTTAGAGGTATCTGGAACTTAAATAAGCTTATTTCTTAATATTTCTTTCTGTGATCTACGTAAAACCTATCCTAGAGAAAAATTAGTACCGATAATAACAATCATAATTCTATGGCGACAACCAAACTGGCTTTACAATTTTAATTGAGATAGCTAGATTTATTAAGAAGAGACCAATTGAGAACAGCAGACTTACCGACAATTTACTGCTTTTGGTAAATTGTAGCTAAAAGAATTGTTTTCTTAAATTACTTTTTTGTCAAATTCACTGGGAATATTACACAAACAACAAAAAATAGTTTGTATATGGTAAATAAATTACTCACATACTATAATTTTTGGTTTTGTATTGTTACAATCACAAAGTCGATCACATGCCCTCACCAACACGTTGATACTAATAATAATAAAATACAAGAGGTGTTAAAAATTTATGGGATACAACGTTGCTAATTGTTGCTAGATCATAGATAGAAGAAAACTGAAAATATTGATAAATGAAATAGAACTTGCCGATTCTGGGAGAATTATGAGTATAGAAGTAATGAAAAATCTTTATACATATTCTATAATTATTAATAAAAATTTGATGTTGTACAATATTGGCATAACGTAATGTTCCATTTAGTTTATTTTAATTCTGTAAAGCTTCCCTTAAAAAATACCCTGTTTGTACCTTCCCTGAGAAGATCCTAATTATTACGTTGGTGAGACGAAAATTTACTTTTTTTTATCACATACGCCTCTCTGGATTTCCAATCACACATATCCAAGATGACAACACACATGCCAAGATCGTCACTTGTCATTCTCCTTGGAGAGCGCCGTGCAATAGTTCCATAAATTCGTCCTTTTTATCATATGACATATCCCCCTCCGCACGGCATATTTTAGTGCTACACTTGGCGATGTTCCACCGTGTCGCCAAACCAGAAGAACTTTGATGAGAAAGACACAGTTTCCGTTATCAGCCCAGCAGTCACAGTCTATACACTTGACTTACAGACTTGATGCCCAGCAGCGTGAATGGAAAGTGAGGAGACACCTACTACCCAAGGACAGAAAATGAACCCGGAGCTGCGTCCTCCGTAGTTTCGCAGTCACTATAAGTGACTTTTTTTTGTTTTTTCCTTTCCTTTTTTATTTTAAATTTTATAATTTTAAATGTTCAACTAGTTGTCAATTAATTAATTAAATTTTAGTTTCAATTTAACATATTGTTTCAATAAATTCAATTAATTCACTAATAACTTGTTTTTCGTTTTTTATAATTATTGTGTTTTTCTTTACTTTAAGACTTAAGACATAAGTTGGCGAAAAGCCAAATTTAATTTAAATATTAAAAATGAGATTATGGTCATAACGTGTACTTCACAATACTTCACCATTTATCAAATAATATACTTTTTTATTTTCTTTCCTGTAGGTTTCTTTTTCAGGTACTAACCCGTTATGTTTTGC
>CM063508.1:177146735-177159235 GCA_032207245.1 Pardosa pseudoannulata | reverse complement strand
ATTTAAAATACTTGACATTTTCCTGACTGTGCCGAAACAGAAATATCGGATGCAAAAATATATAGATGTTTCTGACATGATGTTTAGAAGCATTCTACTCGTTTATTTTTGCACAGGATCAAAGTTCTTTTGGCTGTTAAAGACTGGTAGCCAATCAGAAGCGCTATTTTAAGTCTGGAGAGAAACATCAGACTATTCAAAAATTTTATATAATTATTTATGTAATCACGTTTTATATAACCATGTAAATGGAATGTATGTACTTTTTCGAGATGGTTATCAGAAATAGAAGAAAAATATAACAATTAAGAAATAAGAAAGGGTGAAATTTAGCTAGATAAATAAAGTAAAATATTACTATAAAATGCAGATCCGATAATATATCATAACATATATTTGTTTGACGCCTCTCTGTTTTCATCTCATTCTGTCATTAAAAGCAGTGGGTTTGTGGAAATATACTGAAATGATGGATGATCAAATATGCAGGAAATTTTTTGTGTCGCATCAGGAATGGACTTCGTCCGTTGCATGTTAGCAGATATAAAAATTATCTACTTTACATGTATGATTATATTATATATGCATATATATATATATATATATATATATATATATATATATATATCTATATATATATATATATATATATATATATATATATATATATATATATATATATATATATATATATATATATATATACTTATATATATATATATATATAATATTACATATGTAACGATGGGGACAAACCAGCCCCAAAATTATACTTAAAGATCCCTTTTAAACTGTCCCTATTATTTTTCTTAGTCCGGGCATACTGGACTGCCAAGAGCCCCGCTAAACTTCTGCCCTGAAGAAACAAATCGATCATCTTAGCCAAACATAATCTTTATTTCATCTTCTCAAAATAGGACAAAATCCAGAGGCATCGGACTGTGTCAGAACGCTGTCTAACGCAGTTTAGTGAGAGACGACCAAATACCATGTGGGGTTTAAGTGTTGTGGGAAACTGCTGAACCAACAGTTAATTGCTTAAAGAGAGTAACTTTTGATTAGAGACATCTGCCAAAGTTTGGCGTCTCAAATGAGTATTACTGCTGATCGTTAGAGATTTCCCTTGGAGAGTTATTGCTTCCTCATTAAAATGCCAGCAATATCATTTTATGTTTTGGGAATCAAAGGAATAATTTCAAGGTTCGGTTAAAGGAATGAAAATTTCTCTGTTCATATTGTATGGCTGGAAAAATATGGTCAACATAAAGAGGAGAAATTAAAATTTAGAATAATGAATGGAGAAAAGGGATAATTTTGGATAGACATTAGAACTTAGATATTGATATTATTACATATATATGTATGTGTGTGTATATAGAGGGAGGGTGAGAGAGAGAGAGCAAATGAGGGAGAGGGAGATAGAGTGAGGGGGAAAACATTGACATAGATAGGGGAAATCCTTTAATGACTCGGTACTTATAAAGGTCCTTTAATGACGTTATGTTGAAATTTCGAAGATCTACAGAAGCCAAGTGTTTCTCCTATCTGTTTCACATTAATCCATTAGAATTCAAACTTTGAAAAAGTCTTCTGTGTTTAAAAAAAAACATTTCTGTCAAACTCACTTTTTGCAAAACAAATGCGCAAGTAGGAAAGAATGCAAAACCGACTTTGTGTAGTACAACTGCTTTTCGAAGGAGTGTTATTAAACTACAAAAAGTACATGTTACGTAGCAAATAGTCTCACTATACATGTTTGTTAAAAAATCTGAGATAGCTGAATGTTATCGAATGCAAGTATTAGTGACAAATTATTCTGAATTTTTCCCAATGTGTAATTTCAATAATAAGACAGGTGTTTCATGTTAAGAAAAAGTTACTCGTTAACTAATACCAAATTGACCAAAAGTAAAACATGATGAGTAAGACTAAAATTTGACAATAGTTTGAGAAAACAGATAGAGAGTTGTATCAAAGGAATCGGATCTACTCTCATAGCTGTCAAAGTAATATACATTTTTACATAAATTTTCAACGAGAGACTTATTGTCTCTATGGGAGACGAGCAAAAATATGCTTACACCTGCACGCAAAAGTAATCGTTTAACAGGATAATGTTTTATACATTTTATAACTGACACATTTAATATAACTTTTCTCCTATAAACCAATATAGTGTTTAGGAAAATCATTAAATGGTCTCACATGAAAAACTTCCGTCAGAACTCTATGGGATTATAAACGATTTTCTTAAAAGCAAAAATACAGTTTATGAAAAATTATTTGAAAAAAAAAATCATTTCCGGAGCTAAACTTTTTAAATATAAGATTTTTTTACATATATTTTAAAAATTATTGTATGGAATTTATTATAATTACTTTAATGTTGTTTTACAATTAAAAAGTTTATAATATTAAATTATGAATGTTAAAAAAAGTTCTTTTCTGAATTCAGAAATCTTTAAAAAGAACATATTTTTAATTGAAGAAATTAAATGTTGCAAAATTAATAAAACACAAACGTAAGAATAACTATAAACTATACATTGAAAAATAGAAATGATAGTATTTTAAATTATATCTTAGTCTAACTGAAGTTAGAGAAAATTACAAGAAAAGAATGCAAAATTTAAAATTGCTAAGAATTCCTGTCTAAAACATTATGTTTAAAGCCTGTTACGTTACACCGGTGTTTCATTAGCATTAAACAGTAAAAAAATTCTTAAATTTCTATGAGTGATGATTGTGTAGAAAATATAAGCTGTTTAAGAAATCAAATTAAGGTTTCGAATTGCATTTTATTATAAACTCATGCTACTTAAAATTCATTTTCTGTGTAGTATATATATTTAATCATATTGGTAAGTAAATGTTTTCTCTCTGTGATGGCTAAAGAGGAATTTCAACGTACTATGTTTTCTATAACACATTCAGAAAACATTCTAAATTTACATTACGATAAAATTTTGTAAAATAATTTGTAATAACAATGTTTCATTTAAAGAAAGAAAAATAAGTAGCTGGCGTTTTAAAATCATCTTTTCCTTAAATGACTCAATACTAATTTAGTTCTTTCAAACGCTATTAAACAACGAAAAACTAAATATATTATTGAAATGAAAGATTAAAATTTTAAAATTATCCTTTAGTGTTATGAATAAGTAAAAGATATTTTAAAGTTTATTTGTAACTAGAATTAAAGTATGTTTTGTTAAATCTGAAGGAATTAAAGAAGATTTAAAAAAGAAGTACATTAAGTACCTTCTTAATCTGTAACAGTCGTACGTAAAATTCATTTACATCAAGTTATCTAAATTTGATTTAAATATAAATTCGAGTGTAGAATATAATTAAAATCAAACTAATTTCATTCCTTTTTATATTTGTAGTTTTAAAAATTCAGTAAGTTGATAATAATTGTATTTTTGATATAGAATAGAAATAAATTCATTTTGTTCGAGCAAAATACAGAAAGAGTTTTAATCATTTATATTAGGTAATACTCTATAAAGTATTTAAAATAACAAATTCTTATTTTTATTTTATAAGAAATGGTGTAAATTGGCAGTTTCATTAATACAACACAAAATTATTGTAAATGCACATTCATATTTATATTTTAGTAAGCTGTTTTACACTAATATTAAATTTTAAATCTTTTAACATAAGATGATACAATTATGTAGAATTCATTTTCATCGTATTGAAGAATATTTATATTAGTATTAACATGTTAAAATTCTTCATCAAGAAAGAATTTTAAATTTATGTACTGTAGTAAACTATTCTTTAATTTCATTTCTGAGAATGTATCGAGTGTTTTATACAAAGCATCTCTAAACCTTTGAACTTAGTATATTTTATTCACAAAAAAGATTTAAAGTTTCAAAGTGATGCACTTTTAAAAGTTTCATCCTTTTGAGAACATTTTAATGTACTTGGGACATCCTATAAAAGTTGTTTGCTTTTAAGGTGTACATAAAATTAAAAACACAACTAAATTTTCATAAAATTTCTGTCTTCGAATTTGAGACTTAGCTGGTAGATTATTTTTAAAATGCTTTCTAGACTTCTTTACAGTAGTTTTAAAAAATGTATAGTTTTATATGTGAATATATTTTAATATAAACTCCGAATACATGGGTTATTCTCAGATTTCTCTAATTTACCTATAATTGCTAGAATCTAAACAACCTTTATAAATACACGTTATAAATTTATAATAAGATAATTCAAAAGAACATTTTAAAAACATTGTAGCATTACTGTAGTCGGTACTAAAATCATGCATCTTTATTAAATTCTTTATTAAATTCTCAGTTTGTAATTACTAAATACTAGTATATGCACATACATATATAAATATATACATATATGAATATATATGTGAGTGAGAGAGTAATCGAGGAAAATATCTTTCCCTAATTACACTGGTGATGAGACCCTATCATTTGAATTACCCTGACATGGTGGGCAATACGAATTCTTAACCCCTTCCGGTATGATTTAATAATGAAAAACTGTGCATGAAATAATCATTTAATTTTTATTTAAAAAAACTTGTTTCATTTTACAATTCTTACATATTCTTAGTTAAAATCCACTTTTTACATAGTGTTAAATAATATCAGAAACAGTAAAATTAAGAAAATATCAAAGCAAAACATTAATAAGGTATACAGATAATAGTCTTCAAGCTAGTGGTACTTTTCAAAACAAAGTGCAAAGGAATTCTTAATTGTTTACACCGCCAAGTAGTCTCACTTTTAATTGGATTCTTGTAACACACACGGCATTTCTTAGTAGGTTTTCTTTTATTCTGACTCATTAATTTGGCAATGACTTGTACCAAGAAATTCTAAGTAAACAATATGCAATAGTGACTTGTGATTTTCACAAGTGATAAAACTGTTGCCAAATTCAGTACACTAGAAATTTTCAACTAAATTAATTATCATATTTAACAGTAACTTTAATCGCATGACGAGTGTAGCTCGTCATTGTGCGGTATGGAATGGAAAACTAATGACGAGCTAGACTCGTCATTTTACCGGAAGGGGTTAATTGTAGTGCAGTCATGGCTCCATCAGAAAAACATTCCATCATTGTTATGGAATTTCAAAATTTTTCTAGTTAAAGATGCAGTAGTCTACTAACAACTGTACAGATACTGGATCTGAATTCAGTGATTAAGAATATACACTTCTTTCACAAATGTCAAACCCAAGATCGAAAATAACGAGATTATATTCCAGTGAGACTAGAAATTGTTCAACAGTTTTTAGGATTTAAGAGTGAAATTTTGTTATTTAATCTAGATCGAAAAACAATGCATGTATATATATATATATATATATATATATATATATATATATATATATATATATATATATATATATATATATATATATATATATATATATATATATATATATATATATATATATATATATATATATATATATATATACATATATACATATATATATATACATATATATATATATATATATATATATATATATATATATATATATATATATATATATATATATATATATACATATACATATATATATACATATATATATATAACATATATATACATATATATAACATATATATACATATATATAAATATACATTTATATAATATATATATATATATATATATATATATATATATATATATATATATATATATATATATATATATATATATATATATATATATATATATATATATATATATATATATATATATATATATATATAATTACATTTAGACCAAATAAGCGTTTCATTTATAATTATAGTTTGTTATAAATTGTAGAGTAATTCCATGATAAATGAAAACTTTTCGTATTCTATGGCAAAATTTTTACTCTATTTCTAAATTTTCATAACCGTATTAGTGAAAGTCTGCAGCTTATCTAACAAAAGTATCTTATATAAAATCATTATATTTCTGGTGATATAATTAGTGTTCTCTGAGTTATCAATTTTAACTTTTCGAATTAAATAATAAACTCCACCCTGACAAATTTAAACTACAGTTTTATGACGTTTCAGAGGAGACGTTGCAACATGTTCATGTTAATAAAATTTTTGTCTGTGTTCTGACATTTTAATTTCTTTTTCCAGTTTTTCAATTGCAATAAAAATTCATTCGAAGTTAACGTCAAACATCCCACAAACGTTAAATAGTGTAACATTTGATAAAGATGATTTAGTTTTAAATGTGAAGTACTTATAAAATTTAAAAGAAATATACCCACCAATCATATACAGAAATCAAAATTTATCAATATGAAAGTACTCGACATATCAAATCACACTATTCATGAAAAGTTCCCTTTTTCAAAACCAAATCACTCCTACACAGTTAATTTCACTTTCAATAAAAGCCATGGAAATGCATTTCTTTTACATCTTGATCATATAAAAAATCCCCTTTTTTCCGGTTTTTCCCCTCCTTGCTATTTATTTTTTAGCTTCGTAGCTTGCCGGCAAAATGACATCTTCATGAATATGAAAATGTGTCATATTGTAGAGCCCTCCCTTCATCTCTAGAGGGCTCTCAAGTGGAAGTTGTCTCACTTGTTCAAGCAAGTTGTAGGTGGAAAAGACTTGTCTCAAGAGCATTCTCAAAACTTCTCATACCATCAAGCACTTTTATTAGCTTACACTTTACGATTTTTTTCTTTTTTGCTTCCTTAAAGAGAAATGTCTAGAAGCGGTGTTTTATGTACTCATCTTCAAAATATTTGTTTCGATGTAATCATCTTGAGTGAATGTTTTAATGGTGAATTTCTCTCTGATTTCATTGCCTACGGATATCAGGAATTTATGATTTATTTCATAACATATTTTATAAATAGTTTTCTAATATCTACCTAAGAAATGTTTTCCAAATGCTCTCCGTTAAAATAAATGTTATGTGTTTATTATTTAAGTTATATACAATTTAAAATAGACTGAGAAAACTTATATAGAAAATTCTTAACACTTTCAATGTAAAACCACATATAAATACATTCACTCACGTTTAGAAAAAAATTATCTTCAATGAAACATAGAATTCTATCTTCAATGAAAGTGTCAACCTGTAATACTTAAAACTAAGTGACCACAAATTCAAAATTTCTGAAATTTTTCATTGTAAAACCACATATAAATACATTCACACATATTTAAAAATAATATATAACGTATATTTTCAAAGGCAGTAAATGTCATGAACTTAAAATTAAGTGACCTCAAATTCAATAATTTTCCACAAATTCAAAAGTTCATAAATTTTTCAATGAAAAACCACATGTAAATATACTCACACACATTTCAAAAAAATACTATATAACGTATATCTTCAATGGAAGTAAGTAATATGAAATAAGTGACCACAAATTCAATAACATTCCCTTCTTTTAATCTCATTTATAATTATTTGGTGAAATTAAGTAAATATTATTCTTTATTTCTGTTTTCGGCAACTTCTGTGATCGACAAAGCGCTCGAAATGCAACCACTACCGCTCTAAACATACAAGAGCCTAGTGTGCAATTCATACAGATATTTCCTTAATTCTATTACCAATGATTACATTCTCTAACACCGATAAGTATTGCACATTATCATCCTGTGTGTGCATTATAATTTAGTGAAAAATATTAATGAAAGCTATTTGAATTAAAATTTGATAATTAGTACTACAGATAATCGAACAAATCTTAAAATTCTATTAATCTTGAACACTATATATATATATATATATATATATATATATATATATATATATATATATATATATATATATATATATATATATATATATATATATATATATATATATATATATATATATATATATATATATATATATATATATATATATATATATATATATATATATATATATATATATATATATATATATATATATATATATATATATATATATATATATATATATATATATATATATATATATATATATATATATATATATATATATATATATATATATATATATATATATATATATATATATATATATATATATATATATATATATATATATATATATATATATATATTATATATATATATATATATATATATATATATATATATATATATATATATATATATATATATATATATATATTTATATAAATAAATAAATAAATAAATAAATATATACACATTATATATATGTATGTATGTATGTATATATAATGGGTTTATATAATTTTTCTAATGTACGTATTTATTTACTTGTTCATAAACAACATAAATGCAGTTTTAAATGATAAATCGTAATGTATACTATGTAACTGTCTGAACATTCCATAACACTACTGAACCAGAACTAAGGTTTAACAAAAGTTGCCAGTTTGACATATCTTCTATCTTTCCATACAGCACTCGGGGTGTTAGCGATATTTTACTTGCAGGCAACTTTCCAAAAAGTCGGTCTTTACTACATTAGAGAGTACAATAACATGCACATAAATAAAAGGGAGAGAAATTATTTTAAAGTCCACAACTTACTATAACTCTCGCATAATGAAATAATAAATATTTTGGACAACATGCGGAAGCATGAAAGAATGGAAGTCTGTACTTACAAAGAACTACCTACGTTTCAATCAATGTGGAAATTTAATAGAAATAGAGTTCACTATATAATTCCAAAAATGAACTTTATAAAATAAGTTTTATACAGCAAATGTTTTTATTACTCTTAACAAACTGAAAAAGAATTAATAAAATTGAAATTTATAAAAAAAAATACATGCGAAAACTGTATAATAAATTTATAAAATAACATAAGAAAAAGCGGACAGTGAAATATCGGAAATATTTTACATATTTATGAAACTTGTTATTTTCAAATTACACACATTTTTAATGATTGAATTTATTGTATAGTTATAAAACATAACGAGGCGTGCCATGCTTCGAGAGTGTATCGTGGTCGAAACAGAATACGATACTTCAGGAGACTATTTCATCAAATTTATTTAACACCGTCCACTGCAAAAATCCAACAAATGATGGTCGCGCAGCTTTTTATAAACTTTTTATAACTTTTTATAATGAAATTGAGGATTTGGTGGTTAGTAATTTTAGTTTAAGAATTAAGTATATAGTTTCAATATTAAATTTTTACATTACATATGTAAATAATTAAAGTATGCAAATTTATATAACATTCAATTAGTAAAGTTATTAGTTTTGTACAATTTAATGAAATACAGGAAATTTTGTTTAATTAGTGTGATTGTTAGCAGAGAGATACTTCTGTTGAAATGTATAATCGCACTCATACATGATGAATCGGTCGATTATTGTTGTATACAAGTTTCTTTGACGTACGATGTTTTCTTCAGTTGATCGTTTTGTGTTTTGATTGGTTATGTTTAATTAGTTTTTGCCTGTAATTTGATTGGCTGGAAGCAGGATCTTAAAACTATAAAAGCCCAATATACCTCGTATTTCTTTTTTCATTTTGGTGTTTTCAATAAAAGTTGTTTGCGATCTGCGGCTTTTCATTATGCTTCAACAACTTCGATACGAATAGAGTGGCAGACGTAATATTGGTTTTCTTTTCCATAAAAAATTATCGTATGTTACATTGCGATATACTAGCTGAATTTATATCACACATATACATGCAAGATTCTAAACAGATAATACTAATTCAATATATAGTCAAGATTTAATCAAAGACATTCATTTACGACTTGGTGTGATCTAAAGTGAACTGCTTTATAACAGAGCTTCACGTTGTAAATTATAAGAAAACAGGATTTGAATAATTAAGCACTTATATTAATGAACAAATTGACCTCCTTTATTAATGAAGTTTGTCCCATAAAGATTTATACTATATGATGCTGTAAGAAATTTAAAAAAAAGTAATGAAATGGTTTCATCGACCCATATGCGGGGTTTGCTCACGCATACACACATATGCACCCACACACACACACACACACACACACACACACACACATATATATATATATATATATATATATATATATATATATATATATATATATATATATATATATATATATATATACATACATATTTATCTATTTATTTTTAAATTACTTTTTCTTTAAATAAATGATACCACCTTAAAATAAATTATTACTAAATAAAAGATTTGAGTGAAATACGAAAATAAATTATCATTTTGTAACTAAATGCGCTTTACTCTTTTCATACTAAAAAGTTACATTATAGCCAAAATATTAACAACACAGTATTTAATTAGTTGTTACTTCCATATCCAGAATGTTAGTTATTTATTGAAAAATAACATTTTAAAACATTTTGTGTCAAGTATATGAGAAATTTAGCAATTTTATTATCATAAGAAGAATTACGAAACACTTACAATATTAAGCTTTGATTTAACGATATTATAACCATTTATTATTCTACAGAAAAAGAGATCTTTAACGTTTGTTATACAATTACTTTATGATTCAAAATGGAAAGCAAATTCGACGACAGTAATATTCGAAGACATAAAAATGATTCTTTAATTGTTCACAGTATCCACTCCTAGGGTTCTAAAAAAAAACCTCAATACGCAGACAGGAGAAAAATTCTAATTTCGGATGGACGATATGTTCGTACGGCAATAAAGTAGATGTGGCGCAGTTATGTTTATGGCCCCGAAAGATTTATAACACCGTGTTATTAAAAGAAGCCATAAAGAGAAATATTTTCCCCGACTGCCGCATATATGGCACGGTAATGTGTTAGCTTGGATCCCCACAAAGATGAATTCGCTAAGGATAGTTAATAGTTTTCTCTTTGGCTTCACTTTAAATATACCACCTTTTTTTAAAATTCCTTGAGCCCTTTTTATACACAGTAACATAAAGAGAGGATGGTAATACGGCTGTTTATTTCAGAGGTACACACACATCAGAGTTTTGCTTTTGTAATATTTTCTTTATTAAGTGTCGAAAGTAGATATATGCTTGAAGTATTTAATATACATTCTTGCAGGGATACTGGTTAAGTTCTTTAACTCAAATTATTCTTTTCATGCAATATCTACTATATGAAAAGTGTAATTTATTATTAAGGCTACACACATATATATATATATATATATATATATATATATATATATATATATATATATTCTTATCCAGTTTTAAGGTGAATGGAAGAATCAGTCTTTTTTAGTAAATCATATCTTTATTCAATGTATAGTTTCCTTTTTAAGGCGTCAGTTAAGCCATTTTCATTTATTCGTTGTGAACCTAAGCAGGGAGTATGTTGACAGCTCGATATGTACGCGCCAACTGTCAACTATTGGTTTGCATACTCATCAAAGTCTTATAAAATGATTCACCGAATTATCCTAGAATGTTTACACGAGAGTGATTTTTTTCAATTATTTCTGTTATTACAAAAGAGTTCCCTTTTAAATTGTTCCCAACTAGCTTAATTTTTACCAAAACCCCCTTTTTATACCTGAGATATATGTCAGGTTTAAAAATGAGGTTTTTAAAATTAAGGGAGTTATATTTAAAAATAATTTTAACTATTTAAAGATCACGTAACAGGACAGCGAAGCAAACTCGTTTAGATCTACACAGCGAAAACAAATTAATGAGGAAGGATATCAGGAAGAAAAGGTTTACGCAAGTAAGTTTTTGGCGCACTTTGATTGGGATTCTGTTTCGTTAAATAACTTCTACTCTAGTCGACGATGTAATTTAACAAAAAACTATAATTCATGGCATAGACAAAGCTTAACGAAAAGAATGCAGTTACTTCTAGTTTATTCCAGAATATATAGTACGTCACAATGCAAGAAAAAAGGAATCAACTGGACTGCGATTCTAAATTAAAGGTATAAGGAAATGAGTGTAAGCCACCATTATTATGAAAAATGTGCAAAAGAATTTGTAATCTACATTTTCAATGGAAAAACTAAACACATTTAAATTAGGATTTAACTTGAATAGAACTTTATTATTCCATATATATATATATATATATATATATATATATATATATATATATATATATATATATATATATATATGCATATATATACAAACATTCACACACACACATATATATATATATATATATATATATATATATATATCTGACATATAGAGTGTTTAATGCATGGAAGACACATTTCTTTTCATATATAAAAACTTCTTTATTGTAATCCTTCTGTATATAGCTATGCCTTTTAACTAACGTTTTCCCCATCATTTGCCACCACAAGAGTGAAAGAAGTTATCAGCAAGTGGATTTTTAAAGAAAACCAGTTAAAATCTACTTTGATTAAGTTTAAAGCCTATTTCCTTTTCTTTACAAAATGTTTTTTTATT
Source organism: Pardosa pseudoannulata (assembly GCA_032207245.1). Taxonomy (NCBI): domain Eukaryota; kingdom Metazoa; phylum Arthropoda; class Arachnida; order Araneae; family Lycosidae; genus Pardosa; species Pardosa pseudoannulata. Next base: position 177,146,846 of record CM063508.1, on the reverse strand, counting down.
AAATTAAAGATACTTAAAAATTATAAATAAATTAAAGATTTTGAATTAAAAATAAATGGGAATAAATTTTGTTATTAAATTTATTTTAAGCATTTTATACTAAAAAGTAAC
>CM063508.1:177139689-177146635 GCA_032207245.1 Pardosa pseudoannulata | reverse complement strand
TTATACTAAAAAGTAACATTATCGCGAAAATATTAACCTCAGAAAGAGTAGAAATAAAGAGCAGTTCTACTATTTTAAAATAAATTATAAATATATATATTAGATTAGATTATGCAGATATATATATATATATATATATATATATATATATATATATATATATATATATATATATATATATATATATATATATATATATATATATATATATATATATATATATATATATATATATATATATATATATATATATATATATATATATATATATATATATATATATATATATATATATATAAGGTAAATAATTTTCTTATTGGAAGAAGCATTACGGAACCACGCGGAATATTAAACTTTGACTAAACGATATAATACCCATTTATTTACCAAAAATGAGCTATTCAATGTTTGTATGTAATATCTTTATGATTCAAAGTGGGAAGCAAATTCAACGAAAGTAATATTCGCAGATATAAAAATGATTCTTTAATTGTACACAACTATCAAATCCTGGGGCTCTAAAGAACCGTCAATATGCAGATAGGAGAAAAATTCTAATTTTGGATGGACGATATGTTCGTATGGCAATAAAGTAGATGTGGCGCAGTTATGTTTATGGCCCCGAAAGATTTATAACACCGTGTTATTAAAAGAAGCCATAAAGAGAAATATTTTCCCCGACTGCAGCGTATACGTAATGTGTTAGCTTGGATCCCCACAAAGATGAATTCTCTAGGGATAGTTAATAGTTTTCTCTTTGGCTTGTCACTAAATGTGTAGATTTTTTATTCCTTGGGTCCTTTTTTTCTGCAGAGTAACACGAGGAGAAGATGAAAACACGGGTGTTTATTTCAAAGGTACACCCGCATCAGTGTTTTTCGTCTGGAATATTTTCTTTGCCAAAAGCTGAAAGTAGATAAATGCTAGAAAATACTTGAATACATTTCTTTGGAGCATACTCGTTAAATTCCTTAATGTAATTTATCTTTTTCCCATACTTTATAAAAAGAATATGTATCTATCTATCTATCAATCTATCTATCTCTCTGTTTCTCTCTCTCTCTCTCTCTCTCTCTCTATATATATATATATATATATATATATATATATATATATATATATATATATATATATATATATATATATATTATATATATATATATATATATATATATATATATATATATATATAATATATATATATATAATATATATATATATATATATATAGATATATATATATATATATATATACTTGAGATTATATAAATACTTTCTTTGAGTATTTCAATTTAAAAGTATATTTGAAGAAATTGCAGATATATACGAATCTGTATATTGGTTCACATGAGGAATCTCAGATCTGTCATAAAAGAACTCTAATAAAATTATGTAATTGGTTAGCTTACAAATATTCATGGTGTATATATATATATACCATGTCCAGAAACAGCTGCGAAATAATTTGGATTTTGTGAACTATGATGGCCCCGAAAGTAGGAAAAATAACAGGTAAAGTATGGAAAGTAAGACTTTTTGTTGACCCAATTAGAAAAAATGCTTAATTTTACCAAAGCCCAAACATCTGTCCATTGATGAGCAAATGATTCCCTTTGATGCAATTTTAGACAATATGTTCCCTGCAAGTCCAATCCTATTGGCTAAAAATCTTTGTGTCGCCTTCAAGGGATGGTTTAGTGCTCGACTATCTAATGTATGTTGGAAAAGGTTCTGTTTCCATTTAGGACATTTAAGATTTGGGTCCTGGTAGAAGTGTAGTGAAGACATTATCAGAAAGCATTCCATCCAACTGGCAACATGCAGTAAACACTGACAGGTACTTGACTAGTCTTAATTGTGCTGAGAATAACTTCAAGAAGGACATTTTTACAGCTGGCACGATTAGGGCAAACAAAATTGGATAAAAATTGGATGCCCAAAGTAAACTAAAATTGGATAAAATCCTAAAAAAAGGAGAATCGGTTGAACTTGTAAATAATAATGGAACACTGTGTATTTTAAAATGGATAGATAGCAAAAGTGTCTTATTTTTATCTTTTTATTTGGGTGGTGAACCTGAATCAAGCTGCATGAGGTGGTCAAAGGAGGAGAAAAAAAGATTAGTGTATCACAGCCAGCAGTTGTTCAGACCTATAGACCCAGATAGATCAATGGGTGGGATCGATTTATGTGACCTCTATTTGGCCTATTATAGGTGTACATGAAAACAAAGAAATGGTCAATGTAAGTGTTCACTCATTTTGTGGATCTTGTTATTTCAAATTGCTTGGTGTGGTAATGCGCTATCATAAAGCAAATAAATTAAATAAGGAATGCAGGTGGCACAGGTTCTCAATATATATGAAAGGAATATAAAAAATAACATAAGAAAAGGGAGGAGATTGAGAAGGGTTAGTTCAAAGGAAGATAAACATAAAAAAAACAGAGGAAGGTTGTCAATCAACCAGTCAAAGAGGTCAGGCTGGACAATGCATGGGCCATGAACCAAATTTTATGGATGAACGAAATGAGTCAAAGTGCAGATTAGAAGGATGTAAATCAAGGACTAGGGTTATGTGTGTTAAATATAAAATGTACCTATGTATAATGAAAAATAACTGTTTATTGAAATACTACACTTAATAAAAATTGAAATCCAAAATTGTTATTTTTTTCTTATATAATACAAATCTTGTGATTTTTTTAAAATTCTAACAATATAATAAGTGCAAGTATTTACTTTTCTGCAATAATATTTGTCTATATATGGAGAAAAATCAATTTTAAAAAATAGAGCCTAGCATAGAAAAAAGTTATATTTGAAAAAATATTTTGTTGTCCCTAAGATAATGTACTACATAATAAAAATTGTATTTGAAAAATATTCTGTTATTCTAACATTATAATAACAGTATTGTACTTTTAAATTGATAATAATGCTACAATGTATAAAAATATGTGTTCTTAAGCAGTCGTTTTTCATTCAAAGATTATTATGTTTTAGCATAATTCAGAACCTAGGTACACATATATGTACCTAAAAATTTTAGCCCCCTATTAAGCCGCCATCTAAAGTACATATTTACTTGAAAACTTTGAAGTATTTTATAATATTTACCAGGAAAAAAATTATATTTATGCAATTTTTATATTGCTGGTAGTGAAGAGGATACACACACACACACATACACACATACACACACACACACACATATATATATATATATATATATATACACATATATGTATATATATATGTATATATATATATATATATATATATATATATATATATATACACATATATATATATGTATATATATATATACATATATATATATATATATATATGTATATATACATATATATATATATATATACACATATATGTATATATATATGTATATATATATATATATATATATATATACATATATATACATATATGTATATATATATATATATATATATATATATATATATATATATATATATATATATATATATATATATATATATATATATATATATATATATATATATATACTTTATTACTTATATATATATATCTATATATATAATGTAAAATATGACATAAATTTTATATATATATATACCCATATTCTATATTTAATTAGGAAAACTTAAAAAGCGGGAGCGTTACAAAAATTTCTCCGTGAAACTTCAATTGTCACAGCAGACCCTAAAATGTATAATAACATTTAATGTTCCTCCTGAAAGAAGGCAGATGTTTAAAGTCATTATCATCTAATGCCTGTAATCTAAATGGAAGAATAAACATGCAGGGATTATGTGTATATCTTTTATTTGAAATTGGGCTTTCGAAAAAAATTATAGCTGCAGTAAATCATCTCAAATTGCGTAATAAAGGAATAATTTCGTGATGTTTCGTAAAGGTTGGAGAAGAAATAAAATATCCCGCATATTTCTGTTAAGTAGACCATCTTTACTGCTTTCTATCTTTATTATAGAGATCTCTTCTTGATTTATAGTATCAATTTTTACACTGGAATGTATTGAATGCTATATTGAAGTAATATTTTTTTTGCATTTACATAGGTTTCTATGATAGAATAAAATATTTTTGAATGCCTGTGCAGTTATAATTGTGTTTTTTTTTTCTTAATGTGAGACATTCATTTTCATAGTAAAAATTATTGCAATGGTTAAAATATTTTTTGGGACTTAAAGCTGCTATGGCATGTATCTTGAATGTTTAATTTTAAACATTTAAAGGCCATCAAAATAAATTGATTGTAATTTAATGTAATTCGTTTTAAAATATTATCTCTGAATGTTATAATTTTAAAATGTATGATACGTTTTCTATACTTTCCTTACTAGGGTTTGCCTTAGAGGATACTTACATTCCTTTGAAGAGTGGTTTAACTGAAAAAGCCCTTCCCTTGTATAGCGTGAACAGTATGGTTTTTTCTGAGATACAGCAAGTTTAAGTACATAGATTTTAAAGGAAAAAATAAGTTAAATGCAGAGCTATCATCCTCTGTACATTTAAAATGTCAAAAACATAAAAAAATCAAAAAATCATTCATGTCTCCAATTTTTTTTTATTTGCAGAAGCTCTTGATTATTCATCATTGTCTTCCATACATCACAAATGTGTGAGTTTGGAGCTTTAAAATAAGTATAAAAATATAAAGTAAATTATTCCAGATAGGAAACATAAAAAAAGATGCTTAATAGGTGGATTTTCTGCGAAACCACTGCCCGCTAAAGAGATAAAGTGGTTCAGATTTTTGTTGTTCAGGCTATGAAATTTTAGATATGACCGAAGAATTAAAGGACTTATTTATGTATTTGAGTGTGTGTTGATAGCTACAGTACAACAATGAACTATACCGCTTTATAATATAATATTATTCACTTGAGCATAAGGTATTAAAATGTGTAATAATTTGATGATACGTATATTACACAGATAACCAATACAATTCTTTTTTATAAAATCAACAATTTCAGCTCTTTTTTGACATAAACCTTATTTTTATGGCTGAGAATTACTCTGAATAAATTGTTGACATGATTTGCAGTTTCAGTGTGCTTGACTACTAAAAACTAAACTCCCCTGTGCTATAGCCCAAAGTGTGTGACCATAGCCTACAATGCCAATCTCCGTTTTCCAGACCAAGAGCCCTGGGTTGAGAAGCATATATTCAGGTTTGGGGATTAACCTTATGTTGAACCCACAGTGTTTAGATCTCAATCATGATTGGTTCTCAATTTGCCTACCCACTGATGAAATTAAAGTCTGAGTTAACCTTACCCAGCCTGTGGATCGAAACTCTGACTGCTTGAGTACGCGAAAGATTATCCGAACACCACTGGGTTTCGTGCTTCACTATTATACATATAAAAACATTGATCTCTAACATTAATCTAAGTTTTGTTAGCTGTTGATATAAACTTTGCTTTTTAACAAGAAATAATTGTAAAAAATTATTTAGTTAAAAATTCTTTTTTATATATCAGTTGATATATTGCCAGTGTTTGTAAAAAACTGCCTAAATTCATTAACAGTCAAATAAATATTATGCTAAACTTACAATTATCTGTCACTTATATTTAATTCAAAAGGATTTTATTTTATTTTGAAACACATCTGTGGCCAAATAATGGGTGAAATCATCAAATATTTTATAGAATAGGAGGTACTAGGTTAGTGATTTACATAGTTAAGTTATTAAACAACTTCACAACTTTTTTATGATACAAATATATACAAATAGTTTTACAAATATAAAACTATCGTAGCACCAAAGTAATAATAATATTGCTATACAGAGAAGAAGCAATAAATGCCCCATGCTGTAAGGCACAATGAATTGAAGTAAACTTAGATCTTAGACTCATTAGATATTTTCAAATTGTTGGTTTGGCTAGTTGGTATGGTTTGGTACAGAAGAACAAATAACCGTGGCAACATTAGGTTCAAAGAAAAGTATGTACAAGATAAATGGAAGAGTTACTGAAATGACCATTGTCACCATATGCTTTTTTTAAGTTCTAGGTCTGAAATATGTAGATTTCACTTGATTCGGTTAGTCCACTGTTTGATTTTATGACACTTCTCGAACACTCACATCAAGAGATTCAATTTAATGCCTTGGGCCCTCTCACATCGATAATTGTCCATCGTAGTGTATTAAAAAGGAATTTAACTTCATTTAATGCTTTACAAAAGAGGAAAAACACAGCTGCAGTTATGCAGCTACTGTTTTGTCGTATATTATGCGACAACTCTTCCACATTATCCAAATAAAATAATTTTCATAGAATTTGAATATTATGCAGAAAACGTATCTATCTAGATCAAGTTACAAATTATTACATTTGCCGTTCACAAAATAAAGGATGACAATCGCCTGAATTACTTAAAATGTTACCGCTTTTCCAAACAATATTGTGAGAATAAGAAGTTTAAGTGTTCATTTAAATTTAAAATTAAAAAAAAAAGAACTCTAAGGAGGAAAAAATTTCAACATGAGAATTAAACATGCTACAAATTGTACAACAGATTTACTCTAACATGTAATGCAAGACAAACCTTAATAAAATAAGGAACTAACTTTAAAAAAAAATTGTTATATAGCATTTCCTTTTATATGTAACAAAAAACTACTATTGATTTTTGTTCCATATTCATTGACGTTCCATAAAATACGTTCCATATTCATTGTCTAAAATTGTATGGATATAAATATAATTTATCATATTTATGTGGGCAAAACTATTTTCTACTTTAAATATTTACATATTAGCCGATTTTCATCATTTCTCTAACATTTATGATATTTACAGAATAATAATTTAGATAATTTCCTATTAAGAATTCTTATGGAAGGTAATCAATAAATCCTTTTTCCATACATTAATTCATATCTATGAATATTTATTAATTATTACA
>CM063508.1:177122189-177132189 GCA_032207245.1 Pardosa pseudoannulata | reverse complement strand
TCAAAAGTTATCTTGAGAGTAAGTGAATTTCATTTTTTTCACTTCTTCTACATTTGCTTATTTTCTTTCAAATATATTGCTAGAAATGAAAAATCTAAATAATTTAAGAATCAGTTCATTTATAATGAACCTGCAAAAATTCATTCAAAAAAGAGCATATATTTTATTTTATTTTGAATCTTACAAATGATTGTTATACTGAAGATTTTAGGTCTGGAAGGGTAGCTAGTTCCCTTACCTTAAAAGTTCTTTACAAATTTATACTAATTTTCTTGATAAAACTTGAAAAAATAGCTTTCGATAAGTGGAACTAATAAAACGCAGTCACAGTTCTCACTGAACTGATTTTTTGGATTCCACTAAAACTCTAACTTTATATTCCTGATTTGAAGAATGTTTAGTCAGACAATTTACTTTTAATTAAATAATTAATTCTACTCTTCATATAAATACAATAATCGATTAATGTTAAGCTGTTACTTGTATGTGTAAAATGACAAAAAAAGTCCGTGCCTGAAACACTACATCTGATAAACAAAAAAAAATAACAATTTTTAAAATAATTGTTAAATGCGCAAAATAATACATAATAGTTTAGTTCATCTAGGTAAAAATAATTTATATTTATTTATATAACTTGCAACTTTGGTCAGCTATAATAAATATTCTTTAATTCATGTTGTACTATATATATTTATTCAAAATTGAGTGAAAAAGATCAGTTTAGAAGAATAAATGTAAATTAGAGAAACAAATTAGCAATCTGCAACAAAAACCTGTCTTATGAAACTTTTTTTTCAGCTGGGATGTACTTTAACAATAATTATTAAAATAAAATAGATTAAACAAAAGAAAAATATTTTTTAGAAAATATATTATTTAAAATTCTATGGCAATGATATTTTGTGTTAAGAGTATCATGTAAAGTAATCTAAAATTAAAACTAGTGGTATACCTTGAATTTTGTCTCTCTATATACACTTTTAATTATGATTTTCACATAAAAAACTTTAATTAATTTTTTTCATCCCAAACATAATCTAATTATATTTAATTAAAAGATTCTGTATCTGTTTACATTTCAAAAATCCTTAAACACTTTTATTGCAATTATTATATCAGGTTTCAATTCCATTAATTATGAAAGAATAAATTTCGTAGAAAATTATTTAAAGCAAAAAGTTCTTAAAATCTGAGATGAGTGATAAGGAGTTTTTAATTAGAAGCATATTTACCTCTTATTTATAAACATCTATTAATATATGTCTTAAAAATTCGATCCTTTTTAACCTATGCGAAAAATATTTTTTCTTCGAACATTAATAAAAAAAATTAGTAAAATTATCCCATACTGTTATTTAACAAGTACCGCTTCGATTGCCATAGGAAATATTTTGAATAACAGACCGTGTGTAATATTTTAAATATTTCTTTTTACTTCCTCTGGGGAAGTAAAAGCAACATTGTAACGTTAAAAAATTTTGAATGTCAGATCTGAACAGAAATACTTCTTTTCAGCATGCATAAATTAACTTCTGCAAATTTCATCTTTAAAACTGTAGGTATGTACTAAACAACTTTAAATTTGAAACTTTTATTACAGATTTTAATATATCTCAGCACATTTTGACTAGGTATCTGTTGAGTGAATATCAAGCACATACACGGAATTTGCAACAAAAGTATTTTTGAAAAGAAATATTTGTTTTGAACATGCATAAATTGACTTTGTTAACACTGTTGATATGTACTAAGCAACTTTAAATTTGAAACTTTAGTTACAGATTTAACTATAACTGAGCACATTTTTACTAGGCATCTCGTGAGAGAATTTCATATACATTCACCGAACATGCAACAGAAGTATTGATGAAAAGAAATACTTCTTTTGAACATGCATAAATTAACTTTAGCAAGTTTCAGAGTTCATACTGTAGGTATGTACTAAACAACTTTAAATTTGAAACTTTTATTACGGATTTTAATATATCTCAGCACATTTTGACTAGGTATTTGTTGAGTGAATTTCAAGCACATACACGGAATTTGCAACAAAAGTATTTTTGAAAAGAAATATTTGTTTTGAACATACATAAATTAACTTCGGTAAATTTCATTGTTAACACTGTTGATATGTACTAAGCAACTTTAAATTTGAAACTTTAGTTACAGATTTAACTATAACTGAGCACATTTTGACTAGGCATCTCGTGAGAGAATTTCATATACATTCACCGAACATGCAACAGAAGTATTGATGAAAAGAAATACTTCTTTTGAATATGCATAAATTAACTTTAGCAAGTTTCAGAGTTAATAGTGTAGGTATGTACTAAACAACTTTAAATTTGAAACTTTTATTACGGATTTTAATATATCTCAGCACATTTTGACTAGGTATTTGTTGAGTGAATTTCAAGCACATACACGGAATTTGCAACAAAAGTATTTTTGAAAAGAAATATTTGTTTTGAACATACATAAATTAACTTCGGTAAATTTCATTGTTAACACTGTTGATATGTACTAAGCAACTTTAAATTTGAAACTTTAGTTACATATTTTACTATATCTGAGCACATTTTGACTAGATATTTGGTGAGCGGATTTCAAATACATTCACGTAACATTCAACAGGAGTATTGCTGAAAATAAATACCTTTGAACATCAACTTTAGCACGTTTAGCGAGTTAAGAATGCAAGTATGTACTAAACAACTTTAAATTTGAATCTTTATTGAAAGATTTTAACTATAGCTGGGCATATTTTGACTAGGAAGGCCATGAGATAATTTCAAATACATACAATGAAATTGCAAGAAAGGGTGGGACTATAGGTAATAACCAATGATCGCGACCGAAACAGAAGCCGCTTTGTGAATCTCCGTGATTTATCACTTAATGGTGGTATTTATGATTCCTGGAATTCAAAGATTACTTTTCGTCTTTAAAATTGTGTCCTCCATTATTGTAAATGAAGAAAACTTTATATGGGCGAATATCAATGATGAAGAATGGTTTTCTGTCTGGTTGAAAAGTTTCTGACATTTATAAGATAATTGATATTTCCTTCTGTGCACATTTTAAATCAGTGTCAGTCACTTCATTATCCATAATTTGTGTTTTCTGATTGAAATACTAATCAGCTGAAAGCTATGATATATTTTATACTTTAGTAGTTGCATCGTGTAAGATGAAAATTAATTATATGTTAAGAATATTTTTGCAAAAATGATGTAAGAGTCTCGTCCGTCTCTGTCGAGCGTTTGTTGATTTTTGTTCATTGTAAGATGCCGATCATTGCAAGGGGCGAACAATTGGAAAGTTAGAGGTCGCAAGCGTGTCGTCTATTAACCCATCGATAGAGAAAAAGGAACTGTGCTTTGTATTACCGAGACGGTAAGGCACCAAGAGTTTTCGGATACCCCAAGGACAAGGGCCAAAAAGGTTATTGGTCAATCTCCCCTGAAACCGAGGTTTCGTGGTTGGAAAAGAAAGAAGCGGAAGCAACTCCCGGCTGGATGAAAGGTTGTCTGTGTATATAGTTTAAATTTTCTTTAATTTTTTGTTCTTGTTAAATAAATAAACCGTTGTTAAATTTGAAACATCCATGGGTCTGATTATTTATCCTGCCATGTTGCACTCCAAGAAACCCATGCGAAGTCGTAAACAAATGACTAGGGTGTGACTGATGATTGGAAAAGAGACAGCAAGACAGTTCGGCACATTTACAAAAGAAAATATATATTTATACATTTATAGTTACTCACTTAAAATAGGAAACTAATATAACTGATATAAAAAATCTAACAATACTGAAAATATCCGTCAGTAGATTATGAAATATAAATATTGTATTGATTCATTCAGTAGATTATTACAACTTAAAAATATCTTAATGGGTTTTAACGAAATTTATATTACCAAAGTAATTTTCATTTGTAACAAACCAACGATTTTTTCTTTCTTTATGATTCAATCTTTATCAAAGCGTAAAATAAAAATCTTAGCTATGGAAGGCATTGGATGTGTCCCAGTAACTTTTACCGCAAATTTTCAAAAGTTGTTCGATTAGCAATAGAGTGATTTCAAATTTAAGTAATAGTGCACTCAATCTTGAATAAATCACTTAAACAGCTTACTAGCTTTAATTTACTAGATTACATTATACTTGTGACGTCACCTATAAGGTCATGTGATCAATGGTAAAAATGACTTTATTGCTGATTGTTAAGATTAGCCCCACCCTCAGTTGCAAGATCATTGTATGTGTTTAAAATTCGCACCCCGTGAGTTCTGAACTTATCTACCTTGCATAATTCAGCAGCTCTTGTTCATCCAAATAAAAGTTAATTGAGCTAAATAAGTACAATTTTGAAAATAAAACAAACCATATTCATAAACGAAATTTAACATGAAAAATGCACGAAAAAAGAATTCATACCATCATGAAGGGAGACCAAACCGCACTTTTGGAATATATGCATTTTACACCGAAGTCACTAACGTGCATTGAAACGATTAAATAACTATAAAAGTAAAGATATAAATTGTTGTTTAAATTAAAATTACTGTTTTAAAATTTATTTATAATGCTAAAATAAATTTAATGCTTTTTCTAGTTCCAATATGCAGCTTACATTTATGGCTATTCCAAGACACGTTTGACAATACTTGGTTATGAATGAATAAAAAATTTCCTCAATTATCCTAGACAATTGTAAATCAGCTTTTTTTCCTTATATAAAACTTTATATGCATTTGTATTTCTGAACATCCACAGTCAAACACACCATGTCAAAAATTTCAAGTTTTGAAAGAGAGCAAACTATAGACTATTGTCCAGATTTCTTTTTTTTTGGGGGGGGCGTCTCTTTTTTAATAATAAGCCTTATAAAACTCTTTGAGATAATAGGTTGAGCATACTACTTGTAATCACGTGAAAACACCTGAAATAAGTTTCATATCTAAATTGGGAGGTTACCTCGAAACCACGTTGTTTCATAGATTTTTTTTCAGTACGTTAAATACGTGGAACATCCAAAAAGTAAGTTTCCCAATGTTTTCCCCTTTAAAGTAAGCTTAATTGCGCGTGCGTAACAGATAAATGACGTATTATTCCCATGCCAGTTGGACAAGTCCCGATTCATGCGAGTAGCGGGGTAGCAGTGGTCCGAAATGGAAACTCTAATTCCTTTTCCAGCCGGCTGCAAGGTTCGGTCGGTGATCTTGAATGCACAAAGGATTTCACCAATTGAAATTCATCTTCAGCTCTGTCCGGTCTATGAACCGAAACTGACAACAGAATACAAAATTTAACTCTTAAGAGCAGCACTGATATTTCTGCTACAAACTCACGACGACGGCGACGATTTCCTCGACAGGATAGTCAAAAGCAATGAGACTCGAATTTCGCAATTTACCCCGGAAACCAAGGAGCAGTCAATGCATCAATATTGGATCTTCGGTCAGGACCAAATTCAAACAGACGCTGTCGGTAAGGAAAGGGATGTGCACGGTGTTCTGTGACAGGAAGTCTGGTCCCATTCACAGGCGGCAGAGTTCTACGACAGAGGTTCAGAAAAAGTTGATACCCCATTACAAAGAGTGCCTCAATTTTGATAGTGGCTATTTTGAAAAATAGCTGAAACATAGCTGTACTTGTTGCCAATAAATACGTCCTTTTTTACTTTTAAATAGGGAAACTTACTTTTCTGGATGCGCCTCTTATATTACTTTTAAAAAATGAATGTAAAATTTTTTATCAATAAGAGAGAACAAACTTTTACATTGTACATGGACAAAAATCAATGAAAAGAAAATTTAATGAATATAGATATTTTTACATAATTTGTACAGATATATATACACATACATATATTGGGAAACACCAGGTACTTAAATTAAAATCGGACTAAATTGTAATTCACATTTATGAGGATATGCGAAACTTAGATGTGTATTTCTATTTAATAAAATATGAAACATTTGTTATAATGTTTAAAACTAAATTATTTTATGAAACTGATACCATCTAAGCTGTGTCAGAGAGTTTGAGGAGATGCCAGAAAATCTTAATCTATGCTGACCTCCTCTTTTCCAACACTGACCTATACATGATATGCAATTAAAAACGCATTTAAAAGATTTATGTAAAAAAAATAACATTCAAATTATTTGTCGTACATGAATTATCTTATTTAATTTTACAGTCAAACACAAAATTCTACTGCATGATATCTCAAACGATTTCTTTCGCATAAAAAATGCAAACAAATTGCCGCATAAATTTCAGTTTTGTGAGTGTTTTAAAGTATTTAGTTTTTAATTTCTTTGTTAATTTTGTTACGCAAAAGTTAAGTATTTTGGTACACATATGAAATACAAAAACAGTTTGTCCTTAATTACTTTCTGAGAGAAGTTTCAATTTTTTTTATTATGCACTAATGCTTTTAAGACCATTTGGACTTACGCCAAAGCAAAATGCAAGCTTTATTCCGCCAAACATAAAATAAAATAAACGGGAAAGGTATATCTCCTTCTGAAAGATAACAAAATTAAAACTCTTCTTTTTTATGCTTGTGTCTTGCTTCATTACCTTTATTTAGTGACACTGTAGAAATGTTTTTTCATTGTCCGTCCCTACTTTCGAATCATTTAAATACTCATTAAGTGAGAGTGTTTAAAAGCAAATTTATATTTTCTTTTTCTCAGACTCTAGAGAAAGTTCTTATTCATAAAAGGAGTTAATATACTCAGAATACTCCAATATTCTTTTTTTTTCTCTCGGCTGTTCTTTCAAAAGGGCTAGAGTGACATTTCTTGCATTAATTCTATAAGATAAGGAAAAACATTATGAGCTTTTAACTATTATTTCACATTAAAGTAATTAAGTTATTAGGAATTTGATCGTATGCTCTTTTTTTCAGATTTTAACGATTCTGATTATATCTTGCTTCACTTTCTTTTTTTAAGTAATAAAATAACTTTTTTTTCTTGAAACTTTATTGAAGAAACTAATCAGAAATTTAGAAAATTAATAATTTTTAAACACTGAAACATTTACTTTTTTATCAAACGGAATTTCACTCAATCAATCATTTTGCAATATTGAAACTTTTTATAACTGAAATCTTAAGATTTGTTAGACTTTATTCAGCATATATTTTTTCAGAAAATTAAATCTTTTTAACCTAATAGAACAAAAAGAAAACTTTGATTTTTTCTGTATAAGTAATATTATTATATTTCGTATAAGAAATTTAATATGCAGAAATACTTTTCATATGAAGTAAACGTTATTTCATTTTAAAATTACTACACAGGATATATGGTTCAAAATAAGGTTTTAAAATCAAAAGCTACTAAAAATTGTCAAGTATGGCAATGTTTTTAATTAAGTATATGTTAAGTTTATGAGAAATTTGAAAATATTAAATATTAAATTTATGTTGTTATTTTTACTTTTAAGATTGTCTGTATTATTTGTATGTTATATAATCTAAAAATAATGCAAAATTTGTAAACATGTATAAACATAACTATCCTATATCTATAAGTCTTAGCACGAGGTGACTCATCTATATATGATTAAATGTGAAAAGTATTTTTATTTGCTCTTTATACAAATTCCCAATTTTTGGCTTTTTTGGACCAAATTTCGTGCATTTACCTTAAAAACGAAACACAATACGTTGTCTATGTTATAACGTTTAAACTCCACCTCTTGACTACTTATAGGGAAACGGTTATTCTATTACTGGAGTTCGTTCTACTAGCTTCTACGAAATAAATCAAAAATCTATTTTCTATTTGCAAACGTACAACCACTTATTTTATAAACTTAAAAGAAAAATTTTTATGCTATTATTTCATACCTTCTTTCCGCACTCAATCACAGACTATAAATTTCAATTTTAAAGAATAAATTTATAACTTCATAACATATTCCATACTAAATAATTCCTACGAGTAATAATATATGGTATGTGCTCGAAATACTTAAAACATTTTGTACTGTCTCACTGACTAAATATAATTTGTACCAATTTCAAAATCGATTAATGTTAATTTTACAATAAACAAAGAAAACTGGTACCTCATTATGTAGACTGTTCTTCCATTTTTTCTTGAAACCCTAGCGAATGTTCTCGAATGTTCCCTAGTAAATTCCTTCCTATTCCATATCTAATAATAGAGTTCTAATGTGTAAGTATGCTTATCTCTTATTGGCTGGCATATAAAACTATCACTATAAGTATTCCGATAGTTTCCAGAGTTTTTGCTCGTTCGACAGGTGAGTTGGCAATATGAATAAACGACTATAGTTTCATTTTCAGTGTCTTCATTTCGTTCTATATCACTCTTCATTTCTATACTACTCAGCAAAGCGGTAATGTCCGCTCGGAACTTCCAATTCAAGATGAGGCAAAAAGCTTCATTTCATATTGCATGTATATATATATATATATATATATATATATATATATATATATATATATATAGATATATATATATATAGATAGATATAGATAGATAGATTAAATTCCATAAGAAATTTTGAATATAATTAAATATAAAGAAATGTATATTTTATTATATATCTATCTATCTATTTATACTAAATATCTCTATATCTTACTATCTATCTATACTATCTATTATTTATAATATTATCTATCTATCTATATATATTATATATAATATATATTATATATATATATATATATATATAATATATATAATATATATATATATATTATTTATATAATACATTAATATATATATCTGTATTATATATCTATATATATATATTATATATATGTATTTATATTATATATATATATATATATATATATATGTTATCTATATATATATATATTTATATATATATATATAGTGTGTATGTATGCTCATTCTCTATGACTAAAGTTTTTTACGTAACCTTGTATACACTCTGGAACACTCTCATCTTTTAAAATATGCACTCATAACATTAATACACAAATGTTTTATTACTTCGTATAAATTCACTTCATTAAATGTTAAAAAAAATAACGCTGTTTTAATACAATATTCACACGACACAAATACCCTATTACGACAATTCATTCTTCTACACGACCTTAATATATTAAGCACTTGATTAATCTATCCACAAAATTAAGTCATCTCTCCGTTTCAATGGAATCATGAACGTGAAGGATTTGCTGCCAGCTATTATACTGACAGAAGCAGGGTGTCTCTCTGGACACAGCCTGAACCTTCCGTGACTTTGAGTAATCCCCTCTTGTCCAGATTAATGTAGAACACAAATGT
The DNA here is from genome assembly GCA_032207245.1 of Pardosa pseudoannulata. NCBI lineage: Eukaryota > Metazoa > Arthropoda > Arachnida > Araneae > Lycosidae > Pardosa > Pardosa pseudoannulata. Next base: position 177,122,871 of record CM063508.1, on the reverse strand, counting down.
TTCTTAACGAGGACTTCACTTCATTAAATGTTAAAAATGAATAACTCTGTTCTAATACTTAACCGTGCCAAATGTCTAGCACTACTACTACTCCCTTTTCCAGCATTTCATGTACTAAATTAGAAACATTGTTACAGCTTGTAACATATTTACGGATATTCTTGGCACTCTTGTCACAGTTTCATTTAAAAAAAAACTCTACTACTATGTGAGAAATAAGATATTCCTTTCAGATATATAGTTTGAAAAATTTTAATATACATATCTCAAATTATATATTGAATGTTTTTTTATTTCAATATAAACTATTTTATTTTGCAAATTTAGATATTATCTCTCTCAGAATTCCTAATTTGGAATGTGTATGCTATTAACGTGAAATAAATTAATTTTTAATACTTTGCGTTGAATGAGATATGAAGCAATGTAAAAAAAATTAATTGTTAGAAAATATATTTATATATAATATTATAATAAAATCTTAAACTATATTTTATGTTTTCTATATATTTGATAATATATATAATATATTTATATATATATATATATATATATATATATATTATATATATATATATATATATAAATATATATATATATATATATATATATATATATATATATATATATATATATATATATATATATATATATATATATATATATATATATATATATATAT
>CM063508.1:177109689-177112189 GCA_032207245.1 Pardosa pseudoannulata | reverse complement strand
TAAAATTTCAAACTATTCTTTTTGTGTGCCTAAAATAATTTGAAAGTGTTCGTAGAGCAAATAAATCAGTCTTTATTTTTCAAAGATAATTTTTAAATCATTTTGTTCTATAAAAAATCTCAGCACAGTTAGGAACGTATATCCACACCCCATGGGGAGAAAGAGGCATAAAAAATTCCATTTTAATGACGAGGCAAAACTGGAGCTGTACCTAGACTCCTGCCTTCGTCAGAACCGAAGAGCATCTTAATTTGGAACTATTTATTTATTTATTTTTTATTTTTTTGCTACAGAGCCACCTTAATAAATTTACCCTCCACAATGAAGTCTTTCTCCTCTTTCCAAAAGGATAAGGGGGGTGAAGAATTTGTTTCAATCCATTTTAGTGACAGAAGCAGTCTTCCTCTCAGCTCACAACTTGACCCTTCCGTGACTTCGTGTAACCTTCTCTTGTCTAGTTTAATCCAGTCAATTCTATTCAAGCTAAATATAGCCCGTGTTTGTCAATTATGATAGCACGGGTGTCTGTATGTGTACAAAAGCTATTATAGATTGAAATGGCTTTTTTGGTTTACATGCACTTGCAGCATTTCATGCTTCCACACATAGTACTTTCGTCTTACATAAATGTGGAACAAATTATATTTAAACTGATATGCAATGAATAAAATATCTTAATAAATGTAACAATGATACAATAAAGGTATAATATTTTAATTGTGTTTGAGTAGTAATATAAATGTAATATAATCAATTGATTAAGTTGGAATTACCAATATGGATCTGACCATATTGGATTTCACAAGCTCACAGACAAAGAAAATTGTTCTTTTTCTGTGAATTGTTCCCTTAAAAATTTCTTTAAAGCAGCTTAATTATTTCTCCAAACTTAATTTTTACCACCTGATAGAGTAGAAAAATATCCATCATAATTTTAAACCTTGACAAATGAATGTTACTTTAAAATTATATGTGAAAATAATTTGGTATAATTTTGGACTAAAATAGCAACATTATGCCAAAATAACTTTTAAAAATTTCGATGTATTTCCATAAATAAAATTTCAAACTATTCCTTCTGTGTGCCTAAAATAATTTGAAATATTCGTAGAGCAAATAAATCAGTCTTTATTTTTCAGCGTTATATTTTTAAATCTTTTTGTTCTATAAAAATCTCAGTACAGTTACGAACGTATATCTACACCCCATGGAGAGAAAGAGTCATTAAAAATTTCACTCTAAGGACGAAGCATAAGTGGAGCTGTACTTGGACTCCTACTTTCGTAAAAACCGAAGCCCATCTTAATTTGGAACGATTTATTTTTTGCTACAGAGCCACCTTAATAAATCTACCCTCCACAATAAAGTCTTTCTCCTCTTTACAAAAGGATAAAGGGAGTGAAGAATTTGTTTCAATCCATTTTAGTGACAGAAGCAGTCTGCCTCTCAGCTCACAACTTGACCCTTTCGTGACTTCGTGTAACCTTCTCTTGTCTAGTTTAATCCAGTCCTTTCTATTAAAGATAAGTATAGCCCGCGTTTGTCATATTATAGATTGAAATGGCTTTTTAGGTTTACATGCACTTGCAGAATTTGATGCTTCCACACATAGTACTTTCGTCTTACATAAATGTGGAACAAAATATATTTGAACTGCTTTGAAACGAATAAATTACCTTACTAGATGATACAATGATACAATAAAGGTATGGTATTTGAATTATGTATGAATAGTAATGTAAATGTACTATAACAAAATTAATTACGTTGGTAGGGTCAATATGGCACTGACTATCTGGATTTCGCAAGTTCAAAGAAAAGAGAAAGTTCAAAAACAAAGAAATTTCTTTTCCTGTGAATTTTGTCCTTAAAGATTTTTGATTAAAGAAGTTTAATTATTTCTCCAAACAAAATTTTTGCCTACTGATAGAGCAGAGAAGTATCCATCATAATTTTAAAGCATGATAAATGTATTTTACTTTAAAAGTATATGTGAAAATAATTTGGTATAATTTTGGACTAAAATAGCAATATTATGCCATAATAACTTTTAAAAAGATTCAATGTATTTCCATAAATAAAATTTCAAACTATTCCTTTTGTGTGCCTAAAATAATTTGAAAATGTTCGTAGAGCAAATAAATCAGTCTTTATTTTTCAGCGATAAGTTTTAAATCATTTTGTTCTATAAAAAATCTCAGCACCGTTAGGAACGTATATTCACACCCCTTGGGGAGAAAGAGTCATTAAAATTTCATTCTAAGGAAGAGGCATAAGAGGAGCTGTACCTGGACTCCTGCTTTCGTAAGAACCGAAGCCCAGCTTAATTTGGAACAATTGATTTTTTGCTACAGAGCCACCTTAATAAATCTGCCCTCCACAATAAAGTCTTTCTCCTCTTTACAAAAAGATAAGGGGAATGAAGAATTTGTTTCAATCCATTTTACTGACAGAAGCAGTCTTCCTCTCAGCTCACAACTTGACCCTTCCGTGACTTCGT
>CM063508.1:177084689-177104689 GCA_032207245.1 Pardosa pseudoannulata | reverse complement strand
AAAAGGCAATCTTATAAACAATTTTAAAAAGTTTTAAATAATTTCTATCATTTATAAATTATTCATTTGGATTGATATTTTATGATTTTTTTCGAAAACTACATAGATCAAAATCATGAAAAATTGCTTCCCGTATTACAAAACTCCATTTACCAGTACTTAGGTTAAATGTAACAACAACTATTTTGTCACGAGGTTTTTCTTTTTTTCATAAATGACATCCTAAAATGTGATCAAAACGATAGCTGACTACTAACGTGATTTGCTGTATTATTTGTGAAATATTTAGACTCATTACACACAAATATTTATACTCATTATGTATTAACAATTCGAGTGCGGGCAACGTATTTTTACGTTGTTTGTCTCCCACTGGAGCACGGGTCACGTAAAAATACGTATTTTGTAGATTTGCAGTGGACACCCGCTAACCACCCCAAATCTACTAAATACGCATAATTATATGTATGTGTGACATTATATGCGTGTTTTTTGCGTTGCTATACAATGCTTTGCATTTTTTTTCCAAAAGTTAGGATTGTCGAGTCTTTTGTTGCGTTATTTCGTCTTCAATCGAATTCCTAACTCCAGAAAATACAAGTCGTGTTTTGTCAATTTGAAGCTTGGTTTTTTATTGTTGAATTCAAAATTAATAACAAATAGTTATATTTCTACTTTGAAAAATCAATTTTTAATACATTGTAAAATTTTAGAAATCGTTTATTTTTGTAATCTGGTAAACTTTTTTTCTGTAAAATAATCATACAGTATATATTGAAGTGCAAAATAAAAGAAGTTAAATTCATAAAAACAAAGTACTTTTTCATTTACTGTGATGTTTCTGAATGACTAAACTTCATAAAAAAACGCCCGTTGCAAGCGTAATTTGGCGAAGAAGTATACCCGCTTGCCAAGTGTTAAGTACAATTATTGACATTAAAATTAATATATGTTTTCGATTTTAATTTGTATAATCTGTCATACCTATTAATTATTGCAACAAACTGTAAAGCCATTTTTTTAGAGTGTGAAATCTAGGATTCTGTACAGCATGAATTTTAAGACATTCAGTGTCTTTACACAAATTGTACGATATTTAGATCAAATTAATTTTTAAATCTGTTACCGTTTATATATATATATATATATATATATATATATATATATATATATATATATATATATATATATATATATATATATATATATATATATATATATATATATACCGGGTGGCCATAATTAAACTGACAGTGCACACATTGTTCTGTAGTGCGATTTATTTGCGAGAATGACGCCACATTTCGTAGGAAGTTTAAACAAGACAGGGGACGAGAGATTCAGCGAAAAAACAAATTAGAACCAAAAGTATATATATAATAATATATATTATAATAATATAATATACTATATATATATAATATACATATATATATATATATATATATATATATATATAGTAAAATACTATATATATATTTATATATATATATATATATATATATATATATATATATATATATATATATATATATATATATATATATATATATATATATATATATATATATATATATATATATATATATATATATATATATATATATATATAATTGTAGTTTTGCTACTATAATACATTTGGGAAATTATTATCAAATAGAATATTTAAAGGTGACATTTTAAAAGTGGTATCTATGTGTCTGAAAGCAAGTATTGAAATAAATTGTTTACTTTTTCACAATAGATTTACTTATTCATATTACGGTCTGGAAGTTGTTTAAATGAGAGTAATATACTTTAAATATTTATTGCAATATTTACTTTTCTTATAAAAGTAAATACATTTTCTTTATACATTACTGAAAAGGAAAAATATATTATCAAGTTTTCCAAATAAAATTTAAATCCATATAGAATAAATTAAAAGAATTAAATAAAAGATATATGCAAATGTCAGACTGTAAATGATTTATCCCAAAACGAAAAAAATATGTAAGAAAAGGGTAAAGAAGAAACAAAAACGCTTAACTGTGTTTAAGATTACTTTGGAGAAAATAAAATTTTGCTTTATTCCCAAATTTAATTACTTTATTTAAAACGTATTTTAAACATTTGATTTCACCTGAAAAGAATTCTCTCAGCAAATATTTTATAAAATGATTAAATGTTTTAATTTAAATTAGCTTGATCGATGTATATATGTAATACCAGAAAGTTTTTGAAATTTACTTGTTAATTTTATTATTCATATCTTTTGATTTTCAATAAACAAAATAATATTTATTTTTGACATAACGATAATAAGAGAAGGGAATTTTTTTTTAATTTGACTTTGGTTTGTGACCAGCACATGTATAGTGCTGTAAATGAAAATTACACTGACAATTAAACTGATTAATCTATCTCGATCAGGTTTGGTTTAGTTTGGGAGTGCTACGGTCTACTTTTTGCAACACGAGGTGTAATGAGACCAAGACCTAAAGTTTAAATCCGATTCCGAATGGCTACGAATATCCATGCCACTGTGGGATTCGAACCCACTAACTCCGGTTACGAAGCCCAGCACCCTAACCAAACGGCCATCGTTCTGCCTATCTAGATCAGGAGTTTAACCATACGGTACTAGTGAAAAGCCAGAACAGGTCAGTAACCCAAATTTGAAAATTAATTACTCCTATTTAACGAATACAGGATGTTTCATATTGAATGGGACAAAAAGAAGTGCAGTGTGACTGCCGCAATGGATTTATTTAGCCGACACAAATTTATTCTGCAACTACAATTATACAAGTTTTATTTGGCTACAGGGAAAAATAATCGAATGACGAACTCGCCGGTAGAGTCGCTGAGAAACAAAATGTCGTCCATCCCAGAGAAAGCGTACTGCGTTTTCGAATATGCCAAAACCTCCTCGGAAATTGTTGTGAAAAGACATTTTCGCACGAAATTTCGTAAACAACCACCGCATAGGCATAACATAAGGAGGTGGGTGAAGCAGTTCCAAGATACCGGCTACTTATGCAAGAAGAGGAGCCTAGGACGAAAAGAAATTTTCTTGATTTTTTTTCTCTGGGGTTTCGTTAAAGACAAGGTGTTTGTGCGTCCACTTAATCAGGACTTAGAGGAAATGAAGCAGTGGATAACTGCAGTGTTGAACTCTATCACAGGGGATATACTATAACGAGTAGACATAACGTGTAGACATTTGTCGAGTCACTGGAGGGGCACATATTGAACACCTGTAGAAACTAGAATAAATGTTGTTTTCAGGTAAATTTGAATTTTCTAAATATATTACTTACAACGCTCACAATCATGTTTTCTTTTTGTCAAATTCAATATGAAACACCCTGTGTATTAAATGAAAGGAACAAACATTGTAAGGAACCTGTAAGGAACAAACATTACTTTCTTCTTCTTCAATGGCCAGACAGCCCAGGATGGGCCTTTGCCTTCCTCAAATTGTATTCCAGGCTCTTCTGTCCATGGCCATGGACATCCAGTTAGTCATTTTTAAAAGTCTCAAGTCCGACTCCAAGCAGTCGAGCTACTTAAGGTTGGGTCTCCCTCTTTTTGGAGTGCTAAATGATCTAGCCGAGAAGATTTTTTTTACACGATTTTCATCTATTCTGCACATGTCCTGCCCATTTAGTTCTCTGAATCCTTATACACTCATGTCCATAAATTAAAGATAATTCAAAATCACACAGAAATTGAGCTCTAAAATACAAATTTCACCTGTAGAATTATCACACACTTGAAGAAGAATATGCAAATTACAGGAAACCACCAGATGGCGCGGATAGTACGTCACAATGACGAGAGTGTGTGAAAGGGGTATATAAGGAATGGTAGCAAAAAAGTAAAATTGTTCACAAGCTCTTTAAAAGCCTTTCAGTGCAATAACCGCATCGTTATGACACAAAGAAAGCATTTGGATGATTTTTTACGTGGTAGAATTATCGGACGACTGGAATGTGGACGTACCCAGCTGGAAGTATCCGAGGAACTTGGAATCGCCCAGAGTGTCATCTCCAAGCTTTGGCAACGATTAAAACATGATGGTAATGTGAGTAGATGTTACAGCACAGGTCGCCCCCGTGTTACTACGTCGAATGATGACCAGTATTTGGCAGTTACTGCCAAAAGAAACATACGGAGCAAAGCATCAGACCTGTCTTGTCAACTCTCTTCAGCTACGGGTACGACAGTTTCAAGGCAGACCGTGTACAGACGATTAGGGAACATTGGTCTATATGCTCGTAAGCCTGTCAGATGTGTTCCCCTTACCGCAACTCACTGTCGCCTGCGATTATGCTGGGCTAGAGAGCATGCATTGTGGACACCGCAACAGTGGTCTGGTGTGATGCTTTCCGACGAGTCCAGGTTCAGTTTACATTCTGATTCTCACCGGACATTCATATGGAGAGCGCCAGGTACCCGTTACCACCAAGAGAACACCATTGAAAGACACCGTTACGGTGGTGCAGGATGGCTCGTTTGGGGAGGAATTATTCTTGGTTCCAGAACTGACCTGCATGTTCAGAGTGTAACGATGACAGGCCACATCTATCGGGATGTCATTCTGGAAGAACATGTACGTTTGTTTCGGGGAGCCATGGGTCCTGAATTTCTGTATAGGGATGACAACGCCCGACCTCACCGTGCAAACATTGTAGACGAATGCCTTCAATCGGAGGATATCACCCGTATGGATTGGCCAGCATACTCACCGGACTTGAATCCAATAGAGCATGTGTGGGACATGCTTGGCCGACGAATTGCAGCCCGTCAACCCCTCCCAACTGTCTATCGGAACTTTGGAGTGCATTGCTTGATGAGTGGTGTAATTTTCCCCAAGTCAGATTGATAATCTGATACTCAGCATGCGTAGGCGTTGTAACGCTTGTATTGCATCGTCCGGGAGACATACTCCGTATTAACCATCATACTTGTATTGCATCGTCCGGGAGACATACTCCGTATTAACCATCATACTAACCATGTTATACTGTTTTTCTGTAAATAGGTTCCTTTTTGAAATTTGCTCCAGGGAGTAAAAATCGCAATTTTTTTTAATTATGTCAAACATATAGCATATTTTTTGCTCTTTACCTTTTGTTTAATAAATAGACTTTACAAATAAGTCCAATTTGTTTTGCTTTTGTCTCTTTAATTGCCTGAACTTCATTATCCTTAATTTATGGGCATGAGTATATATTGTACTATATCTAGATCTTTAAAAGATTTATAGAGTTCAGAATTATTTTATCTTCTCCAGATATTATTATGTTCTATGCACCAAAAATACTTCTCAAAGTTTTTCTTTCAAAAAAAGCAATGATATTTTTTTTACTTTTTCTGTCATTGTCCAGGTCTCAGCAGAATAAGTAAGAATGGGTCTGATTAAGCGTTTGTAAATTTGGATCTTCGTTTTTCTGCTAATGAAATTAGACTATAAAATTGCAATAAAAGCACTGATAACTAAAGAATAGGATATGCTCCCATAACTAACTGATCGATGAAAAATTATTTTACCAGGTGTGAATATCATTACACAAATACACATATGCACACACACACAAATATATATATATATATATATATATATATATATATATATATATATATATATATATAGTTGGTGAATTATATCTAAATGAATCGTAAAGATATAAATGATTATCTAAACGAAATAAATCTTATTGTAAAATATACTTTATAATGCCGTGTTTAATTGCATGGAAAAGCAATATTGAATTTTTTTACTTGTGAATTTTTTATTTTAAAAATCATATTTCATTATTGGAGCATTGGCGGGTAAACGATTTAAGAAACTTTTGTATCAACAATTTCTATCACCTTTAATATTGAAGATATAAATGTAAAATACATAGAAAATTAAAACAATTTATTATAAAATGCCCATCCTTGTTGTCCAGTTTTATTTCTCTGTGTTGGAATTAACTCTGAAGTACTCATACCGACCTCAGCGGGGAAAGGAAACCATGGATTGCACTCCTATTGCATTTCGAAGAGTAATTTAATTAACGGGTCTGATTGTTTTGCTTTGTGGTCGCATCTTCTTTTATTTTTTTACTCTTTCTATCAGCCCGAACCTTCTCCTAGAAAAGAAGAAAAGTAGTTGTATATGGCAAGTAGTGGATCGAAAGACTTCGAAGGAAGAGATTAACAGAGGAAGAACTTCTTGTTGTAATCTAGTTTGATCAAAGAAAGCCACAAAAAAATTTAAAAGACACAGAAAGACTTTGAAAAAGAAAAGAACTTCTGTTTAAAGAAGAATTTACTTCATTTAATCTTTTTTTCCTTAAGAGGTGTTAGTAGTAATAAATCTCTAAAATTTCCGATTTTAAATGTTTTTATACAGAAAACAGTAAACATATTTTGGGTTTCAATATTATTATTTTCTGTAGATCTAATATGGGTACATGATTATGACCGTTAAGGTGAATAATAAGGAATTTACATTATAAATCCTTTTACAAAACTGAATTATTCATTATACTTTCATTGATATCTATTTGAACCATATGTTTTAAATCAAGTAAAATGAGTAATACAAATTAAAATATTAAAATATTTAATTTCCACAATATTATAAAATTAAATATTCAGTTCTTTTTAGCACAACAATGATTATAATTTTAGTTGGCGATAATTTTGTATTTATCTATAAAAATATATTTAGCATTATATATAATTAGGAATTTCTATATCATTATGTTCTACTTATCTCCTTTCAGATGTTGTTTATGATAGTTAAGGAAAATTGTTTACATTAAATTTTTAAAATAAATTTAAAGTGATAGTACATATAAGAGTGTAAAAATTGTTTTTCACAGAATTAATTTATTGATTAGAACATTTTATCCTGAGGACGAAAATGCTAAATTTTTTAGCGTACGAAAAGTATGTAACTATTACTAAAATTAATGTAAACAGCATTCTTCGGTATCCTTTATAATCCTATGATAGCTCACATTTAAAGCCAATAGTAGATAAATTTTAAAAACATTTAATTCTTTCTAATTTCTTTTACTTTAAATCTTTAAATCTACTTGGAATTATTTTCTAATATTTCTATTCGATTTTATACTCAGTAATAATGTTATTCAGGCGATATAAATTATTAAAAATCCCTTATTACTTTTTATTCTTGATTATATCGATATATATAAATCTTACTAAAATTTTAATCTTTTGCTGGCAACTAATTACCAAAAACATAGAAAAAAATTCGAGGTCAACTATGAATTTAAAATTTAATAATTTTTCATCGTTTCAAAATAAAATCTTCAAAATATGATAAAATCTCCTAATTACGCTTTATTTTATATATAATAAAACATTTTTGAATATAGGAGAATTCCTAGATGTTATTTTAATCCTTCAAAGTAAACACTAAATAAATGAACAGTCAGAAAATCGGTTTTACTAGTATAACTGACAGATTTGGAGTTTTAATCCAGAATGGTTTAAACTAGTTTTCATTTTTTATAATGCATGTAAGAAATATTTTTAAGTAATAGGACGGTTAAATATCAACTTTTTTATTATAGATAAACTAGCATATAGCCCGTGATAGGACGGGATCAGTAAAAATTTAATTTTCTAGAATTGTATAGTACACTATAAGGCAGGTAAAAAAAATAGATTGTTTTTTGGCTGAGAATGATCTGATCCACGCTCAATGTTTGTTTATCTTTACTGACTTCATGTTAGTTGCCAACATTAATTTATCTTTTCCTAGTACGTGATAGGATGGACAGCAGAGGTTTTAATATTGACAGTGATTATTTGGCGGTATATATGAATGATGCCCAAAATTTAGCGAATCGATTGCAAACCGTGTGGTTATGTATAAAAAACAAACACACAAACGAACGAACTTCTTAATTTTCAAAGATATATAACTTAAACGCTAGACATTTATTAGTCCGTGAAATAGATTCCTATACTTTTACGAAAAGAATTTGTTGTTAATACCGGCGATAAAATTATCATTGCAACAAAAAATAATTGACGATTGAATTTAAAATTATCACATATGTACCTAATCTATTATTTAAGTTAAATGTAAAAGAAAATTATTTATGTAATATCTAAGTTCAGTAATAAAACGGATGAAAGAAATGCAGACGATATTTTAATAATTTAAAATAAGAAATGATTAAAGGGCTGGTTAAAGAAATGACGTCATAATGTTAGAAAAAATTGTTACTTTTACCTATTTATTATGGGATAAATTGATAATTTAAAATCCTGCTTTTAACCGGGGACAACAGAACTTGAAATAATGGCATTTAACACTCGAAAAGTGGTGGATTTCGAACGTTTACGAACAGCTTCATAAAATAGCGGTCAGATGGACAGACAACTGAGGCTATTATTTTATAGGGGATTACATCTATTTTTTTAAATTTGAATACATACTTATATTCTCAGTATTCTCAGAAGTTGTTTTCTCAGGATTTTCATTTAATTGAATAGTAAGTAAAAATGTTATTTAAGTGAGATAAATTTTTAAATTTTTTTTTATTCTTCTTAATCTGAATTATATTTATAAATTCACAGAAAAATAAATATCGAGTTTTAAACTAAATTTCGCAATTCCAAATGTATATTCTTACTTATAATATGCTAAATATGTTATCTATAATATGTGAATGTAACACAAAAACATAAAGAATTATGAACACGATTTTATCGCTATCAACTTTTAGAAGATTAAATATTTATTTGACTATTGTAGATGTTATTTTTACATTATTTTATATTCTATACATTAATCATTATTTATGCTAACTTAGTAAATATTTTATATTCATCATTAAACATTAATTTATTTTTTTAAGAAAATTTATTTTTAAGAAAATTAATTTTTTAAGAAAATGATGGATTTTATCCTTATATAATCAAAATTCAAATTACAAAAATCGTATTGCAAATTTAAAGGTATTTTTTTTAATTATTGTTTTGTAACTTTACTCATTTATAGTAAAATTACTTCAGTCTTTGAAATTTCGTATAGTTATTTTATTCAAAATTATGTTTGCAGTGAATTTTAATTACTGAGTAACGAGAAATAGAAATGAAAATTCTGCTTTCAAGTGTGATAAAACGTTATATATTTTATTTTGAATTCTTAATTACTTTTCCTTAATTAAACAATTTTAAAGAGTGAGTAGAGGATGCACCGAGAAACTTCTGAGGAACTCAGAAACTAAACAAAAGTTGGCTAAATTAAACGATTAATCTACAAATGAATAATACATATTTAATATATATTTATAGTAAATTTTTACTTTCAGAATGATTAATATAATTTAAGTAATTTTTTACAGGAAATCAACAATTGTGTATAAATGAATTAATTCATTATCTTACTCAATATAAAATCTGGAATTTATTTCAAATATTTTGCATTTCGGAAAAATATTGCTCTATACATAAACTAACAAGGCAGCATTACTTTCTTCATTTATCTGAAATAAACATCAGATGCATCATATTGTTGAAAATTCTAGAGTAAAATTCGTTGATTGAATAGACTTTGGCTAAGAAAAAACAATAACAATTTATTAACAAGCCAAATGGATCACAACTACAACGGATAACGATAAAACTTGGCAGTCTTTTGGCGAACTCTTTCAGAGCAATAAGGAGATAATGAACACAGGTACTACTTTCACCAGATCTGTGCGAGGACCAACTTTTTATGAAAACTCACGGACCCTTTATATAGCTTTCAGGTTTTGAAAATTTCCACAAGTCTCTAGTAAAGTCCAGAGAAAGGGAGGTCGATACAAATGTAGCCAAATCGCTACATTTGGTGATATATCACGAAACTTGACGCCAAAAGTGAGTCTCCCAAAACTTCGACAAGAAACCAATATCTCGCCAATTTGGCGAGATACCATACAAATTTCATGTTTACATCATTTTGAAAAGATTCTTTATCTGTTATTGTTCATTTTTATTTTGCTTTCCATTTTCTTGAACTATGCTACACACGTAGCTTAAGATTTGCAATTTGACTTAATGTTTCACTGGAGACGTTGTTAGTTTTGGAAGGTATATTTCACTTAAAAATTATTTTTTATTACACTTTCTATATAGCAAATCATCTAATGAAATTTTAAACGGAATACAACGTATGGTAATTATTAACATTTTTTATACTTTAATACAGTGTTGAATCATTCAAAGGAGGTTATGTCATATAAAACACATACATATGTAATATAACAAAATAATTACGCTTAAAAGAGATATACATATAATTTTCTTTTTTTCTTCTTATTTCACATTCCTAACTTTCTAGACTTAAAATGCTAAAAAAAAGAAATGATCTTTGATTTAAATTCTTTTAATCCTTCTCTGAAAACTAAGGCTGGAATAAATGCTAATTTTCTGTCCACTATCCACATCTTTCAGCAATCCCAGGAAAATGGTATTGTATATGGAATAGTGAAATTACGACCAGTGTGGCTAACGATTTAGCTAAATTATCAAGGTTCACTCTTGCCTCCCAAATAGTATTAAATCACTTTAATTATTATGGGTACAAAATCATGATACATGCTATCTGTGGTGCCGATATCGACAAGAAATGTGTAAATTTTTAGAGTATTGTAGGAAGAGCTGTTGCTCTGTACAGACGGTTGGTAGACTGATGCGTTTTTATCCTTAAATGGGAAATGCCATGAAAGAAAAAAATGTGTTCTTTTCCTTCACTGCTTCATGACTGTTTTTCTACTAAGAACTTTTTTCCCACTAATCCCATGTATTATTGAATAATGCAGGCTAATCACACATATACTCTGTGAAGAAATATTTCTGTATTTATATACATGGAAAATTAAGGTAAAAACATTTAAATATATTTGAATGGTAGATGAAATGAAGTTAATGCTGAATTATATTTAATTTTTTAAATATAATTCACCATTTATGAATATAACTTAATACCGACAATATTTACATTTCTTAATCCAAATATAAACTTAATGCTGCACTAAATCTATACCTTAAATACTCAGTCACCGTAAAGACAGTGTGATTTAGCAGCGTCAATATAATTTAAACATATGTTCAAATCAGAGCATCATTAGGAGTAAGACTATAAGATACATTGCACATTACCAAAGCTTCAAGCAGACGCGACACTGCAATGCTCTGATTTGGTCGATTGTGTTTCGGATAATTAAAGAATCGATACTATTTGATGACAGAGCATCTTTGACGCCTCTATATGTTCCAGTGACTCTTATCCGAATGCTACAAGAGAGAAACAAATGCACGTTTCATGAGAATAAACAAATATACTTAAAAAAGAACATTAACTTATTTGCCTATAATGATTTGACATGAGACTGCAAGTCTCCTCTAATTTACGCAGTATTATTATAATCTCTTTATAATTTGTAACAAGTATAAATATATAATATATATATATATATATATATATATATATATATATATATATATATATATATATATTATATATATATATATATATATATATATATATATATATATATATATATATATATATATAAATATATATATATATATATATATATATATATATATATATATATATATATATATATATATAATATATATATATATATATATATATATATATATATAAATATATAATAGGAGCAAAACAAAATTAATAGCATAAATAATACAATTTTCAGCAATAATTTACCCATTAAGGAAATAAGTGACTATAGAAACAATAACACTGTTTTAAAAGTTTTAAAATTGTTAAAGTTTACTACTTCATCAGTACACAAGATGTAAGCTTTTATCTAAAACTTTAGTTTTATATAATGGTAAACTTTTAAACTTTCTAAAAAATTAAATCGAGAAACTGAGTTACTTAAAAAAAGAACAAATTTACAAAAAAAAAATTACAAATTAGCATACACCATCCATACAAGCATACGGGTAAATTAATTCTTAATAAACCAAAACAGGAAAATTTGATTTAGAATCAATCAATATCAAATCTCTAGATAGCAAATATCTATTAATATGTCTTATGTTATGAACTGTTTAAAAACTCTAAAGAATATATATATATAAGCTAACTGTACAGAGAAAGCATACAATATAGTAATTCGTAGTCATTTAACTTTTCATGAAATTTTAGTACAAGAACAACATGATATATATAACAACATAATAAATACACCACCACACTAAAAGTGATTTATTTTTATTTATTTATTGCTAAATGCAAAATGGTCAACTTGAATTACTAAGTATTTTGCGGAAATTAAATATCCTGTTCTGTAGTACACATGATACAATTCTAATATCTATTTTATATACCATGTCTAATATCTATTTTATATATAGTCCACACTAGGAGAAATACCCAAAGACCATAATTCCACCTCCGCCGAACATGTTTGTTGGCATAATGCATTATGGCAGGAAACGTTCCCCAGGCAGACGCCAGACCAAGACCCTGCCGTCCAAATGGTAAAGGATGAATCCTGATTCGTCACTCCAAAAGAACCCGTTTCCACTGACCTACGGTCCAACTTCGATGTGCTTTGAAAGACACTAAGCGAGCAGCGCTGTAGGACTTTGTGATCAAAGGCTTATGGAAAGCAGCACGACCATGAAAACCAAGCAGATGTGCCGCCTTAAGAATGGTATTCATTGAAAAAATACTCCTGCTGAAAATGCTTGCGGATGAGAGCCATCGGTTTTGGTGCGGTTCTTCCGAATTTCTCTCGATAACACTCTTCGGTGTATATCTCCCAGTTTCATTAGTCTGCCGATTCGGGGCACATTCCGACAATCACCGCTCACCTACCACTTCTTAATCACATAGGCCACTGTCGATTCTGGTACTTCAGATCGCTAGATATGTCCCTTGTGAATCGTCCACATTTGTGATACCCGATAATTATACCTTTCTCAAAATCAGAGAGATCTAAACTGCGCGTCATCTTGCAAGCAACCAATGCTGATGCTGTTTCCTACATGATGTATACTGGCGGAGGCCGTGACGTGCCTCAGGACCGCAGATATCGACATTTGCATAGGTGTCCAAATACTTATTGGCAGACAGTGTACGACACTTAGCTTGAAATAGTTAATAATGCAATTGCCTTTTGAAAAACCACAGGAAAAACTATAAGCAGTAGGGCGTAGACCCCAGGTAGGGTGTAGATGAGAATCACTGTCCTAGGATAACATATTTGCGAATTGTAGACTCTTCACCCAGATACGTGCAATCCGTTTCCACTAATAAATTTTTAATTAATGTAAACGATTTGAACGTTTGAAAACAATCATTTAGAAATAGCGATTCAAGGTCACTCAGTGTTTCATAAAAATTAAAAAGCTCATTATATGCCCGAAATGTTTCTAAATGACGTAATTTCGCTGAGCAATATGTGTGATGTATCCATATTAATTCACTGCAAATGAGCCGCATGCGAAATCTGACACCACTAGCACCCGGGCCCTATTTAAAGTTCTGATTTTGCGCATTTCAAATTCTTAGTACTCGTTTTCAATAATTTCGAACGCTGCTGTGAATGAATAGAATTTCCTTCCGCTCGTTTGTGCGATTTGTTGGATTCAAACATTTCATAATGACAATTAATGTTCCCAAAAGTAAAGTTGAAAACTGATTAATTCTAAAATATTCAAGAAATTTGCTGCTCAGAAACATCTGGAAAGATAAATGGGAATTCGAAACTGCACAGAAGTTTTCTACTTTGAAATATTTTGATGGTATAATTTAAGAACTCATCATCAGCTTGATGTAGCAATTATGTAGAACGATTTTAGCATCAGCAGTGAGCACCATTTATGTTTTTTAAAACATCAAATTGAGAATCAAATGTTATAATCGAATCTAATGAATTTATTGTTAATTTTCCTAAGTTTAATTAATTATCATTAGAATATTTTATTTATATTGGTAAATAACTTTAACTATTCTAATTACTATGGCAATAGTTAGTTACAAAACTAATTAATAAATATAATTCAGTATTAATCATATTCCAATCATTAAACCCTCTGAATTTTTACCTTATTGAAAATGTTAATAAATTGTAATCCTAAAAACATATTGGCAGATATTTTTTAGGCATCATCAGATTATAATGATGTTCTTATTAATTTAATTTCCTGATCTATTATGAATAGTTGAAATTTACATTAGTTTTATATTATTATAATCCAGCTGAAAAAAAACTTGAATTTTTTATCAAGAAGTTTACATATTTAAAGAAAAATTCAAAATGATCTATACTAAAATCTTAGAATACTTAGATGCGATGAAACTGTTATATTCGTTGTTTATCGAATCAATTTATTGGAATTAAATCCATATACATTATAACATTTTTTAAAGAAGTTTCTCAAACATTTTGCGAACATTTAACCCCTTCCGGTATGATTTAATAATGAAAAACTGTGCATGAAATAACCATTTAATTTTTATTTAAAATACTTGTTTCATTTTACAATTCTTACATATTCTTAATTAAAATCCACTTTTTACATAGTGTTAAATAATATCAGAAACAGTAAAATTAAGAAAATATCAAAGCAAAACATTAATAAAGTATACAGATAATTCAAGCTAGTGGTACTTTTCAAAACAAAGTGCAAAGGAATTCTCAATTGTTTACACCGCCAAGTAGTCTCACTTTTAATTTGATTCTTGTAACACACACGGCATTTCTTAGTAGGTTTTCTTTTATTCAGACTCATTAATTTGGCAATGACTTGTACCAAGAAATTCTAAGTAAACAATATGCAATAGTGACATGTGATTTTCACAAGTGATAAAAGTGTTGCCAAATTCAGTACACTAGATATTTTAAACTAAATTAATTATCATATTTAACAGTAACTTTAATCGTATGACGAGTGTAGCTCGTCATTGTGCGGTATGGAATGAAAAACTAATGACGAGCTAGACTCGTCATTTTACCGGAAGGGGTTAACTTCGCATGATTTTAACACAACAAAAGGTCATTTTAGGTTTTTACATGGTGAGTGGTTCAGATCGAAGATACAATTCAATTTTTTCGTGACATCTACAGGAATAACTGTACAAAAAGTAATCAAATCTCCAACATAGGTATACGAGAAGTGCAGTCGGAACTCTGTCAAAAGTTGAATGCTCACTGTCTTTCCCGCACACTGTGTAACATTTGACAACTTCAATTAGCTGACGATTTTAAAAGAATATATTAAGTAATTTAAAATAAGACAATGAAGCTAGATAATGATAGCTTAGTAACGATACTTTTTCAAATATGCAAAGATTCTTCAATATATTTTCATTGATTTTTATGTTTAGAAAATTAGGTAAAGAGATAAAATTTATTTCAAATTTGTTAGTAATGTGTTAGAAAAACTGGACACAAAAAATATTTATGGTGTAATGACTCATCCCATGGTTCTAATCCCTTATATAATAGTTCCTAAAGTTATCTGTTTGTCAGTAACCGAATTTTTGAAGCGGTTGGACCTGGAATGGATAGAAAATTCCATATTGGATTCTTCATAAATTAGGGTTAGCAAAATTCAAAGCGAGTTGCATAGTATGAGCTGTATCTTTCATTTATAACTAATTAATTTCTATATATATTTATATAACAGAAAATACTATTAACCATAATGTGTAGTAAAGAATAAAGATAGTAGGAGTTTTCATTTTTAGTCTTACAAAATTAAATGACTTGTTTTACTCTTTTTTCCTACGTTTTCTTTAATGAAATCTCTTACTAAACCAGTTTAATTTAATTACGAAATAAATTTTCTCTCTACTGTTTCTAAAAATAACACTTAAGGCGGAAAATATTTATAAGTGGATTGAGTTTCAGATTTCTACAAAACGCTACGGAAATTTGTAATTGCTTATTCCTTGCAGAAGATTTCCCTTTAATGAATCTTACTGATCACTTGATACCAAATCCAATTTGGTTCGAGAATCAGAGGAGATCAGAGAAAATTTCATTGGGCCTAAAATTCGGATCCTTTGTGTAAATTCTAATTTTAATCAAATCAAAGAAAAGGTCACTGTGGAACGAAGTATTCAAAGGGCTATAATTGAGCAATTAGCGCTGAATTTTGTTGTGAAATGGATTGGATGATTAACCAGTAATTCTGCATTAAGTTAGAGGAAGATTTAAGCAGAATAATATAGATTAATTAGATTTTGTACTCTTGAAAGTTTGGGGGTTTTCACATTTAACTTAACCGACCACGATAAGGGTACATTTGTATGTAACGTTTTATATTGTTTTTGGTTTGGGATTCATTGCAATTTATAAAATATTGAAAATGTGAAAAATAAAAAACAAATAACTCAAATCTTTGGTAAATGTCTAGCGAAAAATAAACAAAATAAGTATATTTTTAAACTGTATATCAACTCACCTCCAACAAAAATGCTTATTTTGTATAACATTTAAATGTAAAAATATAGGCATAAATCCTTTTGTAAAAATAATTAGTCCAGTAAAAATTATTAATAGTATTATTAACAGTATTAGTATTATTAGTAAAACTTATTAAAGCATTTGTAATAATAATTTGTAAAAATAATTAGGCATAAGTCCATTTGTAAAATTAATGTAACTTTGCCCTAATGTTTGAGAAAGAAGAAATCTAAATTCATTAAGAAACACATGGACAAATATATCTTGATTTAAGAATTTTATACAATTAAATAAATGCCTAAGGAATACAACTGGAATCAACTTATCATTTGTAAATATTCGAAGACTGTTCTCGAGCCGGCGCCGGCCTTAAAAAACAATATAGAGATGATTTTTCTCAAAAGGTCTATCCAGCAAGCCGCGGATGCCAGTAGCGTTCACCTTCTACCCTCCTCTGGTCACAACCGTGTCGTCTAAAAAAATCAGACTGCCCCTCGGAGAATAAACAGGAGTCCACTCCCTAACGGAGGGATTAGAAAACGTCAAACCAATGGGCTCTTCTATTGGTTGCGAGAAATCCAAAGTTTATTTCTAGTTCAAATCGGTCCTGTTCTGGTATGTCTTTGACGATGAATCACCGGAAGAGGTCAAAAAAAGCTGATCCGAATGTAACTTATTGTTACACCATTTTAAAAACATCGAAATAAACAGTGAAAAATCCTAATGTCACATGTAAATTATAGTGATCACGAAATTTGTAGCGATTATTGATGTCATATGCTCCAAATATATATGTAAAATATGAACTTATATGTTAAAAATAAATATGATAATGAATATAAATAATACATAATATTTTAAAGCACATATGGCATAATTAAAAACACAAGCTAAAATTTACTTAAATTGTTGAAACTGTTAAAAATGCTAGGATCATGTTTGAATGGTAGTTTATCGCAAGTTGAATTAAAAAAAATAACGCCTAAACCCTGAACCTTAAAAAATGATAAGTTAATTTTAGAAATTTTTATTCGTAATATAAATGATGTCAAGTTTCCTAAGGATTTTTGTTTCGCCTTATTAATCAATAGTTTCCTATTGACGTTTAATTTTTCAATAGACTTAACGTCACACTTCATTTTATTTGGAGCTCTACGGTCTACAATTTTTACTACGAGAAGGTTAAGACCAGGACCTACTACTTTAAGTCTGATTCTAAACGGCTAGGATCATCCATGCCACGAGCAGGATTCCGAGAACTCCGCTATCGAAGATTCCTACCTTGTTAGAGAATAGTTTGGCCTAGTCTAAGCAGCAAATAGTCATTTAAGGAAATCAAAATATAACTTTAAGTGCAACTTACCGAAGCCGAAGTAACTCAAAAGTAAAATGCAGTGATATCTTATCCAGAGGGTAGAGAGTTCAAGAACTGAGCATGTCAAAGATCTATCGTGTACACTAATAACACATAAAATAGGTTCTTAGTCGCAATGTTTTACCTTTTCCAAAATGATACATCTAAAGGTATCAGTCCAATAAAACAGGAGTCTTCCGCTTGGATTCGGATTTAAAATTAGTTGTATTTAGTTGTAATTAGTTGTAATTAGCAGGAAAGGTATACTTCTTTTTGAGGTTGAGCCAGTCTTCAGCCTTCGTTGCTCTTCACTCTAGTGAAACTTCATAGTATCCATAGCAATAGACTAGTTGCATATTGCGACGGGGTCTATTGGATTTTGGTGTAGGCATACTGGAACAGGGGCAGGAGTAACTACAGCAGCAACAAATTATCTAAATTTATTTTAAGTTGCTATATTTCAAATTACTGGCTAGTTGTGAATTTGATATAAAAGTTTAAGATAATTTCGTAAGAAGTCTTAACTGATCCTACAAATCCTTCACTGATTACATTACCAGTTTTAAACAACTGGTTGTCTGTGTGCAGGTAAAAGTTCAGAAATACCTAAAGAGTCAATATAGGATTGTTGTTGCGTATCAGATGGAATTCATATTAAATCTTTATATACTAAACTGCAAAACAAATTAAATCCCGATTAAACATATTTAAAACTGAAGCATTCTTTTATGTAGTTATATTTCATTTATTTTCTGTTACTCGTTTTAGTCCTCTAGATTGTGTTTATGATATTAGGATATATTATAGTTCATAAATTAATTTATTTATGCCTCACATATTATTGCACACTTTGTTTCAAGTAATCATTTACCTGTAAACCAATAAATTTGACTATAATATTTGTTAATCTTTTAATAGTTTACAGAAATTATTCTATTTCTACAATTAGAAAAGCTTTATATCATTTCATTTTTACATAATGTCTATAGACAACACATATTTATCATATATAAGTCACAAGTAGTATACTAATTATAACAGAATATCACTTGAAATAAAAAAAACAGGCTATATCTAGTAAACAGATCTGATTCTAGTTTACGATTTATTAAATCTAGGTTCTTTTCAAGAAATACAAAGGTTTTAATTTACAAACTTCTGATCAGTCCTGTCTCACATATACTTCCAAAACTTGGACAGTAACAAAACAAGAAGAAAATGGAAGCTCAACTATAAGAGACAAATTATGGGGTACTTGATAGTATAGATGAAAACAATAGTTGGATATGGAGATTCATATTTTAACGATACGCGATATATAAACAAACTGATATAATTAAATACACAAAATACATGTAATAAACTGGAATAACCATTTGATTCAAATGCTTAGTGACATCAAAATAAAAATGTGATGCTTTGTAGATTCACTGTAACCAAACCCATGCTTGAAATGGGCTGAATCTGATTTTCTAGATGAAAAAAGCAAGAGATCAATAAAAAGTCATTAAAGAAATAAGTTTAAAGAACAATTTGGCCTATAAATGGCTGTCTAGACATCTATGATGATGATCATAATTTTATATACATTGCATGAGAAAAATTAAGTGTGAAACACAGTATGAAATAAATAAAAAAAGCTATTATCTCATATCAATAGATAGTCAGTTATCTTATTAACATAAGTAATATAATTTTGAAAAAATTCTAGAAACACTTTAGGTTTGAGCCTAACAATATATAACTTATGAAGGTTATCTAAAAACTGAAGAAAAGGTAAGAATATTGAATGAATAACAGTGTTTAGAATTTTTTTACTAGCTTTATTGCAGGGTTTGTTTTTAATAATAAAACATTACTCGTAGCTAAATGTTCACAACTTAAATAATTCTACATAATAACATTTTACAGACATAATCCTTCCCTTTTGATTTTGGTCCACAGAGAATCATGTTAATCCTAATTTTATAGGGAACCCTACGAAAACTCAAGAAGTTAAATATACTATAAAAAACATAATCTACTCTTTAACTGAGAGAAGGAAACGTATATCTCGCATTTTATACTCTTTCGTTTACCTTATCTTGGACAAAAATTCATTTCTTTCACAAGATTATAAAACTAGGCTGGCAAATAAATTAAGATTCCCTGTTTCACAATGAGTTACTCGAGAACAAAACGTTCTA
>CM063508.1:177074689-177079689 GCA_032207245.1 Pardosa pseudoannulata | reverse complement strand
TATATATATATATATATATATATATATATATATATGTGTGTGTGTGTGTGTGTGTGTGTGTGTGTGTAATAAGACGGGCTTCTCGATGGGTGGTTGCATTCATGGCCATAAAATTGATCGGCTAACGACCTTTATTAAGATAACGTTGGAGGACGGGTTCCCACTTCATCATACGGACAGGGCAAACTGATGGGTCAGCTTGTATGAAGTTATATGTACAAGACCCTTAATACCTGGGTCAACATCTGTGGTGAAATATCTAGATGCCTCCGATTTTGCTTGGAAATTTTCTAAATTGCCCGCTAGGGCAATGTAGATTTATTATTGATCAGACCCCTTCTCTGGGGGTGTTAACTGTATCCCTAGTGGTCAATATAGGTTAGGGGTTAAAAAGGAGAATACAAATGGACGCTGGAATTTTTAGCCCTTGAGAAAACCCCTGTTAAAATCAAGACTTCAAGCACATTCTCGTAGCTTGTCACCGAAGATAGGCTCTCTGCAAGAGTGTCTACACTGCAAGTATCGAAAATGCAAGAATTCGCCAGAATTCGTTCAGTATTCCTCAGTGAGACCATACATAAAATAGGCTATCTTACAGCCCAAACATTTTACAAATATTGTATTAAATCATTTTCCAACATTGTACACATGGTACAACATTCTAAACATTGTACACTGATTACAAATATTGTATTCTCTTCAAAAAGAAGAATGCGATGTTTTCATTTGAAAGATATACAACGTAATATGTTCCATTTAAGTCCCTTTTAAAGTCATAAACACAAGTAATCATTTGGCATTTTTGGTAAAACTATTCCTATTAGATTTTCATATTTTTTAATTAATCTTGGAATGACACATATCCTCTTTAATTACCGCAATCAAATTTTATATAAAAATGTAATGAAATATATTATTTAAGATAACTTTGATGTTATCATAATTAATTTAAAGTGCTTCGTAACGTTTTGCAGGAAGTCTATTGAAAAAAGCAGTTTAATAAGACTTAAAAGAATTTCATGAAAACCTAGTGTGGCGTTTGCTACTAAAATGAATTCTAACGTTCATTAATATTTAATTTCACTGCTGGCGAACGCTTTTAAAAACTCCCTAATAATTAAGTACATTTACGAAACACTAAATAAATAATAGATTGATATGCCAAAAAGTTAATGAATATCCACTTTTGGATAATTGAATACTAAATATATAGGAAAAATTGTCATGAATTTTATAGAAGTTCACTTCAAAAGGTACATTTATTATGTGTATTTATTAATTATGCAAAATGGCAAAAGTAGTGCAAAGTGGATTCTTTTGTTCATTTTTTTTCTGTGATAGTAAAGAGAAAAAAAGCAATTTTATCTTTTAAAATGTAGTAAACGTAACAACACGATTTCGCTTAAGAAATAATTTTAATGATAAATGTGCTTCAAAAGGTCAGAGTAGAAACCTTATTATAAATAATGCCGCCAAAATGGTTTTCTTCATTTTATGAAATGTACCATTGTGTAGTTTAGTATTTTCATAAATTTACCGTTCGTAGAGAAATACATATATTATTTGATTTAACGTAGTTTATTGCTTTAGAGTACTACTTAATATTTGAAAGTTTAATATTTTAAAAATTCTATTAACATATGAACTTCTCTTAAATATGTCATAAGTTTCTACAGAGAATTATATGAGTTATGAAATTAAAGTTTTTATGACTCTCACTTAATAATGTATTTTTAATGTATGCCAAAATATTTTAAATTCAATTTTATAATATTTTATTAAATCTTGAAAACTCCTTTAAATTCTTAATCCACACACTGAGCTGGATTTTTGATGTGTGATTTTTACCAAAATAATTTATAACGTTTCTTCATATAAGAGATATGTACGCAGTTCAGTATTGTAGGTATAACTTGCATTCAATCAGATTTTTCTTTCTATGAGCATATTTTAATCAATCTTCCATTAAAATACATATAATAATATATTTAAAAAACTAAGTTGAATATCCTACCATCTCATCTTATTAATACTATAAGGAAATGTTAACTTTTTGAGATTTACTAAGTATTCCATACAAAAAAGATAAGCTACATGACGTGATATGCTTAAGAAATATTACATCAATTTCACTAATTTCCTATGGAATATGTTTTGGTCTAATTTATTAATTTAGATGAAAGCATATTCTTTAATGTTAATTGCCAGCTGTTATGAACATTAAGACCAAAAAAGGGATTACTTTTCATGTTACACTGACTGTTCATGCCTATTAATTTTGATGTTATACTGACTATATGGAGGGACAACTTTTTCCCGTCCTCGGTCATCAGTCTTAAGTCGTACGTGTCTCCTGGACAGTTCTAAAGGAGAGACAACCTCCGGGGCCTTAAGATTCTTGGGGTATATCAGATGCCTTAGTGAAACTTTCTCCCCTGTCCTTCCTGGTAGTCACTAGTGTTCCTCTGTAGTGGTTGTTCATGACTGGGTAGGATAAAAATAAAACTGGACTATGACGGGTAGTCACATAGGCGGGTAGATGCCTTAGTGAAAGTTTCTTTCCTGTCCTTACTGGTGGTCACTAGATTTCTTCTGTAGTGGTTGCTCCTTACTGGGTTGAAAAAAAATAAAACTGGACTATGACGAGTATCTCGTAGGTCAGCAGAGGTTTGGTACCAGCTTCGGATAGCTGTTGTGAAGATCTGGTCATCAGTATTAATCAGCTGTGTGGGCATACGTCTGTATGGGCTTATCAGCATATGAATACGAAGACTATTCAGGACTGGAAGGTAATGTAACTCTTGTCCTTAGCATACCCGAAGACATACGTGCACCTCGGCTGGTACTAAATAATTGACAACCTCAGAGGAATACCTTCTTTAAGTATTACTGATTTCACGAGCCTCAGGTGCCTGATTAACTTTTCTCTTCACAGCTACCTGGTAGTCTCAAGCTTACCTTTGTAGAGTTTTTAGGACTGTGGTGAGCATCTCGTAGGTCAGCAGTGATTTTATAGTCGTTATGGGTCACTGTTGTGACGTTCAGGTCATCAGTATTTAATTACTGTGTGGCCGTAAGCCTGAGTAAGATATGACTAATATGATCATTTGTGACTACTTCTTAAGGATCGTATATTGATATTCTTGTGACACCCTCTACCGTAGGTCATTTATTGCACAAAAATTCATTTCATCAGTTACCAAAACTTCAAATTGATATACCTGTAATTTTATTCAGTCTATAAATTTTCTGAAATAGTTTTTCTATAATAATTTTCAATTAGTTGCCAAATGTTGAAAGTGTTTTATCTAGTACAATAGGTGTATCTACTGTAGTATCTACTAAAAATTTATAGAAAAGATTTGAACAAAACTCGAAGATGAAATATTTTATTTCCCTTACTAAAAAAGATAAAAATATTTTTAAAGAGATTTTGAATCCAGAGGTATAGTAAGAGTTTAAAATACTTGAAATTTTAATTATTATACTTTAGAAATAAAAATTTTTAATGCAAATATACTAATGCAAAGTAGCATGTTTATGACAGTTATAAAGGTGTTAATAAAAGTTTAATACTAAACAGTTGGATTGCTGACTACTCTTAAGCTGTGTAATTAACAAAAATAAAACTGTAACTCTCTTTACATTCATTAATTATTGTTAAACTAATTCAATTACTTCAACATGCCATTCAGAGAATTCAGTTTCGTCATTTTCTTTCAAGAAAATCTCAGTTTTTATGTTATCACTGGCACATCATATGCTTACACTCTCAGTAACGCTACAATGAAATATTACGTCCTCCAACGTTATTAAGTATTTACACTGCAGCGCAATAAAACAGTATTACACTCCACGGAAAATCATTACACTCCCATTATGCCTTCAGATTTGAAATATGTCGTAACATCCCTGCAAAGCGTCGATGGAAGTGAAATATATGTATGCATATATGCATACGCAGCTCGTCTAAGTACCTCTCTTCCTCATTTGAATAACATAAATGATTATTGCTGATTAGATAGAATCTTTTAAAAGATATGTTTTCATGCATCGATTTCCTTTTACCCATTACGATATTCAGTTACACTTTTAATATATTTCTGTTAATGATAATTCTTTTGAATAAGCTCGGAAATAAGTTTTCAACGTT
Source organism: Pardosa pseudoannulata (assembly GCA_032207245.1). Lineage (NCBI taxonomy): Eukaryota > Metazoa > Arthropoda > Arachnida > Araneae > Lycosidae > Pardosa > Pardosa pseudoannulata. The sequence continues at coordinate 177,075,536 of CM063508.1, read as the reverse complement.
GATAACGCGGTACTTCCGTGAAAACTTATAATAGAAAACGATCCTGCTGCAAAAATATTTCGACATTACTTAAAATGGTTAGATTAATCTCGCACCATCCTCCCCTATTTAAGGAGAACATTATAAACTGGCGCTCTTGAAAATTCAATACATTCTTGAAATAGATATTTTCAACAGCGATTATAGGATCGATAAAATTTATCAGAATCTCATCTCCTTATGGTACTCGGGGGAATAATGCATTCGATATGCCTTTAGCTGGGACTAAATATATTTATATTTGCGGTACTCGAGATTCTAAAACCTCTGTTACCATAGCGGAACTTTTATGCTTCTTCAATTGCTTTAATCAGATGTATAGGAAAGTATTTAGGAAAATTAATTATTATTAATAATTCCCTTTGTTGGGGAATAGCTATGACTATATTATAAAAGTGGTTTACACATATGCTAATAAGTACTCATTCATCTAATATTTTTTATTTGAAAAAAATCATTAAGTTGCTTTCGAGAAGTTTGACGTTAGACGATGTATTCTTTTGAATTTATGTGCAGAAAATATTGAGAAAATATTCTACTTTTCATTAAGTAAAAATTCAAATCATAAATACTATACAAATAATGCTCCTCCAAAAAATCAGCGTTTTTTGTTACACTTATGCATAAATGTTTAGGACTCTTTGTTTGTCTGTATATGAAAACAAAATGACGAAACGAAGAATGTAGATCATGAATAAACAATTTTTAAACCATAGTAGATCACTTGGTACAATCAGACAGAACACACAATATATATATATATATATATATATATATATATATATATATATATATATATATATATATA
>CM063508.1:177064689-177072189 GCA_032207245.1 Pardosa pseudoannulata | reverse complement strand
ATCAATAATAATGTCCCTTTAGTACTTCCTTCAAAAGGTGTGAAAGGAGGTTTTATTGAATCTATAGCTACAAGAATACCTATTATTTTAGCATTACTGAAAAATTTAAAAGCTTTTATGTTAAGTTAACCAGTATATCTTGCTTCCAAAAACAAAAATTTAAATGTACGATTTAAGTGCAAACTTCTTAATAACTTGGGCGAAGTGCTTTTAATAATTATTTAAAATGAACCTTTCTTTTAAAATGTAACACATTAACATATTTTTTTTCTATCAAGTAACTTGCCTTTTATATATATATATATATATATATATATATATATATATATATATATATATATATATATATATATATATATATATATATATATATATATATATATTATATATATATATATATATATATATATATATATATATATATATATATATATATATAAATATATATATATATATATATATATATATATATATATATATATATATATATATATATATATATATATATATATATATATATATATATATATATATATATATATATATATATATATATATATATATATATATATATATATATTGTTTACCTAAATAACAAATATTTTGTTTACCTAAATAACAACTTTTAGCAAAAGTCTTTGGTTTGCGTTTAATTCTGGGAACCTTTTGGCGACCACAAGAACATCAAGTTAATTTAAATTTAAGTCACTCTTGTGTAACTGATTGACGTAATTTAGTTCCGCCTCTTCACTTCACATACGTGATACATTATTCACACCTCTTATTTGCTTGCTCCCTTGCGTTCTCATGGCATACCACTGAATGTTAAAAGTTTGTATGGTAGTCCGTAAAGATAATAAATCAACATTTTCATTTTAAAATTTTGTTGTTTTCTTCTATTTTTAACGATTATTCCATATGCATTATGGTGCAATTCTAAATTTTAGTGAATAAGAACTACCAATTTCGGACGCATTTACGCATATAAAACATTTTCATGACTGATAGTGAACAATTTAAATTTTAGGTGAATTTTAAATCCCCAAATTTTTAACCTCCAGAATTCATTTTGAGTTCCAATTTTAGAACTCGTAAGTTAAAACAAATATTTCAATTGTATTAATAAGTTTGTTTAATTATATGTTTTTGTGTATGAGTGAAGTTTATCTATATCCCTATAATTTATAATAAAAAATGTACATAACAGTGCTATAGATTTTCTCATTAAGCAACTTTTCAAAATTAACCTCATAAGTGCTTTGTTTTATCTGCTGAGGTGTGCGCATGAGATACCATATGATACGTTTGCTTCATCTGGAACATACTATAATATGATGTAGAAAATACTGTACATTCTTTCTAGATTCGAAATTCCTAGATACAGTAAACGCAAATACAAAAATTGGATATTTTCATAAAACCTTTAATTTTTCTCATTATGCAGCTCTTCGAAATGTAACTTCTTAAGTGCTTTGATTTATCTTCTGAGGTCCCTCCTTGAGATACCTTAAACCACCATATACCAAAATACCCATCAAATCTTTAATTTTTCTCATTATGCAACTCTTCGAAATGTAACTTCTTAAGTGCTTTGATTTATCTTCTGAGGTGCCTCCTTGAGATACCTTAAACCACCATATACCCAAATACCCATCAAATCTTTAATTTTTCTCATTATGGAACTCTTCGAAATGTAACCTCTTAAGTGCTTTGATTTATCTTCTGAGGTGCCTCCTTGAGATACCTTAAACCACCATATACCCAAATACCCATCAAATCTTTAATTTTTCTCATTATGGAACTCTTCGAAATGTAACCTCTTAAGTGCTTTGATTTATCTGCTGAGGTGTCCCCATGAGATACCATATGATATGTTTGCTTCATCTGGCACATATTATAATATGATGTAGAAAATACTGTACGTTCTTTCTAGATAAAAATTCCTAGATACTGCAACAAAAATACAAAAATTGGAGATTTTCATAAAATCTTTAATTTACGATACCTTTGCGAAATACAAAAGAAGTTATAAATGTGTGGATATTTAGAAGGCCAAATATGCTGTATCGTTACTAGAAGAAATTATGAATATATTTTCAAATTTTTATATGAAATGACAACTTAAGGCTTTTTCCTCTTAATTTATTCCTAACAACCTATAGAAAACTTTCAGTTGTTTATTTTTAAGATATATTCAGGAAACGTAATCGAAAATCTACAACTAAAATATTATTTCTGTTCCGATATTTATCAACAATAATGTTCGTTTAGTGTTTCATTCAAAAACGTGTGTATGAAAGAACGTTTTTTGTATATGTAGCTATATCAATGCCCATTATTTTAACATTCCTGGAAAATTTAAAAGCATTAAAGTAAATTAGCATATCTTATTTTGAAAAATAGAATTCTAAAAGCACTATTAATGTACATGTTTCTTAGAATTACTTTGGTGGAGTGCTTCTTATGAATATTTGATATGAGATCCTTATTTTGCAATGGAACGCATTAACCTGTTTTTCTCCATAAAGTAACGTGATCTTTTTTCAAACATGAATGCATTTTTTTTAAATGTGAATGTTTATGTTGTCCGTACATAAGGAAGTACAATCTGAAGGCTAATTAAGTTAAAATAAGTAATAGGGGGTTGTAAAAGAGGATGCAAGTTTATATTAATTAAAGACATTGTGACACTCTCCTCGAATAAACTTATTAAAGGAAATGATTCGTGATACTCACATAAATAAATTTGCATCGGCGTATAGAACAATACATACAAGAGTCATCAAGAACATAAGTTTCTCACATCGCCAATAGGTGGCGCTACAAAAAACACTAAATGATTTGCACAAGCGGTGCACATTATTGTGTTACGATGCTCCAAATCTACTCGAAATGCAGGCTCGTTAGATGGGACTGCAAGGGATAAATCGAGATTTCCAGGGTAACAATAACAGACACATTTATTGCATGGATGCTACACCTCACATACAATTTTTGATGTCATTCTGCATACCTGGAAGGTGTTTTCCCTCCGGTTAAGAAATCACTCCCGGTAAAGATTAATTAGTGACGTCAAACCTCCACACCAGTTGAGATAATTCCTCTAATCCACTTCACCGTGCGGCATGTTAAACTGCCGATAGCACGTGGCTGTTATGTAGATTAGCAAGTGAAGACTGTACTTAAGCCGCCGGCAAATGCAAGCCTGGATGCTCTTTCGTGGCCGATATGTAAAGGATGTCCGTTCTGTAAACCGTTTGTTTGTAGGTAGCAAGTTGCTACCAAGTAGTGTACAGTTCTTAATGTTTCTATGTAATAACTATGTAATGTTCTAATGTAATAAACGAGTCAGCCTCTCGCATTTCGAGTGTTTTTCTTCGAGAGAACTTCACATCTACTGCATACCTGCTATTGATATGGCGTAGTATTCTTACAATTTTACCAAGCGCGCAAACATCAAACATAAAATGATAGGCTCTCAATATGGCAGGTAGCATACAGCACTCGACCTAGCATCACTTTTTGTCTGACCCCACTCTCGCTCTCTCCTTCTAGTTCGCCAGAGTTGCCATCGCTCGGAATAGAAGAAATGTTGACACGGCCTGGGTGCCCCCATTGTCTTATCTGAAAGAAATTTCCATACCGAGCTACATAGCTGGGATTCACCACACACATAGAGCTTGGATATCATATTCAGCAGCATTAAATTCTCTGTCGTTTACATAAACGTTGTTGTTCTTGATACTTATGTCCCTTGTACAAGCATACGTGGTCCATAGGTTACTTGGCAAAATATGTGACTTTATTTTCTTTATGAAGACCACTGCTTCAGTGAAAGAACGAAATTCTCAAGATTGATTATCGTAATGATTGTCGCAAGGAACAAGCCGAAGACCTTCAGATTTAGCCTACCACCCCAGCATTATCGTTTGAGAGCTTGGAGGATATTTTGACCACTAACGTATTTTACATGTTAATACACCCTTAACGAACACGGGGGATCTTCGACCGGTTTAAGCCCTGAACCTGCAACCCTCTGTTAAGATTTGATTTGGTTCGGAGTGCTACGGTCTACTTTCGCAACACAGTGCTTATGAGAGAGGGACCTACTGCTTAAAGCCGATACGAACATCCATGCCTCAATGGAATTCAAACCCACGAACTTCGGTACCGAAGGGCAGAAATCTAACCATTCGGCCATCATTCGGCACCTTTCAGTTAAGAGATAGCTGCTTTTGCTGACTGAGCTACAGCGTCTCAACATAAACGCTGTTGTTGGACTTTAAGATGCTATATCACATTTCTCCACAAACTGGAACACACAGAAAATCATGATATATCGAATTTTTCCTATTAATAGCAATTTTATTGTTTTAATTAGAAGTCTAAACTGAGAAAAAACTCTGCTAAGTTTTATGAGTTTTATGTTATTATTATTTGTCTTTCCCTTTTGTTTTTGTTGTATTTTAGAAACAAAATTTCAATATGTCCTGGTAAATTTTAAATCTTTTTTTTTTTGTATGAGCTAGTAAACATCTAAACATCTGAAATATTTCGAAATGAGTTCAACTCTATTTTTTATACGAAGCACTTTTAACTTTCGAAAATTTCTAATAGTGTTTCACATAGTACAGCGTTCTTTTCCCGTTCCTTTTATAAATACCCAATTACATGTACGTTGATGTAATGTGTACATCTAATTGAGTTTTGATCGCATGTCGTAAACGAAAGAACCGGGAGCCAATTAGTAAAGATCAAAGCGTAAGACGGTCTGTAATTCGCTGAGCATTTGCCCAATTGTGTCGAGGTGCGGAAAGCATTCAGTTTTATCGCCTGCTCAATGATGCAGTGGTAAACTTTAACGAAGCAGAGATTAGAAGCAGCGCCTATCTCCCGCTAACCTGCAAGTGCTTAGCTCTGCAGGAGCAGCGAGGTGTTTAAGAATCTTCCAGGAGAATCGATTTTTCCTATCCGCGTATTAACGACTCACATATCTCAGCGTCATCACTTACTATTAAATAGTATTAAGTGTAAGACTGTCGATTTTTATTTTATTACTTATTTGCTGCAGCTAATATTCGATTAAAGATTTTTAAATCCCAAGTCATGATTGCCGCTAATACTATAAGCAATAATGAGAATTTTAAACGCATTCTCCCTTCCACTCCAACATTAGCACAAACGTAAATTTAATAAGAGCGGCTGAAAGACTATAATTTACATCCAAGTTATAAAAATTAAAACAATTTTTCCTGACTACGCTCTCATTAATTTAATATCCAAAAATTAATTTATTTTATTTTCGAGAAATCGTTTAAAATGTAATCCACATTTTTATATTGAACAGAGGTTATTTATGAAAATAGTGGTTTTTATGTAAATTCACTGTTAGAATATGAATGATTATATACTGTTTTCAAGCAACGATAGCTCTCTCTCTTACATGCATCTATTTTGTAACCGGAGATTTACAGGTTCAGGGCTGAACTCGACCAAAGATCGGTAATATTCATTAATAGTGGCTCGGGCAATTATAGTAGGTTCCTGGTTTGCAATGTACTCCAAGTTCCTAAGAGATACCTCCAGAGGTGGCAGGTCAAGCCTAGGGGATGAGGTCTTATGGTCGATCTTTGCTTCTAAATTAGAACTACCACCATTGTTTGTTTGTATGTGTAAGAGAGTAGTAGTCATCGCATATATTATGATTTATAATAAAATGATTATCAGATTCCGAGGCTATTTATGGGTGAATGCTTAGGAGGCAAGTGCCGCCGCGAATTAAAAAAAATGTTTTATATATGTTGAATATATACTCTGTTTCATCAACATGTGTAAACGTAAGGAAACTAGTGAACATGATAATGTTTTAAACACAACACTTGAAAGAGAGAGTAAAAAGAAAGGTAGTAATATAATCAAATCATTAAGACATTTTTAAACTTAATAATAAGTAAATTTAAAAAACAATTCATTGTGATTAAAAGATAAAAGGAGACGTTTGGTTTGGTATGGAGCACTACGGTCTATTGTTTACCTACACGAGAGCTAATGAGACTGGGACCTACTGCGTAAATATAATTCGGAACAGCTGTCAACATCTATTCCATCATCTATACCAGCGGGATTTGAATCCTCGAAACTGGCTCCGAATAGTAGCATTCTGCCATTTGGCTATCATTCGAATAGGCAGAGGGTTATTTAATTATACATATTTTTTGAATAACCATTGTTTTGCAATTAATATTTTGCTATTGAAAAGCGTATTCCGACACCAAAAATTTTTCCATATTATCTTGATTTAATACTCTCCAGGTGAATTAAAAAATTGTTTTATACATGATGAATATACACTCTGTTTCATAAATATATGCAAACGTAAGGAAAGTAGAGAGCATGATAATGTTTTAAGTACAAAACTTTAAAGACATCTTAAAAGAATGGTAATATTTTTATCCAATCCTCAAGACATTTTGAAACTTAATAATAAGTAAATTTAAAAAAAAACAAATTTCATTGTGAATAAAAGATGAAATGAGACAGTTAGTTTGGTATGGAACACTATGGTCTATTGTTTTACTACACGTAAATGAGACTGAGACCTTGAAACAATAAGTTACATTCGGTTCAGCCTTTATTATTTATCTTTTTCCTTTGGTTTCCCTTCTTTTCGGTGAGTCATCGTCAAAGACATACCAGAACAGGACCGGTTTGAACTACAAAGGAACTTCGGACTTCTCCCAACCAATAGAAGAGCCAGTTGGTTTGACTTTTTCTGACCTCCTTTCTTTCAAGAGTGGACTCCTGTTTTTTTTTCTTAGAGGCAGTCCGATTTTTTAGAGGACAAGACCAGAGGAGTTGTGACCAGAGGAAAGTAGAATGTGAATGGTGCCGGCATCCGCGGCTTGATGATAAACCTTTCAAGAAAAATTATCACCGTACTGTTTTTTTGGGCCGGCGCCGACTCGAGAGCAGTCTTCGATATCTACAAATGATAAGTTGATTGCAGCTGTATTCCTTAGGCTTTAATTTAATTGTATAAATTTATTTAATCAAGACATATTTGTCCATGTGTTTACTAATAAGTATTAATTTCTTCTTTCTCAAATACCAGTAGTCTTCTTTACCAGGAATCCGTGAAGATATAGACGGTTCCTATATACATATATATATATATATATATATATATATATATATATATATATATATATATATATATATATACGTACGTGTTATGTTGACAGTGTATATATATATTTATGTGTTTATATATATATATATATATATATATACATATATGTATGTATATACATGTGTGTGAACGTCTGTATGTGTATTGTTACATTGAATAATAGAGAGATTAATATACAAATAAATCTACAGAAGTCAGAGTTAAAAATGTAAGTGATATATTTAAAATATATAATTTATGGTCTAAATAAAAATATGTATGGTTATAATATTATAATATATATACAAAAGCATAACACATAGCTCACACAT
>CM063508.1:177047189-177049689 GCA_032207245.1 Pardosa pseudoannulata | reverse complement strand
TCAACGTTTCTTAGCATAAACTCTGAAAACGGCTAAGCGATACCGGTAAGTTAAACTTTTTTTGGTGTTTTAATCTTCATAGATGTAGCTATTAGAATATAAAGCGATGTTACCTTAAAATAAATATAAATAGTAAAAATTAGTGTCGAAATATTGATGATCTAGAAATAGATCACTGGGCGATGGGGCTTTTTTCCCTGACTCTCTGGTAATAATGTGCTTTTTTTTCCACTTTAGATGAAAATATGAGTCGAAAATTATTTAATAACGTTCAGGATGCAGTTGAATATCTGTTTTGTGGCACTTATGATTTTCGGTTCGGAAAAAGAAAAGAAATCACGATAGTTAGATGGAAAGACAATAAGAGTGTATCTGTTGCTACAAACTTTGACAGCATTGAGTGCTCACCAAAAGTTCAAAGATGGTCTTCTGAGAAAAAAATAAAAGTATCAATTTCAAAACCAAATTTAATAAATAATTATAACAAACATATGGGAGGTGTAGACCATCATGAGTGGCTTCTAGAGAAACACAGCATAGCAATAAGGGCTAAAAAATGGTACTGGTGTCTATTCACTCGAAAAATTGATATGGCTCTAGTGAAATCCAGTATTCGGCACAGAAATGTTCATAAAGATGATTCTATGTCCAAGAAAGATTTTTGTAGAGCTGTTGCTGTAAAATATCTAAAATTGGGAATCGGATAAAAGGTTTACCTTATACTTTTCCTTCAGTCTAAAAATTAATCTCAGTGAGGATGTTCTTTTTGATGGATAACAATATGGGACAAAAAAAGGTGCCAAAGACGCTGTCGACTTGTAGGATGCCAAAGAAGGAACCTAACATATTGTGTGAAGTGCTATGCCACTTTATGCAAGAAATGTTTCATCAAATTCTACACTAAACTGTAGAAACATTGAAATTTTGTATTTTAAGATAATTGAACTTTACTAAGTACATTCTGTAATATTGTGAAATTCTGAATAATTAAATGTTTTTTAAAAGGAAATGCATTAGTTTTCATCTATTTGGTTCATTTTTAGCACGTTATTGAAGTACTACTGATTGCTGTGTATTTGCTAAAATATATCCTCCGAACTCCCAGTGATATATTTTTAGATCAGCATTTAAAAAAAAAAACTAAAGTATATATTGATAAAATTTGATAATAATATTCATGTTGATGGTAAAAGACACCCAATTTATTAATTATATGTCATTGTCTCAAAAAAAAAGAAAATTAGGCGTTAATGGGTTAAGGTAGTTTTGCATTAAAATATCATTACTTACTTGACCACATGACTGCGTATATGTTTTCCCCTGATTGGAAAAGAATTCTGTAATTAATGGATTACGAATAAATATGAAATGAATATCATTGATTTATATGAAAATATTTAATAGTCTTTAAAATGTAGCTTTTACGATTATGTATCCACGGTCCTTTTTCCACATATATAAACCTGTTTTGGTTTTAGCTGAAGAATATTAATATGATCTATTCATGTTGCTTCAAGTGGATTACGAATGACTAGAAACACCTAGGTATTTGTGAGAGTCAAACCTCATGAATTACAGTACCTCTATGAATTACAGTAACGAAAAGAAGTGCAATCTATCATCCCAAACCAGTTTTTTTATAAATTAATTTTTTTAATATAACTCTATGATAGAATAGAGAATGCACGTTTACCTTATTTGGAATTTTAATGTTTCACATCTATGGCATTATACAAAAATAACATATATTTTAACACTTCAAAAGGATAAATTCCTAATTTTAGCGTCTTTATCTTAGAATAAATTTGTAAAACACTAATGTCTTTCTCTTTTTTAATTCATATTTTAATTCATTTAAAATGTATAAGACATGTTCCCACACACATAACCATTTTATTAGTTTATTTAGTCAGAGCGTTCGAATCTAAACAGAAAACTAAATATAGAAACTGGAACATTTTATTTTATATTTTAAACAATAAATATGCAAATCTTTGAACATACAACCATATATAATTAAGTCAATCTGAATAAAGATATCTATATTCTTTAATGCTTGTATGCGTGTAAAATCTACTTATTTCATTATCTCTATGAATTACAGTACCGAAAATAAGTGCAATCTATCATCCCAAACCAGTTTTTTATAAATTAATTTTTTAATATAACTATATATAATATATAATATATATGATAAAATAGAGATGATACGTATAATCATTTAACGTATTTTACAAAGAACTTTTAATATTTTACTGGTACCCTAATTTACTAAGGTGGAGTTTTTTTCATTTTTATTAAATAATTCCATTACTTTTCTAAATTATCTTGAGGTCTTTTTGTAGTATAATAAAGTCTGTAAATATATCGGTATTTGTGTCTGTTGAGAATATTCAGTTATTACTTGCATTACAAAAAATTTTTGTTTTTTTCGCTAAAATTTAATTTAAAATAAATCCTTAAAAGTTATCCCCATATCTGTATGATTTATAATTAATAT
>CM063508.1:177039689-177042189 GCA_032207245.1 Pardosa pseudoannulata | reverse complement strand
CTCGTAACAGGAGGATTGTGGGAATTGAGGATGAATCGAGAAAAGTACATTACTGCGAGCAAGTGCTTTGTAACGAAAAGTTACATTCTGTATTTGAAATTTAGTTTTAACTCTTTCTGTCATCCATCACCGAAGGTGAGCATAATCGAAGCAATGAGAAGTAGGGATTAACTTTGAACTTCTTCTATCCAATAAAAGTGATAGTTGGCTTGGCCCTGACCTTGTTTTAGGGAGGTGTATTTATTCTGCTTTAACCATTTAAACGTCACCAAAATAAATTCATTTGAATTTAATTTAATTAGTTTATAAATGTTATCTATGAATTTTATAAATGTAAAATATATGGTAAGTTTTCTTTATATTCCTTTAGAGAACTTGCCGTAGAGGTTACCTAAGGAGAGTTTGAGGAGTGATTTAACTGAAAAAACTCATCCCCTTGTATAGCGTGAACATTATGCTTTTTTTAAAATTTAAATATATTTGGAGAACAATAAATAAGTATCCTTAAAATAGTATAGTAAATTAATAGCTTAACAATTTACAAGTGTTGTTTGTATATATACATTTATTTGGAGCCATAGGTGATATAAATTCAATTATACTCTTCTCAGGTACACCAAGTTTAAATACATATATTCAAAAGAAAAAATAAATTAAAAGTAGAGCAATCATCTTTTGTTATTTTAAAATGTCAAAACCATAAGAAATAGAAACATCATTCATGTCTCTATTTTTTTAAAATGCAGATGCTCTTGATTCTTCTTCATTGGCTTCCATACATCACAGATGTATGAGATTTTAGCCTTAAACAATTATAAAATATAAAATAAAGTACTACAAAAAGTAAAATTAAAAAAAAAGATGTTTAATAGGTGATTTTGCTGCGAAACCACTGTCTGCTATAGGGATAAGTCTCAAAGAACGATGAAACTTCACAGAAGAACAATAATTTTGGAGATTGAGTCCATATCCAGAGCGAATCATCATTACCTCCTTCTGATAAATTTTGTATTGTCGTAGGTATATTTATAAATTAATAATTAACAAAAAAAATTGTCTATTAATGAGTGTAAAAAATTTCGTCTAAATCAGTGTTACAGGCATGTGGTTCATGGTTGCCATGTCTCATTTTCCTAACGTTACATTTGCAGTTGGCAGGCCAAACTTTGGAATTTTTCTGCTTGTTTCATACGTCTAAATTTCACCGACCCACTTGAGATGACATGATGAAAGACAGTGTTTAACCCTCTTAGTGACTGTCTCAAGTGAGGTTGCTTATTATACTTGGACAAGTCACGTAGGGCAACGTGGTTTATTGGACTTAGTGTAAGTTTTTTTTAGAATACGAGTATGAGTAACAATAAAAAAATGTAATATTTAGGATAGTCTTCCTTTATAATTTATCTTTTTTGTAAAAATATAAGAAAAAAATAACAGTTTCCAATTCTTCAATTATATGTGATAAAGGATGATATCATCACTACATTATCTCTCCTTAAAATTGTCTCTTGGTAACCCTGTAGATATGAAAAGTTTTATCAGTGTATATAAGGTATATTGCAGCATAAACGAACTTTGCCCGGGAGCTCAGTGACCGAATGGTCAGAGCACGAGATTCAGACCCAAAGTTTGTGGGTTCTGTGCTAGCCATGGCGGTTGATCCAAAGTACGGATTTTTAATTTAAGAATGTTATTTATTGTTCCCTTATGTTCTTGAACATTCTACCTCTTTCTTTATTATGTAAATTAGTTATTTCTCGAATATTGTTTGGGTATAAAAGCTGACACCCACTAGTTGTAGGCAACTTCTCGATCTTGTAAAGTTGCGAGTTGCTACTTTGCTTCAATAAATTCGTCTGTTCAGCTAAACGGTGTGTTCATTCGAATTTTCGTGACAATATTACAAAAATATACATATTAAGTTTAAAACTTTAGTTTCGATATCAGTAGGAGATAAATACTTATGTTATATATATCTATATTCTTCCTACAAGATATTTTAATAATTCAAGACTGGATATTTTCTTGCACTCGATATGAAGGAATTATTATCCGAGTAAGAGCCTCCTTTCAAACATTTAAATCATTTAAAGAATAAAACTTCCTTGGTTGCAGAAAAATATTCTTGCTCTTCTATAGGAATGTAAATTAGCTGTCAAGGTACGGTACTGTAGTTGTAGGACAGAGAGAGAAATAGAGCGGAATATTTTCTTTATAATGCGTGAGATATAAAAAAAACACGCCGTAAACTTACATATCTGCGCAACAGATCTCTTTACCCCTTATATAGTGTGCAAACGTAAATATATCTTCCACAAAGAAATGTTATTTTCGTAACCCGTATTCAAAACTTCAGTTCCTGTGAAATATGGGGTAGCTCGAGTTATGTAATAATTTTTAGAAGAAATTGAGCAAAAGAGTTTAATTTTCAAATATTCAACATTTCTTAGCGGGTATGCGGTATCTGTTTTTTTAAGTATATCATTAAACGTTATAACTG
>CM063508.1:177009689-177027189 GCA_032207245.1 Pardosa pseudoannulata | reverse complement strand
AAACTTTTATCACAAAATTTTAAAGAAATTAATTATGCATTTTCAATTGGTGTGATTATTTCAAAGAAAAAGAAATATTCTGAATTTTCTGTATTAAGTGCTTACGTTTTCAGACTTTTAAATAAAATATATATTTAAGAAAATTCTAAGAGCAATGTTTCAAATTTATCTCTTCACATTTAATTGATGTAAAAATCTTTTGGAAAAAGGTTTAATACTATTTTTACATGTCACACTATTAATTTTTTCAGCTTTTTAAATGCATATATGTGACTAGACGTTAAAGAAAAAACTTTTGAATACACATAATTGAATGCTATGATTATATTTTTATAAAGGAATAATATTAACTTATTTTATTTTATTTTTTATGTTAAGAGTAAAACATGTGCTACAGTTTCAGTTGATGCTATTAAAGTATTGAGATATTCATTATAATAACTTTAAATATGTATTTATATAATGCATTTATTTCGTTAAGTGACAAATTTTGATAACGAAAACTTGTAAAAGGAAAGCTTTATGTGATTTCATATTCTGTAATTATCTCATTAAAATGCTTAATGTTCACTGTGTACACCTTGTTGATAAGTTTAGAGAGTTTTATATAAGAGAGAAGATATCTGAGAGAAAACTTCGCGCGTAATACCTTTAAGATCCTTAAATATACTCTCAAGAGGCTAAAGATCATGATCACCTGTCAATAACGAGTTGGCCCACCTTTAGAGCTCAACACAGCTTCAAACCGCCTTGGCATGGGAGTCACAAGTCCTTGGTAGATGGCTGGAGACAGATTGTACCAGATGTTTAAGCAACGGTTACCCCAATCCGAGATATTGCGAATGCGTGGTCTTTGAACTCTGAGCTGCTGTCCCATGACATCCCAATGTGTTCTATGGGATTGAGATACCGGGAGTTAGGTGGCCGGAACATTAACTCTAATTCAGCATCATGTTCCTGGAACCGCTCCAACACAATTTTACCCTTGTTACAAGGGGCGGTCTCCTGTTGGAACATTCCATTTCCAGCAGGAAAAACAGAGGCTATGTAAAGATGCAACTGGTAAGCAATGACAGTCTCCGAATAACCTTTTACTTTGATAGTTTGTGGACTCCCAACACCATGTCGTCTACTGCTGGTTTTACCGACATTCATCCACTTTGCATAAGTACTAACAACTGTAGATCGCGAACAACTCATGTGTCCTGCAGTTTCGGAAATACATGTTCCGAGCCTTCGATACATTATAATCTGCCCTCTACAAAATCACTTCAGCCTTTGCCATCACACACAGTAATAAGTGAAATAATGAGTCTTCAAACTATACAGCCTCAGTTAAATACCACTTCCATCTGATCACGTGCCTTCCCCGTCATCCAGGTGAGTTTATTGCAAAATGTAGAGGTAGTCATAATGTTTTGGCTTTTGAGTGTATATTTTTCAAGGCTGTGATTATTTTCTTAATTATTTTACGATGTTAATTTCATATAATAACATTAAAGAGAAAAGATGATTTAGTACAATATTAAAAAAAACTACTTGTATATTTGTACAGAATGTTTGTGTTTCTTTGGAAACGTAGTGTGTTAAATAAATATCGCATAGTGTTTAGTTCACGGTGTTTAAAAATAGAAACGTATCTGAAAATTATAACCAGGGAATAAAAAATGTTTTACTAGACCTTTTCAAAGGATATAATTAACTTATTGGAATATGCACAATTCATGTTTAATTGTCTGTAATAGTTGTTACCTTTAAGATTAAGTTCTTAGTTTATTTTAACTCTGAAAACATCTTTGTTACTTTCTCAGTCGTCTTCATACGAGTGTAGTAACTGTTTCACAGATGAGACAGTTTTAACAATAACAATATTTAATTCTGACGAAACACTTTACTTCTGGTCTAAGCTCCTTCACTAGACTTACTATTTATTGGCAAGATGTATACAGCTGAATTTTGCAATCCGATATATGTATATTTACAGCTTGTCTACAAAAAAGCTCTCAACTATTTACCTTTTCCTCTGTTACTCTTCTTATTTCACAAGCCTTTTTTTATAATTACTTATTCTTCATTACTTTACGTATGCTCTGCTATTCAACATTGAATTTAAATTTGATCTCAGTTTTATTCCCAGACAGCCTTTGGTCACATACAACAATAGAAAGTAAGCAGGAAATCAGGAAAGATTCTTATGATGTCACACATAACAACTCAGACAAGTTTATCATTTGGAAAAAGTCCTACACCCTTACAAGTTCACAGGAAAGAAGATTTCGAAATATGTTAAATAATAAATGAAAGACAATTTTAATGAAAAGAAACATTTTCGCTGCTGCTATTCCTCCCCTGCTATCTGCAGTCTTCTTCTATCGTTTTTATTTTTTATAATTCTATATATACTCGACGTTTCTAAGTTGTATTTAAAGTTAAAATTTTTTATAGATTTATTACCAGATAGGTTTTGATTTTATACCGGAATAGAAAGTAAGACGATTAAGACTAATTCTAATGACGGGAAATTTAACTACTCATAAGCCAAAGTTTATTCATTTGCACTCATCCATGCATCAATACAAACACTTAGAAAAGACGAATGAAATGAAAAAATAAGACCAGTAATGAAATAAAATGAAATTACAGACAATAAAATTATCGCTATCGAACAACAGGTATATTATAGAATTACCAGTTTTTTTTAATAAAAGCATGTCTAAATATTGTTTTAGAAATTATTTTTTACTATCTCAGTTTATATAATGTATGATAAAATTAAAAAGAATGGGCTCACATGATGTATTATTGAAATATAAATAACAGTAATATGTCATATATAATACATTACTTGAAAAAATTATTCACGTTTCTTTCCTGATTCTGTAAAATATTTTTGTTTGTATATATTTGTCTTTTTATTCGAATTCTTAACTGTGCCAATCCTTTTCTTTATCCGTGCTTGAAACGGGGGGCTTACGTCAAAATTGACCTCTTTCGAAATGAAAGATGGAACTTTAACCACAAATATCACGGCACAATAACTTTGCCACGAGATCTGAAATTTAAATTATTATTGTGGAAACAGGGATATTTGTATTTTGAGGACACGGGGCAGGCAGTACAATGTATTTGTGTTATTCATAAAAATCCTAGCCTACTAAAATTATAAAATTTGTAAGGTAATATATTTGAGTATCACTAAATTATTAAAATCCTTTTTTAAATAACAGATAATTTTTAATTCCACTTTTGAAATTTGTAAAAGTTCAGAAGGTGTCTTGCGATTTTATTTTAATTGATTCTAAAAGCTTTTATAACAAAGACACCAAGAAACTATTATATATAAAATATTATGTCCATTTCAAGTTTTGACTTCACTTGTATTATTAAATTTTAATTTAAAGTTAGAAAAGTCAAAATGATTCAAGAAGTTTAAATGTAGAATTAAATTTATTTCCTGAAAATTACCTATTCCATAAATCAAAAAATTATTGTCAAATATGTTCTAATTATAACGTTCAATAATATTAGTGTAAAATAGGTCAAATTGAGAGTTGAATGAGCGGAGATCTCATTTTAACCCATTCCAGGTGTTTGCCGAGCTGAATTCGGGCAGGCGAAAAGTACCATTCTGGATCATCCCGAGTGTAGCTCGGGCAGTGAAATTTTACACTGGGTCTTTCCCAAATTATTTCACATGTGCTTTTTATGGTTTCAGTTGCTTTTGTTTACATTTATAGTAGCTAGATTATTTGCTGCCCATAGAGAGACAGTAGAAGGAAAAAGGTAAGGAGAGACACAAGGTTCTACTGTCCAGATTGCGATGTTGGACTCTGTGCAGTACTGTGTTTTCGATTGTATCATATACAACCATATTTTGATTAATAATTTCATAATCATTTATGTAAATGCATAGAATATAAATAAAATTTTATTCAAGATAAAAGCAAGGTAGTTCAAGCTTTATATTTATTGATAGTGTGAATTGACTCCAAAGTATAATGCTTTTTGCCTTAAATAAAGCCAACTATACAGGTAAATCACTCATTAATTCTTAATTGATTTTATTGCATTAATTTTTCGGAAATTTTGTATGCGAATGATGCTATTATATTTAAAAACCTATGTATGTATGAAAATAAGTATTAAAAATTGGCATTTTCTTTACCCATAATCCTGAAATAAAATTAACCTGGAAGGGGTTAAAACTTAGCAAAAAGTTTTAATAAAATGAATTTAAAATATAATTATCCGACATTCCTTTTTTTACATTGATTAATTTACATTTCAACGTATATATTCATACATTTTCCTAAATTCAAATTACTAATTTTCAAAACCGATTCTTAAAGCCAATTTTCCTCTTAAGAATGAGTTTAAGTTAGGAACTTGAAAATTATATCTTTCCAAATGCAAATAAATTTAAATTTTATTTAAACTCTTAGTTAACTAGTATATTGTATTTTATTTTAAAATAACTAAGGATTTTGTTAGAATTACAATATTCAGAATCATTGTCATTTGTGACTCGGTATATCTGGTGTAATGAATTCTCGTTACATTAAATTTCCAGATACAGAGTTATCTACAACCATGAGAAAAACCGGCATAAGGTAGAAATATCAAACGTGATTTTGATGAGGACTTGAACTGAGCTCATCTTTACCTAGTGAAAGGACATTGTTTTGTGCAAAAGAGGATGCTGAATAGAGGATTGTTAACACCGAGGTCCATCCCAATCATTCTGTCTGAGAAATTCATTAGGATGCTGGTGAAGTGTTTCCAGTGTTAGTTTTTATGACATCCCGAAGAAAGAGTCTCACACGACAGAAATTCTCTACATTGTAATAGAAGCAGCAATACTTTCCTACCTTGTTCTCCAAATGTTTGTCCAGAGACATCGATTACTGACCGGCGAGATCGCTCCCGATTACTGCAATCTCCACTGGGAACCAGGCTTACACATGTCCGGATGTATTTCTACAAAGCAGTTCCTCACCAAGTCATCAACCAGATTTCCGATCAACTGCGATGGAAATTTTCTGGAGAAGACTATATAAAAAGACCAGAATTCATGGCCCAGGTGATTATTTGAACGATCGAGTGTCCTGTGAACTCATCGACCGCCAGCGTTGGGAGAGCGACTGAGAGAGTCCTCCCCCCATTATTTTTCTCTCTAAACGATTAGGAAGTCAGTTCCTGTAACGATCCTCATTTCATTTGTAGATATTCACCGTTTTCACCTGTCTTCATCCTAACTTTAATATTTAGTGTTTGTAATACAGATCTTTAGTCTGTACGTAGGCCTCCGCTATTCTTTTTCCAGCTCAAATAGACTTAAAGTCGCTACACTGCATAAATATCACCTTATTTGATAGGGAGAATACAAATGGCATGCAAAAAATATTCCATGAAAAAAAAAGGTATTTAAAAATTCACCAATAGGAAAAAATGAGTCATTTGGTAATCTATACTGATAGCAGTGAGACATATTTTGAAAAAAAAATAGACATTTAATTGCAATAGAATTTTTATGTAGCAAACAAAACTTTCCAGACTGTTACAGAAATAATATTTTAAAACAGCTGTTGTGTTCTACTGATAAAAATAAAATAACATAATATATAACGCCATATAAGATAAATTATGTTTTCTATATCTTCCTAAATTGAGCGAAAATCTCGGATGTCATTTGCATAATTATGCACTCATGTTGCTACAATTTACATATGTTTTGTAAAAAATTTGTACATATTTTGCCTACAACAGAGGAAAATTATCTTCTATCCGCAAAGTTCTGAATTTTTGATTCTTATGTCATTATTAGTACCCGACCATATTTGCTAGTATCCCGAATTGTTTACCTAACTATACAGATAAGTTGAAAATCTTAGTATAAAAAACGCCCTGATATAAAAATTTTACTTCTTAAGTTCTTAATTGCTCAAGACTTTTTGCTAAACATGGAATATACACCATATCTATACTCATGTATCGAGAAAAATGCTAAATTCAAGTATTTTTTAAAAAGATTATTGATGAAGCAAAAACGTAAGCTTACAATCCTAATTCCATACATGTTTTATGGTAATAATAGAAGATTTTAAGCATTTGTTTTAAATACAGGAAAAAAATAAAGAAACGAAAATAGATAAAAAAAAGACATATTTAAGAGGAAATATACTTTAAGATATTCACGTTAAAAAATGTTTTAATTGAACGTCGACACGAATTCGAAGATTCAAACATATAATTTTAAAAAAACATTGAATGTTTCAGTTTTAAACATAATTTTTTTTAGTTCTTATATCTTATATGAAATAAAACATTAAGAAAAAGAAAGTTTGTTTAAATTTACTTTTTAAATTCAAAACATACCTGAAGTCCAAATACATGTTAATAATATATAAGATACAAAATATAAAATAAAAATGTTAATTTTTTTCTTTTGTTAAATGTTTCCTATTGATAAGTTAAGAAATAAAAAATGTGTTTAAGCAGCTTATTCAATTATATATATATATATATATATATATTTATATATATATATATATATATATATATATATATATATATATATATATATATATATATATATATATACATATATATTATATATGTATATACCTATGTATATATATATAATATGTACATATATATATATACATATACATATATATATACATATACATATATATATATATATATACATATATATATATATATATATATATATATATATATATATATATATATATATATATATATATATATATATATATATATATATATATATATATATATATATATATATATATATATATATATATATATATATATATATATATATATATATATATATATATATATATATATATATATATATATATATATATATATATATATATATATATATATATATATATATATATATATATATATATATATATATATATATATATATATATATATATACAGTCAACACACAGAATTGCTGTATTTGGGTATAGTTATATTTCTAAGGAAAATCCATGGATCCACACTGAAATTCCCCAGTTTTCAATGGTCAATGTCTAGTGTGTATTTACAGTACCATTACATGTTGCAAACGTTTATTATGCATCAACTACAGCTGAGGATAATCCTTACATCGAGTATTTTCATGCAGAATAGAGAGCCCCCCACATATTCGTGGGTTCGTGAAAGTGCTATTGTTTCAACACTTCACAGAGGAATGTGTTATTCGTTACTCCTTTCCTAATCCATTGCCACCCCGTTTACCGGATGTGAAATTTCTGGTTATGGACTATTTAAAATGTCTAGGTATCGTGGAGGCGTTTCCACGTAGAAATACTTGAAGAACTTCATAATGTTTCATGCATGAAGCCTCACAACTAATCATCTACGATCTGCTGTTTAACACATTATACATGGAAATGAAATTTTGCAGGAGAATGAGGCTTGTCACATGAAGCACTTTTCCCTATATCCTAGTGGAAACAATTAACAACTGCTTTTCTTCTGCTATTTCGTCCTAATCTGTTCATGTTTCTGCAATGTGAACTATTTTTTGTTTCTCTTTTTCCAAAATTTTTGTAAAAAATTATCCGTGTAGCCTTCTTGGCTTAAGAACTCCCCTTTTCTTTGTACGAGGGGCGTCCCGAAAGTACATTTCCCGATGTTTTTCCCTTTAAAGTAACATAATTAGCCTTTTCAATTGAGCGTTATTCATATGCCAGCTGGAGAAGTCCCGATTCGTGACAGTAGCGGGGTAACAGTGGTCCGAAATGGTAACTCTAATACCTTCTCCCGCCGCCTGCAAGGTTCTGTCATAGTGGATCTTCGGTCAGGACCAATGTCAATGAGACGCTGTCGGTACAGAAAGGGATGTTCACGGTGTTATGAGACAGAAAGGGTGGTTTCATTCACAGGCGCACAAAGTTCTACGACAGAGATATACAAATGTTGATCCCACAATACGACAAGTGTCTCAATTCTGGTGGTGGCTATGTTGAAAAATAGCTGAAACATTGATGTACTTGTTGCTAATAAATATGACCGTGAAAGTGTGAGTTCTTTTTTTCTTTTAAATAGAGAATCTTACTTTCTGGATGCGCCTAGTATATCATATATTAAATTCTGTAAAATGTACTTTAGGAATATTTAAATAAATTAGGTCATATAAAAAACAGGCTTAATTTAATATTTCGCTTTCTATATAAGACTATTTATTTTCAGACAAACTGTAAATGATAAAAAATAAATTAAAATAATATTATAGTTAAATGAAAACGTTCAATGTTTGGACAACTATTGTCTAAATATTAGCACCTTGTCTAAAGAAAGGTCAATAATTTACACCTTAAACTAAGAAGATGGATTTGCATAAATTCTAAATTTTTTATACATGTATATATTTGTATGCATTTGCGTATTAGCACATATATGAATTTGTGCTCACATTTTGTTGTTGCAAAATGATACGTTGTTATTGAGAGATTTAGAGAAGAAATAGTTTAGAGTTTCTCTAAAATTAATTTCAGTACTTCTTCAGTTAAGCGAATCATAGTTGAGTACATAATAATTTCCTTTATAAAACTGCTATTCAAACTTCTTTCTCAGATATTTTAGAACTATATTTGAAACTCTTTCTCCGTAATAGTAGAAATTTCAAATTGAGTGTCTTGAGACTTCCTATTATGCTTGGAGATAATTACTGCGGACATTTTGTCTGAGACAGCGTCACTTGAATTTTCTATTGACTATATATGATATAGCTTCGAGATACGCAATAAATTATTATAGAATGTTGCAATGTTGTTACTTAAATTATCTTTTCAGCCATACCAATATAATCATCTTGCTGTAAAATATATGTTCTAATGCATAATAATGCATAAATATATGTTCTAATAATTGCATGAAGGGATTTTTTTTAATTCAGAATTACTTGATTATATTTTATTTGTTCTCATTCATCAATGATGATCAGATTCAGATTCAATGATATCGGAGCATAAAATTAAAAAATACTTGACAAATTAATATAAAACAGTAAACACACAGTTGTAGTATCTATATATATGGATCAAATGTATATCTATCTATCTATACAAATATATATATATATATATATATATATATATATATATATATATATATATATATATATATATACCGCAAATAAATTTTGTTTTATTGTAAACCACGTAAAAACCTGACATATATATGTGTGTTAAAAACGTTGATTTTCTATATGGTATCTTTTTAAATGTCTTTATAAAAATAACCACTTTGTTAAACATCATCTTTATTAAATATACAAATTTCTTTATAAATATATTTTTTTAAATCAATCACTAATTTTTTTCTTATACTAATTCATTATTTACTTTTTCGCTGTTTGCAATAATATCCTAATAATATACCCGATTACTTTAAAGAAGTGTGAAGTATTAAATATTAGTTGTGTCCACTGCATGTGTGTAGTAAATTCACTGAATCCCTTAACATTATATATGATAATTAAATTTTTATAATATTTTGAATTGAAATTTCGTGTATCTTTATTTCCCATCAACTTTTATTCATCTATTTTTTTAGTTTTTACTATTTTGCCTGACTGTTAACAATGGAATCCTTACAATACATTACACATTAATATAATACCCATTTTTGTCCTAGTAGTAAACGAGTTTTAGAAGATAGTATTACAAGTTTCAGTCTTTTGTCTATATATTTGGTTGAGGAACGAAGTAAAACACTCAATAATGTTGAATTCTTTTCATTCATAAATTCGCACTAATTGAATTCTCACTCTTTAAGGAAAACAAATGCTACATTTCAAAATAACAAAATGAGTAACTACTAAGTAGGTATAGATGAATTTTTAAGTCATAAATAATAATATACATGATAAATACTGATAAAATTAAATTAAAAAAATAAAAATAATTAAAAATAATACTAATTTTGAAATATTGGAAATGTTATGCTACTTATAAACAGCATAATCTGTTTAAGAAATGTATGTATATATATATATATATATATATATATATATATATATGTGTGTGTGTGTGTGTGTGTGTGTGTGTGTGTGTCTGTGTCTGTGTGTGTAATCCATTTTTTATAAAACTCCTTCACAAGGAGAAAGTTCAACAGCTAAGTAATGAGAATGCAGTCTGGCCGACATTGAAGAGAACGCAGAAGTCTGATTTAAATTTTATTTCAGAGCGGCGGCAAAGCACATTCATTCTACTGGACAACATACAACCAAAAGCCACACAGTTCACTCTGCTATGAGAGAAGTGCGCCCAAAAACGATGACAGAAAGAATTTTCCCACAGTTAAAAACAACTTAATAAACGAATTAAATGCAATATCAGAAAAACGTGAAACTATGTTCCGCCAACAGCTGTGAAACTGCTGTATAGGCATAAAGTTTACAGTTTTATGACAGAAAGGACTGTTAAGTGGAAAATACTTCGTTGATTAAACAATTTAGAAGCTGGGAAAGAGATTTAAATGAATTAGAATGGTAGAAAAGAGATTTTTGAAGAAATATTAAAGTTAAATAATTTTGATATATTACAGATCCCCCCCCAAAAAAAAGAGAAAATCGTCTCGCTGATGGGTGACATTTTCACAACTTATAATAGTACAAATATATGATTATTAAAATTATTTAAAAAAGAGTTACTAAAATTGTAACATAAAACGAATAAATTTAGTGTAGAAGAATTTAGTTTAGTCTTTTCAGTGTGTCAGAAGTAGAGACATCAAGGTTACAGAGTCAGAAGGTTGATCGGTAACCCATCATAAGTAATTCCTCACAATCACATCAAAATTTGAAACTATCAAGTCCTACCTTTCCTCTTAATCTCGTACACCATCACAAAATTTATATACAGAATCAATATATAAACAACTAAACGATGAAAAGATAGTATGCAATGAATATAAACAAAAACAAAATAACACACGCAAATGAAGGTTCACAGTAAACAAGTATTTAAGAAAGTTTATCATTATGAAATTCAATATTTTTCCTAAGCAAAACTTAACTCAAAATGTTCAAATTATAGTTTGATAAATTTTACAGAAAAAAAATTTGGAGAAGAAGAATGGCTGTCCTCTGTGGGGACCAACGTGAAAAATTGTTAGTGACCACGAGGGTGCTCACACAAAACGACAAAAGTTCATCCCTCAGTGGGAGGCGACTACCTTTTGTCGTTTTTGTGACAGGGCTCTCCATTATGACATTTGTGAACAACATTTTGAAACCTTTTTTTTTTCTACACAAGATCAGAGTTATGCGAGTAACAGTTTCCCTCATCGTGATCAGCTACAAACGTTACTCATTTTCAGTGTGAAAAAACCGAGCAAAATAATTAAATTGGACTTTAAAGAATATCTCAGAGAGTGGAAGGGGCTTGCCTAGAAAGCGATAACGGGATGACCATTCATGACCTAGAGGAAGCTGAAGAGAAAAAACGACAAATGACTCGCCTAAGCTATCCGTTGACTTTGCTGAGGGTCTCTCCAGAGTTAAATATTAGAAAAAAAATAATTCCACACTGAAAATCAAACTGAACTTCTCTTCGCAACATTGTTTGTAAGTTTTAACTACCCTGTATTTAATTCATATTAGGAATTTGGACTTAAAAACTTCATTATCTCTTAAATTTCAATCAAATTTTCATACTTAAAATGAAAACATCATTACCTATTCTAAGAAAATTGTCCTAATTTAATCAAATTGATACTTCTTGTACTGTAAACATTTAATTATAATTTTTGAAATAACACACCTTAATTCAGAAAATATAAAACACATTAATAATTATTATGAAAAACAACGAATATGAAAAATGTAAAAATATAAAATACTTGAACACTTTAAATCAAATAATTTTTGTAATGCACTTTTAGATAGCAGAATCTCAAAGTTACTAAGTCCAAAATTTATAATATCAAGGTTCTCAAAAACATATGTTTAGAAGTAATAGCAAATTATGAAAGTCATAAAAATACTTCAAACTGATTATTTTTTAGATTTACTACAATTAATAAAGAGCAAGAACTCAAAAACTGATGAATTGCAAATTGGCTAAATGTAAAAAATGAATAATATAATGAAATTAAAAATAAACATAGATATCTAGAATCGTCAAGTTCTTAATCTGCAGAGCAGTTCTTCAAATGAAACCCGTAATCACAGACACACTCAGCGAAAATTGTCAAAACATCATCTCACTTCACAAGTATGAAAACATCTGCTTAAGCTAATGCATAAATCCCTTTCACAATCGTACAGTCAAAACAACTCTTACATTTTTCTTTCAAACATCGCATGAAAACATAGTTTTAAAAACTCCTGTAATGCAGGTCGAACCGAAACTGCCATGTAATGACAATTTAGAATAATTATAAACAAGTTGCGCTCCAGCCAAAGAAAGGGTGAAGCTATAGATTGCCGATATTCGATGTATTGCGCTAGTTGCTCTTTACGTAGGTCACAATATTTTTTTTTACATTTTTATCAATGAAAATGGTAGAATTTTTAATCACGCGCTCTCAAATTAAATTAATTTTTCTCTTCGCTTAAAAGATTCGTACTCGTAAGAGGGCCCTTCCCACATGGCGGATCACAGAATACTATTTCTCCAAATCCAAAAATTTAAATTCCTAAACAAATTATTAAATTAGCCTGGGAGTTCACATACACACACAAATATTTCAAACCTCAATTAAAAATAAAAATGTTATTATATTTTAGAATTTATGTAAACAAAATTTTTAAATGAAACCACCGAATATCGTAAA
This sequence comes from Pardosa pseudoannulata, assembly GCA_032207245.1. Lineage (NCBI taxonomy): Eukaryota > Metazoa > Arthropoda > Arachnida > Araneae > Lycosidae > Pardosa > Pardosa pseudoannulata. Next base: position 177,014,364 of record CM063508.1, on the reverse strand, counting down.
TCACTAATACAGTATAAATATCAATTTCAAATTTAAATATTTTTCAAAATTTTCAATGAATTTCAACATGAATTTTTGAAGATGAACAAGAAATCAAAAGCAATCAATAGTTATTAGAACAACAATTTCTCTTAGAAACATTAAACAGGAAAAATAATTGAAAGTCCTGCTGTTTGATTGTTCACAAAATTAAGTTTCTTGATTCTTGTTTACGCATAATTTGCACAGTAAAAATAAACCAAAATTATTAAATTTTTACACTGTTAACAAATAATAAACAATATAATTCTTAAATCATTTCTTTAGTATTATCAATCAAATTAGAAAGAGAATCATAAACATTTTTCATGAATTATCACATATCAAGAAATATTATTCATTTAAACAAATTTTGATATTTTTTCAAGAAGAGAAATTTTGAACTATAAGTTCTAGAAATACAATTAAATTTTAATTTCAAAACTTTACCTTCGGTGACAAAAATTAGTGCAAGTACTAGTTTTTCCTATCCGATAACATGGCATATTTTATCCAGCTTGTACTTGAATAACTTTTAAATTTTCAAATTTCCCAAACATTCTTTTCAAAATTTTACCGAGAATAAGGATTTTAATTTCAAAGCATGGCCTGGAAAATCGGTGGGCCCTTGTCCGAAGAGTTCTTTCGGTGGCTTGAAACGGAACTCGGCAATCTCTTTGCGGAAGGCACATTGTAGGGAACTGGATGCGTATGTCGGAGAAACAAATAAAATTGGATTTTCGGAGTTCTTGTAATTCTCTCTGCAGTCGAAGAGAGGCTGCCATGGTCTTGAAGTTTATCAAAGGTAGTACAGGTCTGAGTTAGCTTGATAGGAAATACTTATGTTATTTCCGATATTCACAGTCACTAAAACATTCTTAAGACTTTATCTGTGTGGATTGGAAATCCATTGTCATTTCACCGTAATTTTAAAACATTATCCACAGATGTAAAAAAAAATATTCGCAAAAGTTCACGAAGTAAAATCCATGAAGAAAAGTTCTCTGCCATAGTATTTTTCACGAAAGTGGGTTTCAACGTAGATAAAGTCCTGTCGGCTAAAAATGTAATCCATTTTTTATAAAACTCCTACACAAGGAGAAAGCTCAACAGCTAAGTAATAAAAATGCAGTCTGGCTGACATTGAAGAGAACGCAGAAGTCTGATTTAAACTTTATTTCAGAGCGGCGACAACGCACATCCAGTCTAATGGACAACATACAACCAAAAGCCACAGAGTTCACTCTGCTCGGAGAGAAGTGCACTCAAAAACGATGACAGAAAGAATTTTCACACAGTAAAAAACCAACTTAATAAACGAATTAAATGCAAAATCAGCAAAACGCGAAACCATATTCCGCCAACAGCTATGAATCTGTTGTATAGACAGAAAGTTTACAGTTTTATGACAGAAAGGAATGTTAAGTGGAAAATACTTCGTTGATTAAACCATTTAGAGGCTGGGAAAGAGATTTAAATGAATTAGAATGGTAGAGAAGAGGTTTTTGAAGAAATATTAAAGTTAAATAATTTTGATATATTACATATATATATATATATATATATATATATATATATATATATATATATATATATATATATATATATATATATATATATATATATATATATATATATATATATATATATATATATATATATATATATATATATATATATATAAGTACATGTGTGTGTGTGCGGAGAGAGATATAAAAAAATTTCTTCAAGAAAACTTTTACCTGCTGATAAAAATAACAAAATAGGATTTTTTTTATGAAAAAGCTGTTATTTTGTTGCAGGCAATGTTTATTTCAAAATATAGAATGCTACGCAGGTAACTAATATATATTCCAAAACAACGATTTCACAACTTTAGAGTCGTTCACGTTTTGAAATTCATGAATAAACTATGAATGGACTTGAAAGATCTGAGAAAAAAATGTAACGTTGACATTATTTAGAAAAGAAAAAGTAAGGTAAAATTTCGAGCTGCATTCAGCGTATGTATTATGTATTTTCTGTAAATTCTCTCTTTTTTATGTATTCATAAATGTCATTATATAATCTTCATTTTTAACAATGTTTTTAGAAACTATTAATTTTTGACTGATTTAAAAAATTTAAGAGATTTTTTATAGGAATGCTCTTTAATGTTACTGATCGCATATTATTATGATCATTTTAATATGCTATTTTAGTATAAATGTCTATTTGCAACTATTACAAGAATCTGGATTCGATATTTGGACACAGGTGCCATAATGTTTTTTAGAAACTTAGTAGTAGTAAACTTTTACCATGGTTATTTTGAAATTCATTTGTAAGGTGTTTGTACTCGTTGAGTGTTGAAAAAAGTCCAATTTTTAGTACTTAATTTCTTAAGTTTATCTAAAAAATATTACTGAATGTTAAATTATATTTCTTTTTAATAATTTATAGACTTTATAGTTTGTTTTTAATAATCTAAATTTAAGGTTAAATACATTCGTTTTTACAGCTATTAACACAGTATTTTCTATTTATTGTAATCAATAGTTTTTTATTTTTACTTTATCATTTATAGCTGACTCAATGTAATATATGCCGATGTGTGTTTTAGTATTTTCGGTTAATCATGATTTTAGCAAAATAACAGCATAAAGATGTTGAACCACTGAAAAATTAAACTCGAAAAGTAAAGGGTAAAAATCTTATTTTTCAAAATCTTTTTGTAAAATACTGATTCAAAACATGGAATCAATATTTTTCTTGAATTGTTTTAGCCCTTGTTTCATTAGCATAACTTAAATATGTCAGTTATTTATGACCGTTTACATTAAAGATGTCACAATATTGTTACTAGCTCTTATAAATATTTCATAAACACATGATTTGTTCTTTAACAAGAAACTGCACCGTAAAATTGATTCATAAAACTGATTACCCTTAATAAAACTAAATATTTGCTCTCGACTTCATTAGAGTTTAACATTTTCGTTCCCAGACTAAATTACGTATACAATCTCGGTTATTTACAAGGCATATAAAATTTAATTGTATATTAATTTAAATTGTTCCTTTTTAAATACGCATAAATAATAAACAAAAAAGTTATATTTGGCATTTTTACAAATCTCCTATCAACAATTCATAAAATATCAATTCATTTTTCATAGTGTTTAAATGTTTCTCTACCACAAGTCATCGGATATTTAGTTGAAGTGAAGTTTCATCTCCTAACATTGTTACAATGTAGCATACATCTAAGGTGTTCAGCTTAAAATTTAAAAATGATGCATTTTTCATACTTATTAAATTTCAATTTTATTTTATCAATTTTAAAATGCAATTATTTATTGAATTATGCTTTTATATATCGTTTTCTGCATTTCTATAATTTATTATTAAGTATAAGCTTTTTAAAATTTGAGGTACTATGCATTTCATCAACTACTCTGTACTTATAAAACAAAAATCGGTAATTCTGTCAATTATTACAAAAAATACTCTAAAGCCACAAAAACGTTTCTATATTTAATAGATATATTTATGTGTGTGTTCATTTTATGGATAAAGTAAAATACATTTGTGTGTATTCATTTTTTACAATAAAATTTACACATCAAAGAAAAAAAATTCATACTCCATCAAAAAGCTTGCAATTTTACTCCATCGAATGAAACTGACACAAAAAACAAAGTCTATTTATGCATTCTTAAGAAAATGAAAATAAAAGACCGGGAACTGAATATCACTCATAAAAACTAACTACTGCATTAACCTACACAGGACTATTCTATTCATTATTAAGATGTACAAATAAAATAACAGAACTAATACATTGTTGCATCATTAATAATTGATTAACACTTTCTTGCGGGCAACGTATTTTTACGTTTTTTTGCACTCTGTCATTGGAGCACGGTCACGTAAAAATACGTATTTAGTTAATTCGTGGTGGATACCCGCTAACCATCACAAATCTACTAAATAAGTATAATTATATGTATGTGTGACATTGTTGTTTGCGTTGCTATGCAACGCTTTACATTTTTTCTTTCCAGAAGTTATGATTGTCGAGTGACTTGGTCTTTTGTTGAATTATTTCTTCTTCAGTCGAATTCCTAGCTCCAAAACGTACAAGTCGTGTTTTGTCAATATGAATCTTGTTTTTTTAATGTTGAATACAAGATTGATAAAATTGAAGTACAGTACTTGGTTTAAATGAGAAAGCTACCGTAAGGTCCTTAGTTTTTAGTTTTTACGATTACGGATTATAAAAGTTATTTAAGGGTTATAAAAGTTATTTTACATCATGATCTAAATTTTCCTTTAATTAAACATCAGTTTTGGTTTAATTTAGACTTAATTTAAAAGCAAACACAATGGATAAATTTTTAGAAACAATCTTGTTTATTTTTATTTACCGAAAATGAAGTTTTTAATTTTGAGAACAGTTTTAATTTTGCTCACTTCCACAGTTTTGGAGCCCCCTCCCATTAAATGTAGATGATATTATGGCGATTGTGTTATTTAGAATGAAATATTGTACTTTTTTATCAGTGTGAGCATAAATAAGGTTTTGAAATTGAAAACAACAAAATTCACTTTTATTCTGTTGGATGTTACTGTGGTGTAGTCGATTGCTGTTATTACTTCAAATCCATTATTCTAC
>CM063508.1:176974689-177004689 GCA_032207245.1 Pardosa pseudoannulata | reverse complement strand
AATTAGTAATGTAAGATTGAAATGGAAAACTTCTTCTTACATGTAAAATAAATATAATTGTAAATATGACCCTTTATATCTATCTATCTATCTATATATCTATCTATCTATCTATATATATATATATATATATATATATATATATATATATATATATATATATAATATATATATATATATATATATATATATATATATATATATATATATATATATATATATAGATACATATATATATGCGTGTGTGTATGTATATATATATGTATACAAAGAGAGAGAGAGACATATTAGATAGGTAGAAAAATCTGTGTATGTAATCAGTGAAATTATCTTTCACTTTTTACACAGGAATTAGCCTGTATTATTTGAATTTCCAGGGCTTACTGTGTAACAGCGAGATTACTGATATTCGGTACCATAATGTAATGTACGACAGATCCATTCATCGTCTAGATCTTGGCTTAACGCAGTGAGCTGCACTATATATACACGCTTTATAGTTAGAGCGGCATACTCTAACTATAAAGCGTTATACAATAAATTTTTAATGAGAAACTTTGTAGTATATTTTTCGTTTAGATTTTAATTGAGGAATTGCAGAGGAAAAATCAACAGTATGCTAAGTAAACAGTCTTTCCTTCATATATAACCAAGAAACGTTCTAATGTTCTTCTTTTATGAAAAAGATACTTTTCCTCAGTTAAAATACATGTCTTTATTTTTGTGTCAATATACACATTTTATACAAATACTAAAAATTACTAAAAATGACGTGTACATATTATTGATTAATTAACTAAACAACATAAAAATTCATAATTTATATTATTTTCGATTGCTTAGAAATTAATATATATTTTAATGCCTTGACATACAAGTAAAATAGAATTTTATGTACTCGTAAAATACAATTTAATTTGGTTCAAACCAAAAAGTACATGCTAGCTTGGAGACAGAACATATTGAAATTTAAGTGCTTTGTAAAATTTAATTAAGTTATGAATCATGATTTCAAGATGTTCAATTACACCAATTAAGTAATAAAATAAAATATATAATGTATTTCTGTAATTTATGAAACAATTCAAAACATTATCGAATAGGTAGAGAAACTGATACTTTTTACACTTTTTTGTTGTTCCGCTTCTTATATTAATTAAGACACGTGTTTTCTTGAACAATCTAATACAAACGGAATCGAGGCACGGGTTAAAGGATTAGATGATAAATATTATACTGCATGACATTTTGAAGACTTTAAAGTCTACATTTTTATATGAAATGACTGACGGATCCCAGACTCTATTGTATGTCAAGTGATTTTGTCTCGTATTTTACAACTTTTCTTATTTTTTAAATTTTATCTTTATTCAATATCCTGTATATTCAATTTACTGACAATTATTTAAAATAAATTGGTAGTAAATTATCTTTCTAAGAATTTGATTTCTATATGCAATTGAAAGTTAAATAAAAGCTGTTAGATAATCAATATCCTTTCAGGGCACTTGAGATGGCTGAATTCCTGTTTAATAAGCTAATTTTCATGAAAACTCCTACAATTTATATTTATTTCGGTTTTCGTGTTTAAGACACTTCTTTACTATTCCAGCAAGTGAACATGTCAAGGCTATTAGCATGTCCCCTTCCGATCGTAAATCTTCAAATCCCCAAAAGCAATCTTTCTACACTACATTTATTTCCGGGAAAGATTTGCTTCAGTGCATTTTTAATTGTTCATAACCGTTAAAAGTTTGTGTTTGATATTATTTCTTAGAGAAAGATTTACCAAAAATGATACGCTTGAAAATATCTGATAATTGAATTTATTGGGAATTAAAATGGAGTAGTTTCAAGTTTTAAAAGTCAATTGATGTCATATATAAATAATAATGAAAGAAAGAATCTTTACATTACTTAAATTAATGTTATTGCTGTAAAAAAATTAAAGAAGTATAAAAGTATCTTTATTCATTTTTATTAATTAACCTTATAGGAAATTCTTAAAGCAAAAAACCCTGTTAAATTTTAGTAATATATTACTCATTTTTAAATTTTAAAATCCTGAGGTATTTGTTTCCTTTTAATCCTTCAATAACAGTACGGGATTTCAACAGAATTCATTCGATTAAATTTTCGTAACTTTGTTGACATTCATGTAGATACGGGGAAGTAAGCTTTAGTACTTTGCCACGTTTGAGCAAAAGAAATGTAACAATTGATAACAATTTTTCTGATGACACCTGAATAAAAGACAGTTGGGAGAAGGCTTCTTTTACAACTATAGCTTTCATTTCTAAAAGTTCATTTTCCGGTTGAAATACCAACCGACAGCCCCGAAAGGGTTAAGATGTAGTCACAATATCTATATTATCTACTTGTATTTATTTCAATAGATACATGTACATGCTATAGATATTGTGCATCTTTATTTAGATTTACATAGATTTGAATTGGTAGTGGGAATTTATTGCAAATAATAGCTAATTTTCACCATAAACCACCTATTAAAACCGAGTGGAAAGTGTGTGAACATTCACACGAAAAGTGGGATTTGTAATTACAGACACATACAGTAAGTCAGTTTTCTATCTATTCGACTATTCAGGGATAAAAAAAAAAGTTAAAATATTTTAATAAAAATATAAATCAAATTTGAAGAGCGGTAGCAATAACTAATCAGTCATAAACTAAATGTGTAATTTTATGAATAGTTTTTCCTTATACAGTAATAGAAATACATATATACAGAAAAAATAATTTTATGTATGCAGAAAAATTGTTCCGTTATCACATACAGTTTTAAATTTCTAATCCATTAAATAAAGTACATTGATGAGCTTCTAAGATCTTAAATCAGCTGTTGAAGAGTTGTCTGGGGTACCTACTCCTAAGGTCTTATCCCGTGTTGCAAATTAAGAATTCATTATCAAGTGTCCAGTCATTAAGGTTTTTCACAATAAATACAAAAATGTAGGTCTTTATGAAGGGATGTGAAATAGTGCTAAACCCTTAACAAGTTAAATATATAACGTGAATAAAATTTAATATGAATGAGAGAATGTTTAAGGATAGCAAAGAATTTTTTCATTATTATTATTAATAAAATACTATTCAAGACAGTAGATATAAGAGTGAATGATAGTGAAAATATAAAAGTTAATTTAAATTAAGTTAGGTTAAGTACATATAAAAGCAAGTGCTAAAGTTAAGGTTAAAAAATTAAGTTCAGCTTAAAATAGCACTTTAATATTTTATAAATAGCTGTACTATATTAAAGTTTTAGTGGTAGTAAAAAGAGACGTGTTTTCTGAATGCATGAAATACCTTTAGAAGGTTTGATAATGTCAAAAAATTTGTTTTAATCACAGAAAAATTCCTTATCTTTATAATTTCAAGCCTACGAAGATCCACAAATGCGATTTCATGTCTAGTGATGATTCGAAAAGTATTCCTTTTTCTATATTTTGTCATTATTTTCAAGAAAAATAACTCTTTTTTAGCGCCGATCGATGACTGATTGGTTAGGGTGCTGGCCTTCGGTTCCGGAGTTCGTGGGTTCGAATCCCACAGTGGCATGGATATTCGGAATCGGCTTTAAGCTGTAGGTCCTGGTCTCATTAGCCCTTGTATGCGAAAAGTAGATCTTAGCACTAACCAAATAATCCTCTTTTTTAATAGTTCACCTTTGCAAGTCTAGAGGACATGATGAATAATTATTGTGGTCGTCAATCTGGGGTGTTTACTTATCACAAGGAATATCTGGACAGCCCTTCGTTTGAAAACAGTGGGCATTATTCAAAAAGAAAGTTCAGAGGAGTAAGAAGAACTGTGGGAGAAACAGGGAAGCCTCTTTGAAAGGGAGATATATCTAGAGAAAATATGAGATTTTCCTCCATTTTAAAATACCTGGATGATGGTCCCTTCTTTATGTTATAACGAATTATGCTGTTATTCCGTTAAAAATCAGCTACGTTATACGCAACAGAATGATTTACGTTACTTTACGCTGAACGAAGTCCAAAACAACTCTAGGCTTCTCCTTTTCCTAGATTTCATTTTAAAATTTTAAGTCTCAATTTTAGGACAGAAACTCTTACACAATAAACGGAATTAAGATTCTTTGCAGCCTTAAACAAGTATAAACTCATATAAATGTAGACAAGTCATAAAAAAATAACACTCGAAAGTTCTTAGCTTAACAAATTTTCAAATTCCCATCTCCGGGAAACAATTATTGTATCCTGGAAACTAATTGTAATCTAATGAAATACGAAATTGTTTCGTTACATAAATTGTTCATTATTCTCTTTCATTATAAAGTAAAATAAATGATAATTTAATTGATGTTAGAAAACTTATTCTTCAAAAGTAAAAATTTATTCTATACTCGATCTCCAAGATTATGTAGGATGTTTATAATTTAAAATATCTGTAACCACATAAATCATTATTATTATTAAGAAGAAAAATAATTACGTTTCCAAAAGTATCGTTCTAAGATATAATTTATATTTCTCTATATCTGCTAATTAAAGATATAAATTCTCAATAACCAAGAAATCGACAAAAATAAAAATTGTGACATATTTAGTCAGTCTCTAGGGTTTGGCATGGAAGAGATAATTTCTGAATTAAGCCAGAAAATTGAGAGTTAAATCTTACATTATTTAGTCAGATATCAAGTGATTCCAATTACTTTCCAGTATTTGGTCTTAAGTTGAAAGAATACTCCTGCAATCCCCATTGCTAATTTTTAACGCAGGTTCGTATGTTAACAACTATTTCTAAGATTTAAAATGTTAAATAGAAATTATGGCTTTATTAGAAACCCAAATGATTGCAGTTGTGTAGTATAGTGTATATTCAGTAATATGTTTTAAATTGAAGTAATGTCACTGTTACCGCTTAAGAAGTAATAATTATTTCCAACTAATTTTATATATATTTGAGAATTTCGAAGAAGATCAGTGCAAATAAGGGTTTAGGGAAAACTCTTTTAAACATTTTGGAACAGTAGGCTGTAAAACACTGAAAATGTAAAAATAAATTTAAATACATCCATCTATATACAGGGTGTTTCTAAAATTACCGGTACATTTGAAAAATCAATAAAACTAAACGGGCAGTCATAGAAATACACAGTTTATTGCAGTATACTTTGGACACTAGTAAATTTTCACGCAGACAAACTTTCAAAATTAGTTATAATATTCCACAACAGATGGCGCTGCAGTCTTAATTATTGTAATAATAGTAGTATTAATGTTAAAACTCTCGTGTTATATTGTTATTTATATATTGCGATTCCGTAAGAAGAAACACTAATTAATAATTCGACTTGGTTTTGCTATATGTTTAATGCCGACTTGAATCAGGCATTTTCAAACTTTATCCCAACCCTTAAATTTTGGATTTAAAAATAGGCATGTTTTAAATTAAAAGTTCTAAATTAATTTTATTCACTACTGTTAGCAGAAAATGGACTGTCTAGAGACATAAGTGATTATAATATTTTGATACAACTATTGCTTGTTTTGAGCTTTCTGAACTTGAAAGAGCGGTGCTTGGTTACCTGCTATTTTTTAATATTTCACTCAATGGGTGATAAAATCAAATAGTTTTTGTTACTACGTTAAGATTGAAAGGTTACTCACCACCTTTAAGCAGTTTTAGATGGAATAATATTATGTTATTTTTTATTTAGTATCATAACACATACATGGAATTTTCAGCCCTTTATCCTTATTTTTATATAATTAGTTTTGCTAAATTAGTTTGTTTCTAAAAATCCGAACATTTTGTAAAACAAGAGCTTATTTAAAATTTTTGAATATATTTCTAATGTACTGTGCTTACAATATGTAAATATGTTCTAATGTACAGACATACAATAATTCAAAGTAAGTTTTATAGTTGAGTCTTTATTCTACTCATTGGGAAAATTTTGAAATTAATAAGTGCAATAAATTTATTCCCAGTGCTACCAAGGTGAAAAAAACACCATTTACAGTAGAATGCGTTTAAAATTTTTATAGTTACCTTAACAGCTATGATATTAAATGCAAAAGTTGTATAGTTTTACAGGTTCTAATTCCGATATTTCAAAAGGGTTTGTTTTTACAATTAAGAAATATCCATACATTTTCAAAGTGTAAAAGGAAATAAGTTGAATTTTTGAAATGTGTCTCACAAAAATTTAATTATTTCATATATTGTGGTTTTGAAAGCCTCAGTTCTGGTTGATATTAGTCAGATGTGTCTTTTGGCATTCTAAAAATGTGTTATTTGATTGAGAGACTTTATAAAAGGTTTGGTTGGTTGGTTTAGAGAGTTATGGTCTACTTTTTACATCACGGGGATTAATGAGACCGGAACTTACTGCTTAAAGCAGATTTCGAACGGCTACGAACATCCAGGCTATAATGGGATTCGAACCCACGAACCCCCTTTCCGAAGTCGAGCACCCTAACCATTTGGGCATCGTTCGGTTATAAGAGCTTGATATTAGAATATTATAAAAAGTATAATACAAAGACTGAACTTCATTACGAGAGTCTTCTATTTTACTATGTTGTACAGAAATAGTTATTTTTATTTTCTCAACTCCCCTTGTAATACCTCACGACTATGACCGCTGCCTTGAATATTCACTATGCGTACCATGTTATAAGAACAAACAGTTGCGTGGTCAAACTGCCTCTCTGTTCAGTACATGGTAATTAGAAGGATGTGCAAATCGGCAGTCACTCCCATTTCAGATAAAACCAAGATTTCTCCCATTAGAGACAAAACTGTTTTCGGTTACTGCATTCATTATTATTAAAGTGTTAATGATTCGTATTCCATGCTATGAATTAAAAGTTTCGTGGATCGAGTAAATCGCAAAAAAATAATTCTTGATGAAACTAGTCGTTTCGTTAGCGTAGATTTATTCATAAGCATAAAGCAACATTTTCTGAGTTGAAGACGTAACATAATATTTGTGATAATCATCCATAGCTTTTATTTATAAGTACTAGAAATAAATAAATATGAAAGCTACTTCATTATTGCATTTTTAAAAAGACTTAGAAGTACCGTATATTTCCACGTATAAGGCGACCTTCAGATAAAACAGGGTATACATTTTCAGCCAATTTTTACAATTTTAGCATATATCCGCCATATAAAGCGACCCCAAAAATTCTCAATGATATGGTACTGCGTAGACATACGGAACTAAAACATTTTATTTTTTAGCACCTTGCAACACCACACTGGGATTGTTGCATTGATTAATACTGCATACTTGTTTATGAAATTATGTTCTATTCGTGGTTATTCGATTTGGCAACTATGAGACTAGTTATGCGCTTGGCAGCATTGTCTTCGGACTTCGGACACCTGCACTGCTGAAGACCGTAACTGAGAACATAAAAAATTGCTTAGGACGGAATAATACCAACATCGCTGTCATACCAGGTGGTTTAACTTCAGGGCTACAACTTTTAGATGTCTCACTTAAAAAACCATTCAAAGACAGCATGCGTAAACAATGGAATGAATGGGTGAGTAGGGATGAAAAGTCGTATACAAAAGGTGGAGCTATGCGGTCCTCGTCACTTGATATGCTGTGTGCTTTTGTCATCAAATCATGGGAAAAAGTGAAAGTGGAAACAGTGATTAAATCGTTTAAAAAGTGTGGGATTTCTAATACTATGGATGGCACTGAGGACGATATGTTATGGGATTCTGATGACGACGCATTAGGTACAGAATGGGACCCGTATGATGAACTCAACAATGAAAGTGAGAACATTTTCTATTGTACCTGTCGTATAAGATGACCTCGAGTTTGAGGAGGTCATTTTTAGGTTTTAAGTATCGTCTTATACGCTAAAATATATGGTAATAGTTTTATAAAATATTGCTATTTATGTTATTTCATTATTTTGCAAGTAATATCAGTTAAAAAATTAATATTACATTTTGAAAAGAAATGAATGTTGTTCGAATGTAAACAATGCTAACATTTATATATACGTTATATATCTTACTGGGTCATTAAGTTTCATAAACTTTGTAATTGTCAAGTAAAACTAAGCAATTTCTTTTATCAAAAAATTCTATTTTTAAAATTTCAAATCCTCTGTAATTACGATTCAGCAGTAAAGGGAAATATTTTCTCTCTAGCCATATTTTTCTAACATATTTTTAAAGACATTAATTCATATTGATAACAACAAACTGATTTCGTTTGAATAGGTTTCTCTAAAAAATGATTGTTATATATTATATTTTTTGAATTTTGACGGAAATAAAGTATGATCATCCTATGGTTTCGCGATATTAATCACCGAATAATAATCAGATACATTAAAATCATTTCTTTCAAGTATCAAGTAAAACTTAAAATAATTCCTTTGGATGATGTTACCTAAAATACGTATCGTTTTTAATTTCGAGAGAAATAAAATATCAATATCTTATGGTTCTGTGATGTTAATCACCGTTTAAAAATCCTATATATTAAATTATTTATTTGAAGTACTTTTATTTTAGAAGCAATTCTTTTGGATGATATTCACTATCATACATATCGTTTTGAATTTTGAGAGAAATAAAATATCGATATTCTATAGTTTTGTGATATGAATCACAGTTTAAAAATAGCCATTTAAAATATATTAACTTATCTCTCTGAAGTATTTTTATTTTAGAAACAATTCTTTTGATGATATTCACTATAATACGTATCGTTTTGAATTTTGAGAGAAATAAAATATCAATATTATATGGTTTTGTGATATTAATCACCGTTTAAAAGTCATATATATTAAATCATTTCTCTCAAGTATTTTTATTTTAGAAACAATTCTTTTGGAGGATATTCACTATAATAAGTATCGTTTTGAATTTTGAGAGAAATAAAATATCGATATTCTATAGTTTTGTGATATGAATCACAGTTTAAAAATAGCCATTTAAAATATATTAACTTATCTCTCTGAAGTATTTTTATTTTAGAAACAATTCTTTTGGATGATATTCCCCATAATGCGTATCGTTTGGAATTTTGAGAGAAATAAAATATCAATATCTTATGGTTTTGTGATGGTTATCACCATTTAAAAATCATATATATTAAATTATTTCTCTCAAGTATTTTTATTTTACAAACAATTCTTTTGGATAATATTCACTATAATACGTATTGTTTAGAAACTTATCAGAAATAAAATAGCAATTTAGATCGTTTCAGACGTGTGGTAATAATCAGATTATATTCGTGATAACTCTAATTTACCAGTATAAAGAAGGCTTTCATTGGGCCGTTGAATTCATCTAAATTTAATTTATAATTAACTAGGATCAAAATACACTTTGCATAATCGGCGTTTAGCTGAAACCATTGACATTGATAAGAAAACAAGGAGTTAATTTGTACAAAATGTTTGTCAAAACAAATTTCTTAATATGTTACTCTATCATTTTATCATACACAAACATGGAAAATATAACGCTTCTAACTGTTGGCAAGTCGAAATATTATTTAACTTATACTTTTGCAACCATTCTCTCAATATTCTAATATTCTTGGTTCAGAAAATAAGTGTACTGCAACATATTAATCATATTGACTGACATATTAAATTAATATATATACTATTATTTACCAATGGAACTCATCTATAGAATTTTCAAATATAGTACTACAAATCATGGCAAAGGATTTGTTCATTAGCACAGAATATATTAAAACCGATATAGTATTTCTATTTTCAAAAAACAAAATTAAGCTAACCTGTACTTTTATTTTTCTTACCAATTTCTTTACCAATCTAAGTACAAGTATGTGTATACCACTACAATAATTAATTCCCTCCTGTAAAATACTAAAAATATCCAATAATCTTTTAAAAATTCAAAATAAATCTATTCTAAAAGTAAATTGTATAATTTTAATTTTTAGAATAAAAAAAAATTATATATTTAAAAAATAATTTAAATACAGTTATTCTCTATACAAACTCATAGCTTTAAAATACAAAACACTGTATCAACATTTACAATCCTTAAAAAATATTTTTCAGTTGACTAACTTATATAATGAAAAGGTAAAGTTTTCTAAAATTACACAAACATTTTTTACTTAATAACTTTAATTAAATTAGCTTTTAGTTATCTGTTTAGTTGTAATATATTACTTTTATAAACATACCAAACTTTTTTGATATAATAAATAAAATTTTCAATTATGTTAGAGAATTTAAGCATGAAAATTTCTTCCTGTAGTAAATAAAATACTTATTTCATTCATTACGACTTTTTCATTCACTTTTCAGTTTATATAACATTAATATTTCACAGTCTTTATAAAAAATAGTCTCTAGAGTTTTTTTTTCAATTAGTTTCGAAAAAGATTTTACTCCTATTTTTTCTTCTCTTCTATGTCGGAAGAAGGTTTCTAAGTAATATAATTATTCAAAAAGAAGCTTTCACATACGGCAGCATTTTGCAGTTGAGTTTTAGTTCTTTATAATTTTTCCTGCGCTGTATTTCTTTGATTTTTATTTAACACTATATTTTAAATTAAAATAACAAATACAAAATAATCTTTATAATTTATGGATATACGCACACACACACGCATATATATATATATATATATATATATATATATATGTATATGTGTATATATATATGTATATATATGTATATATATATATATATATATATATATATATATATATATATATATATATATATATATATATATATATATATATATATATTATATATATATATATATATATATATATATATATGTATATATATATTTATATATATATTATATATATATGTATATATGTATGTATATGTATATATATTATATATGTATATATATATATATATATGTGTGTATATATATATATATATATATATATATATATATATATATATATAAATATATATATATATATATATATATATATATATATATATATATATATATATATATATATATATATATATATATATATATACATGTATATATATAATGAGTGTGTGTGTAATTTAGCCAGTATAACTTAATTATAATTATATTTTAAAACACTTTTCATAGGATTGTGTACCTCAAAGGTAAACATTTGACGAAAGTCTCCTATATTATAGTAACATTTTCGCCACGAAGAGTAAGTTTATTTCAGCATAGCTCAACTAATCATATGTAGCTATTTAATATACTGTCAGTTCTTAGCATATCTCACGAGGTATAGTCTTAATACCGGAGACATTATATAAACAAATGCACAAAGTTTGTGCAGGAGAAAGTGAACGTTGGATTAAGTTCAAAGCTAAAAAAAAGGTGACGGCCTTCAAAGTCAATCAAAAAAGATAGTGTTCCGTATAAAGAAAATTCAAAAATTATAAGAATATTTTTTTGAATGATCAAAGTGCTGTAGCAATCAACAACTTATATTCTTTAAAGAAAGGGATGTGTAATTCTTTTGCGCATTCTTGGCACTATATAAATATACGTACAAATTTTGTGCAGGAGAAAGTCAAAGATGAATTAATTTCGAAGCTAAAAAAAGTAAAAAAAAAAGGCGACAGTCTTGAAAATCAGTCAAAAAGAAGATAAAGTTCCATATACAGAAAATTTGAAAATTATAAGAATAATTTTTTTATATTTAAAGGGCTGTAGCAATCAAAAACTTATATTCTTTAAAGAAAGGGATGTGTAAAATACGAAGAAACGTAACTTTTTTTTTCATAGCAGTCAGTTAAAGACTAAATATCAGATATATTTAGATATATTCAGATATATTCAGATATATTCAGATATATACCTCAAAAGTCAACATTTGACGTAAGTCCTTCTTCAATTCTAGTAACATTTTAGCCACGAAGAGTAAGTACATTTCTGCATAGCTCAACTAATCGTATGTAGCTACTTAACATAGTGTCATTTCATAGCATCCCTCACGAGTATAGTTTTATACCTTAGACTGGCTGATTCTTTTGCGCATTCAGGGAACTATATAAATAGATGTACAAAGTTTATGCAGGAGAAAGTCAAAGTTGGATTAAGTTCAAAGCTAAAAATATATATATAAGGCGACAGTCTTCAAAGTCAGTCAAAAAAAGATAGTGTTCCGTATAAAGAAAATTTGAAAATTATAAGAATATATTTTTTGAGTTTTTAAAGTCCTGTAGCAATCAACAACTTATACACTGTCTACCAATAGGTATTTGGACACCTGTGATAGAAAAGAAAACTTAACTTTATTCAAAATCAATAGTTGGTAGAGCCTCCACCAGAGGCAATTACAACCCTCCGGGGCATGCTTTCCAAAAGTCTTTGTATTTCAGCTAGTGGTATTGTCTTCTACTCGGCTTGGACTAGACATACAAGTTCCTTCACCGATTTTGGACGGGTAATGCACCGCTTAATTTGGCGATCCAACTCGTCCCAGAGGTTCTCGCTCACCTTCCACTTTTTTAATCACATAGGCCACTGTAGATTTTGGGTACTTCAAATAGCTAGATATGTCTCTTAAGGATCAACCACATTTTTGATACCAGATAATTATACCTTTCTCGAAATCAGAGAGCTCCGAACTGCGCGGCATCTAGCATGCGACTAATGTCGATGCTGTTTCCTACACGATGTATACCGTCGGAGGCTGTGACGTACCTCCGGACCGTAGATATCATCATTTGCATAGGTGTCCAAATACTTATTGGTAGGCAGTGTAAATAGATGTACAAAGTTTGTGCAGGAGAAAGTCAAAGATAGATTAAGTTCAAAGCTAAAAAAAGGCGACAGTCCTCAAAGTCAGTCATAAAAAGATAGTGTTACATATAAAGAAAATTTGAAAATTATAAGAATATTTTTTTTGAGTATTAAAAGTGCTGTAGCAATCAACAACATATATTCTTTAAAGAAATTATGTGCAAAATGCGAAGAGACTTAGCAGTCTCTTTTTTCATAGCATTCAGTTAAAGACTAAATATCAGATATATTTTAATTATCTAAAAAGGGAAGAGTATAATTTATAGACACTTTTAATGACTTAATATTTATTATACTACATTACATTCTTCGAAAGGTATTTAAAAAAAATACTTTTGTATCTTTTCAATTATGGAAAAAAATTTTTACTCCTAAGCCAGGGATATCTTTTTATTTTCTTTTGCTGAACAAAATATCTCTAAAATAAAAGTCATTAAAGAATTTTTTCTTCCATGAAAATACTTTTATGAGACCGCTTTCCCGGAAACTATAAAGAAAAAAGTTATATTGAAAAAGATTAATTGCTCCACAGATCCATTTATAAGAAAGTTTTAAGTGTACAAATAAACTGGGATTGAAACTCTGTATCAGCAATTTAATTTCAAAGCTCACCGTCTTAGGCTCAATAGACTTTTTCTTCCCCTAATTTACATTTTACTGACATTAAACCTCTATTAAAAGTATTAGCCTAATCCTCCCTTCGAGAAATGAAATTTTTATAATGCTTTTGGTAAGACAAAAAAAAATTAATAATTTCCTCTGCTACATGAATTCGATTAGTTAAAGTAATTAAAAACAGTGAATTTTAGAAATATAAATTTTAAACAGCTGGAAGAAGTTTGAAAATAAATTTAAGAGTCAAAAACCAGAGTTTAGACAAAAAAGAAGTTTGTTCATTATAAATAAAACTTGCTAATAATTTATTTGTAATATCATTAAGAGTGTTTAACCATTGCAAAATAAGGTAAATTAAAAGAAATTTAAAAATCCTAAATATGTTACACTAATAAATTACTTTTTAAATAAATAATTTAATGTAACTATAATAATCTGTCAATCCACTTGAATAGTTATAAATCTTTTGAAAATGTTTGACCAGATTATTTTCTTTTATTATTTATTTCTTTTTATTGATTTACTTATTTTTTCCTTTAATAGAACATAGTTGGACAAACGCATGTGCTTACAATTTGAAAGAAAGTGTAATTGATAAAAAAGTACATTTATTGTACATGTCTGGTAATAAAACGTAACTTATTTAATTGCATTATATATTACTAATTTTTAAGTTATAATACAGAATTATGGTAAATCTTATGATATAGATTATATTTATATACTATATATTATTTATATATATAGATTATATTTACATATATTATTTCTCTTATAATATAAATATTTTCAAAAAAACTATAAATCTTTTGAAAATGTTTGACCAAATTATTTTCTTTTATAATTTATTTCTTTTAATTACAATATACTACTTATTTAATTACATTTTATATTACTAATTTATAAGTTGTAATTATAATATAGAATTATGATAATTCTTATACTATAGATTATATTTAGATATTATATATTATTTATATATTATATATTGTTTATATATATTATATTATTTCTCTTATAATATAGATATTTTCAAAAGATTTATAATATATTTATAAATCTTTTGTAAATATTTGACCAAATTATTTTCTTTTATTATTTATTTTTTTGTCGAGTTAATTATTTTTTCCTTTAATAGAACATATTTAAAAAAATACCTACTCTTTAATTTGTAAGAAAGTGTAATTGATAAAGAATTAAATGTATTGTACATGTCAGGTAATAAAATATAACTTATTTAAAAACATTGTACATTAATAATTTATAAGTATTAATAATTAAAATTATAAAATACTTTACTTATAAAGTAATATCCTAATTGATAAAGAAGTACATATTGTACATGTCTGGCAATAAAACATAACTTATTTAATTACTTTGTATATTACTAATTTATAAGTATTAACAATTAAAATTATAAAATACTTTACTGATAAAGTGATATCCTAATTGATAAAGAAGTACACATTGTACACGTCTGGTAATAAAACATAACTTATTTAATCACATAGTATATTACTAATTTATAAGTATTATAAATTAAAATTTTAAAATACTTTACCTAGTATCAATAAATATTTCTAATGTAGACCCTCGAAATGGACTATTACTATATCTAATTGATTGAATTGAAAATATAATATAATATTAAATATATTTCCAAATATAAGACATAAAAATTTGAATATTAAATGCTGCTTATTTTTAGCAATTCAGGTTAGATCAATATTCCTCAGCATGAGTCCATCCGCATAATTATTGCCGAAGCCTGGAGCTGAGAAAAATAAAGCATTTTGTTAGGGATACGTTCTTGGTTGTTCAAGAGCCTGTAAATAAATTGTGCCACTTTTTGACAAAGATTGAGTTTCTTTGAACACACTCCTTGTTTTGACCTGGTGGGGGGTAGAATTGAAATTTTGTTGTCAAAGAGCATTGCTATATAAATGGTAAGATTAACTTTTTTTCCTTACATTATTAGTAATTATATCTAGCAATTATAGCTAGCTAATAAGCTAAACTCTCCTAAACTGCATTTGAAAAGTTTAGCAAGAGAAAATTTAGGGAAGTAGTAGGGAAATTACGACCCCAGATAACTGAATACCGGTAGTTTCGCAGAGATTATGAGAGACATGACGAAACACACGCTGAAGACAGAAAATAGACAGAATGATTTAAAATAGTTCTCCTTCGATTCTCTTGATAGAACAATTTTTAGTTCTAAATGGGTAAAATGATTCATCAAAGAGGATGGATGCATTTGGCACCCAAATCATTTAACTCTTCATTTTATTGACTTTAAAAACTAGAAAATGATGAAAGTGCAACTGCATGTTCACTAGCTAAGATATTGCCAAAAACCTGATACAAATTTGATTTCATGAAGTAAGGCAGCTGATATTTCCCAGAAAAGTTAGTGAATTCAGCATTCTTGTATATTGTTATAGGGACAGTTGGTCACGGAAGAGTGCAAAATCTGCACTCAGAGTCCGACTTGAGCACACATATTCCCTGACATTTGAAATGAAAAAAAAAAATTAGAATAAATTTGAAAATTAAGAATTTATTGCTTAGAAGGCGAAAGTGATTTACTCTTTCAATGTGGTTCTTTTTTTTACGACAGAATTAAATTAATATTAACAAAGTTAACTAGATTAGTTTAAGCTAAACTTTTAGTTTATTACAATACTACACACACACACTACACACACACACACACACACACACACACACATATATATATATATATATATATTAATAAAATTAGATTGATAAATATTAGATAGGTAAAGACTGATAGTTAAAAATAACATGTTAAAAGTACATATCACGTAATGCACTCAACTCAGCAATTACATAGAGATAAATAAATATAATAATAAAGTAGAACCAAAACCAAAACTCTATAACACCATTAAGTCCAGTAAAAAGGAATTGTTAAACGGAAAGGAAGAAAGAAGGATTGGGTGTGGAAGGTTTAAGACTTCCATATACGGTTAAATCAACTGTTTGAACAGACCTGAATGTTCCCGTACACATAAAAGATAATAAAAATATGAAATGAGAATACGAATTAGAAGAACAAAGCATTTATAAAGCTATACTAAAAGCCAACTCATCCAGTATTTATGTTGCCACTTTGTCAGTTAAAATTACAGTTTTAATTGAGAATTGAAAACATCATTAACTTAATCATATTAATATCAACTTGAAAATAATTATTTAATTGTTTATAAATAAAAGGTAGGGGATAGTTAGCATTTAATGCTAATTCGAAATAAAGATTAGTATCAGAATGAAATATAACTGGATTACTATGAAGACGTACACTGCATTTTCTATAATTTTATAATATATTACGTTTAATATGGGTGGATAAGCATGTATTCCAGTTACAAATTTTATTAATAGTAAAGTTGTAGTTAGATATTTTATCATACATTTTATATACGATTTTATTATTTTCTATTTTTAAACTAACATCTAGAAATGGGAGGTAACCTTGATGATCTTTAACGCTTTTCGTAAAAATAAAAACTTAGATTAAATTGATAAAAACTTAGATTATAAATTGAGAAGTTATTGTCATAAATACAAATTAAGATATCGTCTACAAAGTGATTCAAACTGTAGTGATGTAAACTTAATGATCGGTATTAAAAAATTTAAGAAATATATCAGCTAATAAGAAACTGCATCCTCTCCCATACGTATACCATTAATTTGAACAAAATATATATATATATATATATATATATATATATATATATATATATATATATATAAATGTTTTATATTATTCCTATGAAAGAAATAAAAGAGGTAAGCAATTTAAAAGTTTATTTACGATCAATGAATGTCTGACAATTCTGAATTTATGTACATTAAAGCTGTTTGCAAAAGAAATAAAATTGGCATTTAGCCACTTCAGGATTTTGACGTAAATTAGGATTCAGAAAAGACTACCAGAAAAAAATTCCACGTGTTAAATATTCATTAAGGTAAAGAAAAAATTCATTTTGCATTAGAAATTAAAATAACATTCTTTTGATATAAATATCCAAAATAAGTGTAGAAGCTATTATTTCTTATCATAAATTAAATCACATATTGTTATGTTTCAATATTTAGACAAACTATTTATATCTTTCACCACTGTTTGAAAAAATGCAGAAAATAGAGTTTCGTTTGAAAACAAAGAATAGTTTAAGAAATTCGATATTAATGACAAGAAAATATGCAAGCTTATTATAATAAAACTAATTATTCTTAATACGCTAGTAATATTTTCTGTTTTCAACATGTTTTTCACAATAATTTAAAATAAATTCTTTAAATGTATAAGGTTGTCGTTAATATATATTTTAAATTGTAAACAAGGATAAAGGGAACGTTTTCAGTAGATTTTAATTAAATTTTTTTAATTTAGAAAATAAAATTAAAAGTATTGAAAAATATTTCTGAAGAAAATTAATATTATTTAAAAAAGACGTAAATCTGTAGTCTTTAAAGTTTTATTAAAACATTATAACATAATCTACATTACTGTGGTGTGGTTTGGCTTGGATTGGAGTTCTACGGTCTACTTTTTGCAACATGAGGGGTTAAAATCGATTCCGAACGGCTACGAACAACATCCATGCCACTGTGGGGCTGTGAATTCGAACCGACGAACTCTGGTAACGTAGGCCAGCATCCTAACCAATCGGCCATCGTGCGGCCTACATTACTGTGGAAACTATATATTACTGTATTTCAAACGAATTGTATATATATATATATATATATATATATATATATATATATATATATATATATATATATATATATATATATATATATATATATATATATATATATATATATATATATATATATATATATATATATATATATATATATATATATATATATATATATATATATATATATATATATATATATATATATATATATATATATATATATATATATATATACATATATATGTATATATGTATATATGTATATATATATACATATATATATACATATATATATGTATATATGTATATATATATATATATATATATATATATATATATATCTGTATGTATGCAATGTACAGATTTAACTAAATGCGTGTAAATTGCTTTTAATTGCATATCGTTATATATATAATGGTTTCAATGCAGGAATGTAGTTGTTTCAGTTTCTTCATGTTTAAAACTTTAAGTTATATTACTTACTCCTTCCTCTGTGTGGACTCTCATTGAATCCACATGACTCAATCAGACTCTGAGATCTGACATTGGTTTTTAAGGTAATATTTTGCCTTTTTTATAAACCACAAGTGTAATGACTTTATGAAGTTACTTGGAAAATCGTCTCTGTCTTAGTAAAGGTAGTCAAGTTGAGTTCTGCATCTAACACTGTACCCAAGAAAACTTGCGGTATTAGCCTTTCTATTCTCTATCTTTTAGTGTGGTAAAATGAAGCATTGAAATAAATTTCTCACCGATAAATTTTCACGGACATGGAAGTAAAACAATGACTGAAGACGAGTAAATATACAATTTTCAAGCCGGGGACCAGCAAACTCTTGAGCTTTTTTCTCTCTTTACATTGGAGTGAAGTTAAAATATATAATTTAACGAGAAATAAACCAGTCCTTAATATGATTGCTAGGAGGAGACTCAGTAGTGGAATCCAGTTAATTATTTTATTTTAAAATAATAAAAACTCATCAGAAGTCCGTGAAGAAAAGTTTTATCCACCCAGAAAGCAATCTCAGACGTCGTTTCCATATCTATACCACTAGTTGGAACAGTAAACACCATGCCACATGAAATCAAAGTCATGGCATATCGTACATGATATTACATTACTTTAGATATCCTGGATGCTAAGAAATGCTAGGTGACATAAAAAAGACTAAATAGGTCCTAAGGTCTTTTGATAACTCCATAAAAATATCGAAAAAACTGCAAGCTAATTATTTTGTTCACGAGAAAAATAAATAGTTGCATTCGATTTTCTTTACGTTCTTTTTTCATCAAGGTGTAGTGTTAAATTGGAGAAAGATGTTTATGTTAATTTTTATACTAATTTTTATGTTAATTTTTATATTACAGGTAAATATGTATACTGCATGTGAGTGTATGTATTTTTGCAAATAGCATTTACCTATCTCTCCCTGTATATGCATATGTATATATACATATGCATACATATTTATATATATACATATGCATATATATAGATATATGTATATATATATATATATATATATATATATATATATATATATATATATATATGTATATAATATATATATATATATATATGTATATAATACATATATATATATATATATATATATATATATATATATATATATATATATATGTATATATATATATATATATATTTATATATGTACATATATATATATATGTATATATATATATATATATATATATGTATGTATATATATATGTATATATATATATATAATATATATATATATATATATATATATATATATATATATATATATATATATATATATATATATATATATATATATATATATATATATATATATATATATATATATATATATATATATATATATACGTATGCATATATATACGTACATTACAATATAGCTCGTAATTGCTAGAGCTTCCTTCAGTTCAGTTATGAAGAGCACAGCAGTCTGTTAGGTTTGGAAGCTTGTCGAATTCTTTATGAAATTATTTTGTTCCTCTAGTAGCTGAAAGGCCTCTAACTTATATCACTAAGCTTATCATCTAATGGCTGAGAGTCAAAAGGTAGCGTTTTTGCTTCATCATGTGGATATAACAGTGGAAGCGAAAATGCAGAAACATGAAATAACACAAACATTTCAAGGACACTCAGTTTTTTCGTGGAAGATTTTACTTCCGACTTATAAAATGTGTAAGAAGACCACAAGTAGAAATTAAGTGAAGACAACAGCAACCATTCTTTAAAGAATTATTGGGCGCAATAATTAGTTATACATTATAAACATATATGTATAACTATTTATATTTTCATGGGTGTAAATATGTATCAAAGATAAAATACAAAGCCGGTTTCTAAGTTTAACAAAAACTGTATGTTAAAGCTGATAGTGTGTATCCAGATTACAATACTGTGTCGACTTAGATTTAATATAAAAGGTTTCACAAAGTTGCCTTTTCTGTTCTTTCAAACAATACTTTATCAATGATAGATGGCTTGCAAACCCTACTGAGACCCAAGATAATGCGTTTCTAAATTAAAAAGAATAAAAATCCTAACACTTTCATAGATAAAGAAGACTTTTTTAATAAAGTAAAAAACAAAGGCAGGAGGTTATAGCAGAATGAATAAAACAGCTTTACGGAGTTTAATTTACTTAAAGGGATTCGTTACATAAATTTCTCGACCTTTTATTTATATGTCCTTAATTATGAATTTGTTTCTTTTAAATATATGTTTTTAAACAAAGTACTTTGAAAAAATTTTGAAAATATAATATGCTAATTTTAATAAATTTAAAAGTTAAATTTAGAGCCCAAATTAAATTTTAATATAACACTCTTAAAAAATTTATTTTAATATAAAAAAGTTAAAATACATTTACTTCTTCGTTTTGTTTTTCATAATATTGCGTTCTAAGTATTTAATAGGTATTAAAGTTGTTGTGGTGTAGTACATTGCTGCTGTTATTTCAAAGTCATTTATAAAGTTTCTTTATACCTCTTTAATTGTAGTATAATACCACTGATCTATATTACAATGTTCAAATATAGAACAAATGACAAGGAAATATGCAAAAAAATATATAAAAAATTAAAAAGTAAAAGAAGCACTCCACGTGCTACGCCTCAAAAAAAAATTGCCAATGTCCAAGAGAACGCTGCATTCTTTTCCTTCCTTCTTTCTACTCAGGCAACCCTATACTTTTTCCATTATCCTGTGCTGATGTGTTCGTTGTTCCATTGTCCTTTTTACAATGCGTTCTTTCCCGGCTCTGTTCAGAAGGACCGGGACATCAAGGATGGTCCTGAATCGCCTCCTGGAGACCAATCACAATTCTCCAAAACTTGGTGAAGTTTAAGTGCAATTATTTTCACTGGCCACACCACACGCTTCCTGGAGTCGCGAAAAAAACTTGGGCATTCAACCCACAACGTGTGAGTGCGACGAGCAAATCAGTTTCGCAAACCTTATGTCAAACATAGCTGCACTCTCTCAAAAGTAAAGAAAAACTACAGACTTTTGGTTATGTCAAAGTTTTAATAGTGTAAAAAAAAAGATTATAAATAGTTTTCAAAATTTAATCATTAATTTAACCGAACGTCATTTAACTATTTGGTTAATTTTACTTATTTAAATTTCTTTGTTGAAGAATATACACCCCTTTACTGAATAAATGCTTTTAATATGATTAAAAGCTTAATTTTAAAATTCCACTTACTTTAAATTCTATAAAAAATAGTTCTTAAAGTTTTTTCATCGTTACTCTTAGATTTCAAGTGTACTGCGAAACAATAAGATTTTCAAGAAAAATGTAAATAAAATTAAATTTTTTTAAATTTTATTTTTACTCTCTATCAAATTATAAACAAAAAATAAGCAATCAACTATATCATCATTAAAAATAGAAGCTCAATTTTCCAATTTTTAAAAAAAAATTACTTTCTCCTTTGACTCAGAAAGTGATAAAGAAATAATTTTTTAAATCAAATTTTCGGCACATTTTTCCTCATAAATAAACAACTAAGATATGCTTTTTTTATATGAAGGATCGACTTCCCCAAAAAAGTATTATATCAGTAATTTATTCATTAGGATTATTTTTTATCACAAAAATAAAAATCTCCCTTAAAAGAAGAAAGCAAATAAACCCAAAGTTTCTTCACAATTTATGAAAAAAGTTTTTGGTGGAAAATGAAAACGCTGAAAAAATTTTTTGAAAAGGCTTTTGTATATCTTGTAGGGAAAAAAAAAGAAAAATAGGAATTTTTTTTTTCTGTATCAATTAGTTTAAAATAGTAAACATGAAATAATTATCCATCATAAGGGTATAATTTTTGATAATCTTCTATTGACTTTCGAAAACTTTATTGTTTTAAGGCAGTTTTTTTTAAATTTCCATATTTATTCTTTTATAAGAGTGTAATTATTGTTTCATTTTTCAAGTGTTTTAAAAACATTTATCAGTACAAAAAATCATCATACATCTGTATATTTAAACCTTTAATGCATTTTTTGGTTTTGTTATGACTCAGTTGTATTATTCCACCTGAAAATTTTGTTATAACATTTAGATTTAGAAAACTTTATTTTGATTTTTATAAATGTAAAAACAAGTTTCATTTTTTTCATACGTCTATTTTTAGTTACAAGTAAAGATACTGGATAAATAAAATTTATCTTAAAGTTACCTATCCTATATATTTTTTCTATTGAGTAAACTTTAGTGAAGGATACTTAATATACAGATATATGTAGCTAAAGCAGACATATCTGTTCAAGAATAATGAATGATTACAGAGCATAATAATGACACAACTGATGCTATTGTAACAAAAGCAAATAACATATTTTTAATTTATATAAGACGGTTGTGGGCCGGCTATACAGAATTCATCTATCCCTATGTTGCTTTGTGTGGAAAATTGTTTTATTTCTGGTGGTTTCCATTTAAATATTTCTCTAAAAACATTTCTCATGGGTGAACATGCAGAATGACTTATGCAGGACCTTAAGCTTCAAAAAATATTTTTACTCTAAAGAACTAGGTAAAATCAAGTTTCTTTTTGAGGTCCTTTTCATAGTAAAGAAAAATCATTATATCACCACATTTCGATTGTATGGTAAATTTGAGAAGATCCTTTATGTTATGGCATTATATTTCTTTAATTGTCGCTTTATTCATTATGAAAACTTTTACGCTTCAAATCATTAACCTCCAAGTTGAACACATCGAGTTAAAAAAATCTCCAAAAAATATGCTAAAGGTTTACTGTGTCAGTTACCAAAGCGTTCTATGATTTTTTCCTTCACCCTTTGTCGACTAGAATGGAATATGGGAAACCCACCCTCGCTATTGTCTCTTTACTTCCGGTTATATATAGATATATAAATAGATATTATGGACTGTTAATTTTTAATACATATAAAGCTCGTCAAGTCTGGAATATTATCCCATAAGAAATAATGGATTCTAAAAGTACAAATAAAAATATTCTTTGAGAGATTTATTTATATTTTTTACGAAAGTCATCCAAGATATTTAAGTGGTGCAGTTAGAGATACATCTGTTACCGCAAACGAAATACTTCGAAATTGAGATTTACAAAGCCATGAATAGCTGTCAGCTTCTTTGTGCCTCAGGGGGTAGGGGTGCATCCCTCAAGAAATGTCAGTGAAAGAGGGGTACGGTTAATAAACAATCGACCTGACCCTCCTACCTCAAAACTCCATGAGGGAAAACACTGGCAAAAAATGTACATTACATTCATTTTCGCAGCGTTTTTGGAGGTCGAAAATTGTACGCTTTGAAGTCATCATCGGTTTGGCGGAATTGTACATGCGAACCGCTTAGAGGGTTAATGTATTTCATCAATTTAAAATATTCCTTCAAAGAAATTACTTTACGTTGCAAGATATAAATCAGTTCTTCCATGTCTGTTAATTTTAAAACATGGCTACAACCACATTTTACTGTGTAAACACATCTTTTTTTGATTATTTGGTGGCATGGTAATAGATTCATTCTATCACACTGTAGAATTCCTAGAAAAGGAAAGTTTAATCCTATATATATATATATATATATATATATATATATATATATATATATATATATTGGTGCCAAAATTGTGGAGGTCATTCCAATAAAATTTACTTTTAGGGTTTAAGATCTTATACCTACAATATTCGTTGAACGATTACCATAAAATTAAGTATTATTAGAAAAATAACTCAATAATATATTAAAAAGATAGAAAGATAGGGATAAGGTAAAATTAGAGGGAAATTGGAATATACGATTATTGGAAGACATAAAGAGCGTAGTCGTGTAAATAAAAATAAAGTAGTGATGAGGCACGTGATATTGACGTAACGATGACGAAAGCACCTTTAATGTCTAAACTCTTTTATGTCGATATCGGCTGCTACAATTTTAATTAATGAAAGCCTGAAGTCAAGGGAATGTGACGTAAATATTTTAACCAGTTTTGATATAAATAGGGATTAAAAATATTTTTAAATTTGTATCACATAAGTAATATGCGATAAATAATATTGAAAAATCATTCTCGAAAATAAAAATCAATGATGACGATGAATTTCTTTATCTTAAGAGCTTCTCCATTTTTATTCATTCTGCTAACTTACTATTTAAAACTTACATTGAATTAATTAAATCATTGAATTAATTAAAAAACCTATAGTTTTTTAAATAAAAATGAGAGAAAGTTCTCATGAAGTAACATATTTGATCTTATTTCAAAAAACATATCTGTAAAAATACTCTGTAAATTAAATATATATAAAGATAACCATTCTAGAAATATCTCTAAAGCAAAAATATACTCTATAGAAAAAAAGCATTCTATTAATATTCTGTTAATTTCGAAATAATTCGAATATTCAAATCTTATTTATATTACAGTAAATTGCTTAAAATATTTACTATCGGTAATTGTCATTGTACCGAGGTTCTTTCTCACGAGGGTCAGCAGGTGCATGCACAGCTGTTGAAGAAATTTCCAAGAAGAATTTGTGTGCAGCTGTTGATTTTGAGTTTTGAGGACCCCTGCGGAGAAGTTATAGATCACAGAATGGCACAACCGTAACGGTCAAGCTCGCACAGTGATGTAACCGTGAATTATGGGGGAGCAGGGATAAATATTGTCGGCTTTCGCGAAAGGGGCTACTTTAATGAGCCCACCTGCAAGCCCGAAAGGGGTGCAGATGTGAGAAAAATTCACCAACAAGCGATTGGCAAAGAAAAAAGGGGTTTTAAAACCGAGGTGATGAGTTAGGAAAGAGAGTGAAGAAAAAACGAGTTGAAGTTGGTATTCAAGAGCAGCTGGTCATCGAAATCCCATACAAGACAGCACCGACGCCGTGTGCGCCCTCAGCGAATTCCCGCAAGACCACACCGAGGTCCTCTACGCCCGAAAACCCGGACCGACATACAGCAGGATGAAAGCCCCAGCCTGCTCCTCTGTAATATCTGGAGGTAAACAGATTTAACATGTTCATGACGGTTATTTATGCCTCAGTTAGTAATTCAATATTTTGATTTAAGGAATAACAAAAGAGAATTGTTATAATTATTGTGTAATAAAATCTAAATAATTTGCTGGTTATGATGATATAGGGTGATTAAGTAGCGTAACAATTTGTAAATAGTGTACAGAAAAAATGTCTTAATCCAAATAGAAGGTGTTATATATATACTGTGTTTTCCCTTTATAAACGAACACTGCTGTTATTGGTGTAAGTACATTACAACAAATACATTGAAATATTAAGATAATTTAATTGCATTCAATGTGTATTCAGTACATTGCATACATTCTACATAAGTCAAAGTCTTATTTTGTGAAATGATTTTACAATATTCAGCTAAATATTAAGAGCACCCAAATATTAAGATTTTTAACTGTTTTCTTATGTGTAATTTTCAGGCACACATTCCATTGTTTAAAAAAACGATTTTATGTAGTTTAAATATAATACACACATCGCATATCCACATACACATGTCGTTAAAAAAGCGTAGACTTATAAATAAGCGTAAACACATTAATAATCGTAACATTTTCTAAAATATGACTTCAAATCTTGAAAAGAAATCCAATTTTCAGTATTAAAAAATTTCTAATTTCGTAATTCTTTTAATTTTATTTCTCAATTTTTCAGTATTCAAAGTTTTAAGCACAGTGCACAAAACATTTCTTGCTCCCTTTTTTTAACCAACAAGGCCTGGAAGAATGCCATATGGGAGAAGTAGACAAAAATTCAGAAAATTTGTTTCTTTGCTTTTTATGTTTGTTTTCTTTTGCTCACTCATTTATTATTCTTTCCAATATAATACCTCTTCACTTGCACTGAACAAAATATGCAAAATTCAAATTTTTCATAAATGGTCCCTGAGGGTTATTCAAGCAACAAATCTTCGAAACAAATTTCATGATTTCAGGGGATTAAGGGGAACACGCATACAAATGTACGAAATTTTGAATTTCTGCTGTGTTAAAGATATAAAAAGAATGGTTTCTTTCGATATTTTATACCGTTATTTTAATCGAAATTTTATAAAAGTTTTCTGTAATTATTGCCTTGAAACTTAAACTATGTCATAAGGCTAGAATCCAATGAGAGTTGGACTTACAGACCTACATATTTTGTGTATGCATCTGTATACATATTTTATGTATGACAGCTTAGCAGCAACGTGTTAATGTAAGATAATATTAAACACGCGAACATGATGATAATGTTAATGTAAGACACTGAAGCATGAAAAACTATGCATTTGATTTATATGATAGAGCATATGATTTAACTTAAAAAATTTATACGAAATTTTAGTAAATAACTGACAAATTCCAAATGTATAAAGTAATATGTAGTTGAAATATGTAGTAAGACATTCAGATTCCCACAATGCAACTTGCAGGACTCAAAAGTTAATGTGATACTCTACAGATCTTTACTTGATGACTGTTCGCAAGTATCTTCATACAACGAATGCCAAGTAATAATCTCAGTTCGGATACAGTTAAGTAATTCATGTAGTTTAACACTAGATTTACTCACCTAGTCAATCTAACTCATTAAAAATTTGATCACAATATGTATAAAACTTTAATATTCCTTTTCAAAACGTACGTTGATTTTTAGTTAAGTAATAAAATATATGTAATCTTCCATTCTTAATTAACGAGCTATAGGCTAAAATGTTTTCATATCATTTAGAGATAACCTTTAATACTTTCCTTCAGTTCTATCAATTTTCGTTAGATCTAAGTTTCCATGCTACGTCAACCCTTGGCCTACAATGAAGTCTTAAGAGAGGTCAGTCATTTCAACTGAAAATGTAGACTTTGAAATGTCAAGAACAGTTTCCGGCAGATGTCGTGCAGCATTATATTAAATTATTTAATCATATTTAACTTGTGCTTCGATTATATTTTGTTTAGAATGTTCAAGATGTAACATTCTGAATTTAAAAATAATATAATAATTAAAATAATATAGAATTGTAAGAAATATCAGTTCCTCTACTTATTCGAAAATGCTTTGAAATGTTTCATATTTTGCCGAAATACACATTTATTATATACTATTACTTATTGTCCATTAACACTAGATTTACGGACCGAGCTAATTTGACTCATTAAACATTTTATCACTATATATATATAGAACTTTAATATCACTTTTCAAAAACAAACGTTGGTTTTTAGTTAAGTAATAAAATATATGTAAACTTTCATTCTTCTTCCCCGTAGATCCCTTCATTTCGCATTGTCAAATGGGGTATACCTATTTTCACGGTTGTGAGCCAATTGGTTTAACAGTTAATCCCATGACATGAAATTTATTGGTCTTATCAGGCCTGGGCAACAGTCAAGGCGCACTTTATTTGTTTCTCTTCTCATTCACGCAGATGGCCTCTACAAGTTTTCTACAACATTTTAGATTTAGAAGATATCAATGCTTGGATTTTGTATAAAGAGAAGACTCAAGTAAATATTTCACGAAAAGAATTTTTTCCAATAGGCTGAGGAGCTGAGTACTAAATATAGAGAAGAAGTCGAGAACACTTCCATTCCAATGACATAAATTCATGCTACTGACGCACGGAAAACTTGTCAAGTTCAACAATCATGCAAAAGAAACAGATGTAGAAACCATTGTGATAAAAGTAATAGAAATGTTTGCGCAAAATGGGTTTCAAAAAAAGGTTTTATATGTAAAAATTGTTTCAAATGAATTTTTTGATAATAAACAAATTAAATAATTTAATTTAATTTAATTGAACAAATTAAACACACACACACGCACACACACATATGTATGTATGTATTTATGTATGTATGTAGGTATATGTAGATATGTGTATATATATATGTATGTATGTATATATATATATATATATATATATATATATATATATATATATATATATATATATATATATATATATATATATATATATATATATATATATATATATATATATATATATATATATATATATATATATATATATATATATATATATGTATGTATGTATGTATATGTATATATATATGTATATATATATATATATATATATATATATATATATATATATATATATATATATATATATATATATATATATATATATATATATATATATATATATATATATATATATATATATATATATATATATATATATATATATATATATATATATATATATATATATATATATATATATATATATATATATATATATATATATATATATATATATATATACAGAGAGAGAGAGAGAGATGTTTGTGTAATGAGCGAAAAACCTTTCTTAACTGATTACACGGGACTTTAGCATCCGTTATTTTATTGAACCTGGCTGTCTGAACAAATAGAACTCCTAGTCAATTTGCAGTCATGGAACCATCCAAGAGTACAAAATCCGTGATTCTAAAACTTCATATTTATAGAGATTCAAAATAAGTCGACAGACCGTTTTACGAGTGCAACAACTCTGTAGAATTGGCTTGAGGCATATGTAATTTGTCGGCAATGTCAGTCCTTGAATGAGTGAGTCACTTTCTTTTGTTCCCATGAGGTCTATGATTGTTCAGCAGTTTTGGTAAGCAAGATTTAACCTTCATCATTTATGCTATCATGCAGAAAGTGGACTGAAATTTTAGATTTTTCCAATGTTAGCATTCAGAGATGAGGAAAATGAATTTACAAAATTCCTTTCGCTGAATGTATCGCTGGAAAGTTAGTTAGGAAGAATTAGAAGCTGATAAAGAATAATTTTAGTTATCTGTATTAGGGGACAAAATTTTCCTATATTTCATATGTATATAAATATGTATAACTTTTACCGAGAATTAATATTTTTTATTGTTATTTAATTTTAAGATTTAAATTCCTAGAGTCATTTATCATTACATAATCAAAAATATATATGTTAATGACTGTGGTAATGGTTTGCTTACCTACATTAGGAAAGTTGAATAAAGGGAGTCAGTTAGTAAGTAATGTTGTGAAAAAATGTTATGAAAGTTCGTTGATTGAACACACTTTGGCTTCAACAAAAACAATAACAGTTTATTAACACACCAAATGAATCACAATTACAACGGATGGCGATAAATCTTGGCAGTCTTTTGGCGAACTTTTTCAGTGCAATACGTAGAGCATTAACACAGGTCCTACTTTCACCAGATCTAAGCGAGGACTGACATCTTATGACTCAGTGACTCAGTGATTCAGTGAACTCGTTACACAGAACTTCCTGGGCCTAGCCCTCTAGAGCTACATATGAGGTAATGCAAAACAACTATGAAAATGAT
>CM063508.1:176959689-176964689 GCA_032207245.1 Pardosa pseudoannulata | reverse complement strand
CCTTCTGTGCGGGTGCATTTCTCAAAGGAATTGTACTGAGAGCTGGCTCTTTGAGAGTAAATTTATTTATTCAGTTAAATCTCAATAGATGAAAAATTATTTAATTTTACATCAATCGCATCGACTAATGTAAAAAGTAGTTTTTATTTGTCAAAATTTTTTCGAGAGTCTATGTAGTAGACAAGAACATTCTGCTTCGTTTTCCTGTATATAGCGTTATTTTTGTTCCCGCAAACAAACCATGTTGTTACACGAACCCGTACTAGTACTTGTCTTCTGCTCAAATATCAATCGTCACAAAATTACTAGTACTTGTCCCGCATACAATGTGTTAAGAGCTTTAAAATAATTCAGATGAAATACTTTGTTATAATTTTAAAAAGAAAAAAATCCCTTACATTGAAAATAATATATTGCCTTTCTTTCAAGGCAATATATTATTTTCAACTAGAAATACTTCTTTAAAAATTCTTCTGTTCAGTGAAGTTGGAGATATGTTTATACATAAATAATAACTTCTATAGGAAAACCAAAACCAGAATATTATTAGACATTTAATATTTTATGGTTAATATTTCTATTCTTATAAAGTATAATAATATTATAGATCTTAGTGGATAAACTGTAATATTAATGGACTTACCCATGAGAAGTAAACTGAACAATTTCATAAATTATAAATTCTACAAAAGAACATAGATTTTTTTACGGATTTATTTGAGTCGGGTTGTTTTTAGTCTATCATTTACCATAGATTATAAAATATATATAAATATTTTTATGAAATACATAATGCCTGTAAATAAAAAATAAATAAAGCTATTAAGATGTATGCCTAAATGAGGGCATTTACTTAGATACTACGTTGGTCTACTGTGCCTCTCTAACTACCTAAAAAGTAAGATTCATTTTTTATTTTCAAATTAAAAGCATTTTTTAAACATATAGGTCGATTTTCCTTATTATTTATTATTTAAGAAGAACAACTGTTTTATAAACTATTTTTTTATTGTTATTAATTTGTGACAAACTTAAATACAATTTATAATGTGTTAAAGGAGAATGTATAATTTTTTATGGGATTATAAGGAATTTATTATAAGAGATATTTATTATAAGGAAACATTATACACTTAACTATTAATTTTTATAGATTAATTAATAATTCAATCGTTGTTTTATAAAAATGTTCTTTGGCATTAATTTTATTTCTACGATGTATTTTAAACTATCAATTATATAAATATTCGTTATTGAAAACGTTATTAGAAAAATCTTTTCATTTTCAAAATATAACAGCTCATTGCAATATTTAAAATATTATGTGTTATAAATAATTTATAATGAAATACATTTTATATAGTAACAATAATACTTATATTTTAAATATATAGAATAGTTAAACAAGAAAAGTTTTATATAGTCATAAAATGCAAAATATATATTTCTGAAAATATGCATCAAATTATTGTACTAACAGTAGTGTATATCATGATAATATTTTATATTCACTATATCATGTTTGATATCAAAGTTTTACATCTCGTTTTTAGATATTTAATGCAGAATACCTAAAGTAATATAGTTAAAACCGTTAAAAACAAATTTTCAGATGAATTTCACTCAGATAATAGCTTGCCATCCTATTATTCAGGGAATAATTTTCCATTCAGAACCGAAAATTATTTTGATTCCTGATCATTACTATTTTGCATATGAAGAGTAATTTTTCTTTTATCTCTGTTTAAAAGCCGGAGTTGAGCCACATTTAAATACTCAGTAATGAAGTTAAAGGTTTAAAGTTAATTTGGCTGAAGTTATCCACTTTCACAAAGTGACAATCAGGAAAGATTTTTGTCACGTTGAAAATTGCATTTGTATATTTTCGTGTGTGTATGTGTGTTTGTATGCGTGAATATAAATAGAGAGAGTAATGCTGTCCAAGTACATTAAAACAGAGGTGAGAAACATTTATAGGTCATACATTAAAAATCTTCTGTAATTAGGAAATTTATAGTAAATATATATAAACAGCGTAACATCGTCTAAGTCATCAGACGGCTTGAATACACAGTCTAATAAATATTTAGACACCTATACAAAAGACGATATCTGTGGTCCTGAGGTACGTCATGGCCTCCGCTGGTATATATCGTGTAGGAAACAGCATCCGCATTAGACGCATGAAAGATGCTGCTCAGTTCGGAGCTCTCTGATTTCATGAAAGGTATAATTATCGGGTATCACAAATGTGGCCAATTCTTATGGGACATATATAGCAATCTGCAGTACCCAAAATCGACAGTGGCCTATGTGATTAAGAAGTGGAAGGGGAGCGGTGATTGTCGGAATGTGCCTCCAGTCAGCAGACCAACGAAACTGAGAGATAGAGACTGACGAGTGCTGTAGAGAGAAATTCGGAAGCAGCGACCCCAACCGATGGCCCTCATCCGCGAGGAGTTTCAACAGGCATCCGGGAGTATTGTTTGAATTACTACCATCCGTAAGGAAGCACATCTGCTTGGTTTTCATGGTTGTGCTGCTGCCCATAAGCCTTTGATCACAAAGTTCAACCACGATGCTCGGTTAATGTGGTACAAAGCACATCGAAATTGGAACGTAGATCAGAGGAAACGGGTTCTTTGGAGCGACGAATCATGGTTCGTCCTTTACCTTTCGGATTCTATCACAGGTGTCTAAATACTTAACCCTATAAATGTTTCGCACGTACAATTCCGCCAAACCGATGATGTCTTCAAAGCGGTTGTTACGTACAATTTTCGACCTCCAAAACGTTCTGAAAATGGATGTAATGTACATTTCTGCCAGTGTTTTCCCCTATGGAGTTTTGAGGTAGGAGGGTCAGGTCGATTGTTTAGGAACTGCACACGTACTCTGTGAGGCACAAAGACGCTGATAGCTTTTCATGGCTTTGTAAATCTCTATTTCGAAGTATTTCGTTTGCGGTAACAGATGTATCTCTAATTGCACCACTTAAATAGCTTCGTAAAAAAGATAGAAATCATTCTCTTAAATAATATTTTCATTTGTACTTTTAGAACCCATTATTTCTTATGGGATGATCTTCGAGTCTTGACGAGCTTTATGAGTATTAAAAATTAATAATCTATAATGTCGATTTATATATCTATTTATAGCCGGAAGTAAAGGGACAGTAACGAGGGTGGGTTTCCCGTATTCCAATCTAGTCGACAAAGGGTGAAGTAAAAAATCATAGAACACTTTGCTCATTGACACAATGAAACTTTAGCGTATTTTGGGAGACTTTTTTCCTCGGTGTGTAACACTTGGAGGGTTAATTATAGACAGTGTATATTTTAGATATAACATCTCGAACCTCTGCAAATGTAGATGGAACCAAGAAAAACAGAATACCTCACAAGATAGATAGACTGTGTAGATACAGTTCTCGACCTTTTAAACAATAACCATTGGTAAATCTTGGCAGCTTCAAGGGTTCGATGAAGGAAGCTTATTAAGACGACCATGTTCGGTAGTAGGCTGTTGTGTAGGTGAAGAATAATAATAAAAGAAGTCTGAATTAATTGATAAACCTATATACCACATTTGTAAAACTATTATAGTCTTAGTTTAATGTATTTTTTTACATTTTATTGCATTATGTAGAAGTAATAGAAGACAACATTAAGTTATTTAATTATTATTTAACATTAAATGTTGTAACATAAATTATATTTGTATTTATATAAGAATAATGTTTCGTATTACTTGATATTTTATCCAATGCAGCTGACAATACAGACCTATATATTTATGCGAAAAATATCTGCGAAACTGTTACTCATTTATCACCCCCGAGTAACACGTGTAGCTTACGGAATGCAAGGAGGAAGCAGGGAACACGCAGAATACCCCCAGGCTTTGTCCTGCCACCCTTAGAAGTATCGTTTAAGAACTTAGAAGACATTGTGACCACGAACATATTTTATGTGCCACAGTCACGCTTCATGAACATGGCGTATCATTGGCCAGCTCGAGTCCGCAACCTGCTACATGACATCAACGAGATCACTGCCGTTGCAAGCTCAGCTATCGCTACATTTAGTTACTGTTATTACACTACACATTTAAACACCTGAGCCGAGCACGCTCAGTCACCAAAGCGTTGATTTCGTAATCAAAGGTAAGAGGTTCTAGGCTTGAGCAGGCAAATGATCGCCCGTATTCGTTAAAGTTGGTGGGGTCATGTGAAATAAGTTATTGTCCTCTATGTCCTCCAAGTTCCCAAATGATACCTCTTAAGATGGTAGGACAATGCCTGGGCTATACTCTCCTGGAGGGGGGTCGCTTGGTCCTTACTTGTACATTACGAGGACCCAGCGAGGGCATTGGTGTTCGAGTCCAAAACATTCTTTAACCTCTTCCGGTAAAATGACGAGTCTAGCTCGTCATTAGTTTTTCATTCCATACCGCACAATGACGAGCTACACTCGTCATGCGATTAAAGTTACTGTTAAATATGATCATTAATTTAGTTTAAAATTTCTAGTGTACTGAATTTGGCAACACTTTTATCACTTGTGAAAATCACAAGTCACTATTGCATATTGTTTACTTGGTACAAGTCATTGCCAAATTAATGAGTCAGAATAAAATAAAACCTACTAAGAAATGCCGTGTGTGTTACAAGAATCAAATTAAAAGTGAGACTACTTGGCGGTGTAAACAATTAAGAATTCCTTTGCACTTTGTTTTGAAAAGTACCACTAGCTTGAAGACTATTATCTGTATACCTTATTAATGTTTTGCTTTGATACTTTCTTAATTTTACTGTTTCTGATATTATTTAACACTATGTAAAAAGTGGATTTTAATTAAGAATATGTAAGAATTGTAAAATGAAACAAGTTTTTTAAATAAAAATTAAATGGTTATTTCATGCACAGTTTCTCATTATTAAATCATACCGGAAGGGGTTAAACTGCACGTGATTTTGGGCGATGTTAATGAGTAATAGC
>CM063508.1:176939689-176952189 GCA_032207245.1 Pardosa pseudoannulata | reverse complement strand
TCTAAAGTTAAGATAAATGATTTGCAAATATTGAAAGCTATTAGTTACTTCACTAAAAGTCTTTCGTTGAGGCATTTTATTAGCTACGATAAAATAAAAGACACAAAGGATTTCGTTAATCTTCTATATTTCAAACACTCTTTAACCCATTAATGTGTAGCGTTTCTTTCTAAATAAGAATCTACAAATGGACAATAAACTCTTACATTGTATGTATGAATTTCTCATAGGAGTAGTCTTAACGGTCCGTTTCAGTTATATTTTCGTGTAAGCAAATATCTAAATTTGAATCGATGATGTCCACAGTTTTCTTTAGAATTCGGCCCTTAAACAGACAAAAAACATTGAATATAGGTGTCTTCGATTATTTATCATATAATTAGGTTTGCATTAACGGATATATTAGTAAATATATTTATAAGAAAAATTGTTTTACTATTTCTACTTCAATTGAGGTTTTGATGCATTTTTTGGCATATTAATCAGCGTCCCACCACTGAAACTTTGGGCTATTTCCACACTGGGTTATTTCAATTTCACACAGAACTGTTTTAATAATTTCCGTATCTAACTTACATTGGAGTCCAAATATTAAGCACAATTAATATTTACTTAAATATTTAAGAAAATCTATGGCTGAAGGACAAGAACCTTAACATATAAGTTTCGGATATAACAAAGAATACAATGCAAAAGAATACTATTATAATAACTTATTATCTAAAGAATTATTCCGTTACATTTTCCAATGTATTTAGTAATTAGTTATATTGAAATCTCATGTTTTATATATACTGCGTAAATTAAAAGCTTTTAAATAGAGAGCTCTTAAGTTAAGATAAATGATTTGCAAATAAGGAAAGCTATTACTAAAAGTCTTTCGTTGAGGCATTTTATTTAGCTACGATAAAATAAAAGCCACAAAGGATTGCGATAATCTTCTATATTTCAAACACTCTTTAAACCATTAATGTATAGTGTTTCTTTCTAAATAGGAATCTACAAATGGACGATAAACTCTTATATTTTACGTATGAATTTCCCATAAGAGTAATCTTAACGGTCCGTTTCAGTTATATTTTGGTGTAAGCAAATATCTAAAATTGAATCGATGATGTCCACAGTTTACTTTAGAATTCTGCCCTTAAAAGAAAAAAAAACATTGAATATTCAACAATTGAATATATGTGTCTTCGATTATTTATCATATAATTAGGTTTACATTAACGGATCTATTAGTAAATATATTTATAAGAAAATTGTTTTACTTTTTCTACTTCAATTGAGGTTTTAATGCTTTTTTGGCATTTTAAACAGCCACTGGAACCACTGGAACACTGTTCTATTTCCACATTGGGTTATTTCAATTTCACATAGAACTTTCAAAAATACTTTTTTAATAGTTTTCGTATCTAGCTTACATTGGAGTCCAAATATTAAACACAGTTAATATTTATTTAAATATTTAAGAAAATCTATGGCTGAAGGACAAGAACCTTAACATATAAGTTTCGGATATAACAAAGAAGACAATGCAAAAGAATGCTATTATTCTCCCTTATTATCTAAAGAATTATTCCGTTACATTTTCCAATGTATTTAGTAATTAGTTATATTGAAATCTCATGTTTTATAAATACTGCGTAAATTAAAAACTCTTAAATAGAGAGCTCTAAAGTTAAGATAAATGATTTGCAAATAAGGAAAGCTATTAGTCACCTGACGAAAAGTCTTTCGTTGAGGCATTTTATTTAGCTACGATAAAATAAAAGCCACAAAGGATTGCAGTAATCTTCTATATTTCAAACACTCTTTAACCCATTAATGTATAGAATTTCTTTTTAGATAAGATTCTAAAAATGGAAGATAAAATACTACATTTTCTGTATGAATTTCCCATAGGAGTAGTCTTAACGGTCCGTTTCAGTTATAGTTTGGTGTAAGCAAATATCTAAAATTGAATCGATGATGTACACAGTTTACTTTGGAATTCGGTCCTTAAGCAGAAAAAAAATTCATAATGTCAACAATTGAATATAAGTGTCTTCAATTATTTGTTATATTATTTGGTTTAAAGTAACGGATATATTAGTAAATATATTTATAAGAATAATAATTGTTTTCTTATTTCTACTTCAATTGAGGTTTTGATTTGCTTTTTTTGTTTGTTTGCTTGGCATTTTAAACAGTGTCCCTAAATTGGAACACTGGATCATTTTATTTTTAAATTTTACATTTTGTTGATTTACATATCTATAAATTCATAAGAGTTTTGAATGAAATCGCTGACATAAATTTTCATGAAGTTAATATTAAAATCCTAAGAATTAATGAACTCATTATTATCAAGAAAGACTGCTTTGCATTCGCCTTAACACTGGAACAAGACACAGACATACACACACACACACACACACACACACACATATATATATATATATATATATATATATATATATATATATATATATATATATATAGGGACTTCTTACATTTAAGACTTTCAAGGTATAAAATAATATGTTATACAAGTGAGAGATCAGTCATTTTAAAACGCTTCTTGATTCTCTTTTAAGAAGGGATAAATGTTATATAAACATAAAATGTTAAACTGCTACCGAATTTGTATAATTTTGAGCAACTGAGAAATATATAACATTTTATAATGAAAACTGTAATGAACGTCTTAATTACAAAAGATTAACAATTAGAAATCTGAGAAATTTTATGGACAGTATGTTTTAAAAAGGGTATTTTGAAGCGAGATAATTCAGAGACACTTTATAGACAGTATGTTTAAAAATTGGTATTTGGAAGCGAGATAATTCAGAGAAACTTTATAGGCACTATGTTTAAAAAAATGGTATTTTGAAGCGAGATAATTTGGAGAAATTTTATAGACAGTATGTTTTAAAGAATGTTATTTTAAAGCGAGATAATTCAGAGGCAGTTTATAGACAGTATGTTTCAAAAAATATTATTTTGAAGCGAGATAATTCAGAGACACTTTATAGACAGTATGTTTAAAAAATGGTATTTTGAAGCGAGATAATTCTGAGAAACTTTATAGACAGTATGTTTAAAAAATGGTAATTTGAAGCCAGATAATTCTGAAAAATTTTATAGATAATATGTTTTGATTTGGTTTGTTTGTGGAGCGCTATGGTCTACTTTTTGCAAAACGAGAGCTAAGTAGACCGGGATCTACTGCTTAAAGCCGATTCCGAATGGCTACTAACATCCATGCTATAGTGGGATTCGAACCCATGAACCCCGGCTCCGAAAGCCAGCACCCTAACAATTCGGCCATCATTCGGCACATTATGTTTTTGAAAATGGTAATTTGAAGCGAGATAATACTGAGAAACTATATAGAGAGTATGTTTTAAAAATTAGTATTTTGAAGAGAGATAATTCTGAGAAATTTTATAGACAGTATGTTTTAAAAAATGGTATTTTGAAGCGAGATAATTCAGAGAAACTTTATAGACAGTCTGTTTAAAAAAATGGTATTTTGAAGCGAGATAATTCAGACACTTTATAGACAGCATGTTTAAAAAAATGGTATTTTGAAGCGAGATAATTCAGAGAAACTTTATAGACAGTATGTTTTAAAAATTGGTATTTTAACGCTAGATAATTCTGAGAAATTTTACAGACAGTATGTTTTAAAAAATGGTATTTTGAAGCGAGATAATGAGAAACTGTATAGAGAGTATGTTTTAAAAAATGGTATTTTGAAGAGAGATAATTCAGAGACACTTTACAGACAGTATGTTTTAAAATATGGTACTTTGAAGCTAGATAATTCTGAAAAATATTATAGACAATATGTTTTATATATTGCATGTGTAAATAAATGTTATTTCTAATATTCCTTTCCTCATTTATGTTTTGTTACTATAGTGCGGATATCGTCTTACGGCGATCCCTTGTGTTACATATATTCTTTATGTTCGCCTAAATTGAGGCATAATGCATTTCTCGGAAGCCCTAATCAGTTTCCTCACTAAATGTGTGTCCATTACACGGATCGCAAACATTACTCAAAGGGACGAAGATTTAGTGTTTGTTGAGATTAATTTCATCTACCATTGAGGAATTCAGCGCATGAAATGAATTGTTATACTCTATCACAATCTATGGACCTACCTCCAATAAAATTCGAGAAAGAAATCAGAATGAATCTCAACTGAGCTGCATTTCATTAAATTTACAGTTGTTTATGTACGGTTTAATACAAATTTTTCCTTTAAATTTAGGCATACATACATGTTGTTCTGCATAGGAATACTCCCATTGTTTTAATTTAAACAATATTTAATGAGACGCATGACCTGTAAGAAAATTTATATGGAAGTTTTTAATTAGGGTAAATGCATAAATAAATCTAAATTCAGCTTCATTGCATTAAATTTGCATTTGTTTATGGAAGTTTCAATACAAATTTTTCCTTTAAATTTAGGCATACATACATGTTGTTCTGCATAGGAATACTCCCATACTTTTAATTTAAGCAATATTTAATGAGACACATGACCTGTAAGAAAATTTATATTTTAGCTTTTTATTAGGGTAAATTCATAAATAAATCTAAACTCAGATTTATTGCATTAAATTGGCATTTGTTTATGTAAGGTTTAATACAAATTTTTCTTTTAAATTTAAAAATATATACATGTTATTCTGCATA
This sequence comes from Pardosa pseudoannulata, assembly GCA_032207245.1. Lineage (NCBI taxonomy): Eukaryota > Metazoa > Arthropoda > Arachnida > Araneae > Lycosidae > Pardosa > Pardosa pseudoannulata. The sequence continues at coordinate 176,947,496 of CM063508.1, read as the reverse complement.
AGAACACACCCATTTTTTTAATTTAAACAATATTTAATGAGACACATGGCCTTTAAGAAAATTTATATGGAAACTTTTTTTAGGGTAAAAGCATAAATAAATATAAACTGAGCTTCATTGCATTAAATTTGCATTTGTTTATATAAGGTTTAATACAAATTTTTCCTTTAAATTTAGGCATATATGCATGTTGTCCTGCAAAGTAATACTCCTATTTTTTTAATTTAAAAATATTTAATGAGTCACATCACCTGTAAGAAAATTTATATGGAAGCTTTTTATTAGGGTAAATGCATAAGTAAATCTAAACTCAGCTTCATTGCATTAAATTGGCATTTGTTTATGTAAGGTTTAATACAAATTTTTCCTTTAAATTTAAGCATATATATATGCTATTCTGCATAAGAATACTCCCATTTTTCTAATTTAAACAATATTTAATGAGACACATGGCTTGTAAGAAAATTTATATGGAAGCATTTTATGAGGGTAAATGCATAAATAAATCTAAATTCAGCTTCATTGCATTAAATTTGCATTTGTTTATGGAAGGTTCAATACAATTTTTTCCTTTAAATTTAGGCATATATGTTGTTCTGCATAGGAATACTCCCATTTTTTTTAATTTAAAAAATATTTAATGAGATACATGACCTGTAAGAAAATTTATATGGAAGCTTTTTATTAGGGTAAATGAATACATAAATCTAAATTCAGCTCCATTGCATTAAATTTGAATTCGTTTATGGAAGGTTTAATACAAATATTTCTTTAAATTTAGGCATACATAAATGTTGTTCTGCATAGGAATACTCCCACTGTTTTAATTTAAGCAATATTTAATGAGACACATGACCTGTAAGAAAATTTATATTTAATCTTTTTATTAGGGTAAATGCATAAGTAAATCTAAACTCAGCTTCATTGCATTAAATTTGCATTTGTTTATGTAAGGTTTAATACAAATTTTCCTTTAAATTTAGGCATATATACATGTTATTCTGCATAAGAATACTCCCATTTTTTTATTTTAAACAATATTTAATGAGACACATGGCCTTTAAGAAAATTTATATGGAAACTTTTATTTTTAGGGTAAATGCATAAATAAATCTAAACTGAGCTTCATTGCATTAAATTTGCATTTGTTTATAAGGTTTAATTCAAATTTTTCCTTTAATTTTAGGCATATATACATGTCGTCATGCAAAGGAATACTCCTATTTTTTAATTTAAAAATATTTAATGAGCCACATCATCTGTAAAAAAATTTATATGGAAGCTTTTTATTAGGGTAAATGAATAAGTAAATCTAAACTCAGCTTCATTGCATTAAATTTGCATTTGTTTATGTAAGGTTTAATACAAATTTTTCCTTTAAATTTAGGCATATATACATGTTATTCTGCATAAGAATACTCCCATTTTTTTATTTTAAACAATATTTAATGAGACACATGGCCTTTAACAAAATTTATTTGGAAACTCTTTTTTTTTAGGGTAAATGCATAAATAAATATAAAACTGAACTTCATTGCATTAAATTGGTATTTGTTTATATAAGGTTTAATACAAATGTTTCCTTTAAATTTAAGCATATATACATGTTATTCTGCATAAGAATACTCCAATTTGTTTTAATTTAAACAATATTTAATGAGACACATGGTCTTTAAGAAATTTTATATGGAAGATTTTTATTATGGTAAATGCATAAGATCCCAGTATTTATTCTCGGTTTTTATTTAATTAATTTTATTGAATTTCCTCTGTTTCTTAAAAAGTAATTATTTATATAAAGCGAAAAGTGAGAAATTGTTGCAAACTATTTTAAATATTTCTGACACATTGTGCGCAGACATTTACAAAGTAAGTTTCACTTATAAATTTGTCTTTTGTGAAAAAATAATTATTATGCATAGTTCTCCACCGATTTAAAATTTCAAAACGTATCAAAAATATTACTTCAGGGAATTGAAATAGTGTTTATAAATTCTATAAATATTTAATGATATAAACTACAACGAAAATATACAGTTACGTATTAGGTCTATAACGTATTTTATGTGAAAATTTGAAATCAATATTTTTATTTATAGTGAAAATTGTAAAATCTTCATTTTCAGTAAAATGCATTTAAGGTTTTTACAGTTCTCTTAAGAGCTATGATATTAAATAAAAATATTATATAATTTTACAAATTCTAATTCGAATATTTCAATGGGGTATGTTTAAATCAATTCAGAAATGTCCAGAGACGTTAAAAATCAAAAAATAAAAAAATTGAATTATTTTATAGTTTATTTGTGATGAATATATAGCCTTAAACGTTTTCTGCTAAATAAAAGCTGTTATCATGTTTCTTTAGAGGAAAAAAGAATATTGTAAATTAAGATCTTAAAATAATTTTTTAAGTTCTTGCAGTAATTTTTATAAGAATATATGAAATATCATTTTTAAAACGCTCTCCTCTATTACAGAAAAGTCTTCCAAATATTTGTTTGCAATTGAAAGTTCTGTGGATTCATTTTGGTTTCACAAATAATTAAAAAAAGATAATGATTTTTAAATTACATCTTCGGCGTCACCCACTTGACTTGTGTAAGTAAACAATGATTATTTGGCACAAATACTATTTAACCATTATGTACTGGTTTTGTTAACAGTCTTCCTTAACAATTTATGCATGAATAAACTATGTCAGTTTGTTTCCAACATTCCATTTCGTTTTTACACGTCTACGGTTCTCCGACTGCAGGATTTATCAGTTTGGAGCTCACTTTAACATGAGGTAAACACCTCTTCTCATATATATTAGTAATAATAAAATTCTATTAAAGTAAAATCCTAACTTAAATTTTTTTTATGTTTTCCAGTAAAAATTTAGATTCACTATTAACAAATTATAAAACACATATTTCATTACAATGGCGGCAAACGCTCATTTCCTGTCACCTTGAATTTAGATTCGCAGCCCCGTTAAAACATTATTTCCTCGCATTTTCAAGTACTATAACTTCTATAATAAACTAAAAGTAATTAAAGTGAAGTGATTGGTCACCGAAATGACATCATTTCTTGAGCCACGCCCTTTTCAGTAGTTAATAAAAAGGCCTAGCACACAGATTTGAGCAATTTCATTTGAATAATATATCATAAAATATTTGTGTGCTTTCTGTTCTTTTTAATTACGGGGATTTGTGTGTTATCTGGTGTTCTAAATAAAACATGTTTTCGTAAGTCTCCAGTAATCTACTCTGCCCAATATTCTACAAAATTTTTTAAATTATGTGGACCTTTTTATAAGTAATTAAAATGAAGTATTTGGTTACCGGACTGACATCATTACTGGAGCCACTATATATATATATATATATATATATATATATATATATATATATATATATATATATTTATATACAGAGAGAGAGAGAGAGAGATGTGTGTAATGAGCGAAAAAACCTTTCTTAACTGATTACACGGGACTTTAGCATCCGTTATTTTATTGAACCTGGCTGTCTGAACAAATAGAACTCCTAGTCAATTTGCATATATACATATATATATATACATATAAATATGCATATATATATATATATATATATATATATATATATATATATATATATATATATATATATATATATATATATATATGTGTGTGTTCTTATCCGTTCAAGTATAAACAGTTCATGACTTAAATAGTTATATCATATTTTTGATAGTGGTATGCAAATTAAAAAAAATATTTTACTTTACCATAAATTTCATGAACACAAGCTATTCCCTTTCGAAGTCAAACGAATGTTCATTGTGTGCCATAAATTTTTAGAATGTGATTCCGAGAAAATTTACGACAGTTTCTGTGAACAGAGGGAAGTCAAAAACCGAGTTTTCAACCTTCAAACAGTATGCATTATGCAACATGTAATTCAGATGAAATATATTTTAAAATATTCGATTCTCCAAACATTTGGCTCCAGATACCGCACATTAAACTGTCATTTAAATGGATAAACGGTCATTCTCAAGTCATCAGGATCTGTCAAAATCGTTACAACCATTCTATTTTTAATTCTTTGTCCTTTCGATATTCTAAAAGTGCGAAAAATAAAAAAGAAGTTTAGTGCTTTACTCCTTTTTATACACTGTTATTTTGTGTTTCGAAACGATACGATTCTTTTTATTCTATCGAACACTCTTATTTCATCTTGACTGAAATTTCGTCGTTATCTTTTCAACCATACTTGCATAGAGACTCCACATGTCTGTTTTTGCTGTATTAAATTGCCACATTAAATCAAAACTAAGGATATTCTTAGACATTTCTTTTCGTCACTTTTAAGTAATAAATTCTCCAGTTAAAAGATATTGATATTGCTTCGAAAGAAAATTCTGCTGTTTATAGTATTTTTTATCGAACATAACAAATTTAATTTATTAGATATTGCTCGAACGGTTTGGTTTGGAGTACTGCGTTCGACTTTTTGCAACACTAGGGCTAATGAGACCGGGGCCTACAGCTTAAAGAGGATTCCGGACGGCTACGAACATCCATGCAAATTGGGATTCGAACCCACCAACTCCAGTACCGAAGGCCAGCACTCTAACCTGTCGGCTATCGTTCGGTTGCTCGATTGTGTGTCAGAGATTTATAAGATGCCGAGTTGAAAAAAAACATTATTCTAAAAAACTCATGACTCATGACTTTAAAAAGTTCTTCATATTTTATTCACATTGATTCCTACATCAAAAATATTCACTATTTGCTGTTGGGATAATTTAGTAAGTATATTTGAGTTTTAAATAAATATTTTTTACAAAGAAAATGTAAGACTCTAAGAAGAGCAATATAAAATAATCTATGTTATATTTTAACTATTAGAAAATATTTCTTGAGAAAATCATCCCAAAAGTTCTGAGTAAATGTCTGAATCTCCGAAATCAAATTTTTCAAATGAGAATTTTTATGATTTTCATATTCTGATAACGTTACATGATTAAAAAATGTTTTTAATTAAATTAATTTTTTTTAATTTTATTTAATATAAAAATAAGCAACAAAAGTAGGAATTATATGTGAAAACCAAAAATTAAAGAATACTAATGTATTTAAATGCACACACACACATATATATATATATATGACATGCTCAAGTGTTAAGGCGAATGGAAGACAGTCTTTCTTGATAATAATGAGTTTAATAAATCATAGTTTCATTTAAAAGCAAAACTTCCTCCATTTTCACCTGTTCGTGGCGAAGCGTGGAAAGGTGTTGTCAGGTCCATGTCCACGCACTAACAAACTCATATTGGTTCGGTTAATCTTCAAAATTTGCAAATATCTTTCAGCTTCACCTGATTACTCCAAAAGGTTAAGCAATCTTGGGTCTTTTTCATTTATTTTATTATTATAAAAGAGTTCCCTTTTTAAAATCGTTTATAACTCACGTATTTTCCAACTACCCCTTTTTCAGATCTGACACATATGTATATATATATATATATATATATATATATATATATATATATATATATATATATATATATATATATATATATATATATATATATATATATATATATATATATATATATATATATATATATATATATATATATATATATATATATATATATATATATATATATAATATATATATATGTATATATATGTATATATATATATATATATATATATATATATATATATATATATGTTGTATATATATACATATATATGTATGTATGTATATATATATATATTACATTCGTACATTTGTATAAACATAAAAGTATGTAGGAATACATATGTATATATCATTATATATATGTATAAACTATGATACATTTAGTGTAGGTACACTAAACAAAATATGAAAATACTTACTACAGAGGCGCATAAAATCTCTTACAAATTTTTAGTATGGTGCAAGTTTGGTTATTTGCTTGCCTTGAATTGATAGAATGCCTTGATTGAATAGGATGCATAGAAGTAGCCAACTACCTACTTTAAATGGATACAGTTACAAATAAAAGATTATATGTGTAATATTATCTGAATTTTTCATAAATTTGTGATTTAAAGAAGAGTAGAATTATTGAGATTTCATTAGTGTGGACTTCAACATAACAGGGGAGGCCAAGACGTCGACCCTGTCCTCTGGTCAACCACAAAGACATTTTAGGTAGTCGGCGCTACCATCCAGATAATGACCTCGGATATTAATAATTTAATTTATGACTTATGGCATAGAATTAATGACTCATTATTTAAAAAAACATTTTTGGAAATTAATTTCTGAGGAAAACGTTTCCAAATATTTACAAATTGATTTTGTATTTAAAATCATGCTTTGGATTGACGTATCTTTGAGAATCTTCTTTTTCAACCATGAACGTCCTAAAAACGAAACATCGGTAGTGTTTCACAGATGAACATTTAATTTCGTGTTCACGTATTTTAATAAGCTCGTGCCTTCCACAATATGATAAACTTGTCGCAGATACACTGTGCCAAATTTCAACTAAACGAAGTGAATAGGATGGTCAATTTTTGATGTATGAATACTCTGATTATTTTCGTCAGTAAACTTTTATTTTGTAAATATTAATATTAAGTTATTTAGAGAAATTAAATAATTTACCAATTTTTCTTGTTGCTGAAAATAAATATATAAGCACGTACATTACGTTAATTTAGCTCTGCCATCGGTAGACTCCCTTCGATTTATTAAATGTGGAATAGACCATCGATCCCAAAATTTTGGCCACCCCTGTTATATAATATGAGGCTATAAATGAATAATAATAATCTGAATTAAGAATTCGTTAGTTATAGCAGAAATATAAGAGGGAAGTGTAACAAATAACAATATTAAACGAAAGTGAAAGAGGCTGCAATAGCAATCAAGACAGTTCAGTGAAGATCTTCAAAGATTTGACATTTAAGGCTAAATTTTATAATGCATCCACTTGACTTTTATGTAAATTAAAAGACATGTACATAGTGCTCTGTCGACGTGTCTTGCAAAGTGAATACAAATTAGACAAACTTAGATCAAAACAAAGGTAAACAAAAAGGTTCCAATTGTAATAAAAAATTGAGTGAAGAATTTGAATTTAATTATAAAAAATGGATCAAAATTAACATTTGGAAATGTATAATTTGGCCTTCATAATTATTTACAATTTCTTTCTTAGTGTGTCATAATTTTATGCATGGTGACATATCAAATGAATCTTCCTAGATGACTCCTTGTTACATACACTAAAGAAAATAGGAGATTTTCAATGGTGTGTAATGCTTTATATCTATAAATTCTTTAAATGAATATTTCTAAGATATATTCAAGAAATATTGTGAACCAATTTCAAATATCTAATCAATTTATTCAATGATTTTTATTCAATTGAGAAAAGAATCTTCCTTAGTGGATCTTCAATTTCAAGTGGAAAATTTACACACCTATAAAGCAGAATGTATAACAAAGTACTTTCATGAATAAGAACGTAAAGTGAAAATATTACCTAATTTATCAGATAACTAAACACAATCAGAAAATCTCTATGAAAATATCTTTTTAGACATATTAAAAGATAATTTTCTCAATCTCAATTACTTGTGTGTTTATGTAACAGAGATATAAAAGAAAGACTTACATAAATATCTTTATATTAAAAGATATAAATACATTAATAGAACGTCAGATTCTTTAATTTTCACCTAATAATACACGAGAAGGGACCAGGAATAAACAGCATGTAGACTCTTTACTGTAATAAATTATTTAGTGAAAGTGTGAGT
>CM063508.1:176922189-176929689 GCA_032207245.1 Pardosa pseudoannulata | reverse complement strand
AGAAAAAAAATGGCAGTTGTTAATAATTCCTTTTCTTCTTTCATTTCTCTGGTACTTCATTACAGCAAATCATTAAAGACTAAAATAAAATTTCATTAATAATAATGGGATCCTCCTGTATCGAATCTTATAAAAAATCCGAGGAAGAGAATCGAATACTTACTTTCCGTAGAAGAGATAAAAAAGGAGAATACTTGAACATGAAAAGGAATTTTTTATTACTGAAGTTATTATTTGGAAAGTAATTATAAAAGAAAAGTGTCACTTAGAATTTACGAATCTTAAGAATCACCGAGGATGGAAACGTTTCGTAGATTTTTATATTTTTCTTATTAAATAATGTATATAATTTTATATTTACAGTTTCTACTCTTGCTTTGGATTTTTCAAAGTCTATTCAGAATAGATTCAGGTATTGGCATTCTCAGACAGATTGACGTTTAGACATTGAATAAAGTATTTTAGTTCCTTAAATTAGGCGTTTTTTGCTTATGTCTTTTCATGTGTAAATTTTAGAAATCAAGATTCATAGAAATCAAATTGAAGGGTTATGGTCAAGATTATCAGAATTCATCCAAATGTCATATATAGAGCCATAATTTTGTCACATAATCCTACTCTTCAAACTCAATGTATTGTATTCCAATTTCGATTGCCAGTGGAAGGTTTAGCGGAAATTTATTGTCAAACATAGCTAGGGCGTAATCGTCTTTCAAGCTTTAAATTGGCGTGACTACATATAATTAAAATTAGAATACAGAATTTTTATAGTGATTTAAAAGTGTAAAAGCTTAAAAAAAATCAAAAACACTTGTAAAAATGAGTTTTTAAAATTGTAAAGTGTTTTGAAGTTCAGATAACAAATAAAGTCTTTAAGGTTAGTAATCGCTTTTTTAGCCTTTAAATATAATAATAAAAGACAATTGAAGTTTCAAACTGCTTTTAAAACCTCTTAATTTCAAATAAATTAAAAACTATACACTAAAGTACATTTCACGAATATCATTTAAAAATTTTGAAAATCATGTAGCATTAAAAGAAATGTTTTGGAAAGTATATTGTTAAGTTTTAAATTATTCATTATCCATTGATTTTTATATTTTATAGTTTGACATTCCTTGGTCAGAAATAGCAATTTGTAGTTTCAGTTATATTCCGCCTTTTCATACGTTTAGTAACGCGGTGCATATTGTATAGTGATTAGAATATTGAGCTCTTCTAAACCCCGTTGGGTTTGGATTCAATACCCGAGTTAAGTTTGGGTGTATTCGTGTGCTGATCTCCCATAAGGAGTAATAATGCTCCATGTATGTGGTACTCCTTTCATAAAAAGAGCTACAGATCTTCGGATTACGATGTAAAATAATAACAATGCAAATCTGCCACATTTGCAAAAAATAAATTATTGATATTAAAAGAACATATTGACGGATGTATTTAAGTTGAATTTTTTACAGCTACAACACTTCCACTGCCGAACGATGGCCGATTAGTTAGTGCACCGATTGTCGGTACCAAGAGTTCTTGGGTTCGAATCCCACTATGGCATGAATGTTTGTAGCAGTTGGGAATCGGCTTTAAGCAGTAGGTCCTGGTCTCATTGGCCCTCGTCTGCAAAAGAGTAGACCGTAGCGCTCCAAACCAAACCCATGCAATACTTCCACTATTCCCCGTGCAATTTAAACTACTAAAAACATAAATATGTACATTTATATATATTAATACATATTCCCACTTCCACTGTTTTCCGTGATGTAAAAACCATAAGAAAACACACTTTAATAAATCAAATTTTCCTTTTTTAATATAAGTGGGAATGTGTGGAAATCAAAAAGTTCATTTGTCCAAGATATCAAGGATCAAATGACATTGGTATAATTGACAATTTAATAACACAAAGTAAAAAAACTGAAAATCTTTTTACATTAAAGTATTAATGAAAAAAAGTTCTAACAGAAATTTAAAACTAGGTAGAAAAAAATGTCTCGATATTACTTGATGTATGTGGTTTTCCTTTAATAAAGAGAGCGACAGATCTTCGGATTACATTGTAAAATACTAAATATGCTAATCTCCAACATTTGTAAAAACTAAATTGTTGATATTAAAAGAACATATTGACACATGTATTGAAATATAATTGTATACAGCTACAACACTTTCACTATTCCCTGTAAATTTGAAACCCCTAAAAACACAAATATGTACATTTATATGTATTAATACATATTCCCACTTCCACTATATTCCGTGATGCAAAAACCACAAAAAACATACTTTAACAAGTCAAAAAAATTTTTAATATAAGTATCAGTGTGTGGAAATCAAAAAGTTCATTTGTCCAAGATATCAAGGATCAAATGACATTGGTATAATTGACAATTTAATAACACAAAGTAAAAAAAAATACTGAAAATCTTTTTACGTTAAAGTATTAATGAAAAAAAGTTCCATCAGCATCTTAACACTAGGTAGAAAAAAAATGGCAGTTGTTAATAATTCCTTTTCTTCTTTCATTTCTCTGGTACTTCATTACAGCAAATCATTAAAGACTAAAATAAAATTTCATTAATAATAATGGGATCCTCCTGTATCGAATCTTATAAAAATCCGAGGAAGAGAATCGAATACTTACTTTCCGTAGCAGAGATAAAAAAAGTAGAATACTTGAACATGAAAAGGAATTTTTTATTAATGAAGTTATTATTTGGAAAGTAATTATAAAAGAAAAGTGTCACTTAGAATTTTCGAATCTTAAGAATCACCGAGGATGGAAACTTTTCTTAGATTTTTATATTTTTCTTATTAAATAATGTATATAATTTTATATTTACAGTTTCTATTCTTGCTTTGGATTTTTCAAAGTCTATTCAGAATAGATTTAGGTATTGGCATCCTCAGACAGATTGACATTTAGACATTGAATAAAAAAATTTTAGTTCCTTAAGTTAGGCGTTTTTGCTTATATCTTTTAGTGTGTAAATTTTAGAAATCAAGATTCGTAGAAATCAAGTTGAAGGGTTATGGTCAAGATTATCACAATTCATCCTAATGTCATATTTCGTCGAGCCATAATTTCGTCACATAATCCTACTCTTCAAACTCAATGTATTGTATTCCAATTTCGATTGGCTGTGGAAGTTTTAGCGGAAATTTATTGTCAAACATAGCTAGGACATAATCTTTAAATTGTCATGAGTACATGTAATTAAAATTAGAGTACAGAATTTTTATAGTGATATAAAAAGAAGAGTAAAAACAGTGATATAAAAGATATATAGTGATATAAAAGTGTAACAGCTTTAAAAAATTCAAAAATGCGTTCAAAAATGAGTTTTTAAATTGTAATGTGTTTTGTAGTTCAGAAAACAAGTAAAGTATCTAAGGTTACTAATCGCTTTTTTAGCTTTTAAATGCAATCATAAAACAGAATTGAAGTTTCAAACTGTTTTTGAAACCTCTTAACTTCAAATAATTAGGAAACTATACACTAAAGTGTATTTCACGAACACCGTTTAATAATTTTGAAAATCAAGTAACATTAAAAGAAATGTTTTGGAAAATATAATGTTAAGTTTTAAATTATTCCTTATCCCTTGATTTTTATATTTTTATACTTTGACATTCCTGGGTTAGAATCAGCAATATGTAGTTTCAGTTTTATTTTGACTTTTTATACCTTTAGTAACAAGGTGCAGATTGTATAGTGGTCAGCATATTGTGCTCTTCCAAACCCCGTTGGGTTTGGATTCAATACCTGAGTAAGGTTTGAGTGTATTCGTGTGTTGTTCTCCAATAAGGAGTGATATTGTTCTATGTATGTGGTGCTCCTGTAATAAAAAAGCTACAGATCATCGGATTACATTGTAAAATAATAACAATGCAAATCTGCCACATTTGTAAAAAAATAAATTATTCATATTAAAGGAATATAATGGAACATATATTGAATTAGAATTTTTATAGGTACAACTCTTCCACTGTCAAACGATAACCAATTTGTAAGGGCGCTAATCGCCAGTACTGGAGTTCGTGGATTTCGAATTCACTTATGGCATGGATATTTGCAGCCGTTGGGAATCGAATTTAAGCAGTAGGTCCCGGTCTCATTAGCCCTTGTTTGCAAAACAGTATACCGTGGCTGTCCAAGCCAAATCAAAACAACATTTCCTTTATTCCCCGTGAGTTTGAAACCACTAAAAACATAAATATGAATATTTATATATATTAATACATATTCCCACTTCCCCTATTTTGCAAAAACCATAAAAAGCATACTTTAATAAATCTAATTTTCTTTTTTTTTAATAAAAGTGGGAGTGTGTGGAAATCAAAAAATTCATTTGTCCAAGATATCAAGGATCAAATGACATTGGTATAATTGACAATTTAATAACACAAAGTAAAAAAAAAACTGAAAATCTTTTTACGTTAAAGTATTAATGAAAAAAAGTTCCATCAGCATCTTAACACTAGGTAGAAAAAAAATGGCAGTTGTTAATAATTCCTTTTCTTCTTTCATTTCTCTGGTACTTCATTACAGCAAATCATTAAAGACTAAAATAAAATTTCATTAATAATAATGGGATCCTCCTGTATCGAATCTTATAAAAAATCCGAGGAAGAGAATCGAATACTTACTTTCCGTAGAATAGATAAAAAAGGAGAATACTTCAACATGAAAAGGAATTTTTTATTACCGAAGTTATTATTTGGAAAGTAATTATAAAAGAAAAGTGTCACTTAGAATTTACGAATCTTAGGAATCACCGAGGATGGAAACGTTTCGTAGATTTTTATATTTTTCTTATTAAATAATGTATATAATTTTATATTTACAGTTCCTACTCTTGATTTGGATTTTTCAAAGTCTATTCAGAATAGATTCAGATATTGGCATTATTAGACAGATTGACATTTAGACATTGAATAAAGAAATTTTAGTTCCTTAAGTTAAGCGTTTTTGCTTATATCATTTAGTGCGTAAATTTTATCACTAAACATTCGAAGTATAAGAGTATAAAATTGTCACGTTATAATAACAGTCAACTTGTATTGATTTTTAAAGTATGTATCGTTTAGTTGATCAAGCTTCAGTACCAATTTGTTTAGAAACTGAATGGGCTAGGAGGATAAAATTGGTTATTTAATTGTCACACTGAACTTGTATTGAACTTTTATATTACGTATAGAATTGTTAATCAAATTTCAGTATCGAAAAGTTTAGAAACTCAATGTAGTAGAGGACTAAATTTGGACATACAGTTGTTGCATACAAATGTCATTGAACATTTATAGAAATATTCATCAAGTTTCAGTATCGAATAGCTAAGAAATTCAATGGGGTAGAAGACTTAATTTGGACATACAATTGTAACATACAAATTTTATTGACTTTTTCGTTTATTTATAGAATTATTCATTAAGTTTCAGTATAGAATAGCTTAGAAACTCAATGGGTGAGGATTATAAAGTTAGTTATATAATTGTAACAATCAACTTGTATTGACCTTTTAAAATATTTATAGAATTGTTAATCAAGTTTCAGTATCGAATAACTTAGAAACTCAATGGGATAGAAGACTAAATTTGGACATACAATTGTAGCATGCAAATTTTATTGACCTTTTTGTTTATTTACAGAATTATTCATCAAGTTTCAGCATCGAATAGCTTAGAAACTCAATGAGTTAGGAGGATAAAATTAGTTATATAATTGTAATAATCAACTTGCATTAAGCTTTTTTGGTTATTTATCATATTATTAATGAAGCTTCACTATCGATTCGTTTAGAAAGTCAGTAGGCTACGAGGATAAAATTGGTTATTTAACTGTCACACTCAACTTGTATTGATCTATTATATTATTTATAGAATTGTTAATCTAATTTCAGTATCGAATAGTTTAGAAACTCAATTTGGATAGAAGATTAAATTTGGACATACAATTGTAGGATATAAATTTTATTGTGCTTTTTGTTTATTTATATAATTATTCATCAAATTTCAATATCGAATAGCTTAGAAACTCAATGGGCTAGGAGAATTAAATTAGTTATATAATTGTAACCTCAACTTGTATTGATCTTTTTTGATTATTCATCATATAATCAATGAAGATTCACTATCGATTCGTTTAGAAACTCAATAGGCTAGGAGGATAAAATTAGTGATATAATTGTAACACACAACTTGTATTGGTTTTTTGATTATTTATCATATTATTAATAAAGCTTCACCAACTATTCGTTTAGAAACTCAATAGGCTTGGAGGATAAAATTAGTTATATAATTGTATCACTCAACTTGCATTGAGCTTTTTTGATTATTTATCATATTATTAATGAAGCTTCACTAACTATTCGTTTAGAAACTCAATAGGCTAGGAGGATAAAACTAGTATTGTTATTGTAATACTCAACGTATATTAATCTTTTAGATTATTTATCGTATTGTGCATCAACTTTCATATCGGTTCAAAAAAGTTTCACTATTCTACTATGGTATCCACTCCTTTTATCCGTATATATGTGCGAATTTTGTCCTAGAAAACACATTCAGGATAATTCGTTAAAATGGGCATGCAGTTTTCTTCCAAGTCTCATTGTCCAAGATGATCCTGTCAAGGAACTCGTCGACGTCATCGTGATTCCGTAGCACAAGTGTCGGTGATGCTCCTAAGCGTTGAATTTTGTGTTCGGGTGTCAGTTTCGGCTCATAGACCTGACAGAGCTGACGATGAATTTCAATTGGAGTAATACTTTGTGCATTCAAAATCACCGACCGAACATTTCAGGTGGAGGGGGAAGGAATTAGAGTTTCCATTTCGGACCACTGCTACCCCGCTACTGGCACGAATCTTGACTTGTCCACCTGGCATATGAACAATACGTCATATATCTGTTACCCACACGCAATTGACAAGGCTAATTACGTTTACTTTAAAGGGGAAAACATCTAGAAACTTACTTTCTGGATGCGTTTCGTTATTTAAGTCTAGTACATTAACTAGTTGAAAATCATAAACTGAATGTGAAAAACACAAAAATAGGCGAATATATTTTTAAATTTTCTGTAACAATATTGATATATATACATTGCAGTTCCTGCGAAAATTAATGATTTCTTCTAAATGGAGTAAAATCATGTAGCCTTTAAAATAACTAAAAAGTTATAGATTCAGGGAAAAAGTTTATTCCTACTTATTGTTTTAAATTCATAACTTTAGCATAACACGTTTCTTTCATAATTACTCCGAAAGTAGTAAGGAATTCGAAGTTTATAAAGAAAATACCTCATTAATTTTAAAAGGTATTTTTTGAAAGGAAAGGTCTCAATTTTTCTTACTTAATTTTAAAAAATCCACTGTAAAGGACTCAATTATTAAGTAAGAAAATTTTATTTCAATCTTTAATGATTTCCGATAATGAAGTTTCACGAAAAAAAATATTCTCGAAATATCTAACTAAATGAAAGAAGTTTAAAGAGATTAAAGTAGCT
>CM063508.1:176909689-176912189 GCA_032207245.1 Pardosa pseudoannulata | reverse complement strand
TATATATATATATATATATATATACAAATATATATATATATTTGTATACAAATTCAGCACAATATTCAAATACAATATTTGTACATATATGTATATGTATATATATGCAAAGCGCATCCAGAAATTAAGTTTTCTAATGTTTTCCCCTTTAAAGTAAACGTAATTAGCCGTGTTAATTGAGAATGATAATGACGTACGGATGTATGAAGTATCAATCATATGCCAGCTGGTTAGGTGCCAGTTGCGTGGTAGCAGTTGTCCGAAATGGAAACTTTAATTCCTTCTCCCGCCGTCTGCAAGGTTCGGTCGGTGAATGCACAAAGCATTGCACCAATTGAAATTCAGCGTCAGCTCTGTCAGGTGTATGAGCCGAAACTGACAGAAGAACAAAAAATTGATCTTGCTCCCAGTGATTTGCCCGTTTTCTTGCACCTCAAGAAATCATGGAAACGATGAAGAGCTGAAGACGTCTGTCACCCGCTGGTTCCATTCACAGGCGGCAGAGTTCTATGACAGAGGGATACAAAAGTTGATCCCACAATACGACAAATGTCTCTATTCTGGTGGTGACTAAGTTGAAAAATTGCGGAAACATTGCTGTACTTGTTGCCAATAAATATGTGTCTGAAAGCGTGAGTTATGTTTTTCTTTTAAATAGGGAAACTTGTTTTCTGTATGTGCTTGGTATATGCATACACATACATATGTATATATAGGGCAGTTTTTAAATTGTAAATTTAACGTGTATAATATTTTTTTATACTTCTCATAGTAATCTTTGAAGCTAAAACACATGCTTAAAAAATGTAGTAACTTAATCTTGATGTTAGCATGACACTTCAGAAAAGGCTATGCACATGCCCTTGCATATACATAAATTTTACAGCATTTTACACCTGAATAATGGAAAATAAGGATAATTTTCTTAATTAATTGACATGACTAAATAATATCAAATCCAGGACACACATCTTATCTTGTGCATAATACCTAATATGCGTTTTTAAATTATGTCTTCAAACTGTGAACTATGTGAATTTTATAATAAATAAAGTTTAATTTATATGAGAAGTTGTAAAATGTCATTTCAATTCTTAAATATAATAATAATGTTAAAAGCTTTCCGAGCATTATGAAATTAACTATTTTATAAGTTTGATAATAACTAAGTAGATTCCCCCATTTCCTCTTTTAAATTAATAATTTTTATCAAAAAAGGTATTAAATTTTTCATAAATGTTTCTTAAGTTGTATTCTTGTTTTCTCAGGTAAGAAAGAAAAAAGTTTTAATGATTCTTATGAATAAAAATAAATGGAACAGAACCAATTTTAAATATGCTGGGGAAATCTAAGAACCATTCCAAAATCATCACTAAGTTATTTCTCCAGCTAGTGTCGATCAATAATACCTGTCTTGAAAGAGTAACTCCATTATGAAAAGAGTATTGACTGTTTTATCCAATACAAATACTACTTCGAACAATTATTATATTGCATTATCGCTTGTTATTGCAATGTGTTATTAAATGATTTTGGACTTGGATGTCGTAAGAAATATTTAATGGGTCACATCAACTTTATGCAGCTTCATATGGAAGTATATTTCTTACATTCACCGTATTTGTTTATCATTATCATAAATACATGAGATTTTTAGCCATTGTTGTTTACAATTAACTATCTATTAGTTTTAATGAATTTACTTTAGTTCTAATGAATACAATCTTTTATTTAAAATGAGAAAGTATAGCTTTTTTCATAAATTTGAAACATCTTCTCACACACAGTGTAAAGACTTATATCCAAACAAAGTAAGTACACTAATAATTTTTGAATTTTCGTAAACATATTCTCATACACTGTGTGCAGACTTACAACAAAACAAAGTAAGTATACTAATAATTTTTGAATTTTCGTAAACATCTTCTCATACACTGTGTGCAGACTTACAACAAAACAAAGAAAGTATACTAATAAGTTTTGAATTTCTGTAAATATCAGATGACAGTTCAAACATCTCTAAAATAAAGTTTTAATTATGTATATATACTTATATACATATATACATATGTATACCTATGTATATATGTATATATGTATGTATATATGTATGTATATATGTATATATATATATATATATATATATATATATATATATATATACATATGTATACATATGTATATATGTATATATGTATGTATATATGTATGTATATATGTATATATATATATATATATATATATATATATATGTGTGTGTGTGTGTGTATACATACATATATACATATATGCATATGTATACATGTATACATATATGTATATATATATATACATAAGCATTATTTTAACAAAATGTATTTATCAAATCAGAATTTATAAATATATATATATATATATATATATATATATATATATATATATATATATATATATATATATATACATAAGCATTACTTTAACAAAATGTATTTATTAAATCAGAATTTATAAATATATATAT
>CM063508.1:176889689-176894689 GCA_032207245.1 Pardosa pseudoannulata | reverse complement strand
TTCTTAATTAAGTCTTGCTTATGTGTATTGTGGTCTAAACCAAATATATATATATATTTCATTGTGACAAAGACATATTTTGTGTATATTTATTGAAGTAAAATATGTTTTTATTATTATATTTTTTATGTTTATAGAACGCCTGAATTTATGTGATTTAGTGTTTTAGTGTTGTGTAAATAAAAAACTGTTTGGTCTATTTTAAATGACCAAAATACACTCAAGAGTCAAAACATTATGACCATCCCTACATTTTGCAACGAACTCGCCTGGTTGACGTGAAATGCACGTGACCAGATAGAAGTGGTATTTAACTGCTCCTGGAGAGTCTGAAGAATCATTCTTTCACTTACTTCTGTGTGTGATAGGAAAGGCTGCGAATCTGAGCGATTTGGATAGAAGGCAGATTGTAAAGGCTCGAAGGCTCGGAATAAGTATTTCAGAAACTGCAAGACTCGTGAGTTGTTCGCGACCTACAGATGTTAGTACTTATGCAAAGTGGATGAATGACCGTGAAACCAGCAGTAGACGGCATGGTGTTGGACGTCCACACGCTATCAAAGAAAAAGATCATCGGAGACTGTCTTGTATGGTGAAGCAAAACAGTGGCTCAGCTAACAACTCAGTACAGTGTAGGTCCAAGTAGATTTCTTTGGGGGACGTTCTCTTGGGCTTCTCTTGGACTCGTGGTTGTGACAAACCATGAATGCTACAGGGTATCTGAACATCATTGTGGACCAGGTGCAGTCTTACATGGCGTATGTTTTTCCATCTGGAAATCGAATGTTCCAACAGGACAAAGCCCAGTGTCACCAGGCTAAATAATTTTTGGAGTGGTTCCAGAAACATGATTCTGAATTCTAGTTAATTGCCTGGTCGTTTAACTCACCGGATCTCAATTCGATAGAACACATTTGGAATGTTATGGGACGGTAGCTCAGAGTTCAAATACCACCTATTCTCAATATCTCGGATTTGCGTAACCGTTGCTTAAACATCTGGTACAATCTGTTTCCGGCCATCTACCAAGGACTTGTGGCATCCATGCCAAGGCGGGTTAAAGCTGTGTTGCACGCCATAAGTGGGCCAACTTGTTATTGGCAAGTTGTCGTATTGTTTTGGCTCTTCAGTGTATATCTCCAAAAATTCATATACATTTATATAGATATATTATGTCATACTTCAACAAAAAAGGATCAAACGGTTTCATTTCTAGTTTTCATTTTATATTAAATCCAGTTTGAATGTAAACTATTGAAATCAAGAACTTAGTTTTCCCACTCAAATTAGCTGATGTTCAGAAATTATTTTCTTAGTAGTTTGCTACGAAATTTTACAAGACTCTAGCAACACCTCTATGCAAAATTATTTTTTATTCCTGAGTAAAATATTTATTTTAAGTTATTAGCTTTCTAAAATACATCTGCTATAAACAGTCTCTATCTGTATTCCATTTAAACATTAAAAGATCCATTTTACTTTTAAATAGCTTTTAGACATAACAATCTTATATTATTTAAGTTTATAGAATGCTGAATATCGTGTAAAATATTTATTTTAAAATATTAGCTGTCCAAAATGTATCTCCGATAAATTTTCTCCATGCGCATTTCTTTTAAACATTATAATGTCCACTTTAATTATAAAATACTATTTAGTCCTTACAATCTTATATTATGGACGTTTATAGAATGAATATATAATATTTATAGAAAATCTCGTTTCATTCTAGTATAAAACATTTTATTCTAGTATGAATTTTTGTTCACAAAATAGTTCAATTAAAATGGATCTAACAGTTTTATTTCTAGTTTTATCTTAAATGCAATTTATTTTAAACAATTGACGTCACAATCTGGCTTTTCCAATCACATGGTATAAAACGAGAATCAAAGTGCAAAACATACTTTATGTAATCAGTCTTCAGGGAAACTTTAAGAGTCGTTAGCAAGCCATTTATGTAAATCTGGTCAATATTTTAGACTACAATATATATTTCCAGTTATTAGTATTCTAAAATGCTTTCTCTATGTACATTCTTCCGCATTTTTTTACTCATATGATCCTCTTTATTTATATCTTTAAAATATTACAATAAAACTTTGTTGTCCAACATTTTCCAACATTTAATAAAAATATAAAATATTTCTAAAATAACATAGAGCTAAAGTGTATTTTTTTATGAAAAATGTCTCTAACAACACTTTCAACGGGAGAATAGGAAGATAATTAATTTCGAAACATGTTAATTTTAATCAACCTCAATGTTATAAGCTATAAAATGAACATGAAATTATTTCAAAGAAAAAAGGCACTTAGAGCTGTATTGAAAATATTCCAAATATGGGAAAAATTTGCTTTAAATAGTCATTGATGGAGTTATTAGAAATAATTTATTTGTATTTGTAGAGTAAACATATTTAACTGATTCGATTACGTAGACTTAGCAAATAAATTTTTCATGAATTTTTAACTGCATATAATTCATTGCGGTATCATAAAATTAGTTATAACCATAGCAGGAAACTCAAGTGAGGGGGGAGTCGATAGAAAAGAATTTGGGGAACTTGTGCTAGGCTGTACTCACATCTGATTTCTCGAATGAAAAGAACTCATATCGGAAAGTTATATGCTATAAAACGAACATGAAATTATTTCAAAGAAAAAAGGCACTTAAAGCTGTATTGAAAATATTCCAAATATGTTAAAAATGTGCTTTAAATAAACATTGATGGAGTGATTAGAAATAATTTTATTGTATTTGTAGAGCAAACATATTTTTCCGGATTCGATTACGTAGACTTGCATAGAAAATAAATTTTTCATGAATTTTCAACTGCAGTTCATTTGAAGAACCTGTGCTATTCTGTACTCATATCCAATTTCTCGAATCAAAAGAATTCATATAGGAAAGTACTAAAGTCTGAAAATTTGAGTACATCGTTTCAGGCCAGAAATCGAGTACATTGATCATTATATTCTATTCTTCACCAGGCAACCACTTAAAAATAAGGCAGCCTAGAGTAAGCATCATTTTACCTGTTATTTACCTAAATTAAGAACTACTTTAAAAGTTCTTAAACCTTAAATTCTATTAATCCATTTTTATAATGTATGTTCTTTTTATAAATATAACCTTTTAATTTCCTCAGCACATTATCATAGGATATATCACATGATCGTATATACAGTTTAATGAACATATAATTACTTTTTGTTTCAAAGACACCAAATATAAATACTCGTACTTAAATTTTAATCTTAATACTTCTTTCGTTTTCATTTTAAATAACTCATTTTAAGCAACCTGATATGATTGTAATTATAACGTTGTCTAAATACTTTTAAAATATCTCTGAGTCTGTCTGTACAAATTGATTCTTCAAAAATGTCCAGATATTTGAGGTTATGACAAGTATATATATTGAATAAAATTGGAAAACTCATTTTTCTAAATTTTATGCATATGGGACTATAATTAACGGAAGTATTAATAAATAAAACCATCAAAATTGTTACTTTAATTTCAATGTTCACTTTTCTTCACAAATTATTTATATTTAGGTATTTTGATTATGGATGAAGATAAAGCATTTTGTTTACAGAGTATTATTGTCAAGTAAGTTAATTTTGAACAGCAAAAATGCTCGTTAACTGGTAATTTTTCTAGTAGATTGTATATGTATTTTGTGTGCACGTGTTCGTCAATAATTTTATTCATGCCATGTAATGAGAAAACCATAGTAGTAATTAATAAAATAATGATCAAAAAATAAATCTCAGAAAAATTTACTAGAATCGCAAATTATTTTGATTATGAGTATAGGATTAAAAATGATTCTTTGTTTTCCTTTGTCATAAATAATAAAAATTGTTCATCAAAATTCTATCTTTCTTTAATAGTCTCCTCAATCCAAGTTTTACTTCTTTTTTATCTTAAAATTTCTATCTACTATAAATATCAAGGATATGTAAGATTAGCACTTCTTCAAACAATTCCGAAAATTGAAGGCTGAATTAAATACTGCTACGTGTGACCCTTTCTTTCCCTTCTCTTAACCAGTTGTCCATTATCTCAGGAAAAAACTGAGAATCTTTATAATTTTATGGACGTTGTTTGGAGTCTCATCAATGATATATTCCCAAAGTCACAAAATAAATGCTGATAAAAAATTCCTTTTTCATAAGAAGTTATTCACGTGATTTTCCTCTCCTTAAGACGGGGTTTTCACACATCAAATAAATGCACTCTTTTCTGCGTATGACGCGTCTGTCAGTTCAAATTAAATGCCGTATACATTTTCACTTCACCCTTGCTGTCTTTCTCATTTATATTTAAGAACCATGACGAACGATGTATTATTCCTTCAGCAAAATTTGTGACGGTGCATGTGCTAAATTGCAACATAAATATTTTAAGAATTAAGATATACGTTGACCTCTACAATACAAATATACAACATAAGTGTTTTAAGAACTAAGATATGCGCTGACCTCTACAATATATATATATATACAACATAAATATTTTAAGAATTAAGATATGCTCTGACCTCTAAAATACAAATATACAACATAAATATTTTAAGAATTAAGATATGCGCTGACCTCTACAATACAGATATACAACATAAATATTTTAAGAATTAAGATATGAGCGATATGAGCTGTCCTCTACAATACAACTATACAACATAAATATTTTAAGAATTAAGATATGAATTGATCTCTACAATACAACTATACAACATAAATATTTCAAGAATTAAGATATACGCTCAATTAAGGCATGCACTTATTTGCTTTAATAATATTAATTCCTTTAAAGTCACTTCGTCAAATCTGTGAATTATTTCTGCAGTGGCTCGTAATTGAAACAGTACCTTATTACTTTATATAATGTAAATTCCCTTAATTTTATATCCAATAAATACACAATAGGTACCTGGTTTTCTTAAAACAAACTTCATCAGAATTTTCAGGCTTATATATATAAATAA
>CM063508.1:176877189-176884689 GCA_032207245.1 Pardosa pseudoannulata | reverse complement strand
GAATTATTTCAGACTAACGATCTACACCATTTTGAACTTAATTCATTTTTGGATCTTTTATAAAGCTTTATCTTCCTAGCAGGCATTTAGTTTCTTCATTTTAACTAGAATATATTTTTAAATAGCATAAAAATATTCACTAAAGGAAATAAATCAAATTCCCTTAGCCGCATTTTAATTTTTAAATATGTGTATTAGACTAAATTTTTATCTCATATTGAAGTAAAATAGCTGTTATTTCCTTTAAAATAAAAATTTAAAGGAATCAAGCAATTTAAAATTTTAAAAATAAACATACGCTATTGATATTAAGAATATGGCTGTAAAACATATTACTTGTACTCTTATATCTATGGTTCATCAAAGTTTTAAGAAAATTAGCTTTTATTTAATATAAAATTTCTTTTTTAATTTACATAATTTAAAAGTTACTTTGCAAGTAAACGTTTTTTACATTTATTTATTTTTATATATTTTATATGTAACTAATTAATTAATTTAAAGGAAATTATTTATTTTAAAGCTAGGCCCTTATTAATGATATACAAAAATTTACTCTTAACAGAGCGAAATATTTTACTTTATATTGACTAAAAAATAGAATATTATGATGATTTTCATTTAAGAAGTCATAGTATCTTCCCATGCTTTAAACTTTATTTCAACAACCTCGTGTCGAATCATTTCAGGCTAACGCTCTACACCATTTTGAACTTAATTCATTTTTGGATCTTTTATAAAGCTTTAACTTTCTAGCAGGCATTCAGTTTTTTTCATTTTAATTAGAATATATTTTTAAATAGCATAACAATTTTCACCAAAGGAAATAAATCAAATTCCTTTAGCCGCACTTCAATTTTGAAAATATTTATATTAGAATAAATTATTGAATCATATTAAAGTAAAATTAGCTGTTATTTCCTTTAAAATAAAAATTTAAAGGAATCAAGCAATTTAAAATTTTAAAAATAAACATACGCTATTGATACTAAGAATATGGCTGTAAAACATATTACTTGTACTCTTATATCTATGGTTCATCAAAGTTTTAAGAAAATTAGCTTTTATTTAATATAAAATTTCTTTTTTAATTTACATAATTTAAAAGTTACTTTGCAAGTAAACGTTTTTTACATTTATTTATTTTTATATATTTTATATGTAACTAATTAATTAATTTAAAGGAAATTATTTATTTTAAAGCTAATTATTTATTTTAAAGCTAGGCCCTTATGAATGATATAGAAAAATTTACTCTTAACAGAGCGAAACATTTTACTTTATATTGACTAAAAAATAGAATATTATGATGATACCTTTTCATCTCGAAAGGTATTATGCCATTTTAAAAAATTGACACTTGCTGTGAAAATGGCATTTGTTAAGTAAATGGCAATTGCGCGTTTGACTATATGGAAGGCAAATCACATACTTGGAAATGTGAAATATATACTAGTAAAAGAAAATTTAAGATAATCTACCATTTGTTTTTCAGTTTTACAGTATTGTAAGTTTAACGTGATATTCTCCCCTAATAATCGACGGTAGACTTTTTTTTCGAACGATGGCCAATTGGTTAGGATGCTAGCCTTCGGTACCAGAGTTCATGGATTCGAATCCCACTGTGACATGGATGTTCGTAGACATTTGGAATCGGCTTTAAGCTGTAGGTCCCAGTCTCATTAGCCCTCGTTTTGCAAAAAATAGACCGTAGCACTCCAAACCAAAAGAAAACCTTTTTTTATTCTTAATGATTGATGTGGTTGTTCCGCACAATCGAATTTAATGATCTAGGAAAAAATTTCATTCTTAAGAGAGCTGAAGTCTACATTTATTAATTAATAAAAAAGGACAGTTTGAATGAAGAAAAGTTTTTATAATGCTTTCTTCACTTAAAATAGTACTAACATCTCTACATTTATTACATAATCCAGAGGCCACAAAAACGTTCTCTTGTTATTGTAGCTTCCACCGAATCTTTGATATAATTCGCCTTCCTGATCAGAGAAGTGTTTCTATTCTTTACACACAATACGACCCCCACGGTCATTTCGCTTTAAATTCCAAACATGGTAATTTCTTATTCTGGAATCAGGGAAATGCTAATTAGGAGAGAAAATATTTCAACCGAATCATCAAGAAACATTTGCTATTTTGGGTTTTCCTAACTGTCTTCTAACAAAATCTTTCAAAGAAACTATTCAAATTCTATTCGAAATTGCGCAAGGAATGGGATGAAATTCTCAGACCTTTTTTTTTTCGTACTAAGTGTTAATTAGCTGACTCGACTAGACGCTGTTTACTGTTGCTGTTTCACTCAGAGTACTAGAAAATGTCATTTGAACTTTTGTTTGCATCCTTGAGAAAAGGTTAAAGAAATATTTTTCTATTGCTTTCCAAGCTTTAGTATCTTTTTTGCACGCTTTGTTTATTTTTAGTCTTATGTCTATCAGTAACTAGAACTTAAACTAGAATTTAGTTATTAATTAAAACCACAGTACGTTAATAAACAAGGTTTATGAATAAATTTAATTACCGGTTTAATTATATCTTTAAGTCATCTGGTTATATAAGTAATGGCCTATTGACAGAATATCCTAGAACACTCCAATTTCAACGTAACCTGTCCTACTCAAAGACTAGGTTAACGTTGGTTACTATCAAGTCTTAACGTACATAATATGTGATATTTATTATTGCAAACATTAACAACTAAAATTATATGTTTCAACTGTATATAGTCAAAATGACTAAAACTATATAGACAGTTGAAAACTTCAATTGGGCAACAAAAAGTTTTTAAATGGACCGTATGCCCCCCATTTTCTGCGGGTAGGGCATGCCTGGTTTAGATGAAGATTGTACATGTGTCATTTATGAAGTTGTTGCTCTGTTGGCAACAAAGCGAAATCAAAACAGAAAGTGTCTCGAAATGGAAACAATGTGGACATTTTAAAATTAGGTTCTAATTGTTGGCTCTATTGTTGCAAACAAGAGATCTTAAATTTCTTTGTTGTTTCTCAGTTCTTAGCTAAACTCCCAGCGAGTGTGACGTTAAAGAGCTAATTTGAGAGAAAATTCATAAAAAAAATCGATTTTTAAATGAATTTTATTTGCTAAACATGCTCAAAAACCTACGGAAAAGAATCCTTGATACAATGCCTTTCCGGGGTTACTTCGAACGCAAAAGATTTGAAAGAGAGTCAAGGCTCCGAGACTTGGAAAACGAAAGGGGACGAATCATCAATGAAATGGACTCGAGCGTACTTGACGGGGAGGAAATATTTCTCCGCCTCCAGTCGTACGAGGAAGATCCCTCTGCCAGTTTGAGACGCCAGCAGTGGTTTCGTGTGCAGCAAAGAATGGCCGAATATGCCTGGGAACAAGTAGCGGACGTAAAGGTCCGACTTAAAATTATGGATGACTACATGATATCTCTTAACGGACATTGTCGATTCTGGCACTGCTTCCCCGAAGACTTAAAAGACGAAGTAATGTCTTGGATGGATGGTGTGAACTCGGTGACCTCCGACCTTCACTGTTACATGACGGAGTTGAAGTCCGAGCGTCGAAGAAGCCTCTTCATTCGCTGTTTCCTGCCGTGCACAACTCTCTAAAATTTATACCCGACTGTGACTATTTATTACCGAAACTGACTTTATGAAACCGAAAGGTGGCGTTTCTACCATCCATTTCTGCTACCACCAATTTATGACTTTTATTTCCTGGACTTGACTTTATACTAGATCATTGTGACGTGACCGACATCTCTTGTTCTTCTCTTCTGATTTTGCCTTGCATACGTCTTTCACTTAACCATTTTGTAACTTCAATATCAATAGTAAAAGCTTAATCAATAAAGATCAATAGTTTCAATAGTTAATCTTTGTATTTTTGACTCAAATTACTAATTTAATAGCACATGTTATAACTTTATTTATTTAGGTCTCATTCCTTCTAATTACTGACACGCCCAATGTGTAAACATTGGGCGTTTTTACACATTGGGCTCCTTCTTATGTTTATTTTGATTTGAAATGAAGTACAACCAGGGCCTGATTAAAGCAGGGCCTGCTGGACTTAGGCAGTGGGTCCCTTAATTTTATAGACCCCTAAAGTTTGATATTTAATTATTAAATTTTAAATAATTTAACTAACAAAATGTTCTTTGTTAATTCTTCAAGTAATATTTCAGAAATTAAATAAAAACAGTTAGAATGGTGACAATTTTATCTAAAACACACTTCAGTTTACTTATATATAGCATTTATCTTATATATTATATGATATAAATTAGTAATACATTAAAAATTCGAGCCAGTTATAAAGAAATATTAGCACTTTTTATTATGTTTCTGAAACTTAGATACAATTGTTATTTGCTTTTATTATTTTATTATTTTATTATTTTTTCTCCTAATAATTTTGTGTTAAAATCTACGAATAGCTATTATTTGTTAATCTTATCTGTGCTATTTTATTTTATTTTTTATATAAAAACGTAATTGCAAGTGTTACAGTTCACATCCTTGAGGAAATACAGATTTTTGAATTCGACTGTGATACAAAGGTATGTTAACATAAAAAAATTAATATAAACTTTCCTAGAAAAATATTCGTTTGTATCCTCTTTTATAAAGTTTTTTTTTTTTTTGGCTTTTAAAGAGGGTAGGGGGGGTCGAAAGACTATCAGGCCCTGGTAATCTTTCGACCCTGGGCCCAACTTCGCCTTGATCGGACCGACCTATACAAAAAAGATACTTTCTTGTATAGGTTTTGACGGAAATAGGTACTTTTTACGCAGTTAATTTCTGCACTTGAATCACACAAACAATTTATAATTTTTCTGTCAATACAAATATTTACATACTGAAGGGCATTTTTGACGTTTACGGAACTTTGTTCTATGCGTATTCCTGATACTGCATTTTCGTTAGGTACGCGTTGTGGGTAGTTTCGCACAAAATGGTTGCCCTTACAAATATAACAATCCCTAACTTTGCTTTCGAGAAACCTTCTAGTTGAGTTATTAAACGTTGGACGTTCAGACATCTTTTTAACTTCATAGGTAGAACGAGAATAATTAGAAGGTCTTGAATCTAAATACACATCACATTCTTTGGCTAGTACTTTTGGCGGGAACCATTCTTGACCTTGTATAACTGTAATGTGCGCTTTTGTCTCTTTGTCGAGTGTTTAAAAAATTCAATCAACTACGAATAAATCACAAAGAGATTTGAAATGAGTTCCTGACTTTACAATAGTACTCAAATGAGGCATTTAATCGAGAGGAAAATTTCATGTAGGACTCATGATTTGATTTTTGAGCAGATTGAAAATTACTTAAAATTTCCGTTGCTGTTGGTTGGTACTCTTTTAAAACTAGATTTTTTAATAATTTATAATCTTTAATTTATGTTTCCCTTGCATACATAATAACACTATTAGCCTTTTCTCCAAGTATATTGATTAATATTTCGTTTTTAAAATATTCTGGAACTCTTTTAGTCGCAAAACCATAATGTTTTGGCTCTTGGGTGTATATTTAATTTTATTCAAGTAAAAAAAATATTTTGCGTAATTTTTAATTTATATTAGATCTAAAAAAATCAGACTATAACATTTTCGTATTTTTTCATATAGTAACACTCAAGTAAATCTACATATTTTAATTTTTCAATTTTGTATATTTTTTATCTTATTTTCTAAGCAAATGTTAAATAATTTCATAATACTTAACTTTAGAAAATGGACTTCAAACCTAGCTGGTACCTTAAACTTTTATTCTTTGTTTATTTAAATTTTTGGATATTTCCTCCCTTTCTTCAGAAATATTTGAAGATTTGAGAAGTTTTTGACAGATATGGATAGAATCATTCAAACATAAAACTTTTAAAAACACGACATCTCGACAACAAAATGGTAGAGATTTTTGTGAGATGTTTGTGAACTTGTATTTTACATCAGAATAGAAATAAAGCCAAAATATTTATACGATAGTAAAGGCACTTAAATTTTTTATTTAAATGAAAATTGTGCTTACCTGAAAATAAATTTTTTTAAAACTATCTTTAAAATTGTGCAACTGTTCCGAATATACTGAAATACATAGATTGTATAAAAATATAGACCAAATTCATGAAATTTAAGATCTTTTTGTATTAGCACAATACTTTAAACAATTGTTCTACGTTTTTGAAAGCGTTCCTAAAGTTCTTTTATAGAATATTAATTAGGCAGCATATCGAAGTCACAGGGATTTGTATTATGTTCGATGGTGGTGATTGTAGAGTATCATTTCCACGGCTGTCCTTTCTGATGACCGCAAGCCTCGTTTCTGTACCTGCTCGTCTATTGTTACTGGAGAAGGTAGCGTGGATTCGATGAAAATTTGTATTGCCAACGATTAATTATTGCAGCGAAAAAAATCCTTGACTATATATTTTATTAATTACAGGGGTTATTAAACATATGTACATAGGTCATCATTAACCGTGAAATAAGACCGACCGAGAATAACCAAATTGTGCGAAGCGGAAAGCACCTCTTTCGGTCTCAGCTCTTTCCAGAATAGTGTCCGTTCTCTCTCGTTTCGAGCGGGCATCTCCTTCACTGTTGTTCGAGACGGACGGGGAGCGATCCCTCCCCCTCTTGGTCAGGCTTTCACCTCCACGGAAAAAATGTCCTTCTTCGCAGCTGGTGCGGGAGGGGATGGTATCCTTCACCCTCCTGGTGAACCTTTCACCTCCCTGGAACAGTGCTTGTCCACCCTCTCACGTTCAGTCAGTCTTCGGCTGCGGAAAAAAAATACAGGTGTCCATGTAACACCAACTCGAGTCTTAAGTCTAATATTACAGTGATCTTTCTGAGTTCTATTATTTCTGGAGGGAAGAAGAAAAATTCTACCAGGATCAGATGGTAGTTTCAAGGGATGTGGTGAAAAAACGCTGCAGTACCATTCGAGGCCTAGACCTTGTTAATCAAGAAGCAAGTATGGGAAGGTGCACTGCCATGATAAACCTCTTTATTTTCCCATTTTATTTTTCTCAACTACGAATTGGTGGTAATAATGGCATACACAGTTATTTTATCAAATCCTACATTGTCTGTTATCATTCGACTACATACGTCCAGAACAGCGTGGTGAGTCAAACACAACAATGGGTCTTTGTTCAGCTCGTGCATTGGATGCACAATTTTCCGGTTGTAAACTCTAAGTGTTTTCTGCCTAAAATATGATGGATCTGAAATGCTAGATAAACGCATTAGAACGGTATAACATATTTTGTATTTATCAGTCGTCATTACTTTCAACATGTTCTTCTCTCCTTTTTCTCTACTCTGTCTGAAAAAAAGTCTGACAAAGGATGTCGCCCATCGTACTCTTTTTCTATTTCCCCCTTGCAATTACATTAGCTGATACATTCATCAGCCCCACAATTTCCTTATCATCCGGCTGTAGGTGATGGCATTTCCTTTCAATTTCTCCGACTTGAATCT
>CM063508.1:176857189-176872189 GCA_032207245.1 Pardosa pseudoannulata | reverse complement strand
ACATTATTACATATATATATATATATTTATATATAATTATATATACATATATGCATATATATATATTATATATATATATTATATATATTATATATATACATATATATATATACATATATTTTGTATATATACATATATATACATATATATATACTTATACATTTATATATATATATATATATATATATACATTTATATAACATATATATATATTTAAATATATTATATACATATATATACATATATATATATATAATATATATATATATTACATATATATAATATATATATAATTATACACAAATATATATATATATATATATATATTTTATATATATATATATATATATTTATATACATATATATACATATACATATATATATATATATATATATTATATATATATATATATATATATATATATATATATATATACATGAGCATGTGTGATATATGTTATGAATAAAGCCTTACAAATATTTGATTCACAAAAGAACCGTATACCGTGCTTTAATATGCCATTGTTATAAATATTTTGAATACTCGGCAAAATAAAAAAGTAAGATTATTCAGTATAGCAATACACTTTTCGACAAAATACGAAATTCGGTTACACTTTATGCTGCGACTATAAAAATATAAGAGAGAATTTGCATTTATTCTAGAGTCATTTAAAGTCTCCGCGTCCATCATTACCGGGTGTAAGGTTTTGTCTCGGAATTTATTCGTACCATTTTCGCTGATTCGACACCGCACAACATTTCTGATGCATTCAAATGCAAATAGACTCAAATGATATTTTCGATTTGTCAAAATGTTCATTGGGGCTGAAAGAAATCAGCCATATTTTGCGGTTTCGCGCACTCATAGAATAATGTAGTTTGGAATGAAGAGCGTGGAAAAATTCATTTTAAATGACACTCTCAAAGGTAGGATAGTACTAAATAACGGGAGAAAAGTAAATTTTGATTTGATACTTATTGATTTAATTAATCTAATTATTATTTGATTTTTAATTTATTATAAAATACGAGCCTATCTTTGTAGAAAAAAACCTTTCATTAATAAAAGTTCTAACTTTATAAGTTATTAAATTTCGTTATTTGAGAGCAATAATTTTTTTTATTAAAAACATGTTCAGCAATTTACAGCAATATTTTGCGGTTTTGTGTACTCATAGAATAATCTATCTTGAAATAAAGAGCGTGGAAAAATCATTTTAAATGACACTTTCAAAGATAAGATAATACAAAATAACGGGAGAAAAGTAAATTTTGATTTGATAATTATTGATTTAATTAACCTAATTATATATTTTTAAATTTTATTATAAAATATGACCCTATGTGTTTACAATAAAACTTTCATTAATAAAAGGTGTAACTCTATAATTTATTAAATTTCTTTATTTGAGAGCAATAGTTTTTTTTATTAAGAGCATGTACAGCAAGTTACAGCCATATTTTGCAGATTCGCGCAGTCATAGAATAATATAGCTGGAAATGAAGAATATGGAAAAATCATTTTAAATAACATTTTCAAAAATAAGATAATACATAATAAGGGGAGAAAAGTAAATTTTGATTTGATAATTATTGATTTAATTAACCTAATTATTATTTGATTTTTAATTTATTATAAAATTTGAACCTATCTCTTTAGAAAAAAATGTTTTATTAATAAAAGGTCTAACTTTAAACAAGTTATTAAATTTCTTTATTTGAGATCAATAATTTTTTTATTAAAAACATGTAAAGCAATTTATAAATATAGAAATTCACTTACTCGCAAAAAAATTTAGAAATGTGTAAATGAGACACTATTTTTTTAATTAAAAATAAACTAGTTGCTTTTTCTCTTCTGTGAAACGTAGCAAAATATTAACCTGCACAAAATATTTAACTTTATATCATGGTAAAGTTTATTTTTTTTTAATTTTTAGTTTTTAACAGCACTAATTTTATTTTTTAAAGTTTTAATCTGCCAGTTACATTTAAAGTCTTAGTTTACCGAATAAAGCAGATATTTTTTCTCTTTAGAGAAAAAAATTCATTAATGTTTAATTTTTAAGGTTATTAAGTTTGTTAATTATTGATTTAATTAACCTAATTATTATTTTATTTTTAATTTATTATACAATTTGATACTTTCTCTTTAGAAAAAGAAGTTTCATTAATAAAAGGTCTAACTTTATAAATTATTAAATTTCTTTGAGAGAAATATTTTTTTAAATCAAAAACATGTGCAGCAAGTTACAAATATAGAAATTCACTTACTTGCAAAAAAATTCAGAAATTTGTAAATGAGACACTATTATTTTAATTAAAAATATACTAATTGCTTTTTATCTTCTGTGAAATTTAGCAATATTAATCAGCACAAAATGTTTTAACTTTATTGCATGGTAAAGTTTATTTTTTTTAATTTTCAATTTTTAACAGCACTACAGCACTTATTTTTTAAAGCTTTAATCGCCAGGTACATTTAAAGTTTTATTTTACCGAATAAAGCACCGAATAAAGCAAAGTATTTTCTCTCTTTAGAGAAAAAATTCCTTAATGTCTAAATTTATAAGGTTATTAAGTTTGTTATGTTAAGCAGTAATTTTTATTATTTAAAATTTTAGAAATTATAAAAATAGAATATACTTACCCTCTAAATAGACTTTTAAATTTGTAAATTAGAAATTAATTATTTTAATCATAAAGATGGTAATTGTCTTTTGCTTTCTGGAATCCTCATTTATATTATTATGAACAAAATATTTAATTATATAACATGATTAAGTATATTTTTTAATTTTTTAATGGTACTAATTTATTGTTTTTAATTAAATTATCAGGTATGTTTAAAACCTTGGATTACTGAATGAAGCAGATATTTTTTCTCTGTAGAAAAATAAAGTTTCATTAATAGAAGTTGAACTTCATAAAGTTATTCAATTTTGCTATAAGAAGCAATAACTTTGTGGATACATTTTGCAAATTCTGACAGTATAATCGTATTTATTTTAAAAGATAATTAAATATTTGTTGCACATACTTTTGAAATTTTTTTGATTATGTAATCAGTTATAAGATACAGTCCTAATAATAAGAGTCTATGCACTATTTTAAGATATGAATCTACTAAAAATTTAATTTTAGGAGTGGCCAGATATCCATCATCTAGCCATATAAAAACATCATTTTATTTATGTTACTCAGTAAATTGTTCTTTGTTGAAAGGAAATATTGAACTGATTAAAATTTGTGCCTGTATCCAAAATTGTTGCTATTACTTCCTAGTTTGTGAAATGTCTTAAGGGAAATATAGGGGATAATTATAACCAAAATCCCACTTTGAAAATGCTTTAAACAGGAACCACTAAACAAAAAAGAGAAAGGAGAGAGAAATGATATTACATTAGAAAAATAATTAATAACTAAGATTTTCCCATCCAATGTGGTATGATCTTGAGAGGTTGGTGGGCTTTATACTAACAGTACCACAACTGTTAACTATGTTAGAAATAATTGTAACTTATCCGGTCCCTATTTTAGGTGACACAAGGAAGAGTCTGTATCTTGATTAATGAAATTATTTACACTTCTGCTATATACATCATTTCACAACTACACAAAAATCATTTCCGATCACAGGTAAGTGATTAGTACACGTGGGCCTGAGTAGAGACGGGTACCTACTAAATTCAGTCTCTGACGAAATATTGGTGATTAGACGGAAGAAACAATTCGGTAGCTCTCGCGAAAGTTCACTGAAGTACTGGTAGAATATCTAAGCACAGTTAGAGTTCCGAAGGAAATGCAAACAATCCTGAAGAGGATTATATTAGGAAAGGAAACCCAATGCAAAGGGTATCGTTTCAATTTCAGCAAGAGATATATCCCAAGACGGTGTTTCACTAAATAAAACTATCCGATGGCGAGACTGGTCGAGGCGACCTCCGAGTTAGCCGATGCGGGCTACTCCTTAAAGAAATGATCTCAAGGTGGGATTATAGCAAAATACTCTCCGATTGGTCAAGGCGACCTCTGAATTAGCTGGTTGCTAGCTAACTTCTGTAAAAAACAAATCTTTCTAGGGGAGGGGACTCACCCACAATTTCATTATTGGATCACTTAGCGATGATCTCACCTTCGAACAACTTTATTGGTCCGGGTTAAACAATCATCGGCCGCAAAGCCAGGGGTCACTGGAATTCTTAACTGCTACATCTGAGTAGCGGCTAATCGTTTGTAGTTCCAGCGATCATATTTTTGGCTGTCAGTGAAGATGCCGTGTTGTCTGGTATATTGTTCTTCTACTATAGGGCACAACAGTGTAGACATTGTGGTGCCGGGGAAAACAATCCTTTTGTATCCACACAAGCCAAGTCCACTTCTTAAAGCAAAGTTCTTTGATGACGACACACCGCTAAATCACGCCGTTACATAATTTATTTTTGTCAAGAAGCCAAAACACCCAGGCAAATTGAACCGTTTAGTTGGTTGTCTGTTCAAATCATGTTACAGTCGTCATATTTCTATTCAAAATCTCTGTTGTATCCGAATCCACTTTCATTACGACTCTTACACTCCATCTATTGTTACACTTTCGAACTTTTTTCTTA
This sequence comes from Pardosa pseudoannulata, assembly GCA_032207245.1. Lineage (NCBI taxonomy): Eukaryota > Metazoa > Arthropoda > Arachnida > Araneae > Lycosidae > Pardosa > Pardosa pseudoannulata. The sequence goes on along the minus strand of CM063508.1, from coordinate 176,867,576 downwards.
TACCACACTGTTTCCCTTTTCTTCTAGTATAATCAGTTAAAATTTCAAATCAATTTAAAATTATGAATACGAATATTGGATAGAATTATGGTAGAATTATGGAGATCCATAATGATAGAATTATGGAGATCCATAATGATAGAATTATGGAGATCCATAATGATAGAATTATGGAGATCCATAATAATAGAATTATGGAGATCCATAATGATAGAATTATGGAGTTAAAATTATAGATTCTGATTAGTGGGGTTTTTTCATAACATTTGGAAATAGGACTTTAATTATAATAACACTGCATTGTTCCTGTAAACCTATGAAATTAAAAAAAAATTATGGTACAACTTTAATATTTTTGTTACAAATACTAGATTAATGAAACTCAACTTTCAAAGATCATACACGTATTTTCAAAATTATTTAATGAAAGAAGAATAATGTTTATTGTCCTAAAACATATTTTGAAAATACTGTATTTATATACACTTGAATCAAATGCCTTAAAAATATTATATTTAAATTGAAGCATATTCCTCTGTGTTTACATACAGATATTATTTTAAACGAAAGAATGACGTTTCTAAAAGCATATTTTCGACTTCAAATTTCGAGAGTCAATAAATTCCAATGCGTACTTAAAAAGCTCCCACAAAAACGAAATGTTATCTGTTTTTCCCTCTCGCAGCATTAAATCGCTTTCCGTGCCGCCCCAAAACTGACAAGAAGTATTAAGTACTCATAAAAATAGTCGGTAAGTATTCAAATAATCATGGCACTATTGCGTTTTATATCCTTGTGAAGAGCTCAGCAAAATTCAAAGCCTTATAAGACACTTGCGAACAGATTTCAAGTGGAATTGTATTTATTTCTATGGCTAAACATTTTATTCGGAAGTGAATGCTCCCAGCGAAAGTATTTAATAAAAATTTAAATGTTTCAATAAAAACTGACACTTGAAATATGTAATTTATTCAATGGAATATTTAAATTTGTTTCTGAGAGTTTAAGAAAATTGTTTTGTTTAAATATTTTTCCTGAGCGAAAACAGTGAAATTCAGCGAGGGTAAAAATAAAGCAGTTAAGGAAACAAAAAGCTATAAATAAAACCAAAATCGTTGAATTTCAAGAGAAATATTTTTGGTCTAATAAACAAACGAAATATAGCTTCCACATACGACTTGCATTTTTTTCGATTTGCAGATTTTTTAAGCTTTTTAAAGCGGAAAGCGGTCATCCAACATTTGCGAAAAATATTAGAACTCGGTTTTTGTTCCTTTTAAAAATTTTCTATGACTTTGAAATGCTCCATTTGCAATATTTGTTTTCTTCACATTTTACTAATTTTCTTTTGGTTGTTTTTTGTGCTTCTTGTCATTTATTTATAAATGTCTCTTTATCTGATTTTTTTTCTGTTTATCTGCTGTATTTATCTGTCGCTTGCGCATAAGCATTCTGTTAATTACTATAATGTTATAGAAGCTGAAACAATACATTATTTACTGTTATTACTATGTCGAATACGTAGCACAAGAAAATCATTGTAATTGCCTAAACATTCGACCTCAAGATTTTGATTGATCTTGTTTCGACATCCCTCAGTATGTAAAAATCATTTTTCGATTCATGTGTGCATGTGAACAATTAACTTGTGTATGTTTCACATTCTGAAATATAAGTACATTCAAGTAGTTATCTATCAGCTTTTCGGTTATTTCCTGTTATTATCCTTCATTTAGTGCTGTTATTTCACAGCATAAAATAACATGTTGCTGTAGCTAAAAGACATAATATTTATGTTACAGTATTGAGATATTTTAAAATGTAAGAACCAAAACATGACTAACAGAAATAATAATTACTTTCTCTAAGAATATACTGAATAGTCGAGAGGAGGCCATTCCCAATTTTTTAGTATCGTATGTAAATTATAAGTGCAGTCATCAAGTAATTATCTATAAGCTTTTGGGTTACTTCACGTTATTATCCGACATTCAGTGCTGTTATGTAAGAACATAAAATAACATGTTGTATTATTTATAAGACATATTATTTATGTTACGGTGTTCAGATATTTCGAAATTTAAGAACAAAAACATCACTAAAAAATAATAATTCCTTTTTCTAAGAATATAATGAATAGTCGAGAGGAGGCTATTCCCAGTTTTTTAAAAATTGTATGTAAATTATAAGTACATGCAAGCAGTCATCCATCAGCTTTTGGGTTATTCCCCGTTATTATCCGACATTCAGTGCTGTTATTTGAGAATATAAAATAACATGTTGTATTATTTAAAAGGCCTATTATTTATGTTACAGTGTTAGGATATTTTGAAATGTAAGAACAAAAACATGACTAACAAAAATAATGTTTACTTTTTTTAGAAATATACTGAATAGTCGAGGGGAGGGTATTCCCAATTTTTTAAAATCTTATGTAATTTATAATTACATTCAATTAGTTATGTATTAGCTTTTGTGTTACTTCTCGTTATTATCCGGCATTCAAATTCTGTTATTTGAGAGAATAAACTAACATATTGGCGTAGCTAAAAGACATTATTTATGTTATAGTGTTAAAATGTTTTGAAATATAAGAACAAAAACATTACTAACAAAAATAATAATTACTTTTTCTAAAAATATACTGAATAGTCGAGGGGAGGCTATTCCCCATTTTTTTTAAATCTTCTGTAAATTATAAGTACATTCAAATAGTTATCTATTAGCTTTTGGGTTATTTTCTGTTATTATCCGATATTCAGTGCTGTTATTTGAAAACATAAAATAACATGTTGTATTATTTATAAGACATATTATTTATGTTACAGTGTTCAGATATTTTGAAAAGCAAGAACAAAAACATCACTAACAAAAATAATAATTACTTTTTCTAAGAATGTAATGAATAGTCTAGGGGAGACTATTCCCAATTTTTTAAAATCTTATGTAATTTATAATTACATTCAAGTAGTTATCTATCAGCTTTTGGGTTACTTCTCGTTATTATCCGGAATTCAATGCTGTTATTTGAGAACATAAAAAAACATATTGGCGTTGCTAAAAGACATTTATGTTACAGTGTTCAGATGTTTTGAAATGTAAGAATAAAAACATGACTAACAAAAATAATAGTTAATTTCTCTAAGAATATACTGAATAGTCGAGGGAGGCTATTCCCGATTTTTTAATATCGTATGTAAATTATAAGTACAGTCAAGTAATTATCTATCAACTTTTGGGTTACTTCTCGTTATTTTCCGGCATTCAATGCTGTTATTTGAGAACATAAAATCACATGCTGACGTAGCTAACAGACAGAATATTTATGTTACAGGGTTCAGATGTTTCAAAATATAAGAACAAAAACATGACTAACAAAAATAATAATTAATTTTTCTAAGAATATACTGAATAGTCAAAGGGACGCTATTCCCGATGTTTTAAAATCGTATGGAAATTATAAGTACATTTAAGTAGTTATCTATCATCTTTTAGGTTACTTCCCATTATTATCCGGCATACAATCATGTTATTTGAGAGCATAAAATAACATGTTGGCGTAGCTAAAAGACATATTATTTACGTTACAGTGTTCAGATGTTTTTAAATGTAAGAAAAAAAGAACATAACTAACGAAAATAGTAATTAGTTTTTTCTAACAATATAAAGTTGTAAAGTTTAATTTTCCTTCAATCCTTTTAAGCCATGTTTTTCTACTAAACCTTTTTATTGTTTGAAGAAATGTTTTTTAAAATGTGCTTTCAAACAATTAATCGTACTTCATCAAGTTCAAATTAAGCCTTATTGTTAAGCCTTATTGTTATTTGAAGAAATATTTTTTTCAATTTAGTTTTCAAACACTTAGTATCATCAAGCTCAATTATGCCAATTTGCTGACATTTCCTATAAAGTTGTCCATTAAGTTGTTCCTTCAATCCTATTAAATCAGGTCTTCCTATTAAACCTTATTATTAAAATCGTATGCAAATATATAAACATATTCAAGTAGTTATTTATCAGCTTTTGGGTTACTTCGCATTATTATCCAGCATTCAATGCTGTTACTTGAGAACACAAAATAATATGTTGGCGTAGCTAAAAGGAAGATTATTTATGTTACAGTGTTTAGATGTTTTCAAATGTAAGAAAAAAACTCGACTAACAAAAATAATAATTACTTTTTTCTAAGAGTATAGAGAATAATCGAGTGGAAGCTATTCCCGATTTTTTCTTTATATATTGATTAGTCGAATACTTAATTAGTATTCCGACCACACATTTGCTTTATTATTTTATTCAAAGAAAAAGACTGTCTAGAAAAATGTTCTTTATTTTTATAATTAAATTCACGAAAAGTTATAATAGAAAAAAATAGTGTGAGATAATTTGATTATTTCAGAAAAATATTAATCCAAAAGTGTTTTAAATTCCTTCTGTAAATATTTTCTAATTAGTAAAAGTTTATCTATTTTTACACAATGTTTTTGGATGGTGTATTGAATACAATAAATGAAAAGTATTTTTGAGCATGTTGATTAAAACTTATTTTCAGTAAAATGTGTTGAAACATTTTTTATTAAAGAAGTAAGAAATTTTTCAAATAAGCTTCCAAAAAGTTAATCGTATTTCTATAAGCTCAAATATGCCAATATTGCTGACATATTGTCCTACTATAATATTGTCCTGTTTATTTTTCCTATAATTCTGTTAAGGCTTATTGTTATTTGAAGAAATGTTTTTTTTAAATAAGTTTTCAAACAATTAAATAACATCAAGCTCAAATATGCCAATTTTGCTGACATTTCCTATTAAGTTGTCCAGTTAAATTTTTCTTCAATCCTATTAAGTCATGTCTTCCTACTAAACCTTATTATTAAAATCGTATGTAAATTGTAAGCACATTCAAGTAGTTTTCTATCAGCTTTTGGGTAACCTCCCGCTATTTTCCGGCATTCAATGCTGTTATTTGAGAACACAAAATAACATGTTAGCGTAGATAAAAGGCAGATTATTTATGTTACAGTGATCATATGTTTTGAAATGTAAGAACAAAAACACGACTAACGAAAATAATAATTAATTTTTTCTAAGAGTGTACTGAATAATCGAGGTTAGGCTATTCCTGATTTTTTCTTAATATATTGATTAGTCGAATACTTAATTAGTATTCCGACCACGAATTTGCTTTATTATTTTATTCAAAGAAAAAGACTGTCTAGAAAAATGTTCTTTATTTTTATAATTAAATTCGCAAAAATTTATAATAGAAAAACGTGTTAAATAATTTGATTATTTCACAAAAATAGAACTCCAAAATTGTTTTAAATTCCCTCTGTAAATATTTTGTAATTAGTGAAAGGTATATCTATTTTTACATAATGTTTTTAGATGGTGTATTGAATACAATAAATAAAAAATGTTTTTGAGCATGTTGATTAAAACTTATTTTTAGTATAATGTGTTGAAACACTTTTTATTAAATAAGTAAGAAAAGTTTTTCAAATAAGCCTTCAAATAGTTAATCGTATTTTTATAAGCTCAAATATGCCAATTTTGCAGATATTTCCTGTAAAGCTGTCCAGTTAAATTTTCCTCAAATCTTGTCAAACATTATTGTTATTTGAAGAAATATTTTTCAAATAAGTTTCGAAAAACTTAATTATATTTCAGCAAAACCAAACATGCCAATTTTGCTGACATTTCATATAAAGCTGTCAAATTAAATTTTCCTACAATTCTGTTAACCCTTATTGTTTTTGAAGAAATGTTTTATTTTTTAAATAAGTTTTCAGACACTTAATTAAATATCATCAAGTTTAAATATGCGAATTTTGCTGACACTTCCTATAAAGTTGTCCAGTTAAATTTTCCTTCAATCCTATTAAGCTATGTTTTTCTACTAAACCTTATGATTATCTGAAGAAATTATTTTTAAAATACGCTATCAAACAGTTAATCGTATTTCATCAAGTTCAAATTAAGCTTTGTTGTTATTTGAAGAAGTAATTTTTTCAAATAAGTTTTCAAACACTTAATTAAATATCATCAAGCTCAAATATTCCAATTTTGCTGACATTTCCTATAATATTGTCCAGTTTAATTTTAATTCAATTCTATTAAGCCATGCTTTCCTACTAAAATTTATATTTGTGTAAAGAAATATTTTTTTAAACATTCTTTCAAACAATTAATCGTATTTCATCAAGTTCAAATTAAGCTTTGTTGTTATTTGAAGAAGTAATTTTTTCAAATAAGTTTTCAAACACTTAATTAAATATCATCAAGCTCAAATATTCCAATTTTGCTGACATTTCCTATAATATTGTCCAGTTTAATTTTAATTCAATTCTATTAAGCCATGCTTTCCTACTAAAATTTATTATTGTTTAAAGAAATATTTTTTTATATACGCTTTCAAACAATTAATCGTATTTCATCAAGTTCAAATTAAGCCTTATTGTTAAGCCTTATTATTATTTGAATAAATATTTTTTTCAAATAAGTTTTGGAACAATTAAATTTCATCAAGTTCAAATATGACAATTTTGCTGACATTTCCTATAAAGTTGTCCAGTTTACTTTTCCTTCAATCCTATTAAGCCATGTTTCCCACTTAAAGCTTATTGTTGTATGAAGAATTGTTTTTTAAAATAAGCTCTCAAACAATTAATCGTATTTCATCAAGTTCAAATACGTAAATTTTACAGGCAATTCCTATAAATCCGTCCAGTTAAATTTTCCTTCAGTCCTATTATGCCTTTCTATGACGACATAAAGGATCTGCTGTGTTGGGAATAATTCAAGATATCACCCCGATACCTGCAGCTATGCGTATACTTGAATACGATATTCGAGGAATCTGCTCTGGTCTTATCTCTGAGTCAGGCAGGGATAATTTGTCATCTTCAGCTCACTTAATGCATACTAAATTAGAATCTGTCCCTATTGGAGCTCCTATATCATCATTAATTAACGAACTGAAACCTCTTCATTGTTACATGGAGTTACTTGATCTAATAGACTTATGCAAAAGGCAGGAAATTTTTTTCACCGTTAACTCATGTTTTTTAAATAGCACAGCTCATAGTATGATTAAATAACTTTGTTCAAGAAAGTCCGGACATTGAATTATTTTTTTATTGTTTTAAATTATGCTTTTTGATTTATTAGTATATGCATAGCTTTGTATTTTTAATCATTTTATATAAAATATTTTAAAGATATTAATGATGATATGATCTACAGCAAATTAAATATCAATTATAAAAAGATATGATTATTAATAAAAGTCAAAACTTATCTATTAAGGTATCCGTCTACGTTAAATATGTCATTATTTGCCAAAAATCATAACTTTTTTTTATTTCTCTATTGTAAAATTTCAACTTTTAGGCTTCTAAATCTGTTTTCTTTTTGTCTTATGACATTTTAAAAAAGCGTTGCAGCTGTTTAAACATCAGTTACAGCTGTCAAAAACAAAACGGAACCGGAAGTTGTGAATTTAAAGCCTTTTAAAGAGGATTTTTGGACAAAAATTTTTAAATTTTCATGAAGATTACTTTAAACATTTTCTAGTATTTTTAATAATTATCAACTTGGTAATTAGAATGTTTTGAAGCAAGAAAATGTGGGGAATTTTAAACATGTATTTTGATATTTTAATAGTTAAAGTTGCTTTCATAAAATTCAAATGCGTTTTTCTCAGAACGGTATTTTTAATAAAATGTTGAAACTTGAAATGTGATTTCTCAAAAAGTTATTAAAATAATTTGTTGAAAATTATTATGAAGGATTTTAATAGTATTTACTAGTGAATGACCTAAAAGCTTTAAATTTGGATAATTTTAAATGATTCTACACTCACAGTTAAATATAAAGGTAATGAAAATTCGATAAAAATTCAATGTGTATGATTTTGAAGGACCAAAATATTTTTACTAAATGTAAATTAAGCAAATATTTTAGATGATTCACTAGTCCAGTGTATAAAAACTATATTGCATCAAAAAATATTGAAATATTTTAATTTATTAAAACATCAGACTCTTTGAAAAAACCCGATTTTTTTACTAAATTTTCTTCATTTATTAGAAATTTTATAAAAACTTCTCCAGAAATAAATTTTTTAAGTGAAATTGTCTACGATAATATAAAAAATAAATCTAAAAATGTGAATCTAAACATGAACTAGTTTCTACGTTTAAAAAAAAAGTTCTCCGAATGTAGACGGATACCTTAAAAATAGTTATCACTAATTTTTTATTTATTAGAGGAAGAAAAAGTTATCTGTCAATCCAACATCAATAAAAAAAAGTAATCATCATCAATAATTAGAATATTCATCCTTAAAATATCAACTCTCTCTCAAAGACACAAGAGACAGATGAAAATTTCTGTCTGTTGTATTAAAAACATGAAGACTTCTTATTATTAATTTTAATATTATTTGTATAAGAATATGGCTGTTATCCCTAAAAATAGACATATATTACCTATGTCCAAAAAATTTATAAATGATTTGACTGTCCTTCTCCACTTCAATACTTTTCATATAAAAGTATACATCTATTATATATAATTCTTACCGTTAATAAAAAAAGCACTGCTATGTACAAATATCATTACAATAAATGTAACTGTATTGTTCTTTAAAACCGATTTTAAACTAGTTATTAGTTGAAATATTTACATTGTGTTTCTTGTTTCAAGCATATACGGCCCTTAATTTTAATCCCCGTCATTATATGTATATATAAATCGAAGTCAAGATTACAATAAATATAAATCCTAATGTATATGTTCCTTAAAATTGATTTACAACTAGTTATTAGTTGAAACATTTACACTGTGTTTCTTGTTTCAAGTATATAGTGCCCTTAATTTTAATCCCTGTCATTACACGTATATATAAATCGAAGTCAAGATTACAATAAATATAAATCTAATGTATATGTTCTTTAAAACCGATTTAACACTAGTCATTAGCTGAAATATTTACACTGTGTTTCTTGTTTCAAGCATATAGTGCCCTTAATTTTAATCCCCGTCATTACACGTATATATAAATTAAAGTCAAGATTACAATAAATATAAATCCTAATGTATATGTTCTTTAAAACCGATTTACAACTAGTTATTAGTTGAAATATTTGCACTGTGTTTCTTGTTTCAAGCATATAGTGCCCTTAATTTTAATCCCTGTCATTGCACGTATATATAAGTCGAAATGAAGATTACAATAAATATAAATCCTAATGTATATGAATTTTTCAACTTTAAAGGATATTTTTAATTTTTTAATTGTTTTTATATCAAATAGTTTCAGATCCTAAAAATTTCAGGTTAAAAATATTTAATGAAATGAAATAAGTTTGTATTCTCTAAAACGTTTTGAATATTCGAAATACATTTTTTACATCAAAAATAAATAAATTCTAATATATACTTACAAAACGAAAATATTCTTCTCAGCTTTTTCAAAGTAATACCCGAGAATAAAAATTTTCTATATTATTCATTTTATTGGCAAATAATTATACGTTTAATACTGTATACTATTTATTTAAAATTCTGAATTTTTTACTTTTTTTCACGTAATGCCTATACAAAAGTTGAATATTTTTCTCTCTATGGACTATCAGAATCGGGAGGTTTTTGTTGGTATCAACTCTATCCAACTCTACTACTTCATTCAATTCTATTCCGATGGTTTATTTTCCCAGGACAGAATGCAAATATAAATGTACCATGAATTTTCCCTCTGTGCATTGTGATTTAAGACAACAAAACCCCAAATCTCCCGGGAAGTTAAGGGATTTTTCCCCTTCTTTTCTCATGCATTATTTATTTGCCTAAATAAAGTTAGTTTGATAACTCAGAATAGCAGCATTTGAAAAAATACGTGGCTTTTTTTGTCGTTTAATATAAATATCAAAAACAGATAAAGTAGGAAATCAAGTATTTATATTTTAAATCTGTATTTTACTTGAAGTAACCATTTTCAGTATACAATTCGCTCAAAATTATAATTATATATAAAAAAATATATATATAAATGATTTACTGTATTCTCTGTACAATATATATATACATATATATACATTTATATATACAATACATATATATAAAATATTATATGTATGTATATATATATATATATATATATATATATATAAATAATGTATATATATTATATTTGTATATATATATGTTATAATATTTATGTATATTTTTATATATAAATATATATATATATATAATATGTATAATATCATAATGTATATATATATGTATAAAAGGTATTATATATATATAATATATAAAATATATAATGTATATATATTTTTAAAACCGATTTATATGTATATATATTTACATAAATATATAT
>CM063508.1:176847189-176854689 GCA_032207245.1 Pardosa pseudoannulata | reverse complement strand
GGCTGCGGATCTAATCGATTTTGATAGAGGATTAGATTGCAATGGCTCGAAGGTTCGGAACAAGTATTTCGGAAACTGCACGACTCGTGGGTTGTTCGTGATCTACAGTTGTTAGTACTTATGCAAAGTAGATGAATGACGGTGAAACCAGCAGTAGACGACATGGTTGGACGTCCACACGCTATCAAAGATAAAGGCGTCGAAGACTGTCTCGCATGGTGAAGCAAAACCGGAGCCCGACAGTGGTTCAACTGACAGCCCAATACAATGCAGGGCCAAGTAGAATAGTATCGGAATACACTGTTCAGCTGACACTGTTGGATATGGAACTAGGCAGCAAACGTCCCACTCGTGTGCCTTTGCTGACCAAGTGTTATAGCCAACTACGCCTACGCTGGGCCCGTTAACATCGCGACTGGTCCATGGATAAGGTAGGCCAATTCGTTATTGACAGGTGCAGTACATTAGTAAGAAGAGGATTTAGCTGTATTTTAGTTAATATTTGGGCATAGTCAATCATAATCATTATTTCACGATAGGAAAATTTAGATGTAAGAAATATCCCCTACATATATTCCTGTAATAAGCGCGAACAAATAAATGAAAATAAGCAAAATTTTCTTACAAAATTATATTTCACAGACTTTTATATGAGTTTATATAGAGTACTCACTTATAAATTGCAGAATTTTGTGTACAAAACAGAATATTTTTCTAAGATTTATAGATATGAAAACAGTATTCCCAAAAGTAAACTTGAAAAAATGTGATTATTTTATATTAACAGATAATAGTAAGTTATATTTATCCAATATTCTTGAAAAACGTGGGGAAATAAGGGACAATAGAAAAAGAATTATAATAGGCATTCTTTAAATATCAGTTTACTTACAGTGCAACTTAAAAATGAACCATATTGTGAAATTTTATCTACAAAAAAGAATATTTTTCTAGAATTTGAAATGAAACCCACCTTCTAAATAAATATTTGAACAGTTTTCATGAGAGTTAGTAATTATTTTTCATTTTACTTTCGTATATATTTCTGTTATTTGGAAATATATTACTTGAATTTATAAAAGTAAATACCTTTTAACACTAGATTTAAGGACCGAGCCAATTTGACTGATTAAAAATTTGATCACTATATATATAAAAAACTTTAATATCACTTTTCAAAAACATAAGTTGGTTTTTAGTTAAGTAATAAAATATATGTAAACTTTCATTCCTCTTCCCCGCAGACCCGTTGTAGTATACTTATGTAGTATACTTAAATGTAGTATACTTATTTTCACGGTTGTGAGACAATTTGACTCATAGAATGGCTTAACATTTAATCGCATAACATATTTATTGGTCCTATCAGGCCTGGGATATTTTCCAATTGGCTGAAGAGCTAAGAAGTAAATATAGAGAAGAAGTCGAGAACACTTCCATTCCAATGACAGAAATTCATGCTACTGACGCACGGAAGAATTGTCAAGTTCAACAATCATGCAAAAGAAACAGATGTAGAAACCATTGTGCTAAATGGAATAGAAATGTTTGCGGAAAATGTGTTTCAAAAACAGATTTTATATATAAAAAAATTTTCCATAATTTTTTTTATAATAAACATATTATTTAAATTAATTTGGAACTATTTTCTTTGCAAAAAACTTCCATTTTCTTGTATGAGTCAAATTGGCTCACTTCAGTAAAAATAGGTATATGATCAACATCCGTAAATCTAGTGTTAATAAATACTTAAATCGTCCTATGAATTATAAAGGAAAAAATTTCGTCTCTCTGACAAATATTTCAAAATTTAAAGATATTTAAAATCAAAGTTTTAAAAAATTTTAAAAACCATACCCTTTTTTATGGGGGAATAGTTAAATAATTAATTACGATAAATTGAGTTTTAAATCAAACCACAAATCCTTGTACAGTAAAGGGACAGTATATTGATAACAAAAGAAGAATACACTGTACTTTTTAGCAAAATCAGCTCTTGTATGAGTCCATTTTTTGTATGAGTCAAATTGTCTCACTTCAGTAAAAATAGATATATGAATAACATCCGTAAATCTAGTGTTAAAAGCATTAGCATTTTGAAACATTATTCGGTAAAATTATGAAATTCATGCACAAGAGTGACAGACATTTTAGGGAATGTCTTAATAAAAAAATTATGTAAAATTTCGTTTAATTAGTTCCTTATACATTGATGTTCAGTTCTTGCACAAAGCCCATTCACAAGCTACTTTCACCCTTCAGATAGAAAGCATTGTACTTCACAGACCTATTATGTTAAGGAGTAAGCCGCTCCCGCCCAAATTACATCATCACTCTAATTCGGCATAGTACATCTTCACTCGATAAACAGCCGGTATAACTGCATGATATTCCTCAATTCAATCAATACATCAGGGATACAGTTGAATGTATAATGCTATATTCGAGAATGACTCGCAGAGGTGAAAAGCGAATTCCGTACACATAGGTTGATTTATTTAATGCAGAAGCAAAGATATTAATATATCTTCAATACTATCCCTTTATCATTTTAAATATATTGCATAAGAGGAGCTAAATATAATCTATACATTGTTCTAAATTCATTAAATTTGGTAGTAACTTTAATATTAGAATTTCAATATAAGCTTGTTGATAACACAAAAGACACAAAAAAGATTATTTTCCAATGATCACGATGAACTGCATCAAACAGAGACGTACCAAATTATCATAACCTTGAGTTGTTACTTCCATTAGATGGGCTCTGGCAAAACTACATTATGATGGATTAGTCCAAAGTCCAATTTATCTTAAATTATTTATATGCGCTTTTTGGTCATATAAAAGATAAAAAAGATTCTTTTCCAATGATAACGATGAGCTGCTTTAAACAGAAACGTACCAAATTATTATAACCTTGAATTGTTGCTTCCAATAGATGGGCTCTAGCAAAACTACATTATGATCGATTAATCAAAAGTCCAATTAATCTGAAACAGTTTTTTTCATCAAATAATAATTCCCTGAGAGATAACTAAACACACATACAGCTGATTTAATATATTGACTCAATTTACCATTTATATTATTTATTAATTATAAAAATATGTATTATTATGACGTAGTTATTACACTGACAGAATATATTATTCAAAACAATATCCAAACTTGTAACTGCTACATATATCTATAGATACCGACAAAAGTTACAAGTATTGAATATCTATGTAAATTATATTACATCATGATCACTATATAATTGGCACTTATTATAGCCTTAAAACATACTTATTGTGATTCTTAATAAAACAGGAAATTATTGCAGAGTAAAAGGTTATTTTTAACAGAACTTGTTAAATTATCTTCATTAAATTGGAATTATCATAAAAAAAATGTTACTTAAAGGAGTATAAGATAATAAAAAATAAAATGCCACTGGAGAAAAATCAGCAGCACACCTGAGAAAATCTTGGCCAATAAAATTATAAGATCAGAAGATTTTATCAACGAAACACAAAGTATTACCAGAGGGATCAACTAAAGAACCTTCTAAAATAATTAACAATTCACCGGTACTTACTTTCATTTTTATTACTTTTTGTCATCTATTTCAAATTATAAGTCGAGATAACCGTAAAAGACCACTGTTTAATCACAAGACACTTTCATGATTTTCCCACCGCCATCCAATCCAATTCTTCAGTACAATCAGCTTATTTACCTGCAAGTTGCATTTAAGTTGCCATACTGAAAGGAAAAAAATAAGAAGAATCGAAATGTTCATTATCAAAATAAAAAGATAATACCGGATAAGCCAACTAAATTACCCATTAAAACAGATGTGAATAATGGGAGAGAGCAAAAAAAATTAAGTACCTTTGCTGGTATTCCTTTCCTTTTTCTAGCTTTTTCATATCTATTTCAAAATTTGATCCGTAAAAACCGTACAAAAATTTATCATATTAAACTTCCATAACTTTACCTAACTTTACCCAATTTACTTCTCCCATGCAGCTTATTTACCTGCAAGTTGCTTTTAAGTTGCCATACTAAAAGGAAAAAAACGGGGAGAATAAGTGCTCAATATCAAAATAAAAAGATAGTACCGGATAAGCCAACTAAATTACCCATTAAAACATAGGTGAATAATGTGAGAGAGCAAGAGAAATAGAGTACCTTCGCTGGTATTCCTTTCCTTTTTCCAGCTTTCTCATATCTATTTCAAAATCTGAGCAGTGAAAACCTTACAAAAAATTTATCTTATTAAACTTTCATAATTTTAACTAACTTTACCCATTTTACTTCTCCCATGCAGCTTATTTACCTGCAAGTTGCTTTTAAGTTGCCAAACTGAAAGGAAACAAATTGGGAGAATAAGTGTTCATTATAAAAATAAAAAGATAATACTATATAAACCAGCTAAATTACCCATTAAAACATAAGTGAATAATGTGAGAGAGAAAAAAACATAGAATATCTTCGCTGGTATTCATTTCATATTTGTAGCTTTCTCACATCAATTTCAAAATCTGAGCCGTAAAAACCATACAAACATTTTGTCTTATTAGACTTTCATAACTTTACCTAACTTTAAACAATTTACTTCTCCTATGCAGCTTATTTACCTGCAAGTTGCTTTTAAGTTGCCATACTGAGGGGAAACAAATGGGGAGAATAAGTGTTCATTATAAAAATAAAAAGATAATACCATATAAGCCAGCTAAATTACCTATTAAAACATAAATGAATAATGTGAGAGAGCAAGAAGAATAGAGTACTTTCGCTGGTATGCATTTCCTTTTTCTAGATTTCTCACACCCATTTCAAAATCTGATCAATAAAAACCGTACAAAAATTTATCTTATCAAACTTTCATAACTTTACCTAACTATTTTACTTGTCCCATGCAGCTTATTTACCTGCAAGTTGCTTTTAAGTTGCCATACTGAAAGGAAAAAATAGGTAGAATCGAAGTGTTCATTATCAAAATAAAAAGATAATGCCGGATAAGCCAACTAAATTACCCATTAAAACATAGGTGAATAATGGGAGAGAACCAGAAAAATAGAGTACCTTCGCTGGTATTCATTTCCTTTTTGTAGCTTTCTCATACCTATTTCAAAATCTGAGCCGTGAAAACAGTACAAAAATTTCGTCTAATTAAACTTTCATAACTTTACATAACTTTACCCATTTTACTTCTCCCATTCAGCTTATTTGCCTACAAGTTGCTTTTAATTCGCCATACTGAAAAGAAAATAACAGGAAGAATCGAAGTGTTCATTATCAAAATAAAAAGATAGTACCGGATAAGCCAACTAAATTACCCATTAAAACATAAGTGAATAATGTGAGAGAGCAAGAAAAATAGAGTATCTTCGCTGGTATTCCTTTTTCTAGCTTCCTCACATCTATGTCAAAATCTGATCCGTAAAAACCCTACAGAAAATTTATCTTATTAAACTTTCATAACTTTACGTATTTTACTTCTCCCCTGCAGCTTATTTACCTGCAAGTTGCTTTTAAGTTGCCATACTGAAAGGAAAAAAATGGGTATAATCGAAGTGTCCATTATCAAAATAAAAAGATAATACCGGATAAGGCAACTAAATTACCCATTAAAACATAGGTGAATAACGTGAGAGAGCAAGAAAAATAAAGTACTTTCCCTGGTATTCATTTCCTTTTTCTAGCTTTCTCACATCTATTTCAAAATTTGAGCATCGCAAACCGTAGAAAACAATTTGTCTCGTTACACTTTAACGACTTAAAATAACTTTACCCAATTTACGTCTCCCATGCAACCGGCTTATTTACCTGCAACTTGCTAAAGTCAAAATTACAACTTTAGGGACAAAATAAAAAAATAAAAACTATATCTGCTTGGATCTCAATAATAATCAAGTGATATAGCAAAAATCTACGAGTAAGAAGGTGAGTGGAAAGTAGTTATAGTTAAAATTTGATGCATGCAACATATCATTCTTCTCCTTCAGATAACAGTTGGAAAAGAAATTTCATTTATCTACGATTTCTCTTTCCAAACTCATGTATTTTGGACATAAGTGCAAAGCTCTATACAAAAGCTTATACAGCTATATATTTCCCTAGAGGAAAAGAAAAACTTTCTAAAATCTGATATAGTGACGCCTAAGAATATGCTAGAACTTATTTTTAAAAAAAAACCTAAAAATTACTGTCTTGGAAAAATTTCTTTATCATGTCATTGAAAGGTGATAGAACGCCGCATTTCTTTTGAAACACTCTAGTTTGCTGTAAATAAAAAACACTATAGCTACGTACCAAAAAAATAAATGCTCTGTATTTTCTTTTGAGTCTTATTTTGTGTTAAATCCCTTTGTATCTTTTTTATGCTGGACTCGAAAAAGTTAAAAGAAAAAAATTAACTTTTTAGGGTTTAGCAGCAAATCTCTTTGTGGGAAAAACACCTCGCACAATTTTATGATTAGTTTATAAACTCTGTATTTTCAAAATATTTGCAGATACTTACAAAGAACGGGATTGGCTTTATTTTTTTAATATTATTTTTTTCATAAAAATATCAGCATTAGAAAATAAAGATATGTTTGGTGATATAAAACATTTCATAAAACTTTTGAATATTTCAAAATATTTATCTTTGTAAACATGTGGCATGACACATTAGACTATATTTTAGTGTTATATGTTGTCTCAAAAATATCATATTTCAAGTTTTAATATATTTTATAATCTCAGTTTAATTAAGTTATGGGTAGTATTTAACCCATATTGCTCCTCACCAACTACATATTTCTTTAAGTTATTAAAACTTTATCTATATCATTATCATGATGTAATTAAGCATATAAAACTAAAATTTTGGAAAAAATATTTTTAATTTTTTATGTAATGAGCTGTCTTGTAAATAGGACAACGGTCCAAAACATTACTAAAATTTCATAAATATCACTTTAATAACATAAGGCTGATTCATATGTGAAATTTGGGAAACAGTCAAAGCAAAGTCCAACATTACATTTTAAGCATACTTTTGTTGGTATTCTCTAGCAGTTCTTGAACTGGTATTTTTGGTAAGAGATAACAGAAAAAGAATATACATTATATGATGCTAACATCTATATCTTATATCCAAATTTTACAGGTTTAATTTTCGTGAACAACTTGCAACTGTGCTTTCCAAAATGATTTGTAAAATATTCAGCTACATTATTAGCTTTGTTTTTAAACAAGTAAACTCCACGATGTTTGAAAAAAAAATAAAAATAAATATAAAACAAGATTAAAAAATGACTATTTTTAAGGGGTTACTAAAACTAGATTTTACAATTTATATATATATATATATATATATATATATATATATATATATATATATATATATATATATATATATATATATATATATATATATATATATATATATATATATATATATATATATATATATATATATATATATATATACTTAATGATAGATTTAAAATGTATTTTCTT
>CM063508.1:176832189-176842189 GCA_032207245.1 Pardosa pseudoannulata | reverse complement strand
AACTTCTTAAATATCAAATAGCGAATTTTTAGTTCAAGGTAATTTTAGAGTATTTTAAAAACAGCGTCCATTTCAAAACCACTTTCGATAATGAAATTTGGACGATAAATTCCTCCTTTTAAATTATAATTTCTCTCGAAATGAATGCAAAATTCATTACTTACGCAAATGCGTATTGCCGGAGCGTCAGAATTTAATAGCACTTATCACTAAACGTCCACCAATCGTTTAAAAGCCAATTGCGATAGCTTCTTATCTCTTGCATTACTTTACTCACATTTTGCAAACATGATTTCAAAGACTTACGGCAGTTTATAATTGATTCCTTTTAAAACGCGACATTTTTCAATTTTATTTTTTAAAGTAGCCTCTAAAACATTTTATTAAAAAATGTGCAGTAATTTTTTTAAAAATGTAATAAAGGATCCTTTTACACTTTCAGGAATAATGATACCAAAAATATTACATTACTTTCTAAAAGATTAAAAAAAAAGCTCACTAAATGTTAGAAAAAATAACATAACTGAAAATCAGCTTTTTAAAACACTTTTTTTTTCTCAAGCAAAAAGTATTTATAAAGTAATTACGTTTATTTGTAACTCACGATAAAAAAATTGAATTTGGGGTTCTTTTTTTTTATTCTTCAATTATAGAACTGAATTTAAGGGAACATCAAATTATTAAAACTGCTTTTTGTAACATAATAAAAGATAACTTCTGGTTTATAATTTTTCCTTTGAAGTAGTTTCGAATTATAAATTTGGAAAAGAAATTAATAACATAAAATAATTAACATTACACTACACATTGGATATAAATAATAGTGTTGGTTGTATATCATTTTAAAGACATAGTGAACTTTGAAGATAAATTTTATTTTTAATTACTATAATTTAATTCGTAAGTTACAATAAATATATTTATAGTGATTAAAAGTTCCACATATACTATAAATCGTATTCTAAATATTTAATTTTCTCTTTGTAATAAGAAAGATGTTATAAATGAAGTGATAGGTATAATGCAGGGCTATCCATAAATCCTAACAGTACGGGGTAGTCTAGATCTCTACTCAATGGTATCCCAGATTTGCTGGATGCGGCAAGGCATCTCCCATAAGCTCAATAATATTCATGTCTGAGGATTTTGTTGACCAAAGGAAGTCCTTAAAGAAAGAATAGTGTTCCTGAAGCTACTCTGTAGCAATTCTGGGCCTGTGAGGTGTTGCATTGTCCTACTGGAATTCCCCAAGTCCATTAGAATGCATAATGTACATGAAGGGTTGTAGTTGATCCTACAAGATGCTTACAGACATTTCAACTGTCAGAGTTGTATCTAGACGTTGCAGGAATTCCATAATACTCCAATTTTAAGCTCCTCATATCATCCCAGAGCCTACACCAGCTCTAACAGTCCTCTGCTGTCATGAAGGGTCCATGGATTCATTAGGTTGTCTTCATACTCGAACACATCCTTCCACTCGATGGAATTTAAAAAGAGACTCATCAGACTAGGCAACGTGCTTCCAGTTATCAATAGTCCAATGTCGGTGTTGACTGGCTCAGACGAGACATAAAGCTTTGTGTAGTGCAGTCATCAAGGGTACACGAGTAGACCTTCGGCTTCGAAAGCCCATATCAATGACGTTTCATTGAATATCAATTGTTAATCACCCAGCATTGAAATATTCAGCAATTTGAGGAAGGGTTGCACATCTGACATATTTAGTAATTCTCCACAATCGTCGTTGGTCCAGTTCTTGTACGATCTCTTTCAGTTATTTGGTGTTTTACATAATTCTCAATATGCACGGTACACTCGTGAAATAATCGTACGGAAAATCCAAATTTCCTCTTTACTTTAAAGATGTTATGTCCCATTTCTTGCACCGACTATAACACCTTGTTCAAACTCACTTAAATTTGGATAATCTACCATTGTTTTAGCAGTAATCGAACTAACAAATTTGCCAGACAACTGTTGTCGTATATACGCTTTACCGACCGCAGTGCCATATCCTGATTGACTTCTTATCTCTCTATTTGCATACGCATGCCTATACTAGTTTATTTTTGGCTCTTAAAAGTGTATGTTACCTTAATGTCATTTATAAAAGGTTCCAGAAACAAAGAAAAAATGGTATAAAATTATTTGTTCTCTAATTGTTTAAGGTGGAGTTCATACAAGTTCCAGAAATTAATTAGAAACCTTAGTATGTAAATTATTCTAAACTCAAACAGCTATTAACAAAACTTTCTGTTAATGTCTTTAAAATATTGGTCGTTGTTAAAATCTAAATGCGTAAAATTAATACTGCATTTCCATTTATCTTTTACATTTTTATGGCTCGCATCGAAAATCATTTATAAATTAATTTTTAATAGATAAATATATTTAAGCACGTTGCTATGCAGACGGATGCAGAAATTAACCTCTTCTAGTTTTATATAACTTTTAAAGCTGTTTTAAAAAATCACTGTCAAAAGAATGTTAACACATTGTATGCGGGACACGTACTAGTACGTTTTCTGACGATTGATACTTGAGCGCGGGTCACGTACTAGTACGCTTTCTGACGATTGATACTTGAGCGAGGGACACGTACTAGTACGGGTTAGTGTAACAATATGGTTTGTTTGTGGGTACAAAAATAACGGTATATACAGGAAAACGAAGCCGAATGTTTTTGTCTACTACATAGATTCTGGAAAATTTTAGACAAATAAAAACTAGTTTTTACATCAGTCGATGAGGAACCACAGAACGGGAAAAAATTAAAACTATATACTACTATTTCTATTTGATTTTTCATATTTATGATACTATTATAAATTTATCCACTAAAAATATATTTTTTGCTTACAAAAACCTTATGGTTGTTATTTATATATTTCTATTTATATATTTGTTTATATATTTCAATATAAAATACGAAAAGTTGGTTAAAAATTAAATAATTGTCTATCTATTGATGTTTAACTGAATAACTAAATTTACACTCAAAACGTAAACTCTCCGTACAATTTAGCTGCGAAATGTACCTGCACACAATGTGCTAATAAATATTTGTTTGATTATATGGTATTTAAAAGTTTGTGCATATAACTGAAAACTTTTAAAGTATTATTATTTTGGTTATTTTTGTGGATATATAAGAACACACAAGAAGGCAAATTACTTGTTATGAATATAAAAAGCTTTATAAGAAAAGATAAAGCTCTCAAGATAGAATACAGCCCACACAACTGAAAGTCACAACTGGAAAAAGAATAATTGCATACATATGTTTCACAACAAAATGCAGTATGAATGGGAAAGACATCAGTGGCTGTAAAGGCAGACAGAGACAACTATTTTAGCTAAAAATTAGAAACTTGCATCATTAAGAAGATATTTTGTAAAATAATTTGTTTTACACGGAATAAAATTAAAATAATTTTTATTATTTCAAACATTAAACCCATGAATTTAGATGTAAATTTATAGCTTTAAAGCAGGTTATTTTATTTTTTAACGACACTTCATATTACTTTAATTAAAAACATGAAGTATACTTAGAATAATCAATAAGCAATACTGTTCATGATCATATGACTTTAAAAAGAAAGATTTCAAATTTTGACTTTTAAACACTTTCTGCTAAATCTCGTATTTTTTAAGCTATAAAATAAAGAAAAACGCTACGTTAAAATTAGTAAAACTATTAGTACCTGAAATATATTTTTTGTATCCTTATCAGATTTTAAAAATGAGGTTAGTTTGTAATAGTTAAAAAATCAGAATCCTTAATTTAGAATTATCGTGAGAACTAATTAGTTATGAGAAAAATTTTAAAAAATGTTTCATTAGAGAAATCTTGCATACAAAATGCTGATATATTTATTTCACAATTTATATATTTTTTCTCCTAGAATATTATCTAATATAGAGACTAATTAGAATAAAGAATAAATACTGCAGCTTTTGAAATTTTAGCAATTAAAAATTAAGTGACCTTAAATTTAATTATAAATTTGAAACCAATAGCTATCTTTAAATATGTTTTTCATTTTTAAGTAAAAAAAATCTATTTTAAATTAGTTTCTTCAAAGCTTTGCAAACAAATCTATGGAATGCTACATACATATATATAAATAACTCCTTTTTAAAAAGTCATCGTTTGATAAATGGAAAATATTTCTGAGATTTTTCTCTTAATTTAAATAGTAATTAGGCACCACGAAAAATAGACTAAAAAAAATATGAAAGAAAATTTTATCCGGGTAATGGAAATAGAATTTTAAATATATAAACTTAAAAATGCAAATACTGGAAAAAAATTATTCAATTTTCTATGTCAGTATCTGTTTACTTTTATATATATTAAATGATAGCTGAGGCACAATTGCTAATTCAACTAATAAAAATATATACATTTTGGCATTGAATACCCTTTAACCTTTTTAGGAATCAAAAGTCTTTTTTTTTTAACTTAGATCAGATTTAATTTTGTTGATGTTTAAATAAATTACATTATTTATCTTACATAGTCATAATAAGTATTCAGAAATTAGCAAATAGTTTTCAAATAATAGTTATTTCGCAATAACAGTTGTAACACATCAACAGTTTTGTCAATTTGGATTCGCGTAAAATATTTAATGTATAAAAAGATAAGCACAATTATTTCCAGTATTAAGTTATTATTGCCTTTCTACTGTATACTGTTTTTTTCTGTGAGTGCAACAGATTGCGATAATAGCTCTGTGTAGTTTTAAAATTTAAGCATGGAAGAATCATAAAATAACTATTTAACCTATATCTTTTATTCAACAAATATATATAAACAATCGATTCTACGCTTTTTCAATTATTTTGCTAAAATAAAAATAGAATTTTAAATTCGTCTGTAGAGTTTACTAAAATTTTCCATGACTATTAAATGAAAATTACTTTTGAGAATTGACTTTTATCTCGGAGAAAATATTTTTTGAAATCATATTACCAATAAACTGTTCGAAAGCTTTTCAATTAAAATACATTGAAGTACGTCTGTTCAAAATTTCCGACACGTAACTTCAACAGGCTATGAGATATATTAATATGAAATAGTCACTTCTTGAAAATAATTCTGAGAAAGATGACTTGAAGCAGATTGTATGTCTTGTATTGTAAGCACAATATAAAAATAACATCCATTTATGTAATTCAAAAAAATTTTTTTTGTTAATTTTCCATCTAAAATGGTACAAATGCGAATTTTTTAGACTTTTACCTTCTGGATAGCCATAAGAATGCAAGTGGTTTTAAAACTTTCTATCACTTTTTAAATTTCAAAAATTCTTTTATATTCATTTCTACATTTTTTAAAATTTCCCGACATTTTTGAATAATATATTTTAAACTCAATTGAAATATTCAGATCAAAACCCGCAAAATTCTACTCTATCTTTGCATTTAATATTTTATTGAAAATGGTGGGTTTTAATTTTTGCGCATTGGAAATAAAAATGTATCACACATAACGATTTAAAATTTTCACACTAAGTACGTTATAGACCTACGATGAATCTCTACTTACTTCCTTCTTTGTTGATTATTTAATTAAGAATTATTAATTTGTTGATTATTTAATTTATAGTATTTTGTATGGAAATTTTAAACATTATTTTAGATTTTATAAATGTTTAGTCCCATGGTGTAATCATTCTGATAGTTTTAAACAGTTAAATAGGTGAAGAATCATACCAAACAATTATTGTTCATAAAAAAGAAAAATTATTGATCAAACTTTCTTTGTGTAAGTATGCACATAGTGTGGGAAAACTTTTTAAATTATTAAACACTCTTTCTCTTTCACTTCATATAAAAATGATTTTATTTTTTAGAAACAAAATAAATTCAGTAAAACTAAGTAAATAAAAATAGACAACAAATGCTGAAAATCTCATGAATTAACGATAATAATAAAAGATAATTATGAAAGATATGATAAGGAAAAAAATTTCATTTAAAGTTGCTGAAATGCAATATGTGTTCTTAAGAATTATTTTTCAGTGATAAGTTTTATGGTGAAAACGTTTCATAAACACTACGTTTACAATCTCTTCTATTTCTCACAAATATTTAAACAAGTTTTGTTAACTTGTTTGTTTTAATACTGGTTACAGTTTTTTGTATATTAAGCATTTTTCCGCATTACAGGATTGGTATTAGAACAAAACACAATAAAATGATGTTAAACGAAATAAGTTTTGAATATAATTTAAAAATTGAAATAACCTAAATTAATTATAGTCGCATAAATGTAATTCAGTAGTCCGTTATAATGGTTTACACAGACATAGTAAAAGTATGGTACTTGGAGAATTTGTAAAGAATATTCTTGAGGAAATCTTTTCCTGGGAATTCGGTAATTCAATCAAAAATATTTTATATATTTTTGAGTGTAAAATAAATTTTGAAATAGCATGTTTTAAAATTACATTTAGGATTCAACTTGCCTTTACAGGCTTTCACTTTTACTTCCTATAAAAAAGATGTTATCTTTTAGAAACAAAGTAAATTCAGCTAAACTAAGTAAATAAAAATAGATAACAAATGCTGAAAATATCATGGATTAACTATAATAAATATTAAAGATATGATAAGAAAAAAAATTATTTAAAATTGCTGAAAAGCAATGTGCGCTCTTAATTACTTTTCAGTGATACATTTTATGATGAAAACGTTTCATAAACTCTACTTTTACAATCTCTTCTATTTCTTACAAATATTTAAACAGGTTTTGTGAACTTGTTTGCTTTAATACTGGTTACATTTTTTTGTATGTTAAGTATTTTTTCACATAAAAAGATTGGTATTACAACAAAACACAGTAAAATGATGTTAACCGAAATAAATATTGAATATAATTCAAAAATTTAAATAGTCTAAATTAATTAGTCTCATAAATGTAATTCAGTAGTCAGTTATAATTCTATACACAGGCAAAGTAAAAGTATAATACTTGGAATTTGGAAAACTAAGTAAATAACAAAAGTTGGACAAGCAATTACAAACAAGTTGGACAACAAATGCTGAAAATCTCACGGATTAACGATAATAATTATAAAATATATGGTAAGGCAAAAAATAATTAATGAATTTAAAGTTGCTAAAAGGCAATTTGTACTTTTAAGAATTATTTTTCAGTGATAAGTTTTATGGTTAAAACGTTTCATAGACAATCTCTTCTATTTCTTAAAAATATTTAAACAAGTTTTGTTAACTTGTTTGTTAAAATACTGGTTACAGTTTTTTGTATGTTAAGTATTTTTTCCGCATTACAGGATTGGTATTACAAAAGAAACGTAGTAAAATCTTGTTAACTGAAATAAGTTTAGAATATAATTTAAAAATTTAAATAAACTAAATGAATTATAGTCGCAAAAATGTAATTCAGTAGTCAGTTATAATTCTATACACAGGCATAGTAAAAGTATGGTACATGGAATTTTGGAGAATTTGTAAAGAATATTCTTGATGAAACCTTTTTGTGTGAATTCGGCAATTTAATCAAAAATATTTTGTATATTTTTGTAAAATAAATTTTGTTTTTTAAAATTACATTTAGGATTCAACTTTCCTTTACAGGCTTTCGCTTTTACTTCCTATAAAAAAAGATTTTATTTTTTAGAAACAAAGTAAATTCAGCCAAACTAAGTAAATAAAAATAGACAACAAATGCTGAAAATCTCATGGATTAACTATAATAAATATTAAAAGATAAGGTAATATGATAAGGCAAAAAAATTATTTAAAATTACTGAAAAGTAATATACGCTCTTAATTACTTTTCAGTGATACATTTAAAAATTTAAAGATAAGATAATTTAAAAAGCAAAATGTTTTATATAATTTAAAATATTTGAAAATAAAATGTTTGTTTTTAAATAATTTGCTTTAAAATTTAATATGACATTAGCAAAATATTTAATTAAAAATATTGAAAAGGGAAAGGTAAAATCTTATTTCTAGAAGGATCATTTAAAATTTAACTAAAATATTTCTTTTATATGCATGGAAGTTTTGTTTAGATGATATCTTAGAGATATAAAGATAAACCTGGGTTGCTGTCATGAGCAATATAAGAGGGACATCAAGAAGTAACTTTTACTATTTAAAAGAAAAAAAGAACTCACACATTCACTGACATATTTATTGACAACAAGTACAGCAATGTTTCAGCTATTTTTCAACATAGCCAAAAGAAAAAGAGACACTTGTGTTCAACTTTTGTATAATTAAAAGTAAGAACTGATGTGTAATAAATTTGTAGTACAGTGTAAATCAATTTTCCGTACCGACAGCTTCTGTTTGAATTAGGTACTGACCAAAGATCCACTATGATTTTCTAATTCATGATTATTGACTGCTGCTTTGCTTTCCGGTAAAAGTGCGAAATCCAAGTCTCATTGCCGTGACTATCCTGTCGACGAACTTGTCACCGTCATCGTGATACCGTTGCAGATATGTCAGTGCTGCTCCTAACCGTTGAATTTTGTGTTCGGGTGTCAGTTTCGGCTCATAGATCTGACAGAGCTGACGAGGAATTTCAGTTGGAGAAATGCTTTGTGCATTCAAGATCACCGACAGAACCTTGCAGGCGGCGGGAGAAGGAATTAGAGTTTCCATTTCGGACTACTGCTACATAACTACTGGCACGAATCTGGACTGTCCAGCTGGAATATGATTAATACGCCATAGATCTGTTATACACGCGCAATTGTCACGACTAATTAAGTTTACTTCAAAGGGGAAAACATCGGGAAACTCACTTTCTAGATGCGCCTCGTATACTGCTTTGGTACGATTTTACAGATTGTGATTGAAAGTATATTTTAATTTCTAGAGTCTTTAGATTAATATCCCGCTCCTGGCCCGGATACTTATAATTGAGTATTTTATTTGTTAAGAATTATATCATAATATTATTAACCCGTGTGGTTATACAAAGGAATCAGTAACATCCAAGGCCGATTCAAAACCATATACATTTGTTATTCACATTACTACGTGATGCAATCGTCCAGAAGAAGGTAATTTAAACACTTCTAATATAAGTTTCATGTTTATTTTTTTAAATTGACTGATTATAAGCCATTTATCTTCTTTTTAAAATGCTTAAGGGGAAATGCATCCCAATTAAACCTTCAAAAATGCATATTTTTTATTTTGATATTTGTAAAATTTCTGGACATTTCTGAATCATTTAAAATAAACCCCAATGAAATATTCGAATATTTACAATATTTGAATTTAAGATCAAAGCTTTCAATAAATTTAAATGCGTTTTACTGAAAATGCTGGAGATTTTGTTTTTTTTTCAAATTACACGAACTTCAAGAAACTATTGCATGCATTGATCTGTAATTTTCGCAGTAAATATACTACAGATCTACAATGAAACTGTACTTACTTTCATTTTTGTTGGTTATATTATTTAATAACTATATTATTCGAAAGGGAGTTTTCAAATATTATTTTAGCTTTCTTGGACATTTGATACCTTGGTATAAGATTTCTGATACGTTTGAAAAGTTATAAGGTTGAGAATCAAACCTAATAGTTATTGTTTACAATAAAAATCTAAAATTATTGATGACAATCACTATGTGTTTTTGTATGTCTACTCCAAAGGTGTCAAGAAAAAATTTTGAATTGTTCAAACAAGTTTTCACTTTTCATTCTATGGATTTTTTTTACAGTAAATGTACTAAAAGTTGTTGAACTCCAGTAGTATTGGGGTAGCTCTTCGCGCTCAGGTCCCTGGTTCGATCCCCAGACTGGTCAAGGTTGACTCAGCCTTTCATTCCTTCAGTGGGTTGACAAGATGAGGATCATTAATGCTTGAAAACTAAACACTGGGGGTTCAGTGTAAGGTTGACCACCTAACCGGAATATATGCTTCGCACCCCAGAGCCCTTGGTCTTGGAAACGGAGATTGGCACCGTACGCTGTGACCCCCTGGGGGCTGTTG
>CM063508.1:176802189-176824689 GCA_032207245.1 Pardosa pseudoannulata | reverse complement strand
ATAAGCCATTGTAAACCTTGACTTAGGTGGAAATTTTAACTGGCAGTTTAGCGAATTTTAGATGTTCTTTTAAATGACTCTAAATGATAAAGCAATCATTGTGTTACTTTTCTTATGTTGATTTAAAAGTTTTTTTTTAATAACCGTAGTTGGCTCCTGAAATCCAACAAAAATCACGGTGGATATAAAGACGAAAAGGAATGAAAGTGTGAAAAATGAGAAGAAGGTAGAGAAAGGGAGATAGTAGAGAGAGAGGGAAATAAGGAGGAGACGGGAATGTGAGATAGGGTAAGAGTGTGTGCATGAGAGAGAATGATGCTGTATGTGACAGATACTATGAGAGAGAGATAAAGGTGGAATAGAGGAAGAATCTGTGTGAAATGGCGTGTGTGAAAGTGAGAGAGATATGTGTGACAGTGAGAAAGAAGGTGAGTGAGGAAGAGTGAGAAAGAAAGATGGCATGTGTGAGGTATAAAGTGAATGCAAGAGAGGGCGGAAAGTTGTTATAGAGGGTGAATGGGTGTGATGGAGGAAGAAAATGTGTGAGATAGATTGTTAGAGACTGAGTAGAGTGTAAGACGGGGAGAGGAGAAGCAGGTGTGTGTGACAGAGAAAAAATGTATGTATGGGAGAGTGAGAGAAGGGGGAAGTAAGGGAGTGTATGATAGACCGACAGACGATGTCAGAAGTGAGGGAGTGAAAGGGACTGTATGAGAGAGGGGAATAGAGAGAGGGCGGCTGAGAGGGTGTATGAAAACAATTGAGGTTTAATATTATCAAACGATATTTTTAAACTAACGTTACATAACTTGTTAGTTTAAATAGACTTTCATAACCTGTTAGTTTTCGCTCTTTTAAACCAATCTCATTTGTGTTTTCTGTAAACTAATAATCCTCATTACATAATCTGAATATACATATCGAATAACATAAATTGGAAATTAGTAAAACTGCTTTTCTGAAACTCGGAAATATCTGTTTAGTTCACTGAAATCATTTCTGCGTATTATGTCCGAAATGGGTGCACACTGTTTGAAGCAAATCATAAATGAATGACTTCAAGCAATAGATGCACTTGAATTATGAGTACTTAAAGACTACACTGAACAATCAAATCCCCCATTTTGCCCCTTACTATACTCGACAAATGTATTACGGTGTTATGTTTATTCTGGTAAAGTTAAAGCGTTATGACTTTGAAAAAAAAGTTAATACATTTACTTATTAAGGATAAAATTAAAACTATTTTGAATCGAAAATGCAGTGGGGAATGGATGCTTTGAAAGTTTTAAAAAAGGTAACAAACTGCATTGAGACATGGTAAATGGAATAAGAATGTATTTCACTTCAATATATACATATAAACAAAATATTTAGATACTAATCAGTAAGTTCATTATGTTTAAAGATGGTAATTTAGAAAGCTAGTTCTTGAGTACAATAATTACCTCTTTGAACACATAGTTCTAATTTACCTTTGTGGTATCGCGTCACAAATAATCTTAACAGAAAATGTTGTAGTGTTTAAATTTTGTACTTAAGCTGTTTAAATCCAAAATGCGTCTCAGAGACGGTTTGTAAATTAACTAAAAAATTGTTAGAAGTTGGAAATAATTTTATGGTTCGGCATATCAGATTTTAAAATGAAACGTCATCTATTACTTGCCTTTCCTTTCTTTAAAATATATATTAAACTTACTTTGCATATATAACAATAGAAACACCTTTAAATAAAAACAGAACAACATTTTAGAATTAATAAACTTAAAAATATGAACATTATCAGCTAGTAAAGTAGTTTGTATGAAACAAAATCTCTTTAAACGTTGTTACAACATTGATATTGTTATAGAAATTATATCAGTGGGCATTAAAAGTATTTCGTTTACTAAAGTAAAGTATATATATATATATATAGTATATATATATATAGTATATATATATACATACACACACACACACATATATATATATATATATATATATATATATATATATATATATATATATATATATATATATATATATATATATATATATATATATATATATATATATATATATATATATATATATATATATATATATATGTGTGTGTGTGCGTTTATCTAGTTGATGATATTTTAACCATAAATAACCTACGTTATTAAAGTTACAATCCAAAATTACTTTCTAGTGATTCTATACCTAAAATAACAACCTTTGATAAGATGCATTTCTCTCTAACACACACACACACACACACACATATATATATATATATATATATATATATATATATATATATATATATATATATATATATATATTGAGAATAAATTCGAGTATATATATATATATATATATATATATATATATATATATATATATATATATATATAAATATATATATATATATATATATATAATATATATATATATATTATATATTTATATATATATATATATATATATATATATTTTATAATATATATATATATATATAATATATATATATATATAATATATATATATTTATATATATATATATAATATATTATATATATATATATATATATATAGTATATATATATATATATATATATATATATATATATATATATATATATATATAATACTCGAATTTATTCTCAATATGTCATTACTGCTGCTAATATATACATCAGTTGCTATAATTTTGAGCATATGATAATTGGTATAGTTAAATTTTTTGAATAAATATTGAGTATTATTTAATGATAGAACTTTGCCAAAATTCAAACACGTAGACAGACAAACAGTATATAAAATATATAAGTTTAATTTCAAGAAATGCGTAAAATAAATATTTTGTGAGCACTCTTACGTCGAGAATATGTTGTCAGATTATGCTTTACACAATATTTACATTCCACATACTTTAAAACCTTGTAATTTATTACTTGTAGGCCTTTTAATAATAAAAACATCTATATATTTACCATATATATATATATATATATATATATATATATATATATATATATATATATATATATATATATATATATATATATATATATATATATATATATATATATTATATATATATATATATATATATATATATATATATATATAAATATGTATATATATATATTATATATATATATGTATATATATATATATGTATATATATATATGTATATATATATATGTATATGTATATATATATATATATATATATATATATAAATATATATATATATATATTATATAATATATATATATATATATATATATGTATATATTTATTTATATAATATATATATAAATATATAAATATATATATATTATATATATATATATTATAAATATATATATTATATAATATATATATATATATATATATATATATATATATATATATATATGCAATATTAAAATACCTTATTTACATATATTAATATAAATTGAATAACTTTTGTTCATAAATTACGTTATTGGAATTTGCCCGGATATTTCCCTCTTGACATGCTATTGACTTAATCTAGCCTATGTCTGTACTTATTTGATCAATAGTAAACGCGTTCTCTGTAGACATGTGCATTTTTAATCACATGATTAAATATATTTAGGGATTATTGGTAGTCTTTTTATCTGAGAAATCCCTACTTAAAAAGTGTGTGTTCGAGATGTTTTCGAAATTTTTTTACTATTGTATTACTTTGATGTATCATCACTAGAAATAATGTGATTGTTCTTTTTGATGAATCTTGCCCATATTACACATTACACACACACTCACACACACACACACACACACACACACACATAAATATATATATATATATATATATATATATATATATATTATATATATATATATATATATATTATATATATATATATATATATATATTTATATATATATATATATATATATATATATATATATATATATATATATATATAAATATATGTATATGTATGTATATATATATGTATATATATATACATATACTTATATATATACGTATATATATATATATATATATATATATATATATACAAATATATAAATATATCTATATATAAATATATTTATACATATATATAGGAGTTATCGAATATATGGTAGTTTAATTTTACATAACACTGTCGACGTTCAAACATACAAAGAAGTCATTCCGTTGTTAGAAATAAAATATGCTTTCATATTTAAGGGATAATTTACTTTTTTTTAGCAGTAACTGAAAAAGATCTGAACCACTCCTAACCAATTTTTCAAAAGTTTGATTCGTAAAAAGGAGAGTGTGACGTAACATACTTGATTGTGAAAAACTATCAATTGAAAATATTCATGTTTTCGATTATTATACAATGTTATCCGTTTCGAAAGCAAGTTTATTTTTCATATTGTGTTTTTTATGTTGAAAATGTTTTTAAATTTTGTTATGCAATAAAATCAAGGTTTTGCAGAAATTCTGAAATGATATCGAATATTTATTTGGAAGAAATTTAATTACCCAGACCGAGAGTTTTGAGTTAATACACCAGCAAATGTATGTATATCGAAGACTAAAAAATTATTTAGTATAACTTAGTACTTAAATCTCGGGCTTTGTGAATCCAAAGTGAGAAATATCGCACCAGATGCATCTGGTGTTTTCATTAGTAGATAAATTTAATTGTGCCGTTTATATCCCAGAATGTCAGAGAAATTAATTTCTCTCGCAAAAATATGTCCCACAAAGAGGTTAAAAAGTGGGTAAGGGAATTTCGTAAATCTCTTTTACGAAGCACAGTCATAAAATATTCAAATTCACGTGCTTTTCGCTGCTCTAAATCTCAGAAAGATGCAAATGTTCATTCGAATATAAACAAGTCAAATTGGCCGGAAAATTTTTAATCACCCGATTTTGCTAGTTGTCACAGCAGTTAAGAGCAGTAAATATTTCAATGATGATCAGAACATGAATGAAAGAGTGAATGAAACGCAATTCGGTAAAAGGTAATTACATAAATGCATAAAAATAGCATTGGAGTATTTCATTGAAGGAGCAGTTTAACTATCTTACATAAATTACCTTCATGTAGACTCCGGAAGCCTCTAATTTGTATGCTGTTTGCATGCACCTAATTAAACTTTCTTATTCTGAGTATCCTTGAATAATTGCTTGCTTACTTGTTGAAATCTCTGATTTATCACTAGAATTAAGTTTATTTTCTACTGGCTTTAAGGGACAAGGGATTTTAATTCATTTTAGTCTGATTAGATTGAATTCTACCACTGTTTGTGAGCCTTCAAAATGAATTTATTGATGCAGAATGTAATACAGATGTATCCTTCTGACCATAATAGTTAAAATATGTGTGATCAGTATTTGTTCATGAATTTATTTACCAAGCAAAATTAATAAGAAATGAAAATCTTCATAACATTCTATAAGCTAACTAGACAATGCATGCCCAGATTTCAATTGTGTAATTTAAGTTTTCTTAAAACGTTTTAGATTCCTTACAACTGATAAACATAGTATTTAAAATAAAATATTAAATAATTTTGCAAGAAATCTCTTCATTAGTCTTGAAAATGGATTGCACTGTGATAAAATAACAAATCAAGTTTTTAAAAAATTCGAAATAAAAAATATTAGATAACTAATCCTGGTAAAATAACCACAAATATTTGTATTATTTATATTCCCTTATTTTAAATAGTATCATATGAATTAATGGGGTTCAATATTGTAATACATTTAGCATGTTGTTGGATAAAATATGCATTAACGGAACACCAGTCCCGATACAGTTTAAAACACCGTTATATGGTCATTATATTCTTGATCTCTGATCAATTTGTACCGCTTACAAAATTACTCTAATAACCATACAAAATTGAACATTAGAAAATGAACATTAGAAAAGCTATTTCGGGATGCATAGTGAACAGACAGACATAGGTATACAGCAAATACAAAAAAACGATCAAAGGATATCGCATAGATTATGTTATACAAATGATAAGAACGAACCTATGAAATGCCCAAAGTTACTTCCTTTGTTTTTTTTTCGATTTTGTTAAATTGTCCAGTATTAGAATGTCATTTTTTTCGGGAATTGAACAGACAGTTTCTGAATAATGATTGCTATTTGGTGTTAGATTCCATTGCTATTAGAGATATATAGACATTCGAGTCAGTTTTTAAGAGTTATCCGGCAAGTCTTCCAGTTTCAGAACGAGTGAACATAGTGAATTAAATGTTACAGTAAGAATTGCACTATAGTTTTCTCATTTGGCGGTTTACTGTTTAAAAATTTTAGGAGATGTTTTTAGTTTTGAACTACTAAAACACCATTGCACTATAGTTTTGAATTGCACTATAGTTTTCTCATTTGGCGGTTTACTGTTTAAAAATATTAGATGTTTCTAGTTTTGAACTACTAAAACACCAAAACTATAAATTGATAAAGAGATATTAAGTGTCATAACTGCCTTCTTAGAACAGAACTTTAATGTTGGATGAACATACTATATATTAAATCAAGAAGAAAAATAGATAGAGAATAAAACCGAAAAAGTTTTCTAGCAATCAAATGCAGTGAATCAAAGTAAAATTCACACACTACGTATTTTCTGATCAACACAAAAAAAGTAGTGTTCGTATGGTCTTTGTATAAAGTAAAAAATTATATTTTTTGTTAAAGACAAATATTCAAAATTTCAACAAGTTTTATACCTAAAATAATACAAAATTCTAAATATATATTTTTATGGAAAGTACTTTCAGCATTACATGTCATTTAACACTAAATATACCAAATAACGGGTCAAATGACTCATAAGGTTTATGTAAAAAATGCGATGGGAAATGAATTAAAAATTCTTATTCCTTGTGTTTGCAATACATAAAAATTAACAATATACAATTTTGTTTTATTATAATAAAGTTTATTTGTCTATTTCCTTCCAATTTTCATGTTTCATACATTTATAATCAGAAAAAATAAAGTCGGGTCATTTGACCGGCTATGGAAGAAATAGGTATGTATTAAGTGTTGGTATGTTTAGTGTTAAACGACGTTGATATATTTATATGGATATAATGAAACGGGGTTAAAGTACAACACGTAGCCTTTATAAAATTCAGAATTTATAAAACATAAAAACATATTTTTCATTTAATGTTATTATAGGTATCACATTTCCCATAACATTTTCAAACATTATAGCATTAGTCGACTAGACTTTCGTAATAAAATATTTGAAGATTTTATTTTATTTATTCGGTAATACGTGATAACCATATATTATATATAATTAATATATATCTGTGAAATGATTGGAGCATGAGAGGATAATATAACTGTAATGAAGGCTACATACATTTATAATAATCATTTCAATAAATATTATACGCAATTATTGTTACACGCTATGATAGAACAAGACAGGATTTAAATTACATATCGAATAATGTAATAATGTACACGCATGTCCAAAAGTTCATTTAAAACTGCTCATACCGGAATATACCCAAAACATCAAGTTTTAATGAGCTGGAAATTATGCGAACAGGTACATTGAATTAACTTTTTTTCATTCTAAAAAAATAAGAAACGTAATGAATTTATGAATATTGTATATTTTCAAATACTGTTTTCTAACTTTTTTTAGATAGTGAACAATTTTATTTGTTACTTTCAAATTCTTTTGTATATAATATTTAAACTACTTTCATATACGGATTAATAATTTCTTTAAAGATAGTTGAAGTAACGAAATATGCACTAAAAGTGGATTATTAACTGCTTGCCTGATTATCCCGAATTATCTCGGGTTCGTATGTATTGCAGTTAATTATTATCCCGAGAAAAAACGATCGAAGAAAATTTGTCAATACGATTTGTTTTTATCACGGTTTTACTCGGCCTGGAGGAAACGAAAGGAAATATACAGATTTGATTGACAATTGGCCAAGATTTGTTAGTTTCGCGGTTCTTTTGGCGGAACTGGTACCGTGTTTTCCCTATTGTATAGTATACGTCGACTTGTTGATTATTAATTTTTAAAGAAGGATAGTTGCGAAAAATCATCAGGAAGAATTTTTTGCCACATCAGGAAGACCCAGCATTAATTCACCACTGATGTTAACCTTATGGCATTTTGCAGATATTATTCCTGCTACTGAAAAAAAATCCAATCCAACGAAACAGTGCACTTTGTTCTCCTGTAAAAGAGATTCCAGAGGTAAGTCCGTAAGAGCCCAGATACCAATGTACAGAATTCCAGGTATCGCTTTTTGTTGTCCCTTAATTCAAAAACTATCATACAAAGACTAATATTCAACTTTTTTTCCCTTTATCGAGATAACTCAAAATAGTAAACTAATATTCAAATTATATGCTTTTACACCTGTAAAAAATTAAAAACTCATCTTAAAACCTAAGTATTGTACTTTGTTTCTTTTCCAGATATTTAATAATAAAATATAAATATATATATATAATAGATATATATAATATATATATATATATATATAATATATTTATATAATATATATATATATATATATATATATGTATGTATATGTATATATATACATACATATATATATATATATATATATATATAATATATATATATATATATTATATATATATATATATATATATAATATATATATTTAAATGTGTGTACATATACTTTTACATTTATATATTAATAAATAGAGATATACTAATATAAATTAAATGCAAAAAGCATAATTTTTTAATATATTTTTCAAAGCTACAGGAGGATATGCAATTCAAGTAAGAAAGATTAGAACAAGCTAAGTATATATAATAAAATAATATATATATATATGTGTCGAAAAATATATATAATATATATATTATCTCTATATATATTATATATTTACGGAGCTATATATTTATTATAAATCTTCGAAAGAATCGCATTTTCCGTTAACAAGAATAAAAAAAACATTCCTAGAGGATATTTTTTTCGTTTACATAGATTCACTTTTGCATTTTGTTTTTGTGCCGACAGTGAATATCTCAATTTCTAAGGTGCTATAATACTATCAGTTCTCTAAACCTGATTTATGAAACATAATTTTCTTACACATCTGTTGAAAAGCTTTCTTTACTTTTTATATGTTTCTATAATGATTTTAACAATGTTAAGTGAATGCAGAATACTGAATGTTGTCTCTTTAGGTAACACATGCAAATTGCAAACGATTGTTCTATCTGACGGAAAGCATTGAACGTGAGGACGTAAGTAAATAGCTCCGAGATGGAATT
The DNA here is from genome assembly GCA_032207245.1 of Pardosa pseudoannulata. Taxonomy (NCBI): domain Eukaryota; kingdom Metazoa; phylum Arthropoda; class Arachnida; order Araneae; family Lycosidae; genus Pardosa; species Pardosa pseudoannulata. The sequence goes on along the minus strand of CM063508.1, from coordinate 176,815,416 downwards.
CCATATTATAAAAGAAGACGGAATATGGATGCCAGGTCCCGTCTGAACGCTAAGTGTATTTTGATTGAATTCCAATAAACAGTGTAATGAAATATGCATTTCCAATTGTAATAGTAAATTCAGGAGGTTTTCAAGATTTCCATATAAATAAACCGTTGCTGTATTCAAACTATAAACCCGATTGAAATAGTTCCATTGTAGAATCTAGAAAATCGAAACAGGTAATTTTGTCGAAATAGTTCAAAAGCATCCGAACACTCGAATACTGGTTATGCACTACATATCTACATAAATAAATACCACAACACTTATTGAAATTCAAATTTCAACAAAGTGGTTATTTCTAAATAGAAGCCTCACTAGCGATAAGATAATCTCTTGAAAGGCTGAATTCAGTGTATGCAAAACATATTTTGGATTACTACCGGTAATTATTGGATCAGAGAGTGCGATTTCCAGGGTACGCATGAAATTCTACTAATTACTAAGGGGATTGGAGTTTTTTATATTTTGCATCTCTTTAAAATTTCAGGAAATTTCCGATGAAACATATACCGTCTTTGCATTTAGTAAGTGTTTAACACTAGATTGCCCAAGGCAGTCATTTTGACTGTTTTTTAATTTCAATTAGAAAAACAATTATGAAATATAATGACACAATTTCTTAGAATTTGGTGACTTTTTCTATAATATATAAATGGGTTTATGAATAATTGTAGTTACTTCCACCCTCCTTTATTATATAATATTAAAAATTAATTTTAAACAAATTTCTTTACATATTTGTTATTTTTTCACAATGCAGTCATTTTGACTGTTTTGGGGCAATATAGGTATACAAGAAATCTCGGGCAATCTAGTGTTAAGGATAGTAACTCACCGATCAATAGGATACTTTTTGAAGGGTATTAAATCCTGACTACTGCATATAATTAATAAAATCATTTTGTTAATGTGGTACATTGTTCTATTAAAAATGCATATAATTTTATACAAATTTTGTAACGTACTAAAATTTAAATGCTCTTTTCCCATGTAATTTTCATGCCCTATGGAAGTGTAATTTTTTTATCTAATTTTAATCAGATTTATATTATTACAAAATACAGTGTATAACTTTAATAAATATTGTAATTTGATAGATTTCTATAATTCATTTTAATCACAGATTTAATTCTAGACAGTATAATTTACCTAAACGTTTTATTTTTTAGCATTCTTTTTTATCCGATATATTTCTGTGATTTTGACAAATACTTATAGCAAAAGATTAATATTTCTATTTCTGTGTAATATATTTGAATTATAGTGGAAATTTTATTCGACTGTTTAAAATGCCAATTATTTATTCTCAAACGAGCGCTGAAGCTCCATTGATTCAATACTGATATTTTAGCCATTTTTCATAAATTGAGGCCATGGACAAAATTTTGATAGGAATTTTAAAAAAGCTATAAAAGTACTAGATGCACAGCCATTGATCCGGGTAAATAATGATCCAAAAATAAGGAGTGTATTTATTTCACAATTTATATGCTTTATTAAATACCAGCAATATGAATAATTTTAAAAGCTAAATAACTCATTGTCTTTAATAGAAAAATAGAGTATTCTTTTCTCTTCATTCTTCTTTGGTGCAAACTTCTAATGACATAGCCAAGCTTTTGTTGCAATGGTTTGGAGTGGTACTGTCGGAGTTTTACTACACGGGTGCTAATGAGACCGGTACCTTCTGCTTAACGCCGATTACGAATGTCTACTATGGTACCAACAAAATATCCCAAAATCATTCAGCATCTATAGGCAACAGAGGTAAGAAAACTGCAGTTGGATTTGAACTTAAGTATTACTACAATAGTACACTAATATTATACCTGATATAAACCACTGGGAATAATGTGAGAATAATTATGTTTGGAAAAATGTGTAGTACAGAAATGTACAGTTTTATTCAGGTAAGTACACAGGATAACACACTAACAGTGTGACAAACTTCAATGAAAGGTTAGGGGCTAAATATGTTTGGAATCACATAGCAATGTAGGATCACACTTACTCACATATTTCAGTATAGATTGCTAAACACATGAACAGTGACGCAACTGGTAGTCAGTGTCTGTTAATAGGTTTATTATGCTGCAAAATGAAAAGTAAACAAAAAATTCTAAAAAGCGCAGTTCCGTTAGATATGGATATTTTGGAAAAGGGAAGACACGGAGAGGTGAGTTTTTATACACGTTAGCTTGTGCTTTTACTGCGTGGCTCTCCCCTGTTGATAGACCTGTAAATAGACCAATCAAGTTAACACCTCATGTAAATTTCTCCGTCCCTCTCTCTTTTACTACATTACTGCACCGATCGCTCTCTTCTCCAAATCCATATTTCCTTCATGTATAAATATTTTGTTGTGTTATAGGTTCTTTTACCAAAGGACTTTTAGTAGTTAAGTATTTACTTTTCTATTTTACTCAAAAACTAATCTATTTTTGTACAATTCATGAAGTTATATACATTTTAAAATTACGTTTTATATCTTAATCGTTATTATCATATATTAAGTCTTACATCCTTTTTGTTTTATGCTTATATGTATAAATTCGAGGCATGGAAATTTTCTAAGTAACAACTCTTTACGGTAATAGAAATAATTCAATTTAATGTGAATTATTTGCTATGGAACGATAAAAAGTATGTTGCAATGCCCAAGTATATATCCCATTTTGTACACATTAGAGGGTCCTCTTTACTTGGTCATCTCTGCTACACTATTTTTTTGTACAATTCCTAGATTTTCAGTGGAAAAAAGAAATTGAATAAAATATTTTTAAGTACCTAAGGAAAAGAAATTGGTAATAAAACACCATTCAATTACATTAGTTGATAATCTAGTTTTTTTTCTAATACTATAAATGGAAATGATGTTTTGTAGTTACGGTATAAAGACTTTATAAATATTTAAAGATCCATTTTGATTCGAAGCATAATATTCTTATTAAAAATTAAACATTTACATACATTTTAAATATAATATAAAACTAAAATTCCATATAATATTGTTCATTGTATTTGTTCATTGTAATGTTCAAGTCTTATTTTTTTAGTTTCGTAAAATTAAATAAAATTTTATAAATACATGATAGTTTCTGTTGTTTGAAGATATTAAAGGGTCTCATGGTGTTAAAGAATTTCTGTCATATTTAAACAGTGATTTAAACTTTTCGAAATACACTTTGTTAACGATGTTCGATGAATATTCAATTTTCTGTTTACTTGCGCAGGTGATATTAGTTTATCTGCTATGAGTTAACTGATATTTATGAATAGTAAGTAATTATTAAAAGTAGAGTTTAAACCAAAATATATGTATATGTATATATATATATATATATATATATATATATATATATATATATATATATATATATATATATATATATATATATATATATATATATATATATATATATATATATATATATATATATATATATATATATATATATATATATATATATATATATATATATATATATATATATATATATATATATATATATATATATATATATATATATATATATATATATATATATATATATATATATATATATATATATATATATATATATATATATATATATATATATATATATATATACATATATATATATATATATATATATATATATATATATATATATATATATATATATATATATATATATATATATATATATATATATATATATATATATATATATATATATATATATATATATATATATATATATATATATATATATATATATATGTATATATATATATATATATATATATATATATATATATATATATATATATATATATATATATGTGTGTATATATATATATATATATATATATATATATATATATATATATATATATATATATATATATATATATATATATATATATATATATATATATTTAGTTTTAATCTGAATCTTCTTATTTTTCATTTTTTATTAAATTTGTTCTTATTTGGGGTTCATAGAAAGTTACAAAGATGTTGTATAGAAAATTTGGAAATCAAGGCAGTTAATGTCAGAAAAGTCTAAACTTTAACTGAACTTTGGGTTGGTTGAAGTTTTAATATCAGTACAGATATTGCCAACAATACGGCCATATGTATAATAAAGAACAGCTTACGATATATTTACTTATTGTTTACAAAGCGTACAGACATAATTCGGACGGAATTGAATTGATTTTGGTCCGCATATCGAATCCATATCAAATCCTTCTAACAGAACACATGTTGTGAATTTAGCTTTAAGGAATTAATCCCGGTTTAATAATTAGCTCTTAGTTAAACAATTGACTGCTGAACTCAAAAACACACGAAAGTCTAAGTCTCATGTGTGTCTAACCTCACTAAATATTTAAAGATAAATTTTGATTAGAAATATAAAATTATATTGAAATTACTTATTTCTATACATTTCAATTAACTTTATTAGCAAAATTCTATATACGTTTGTTCAACTAAACAATCATATATGAAATCATATACAATTTTTTTATCATAAAATTTTAATACTATCAAATCATAAATCATAACTATCAAATCATTTTATTATAAATCATTAAAATATTAATTTTAATTTAATTAAAATATTAAAATATTATTTATTTTATTAAAATATTAATTTTAATTTAATTTTAAGTAGTGAATATACAAATTTCGTATTTAGAGTCGTATTATTTTAACATGTTTTTATTTTATATTCTACAATTAAAGTAGTTTTTAAACGCATATTATAGCTAGGATTGTACTGGGTGTGTTTCAATTCCTCTTAATTCTTTTTTTGAACTAACATCTAAACTTATTAGTTGTAGTGATTTTATATTATTGTAAAAAACATATGTAAGAATGAAATTTTAAAAGAACCTTTTTGATTTTCCTATTTGGTTCCTTAAAATTAATATTCCAGAATTTTATGAACAGAAATGTTGAATTTCTACTCAAATCCTATAGAAGCCGAAAGTCTAATATTGTTCTAACTGAAGTAAAAAACAAGGAATTTATAACCGTAATACCACAATAAAAAAATTTTTTGAAGGATTAAATTATAAAGTTCAAATGTTTTGTAGCTTAACCAAAAAGTGTTCACTTAGAGTAATATTTATGAAAAGTTCAATTTTCCAGCCTTACAAACTTAATTTTATCCCGTAAAAGAGTTTAAAGGGAATGGTAAAAAAATTCCTCATTTCTAAATTTATGTTCTTCTACATTTTTATGTATTTTTGATTGATTGTGAGCTTTTTTAATCCCTTCTGTATTTCAGAAATTTGTTTCATCCTATCAGATTAAACTTTTCCTTCCTCCTTTTATGATCAAGCTTCAAAGATTATGAGGAGATTTTCCGCTTGTTTTCGGTAAAACAAAACTTTGAAGAGAGAGGAAAATCCTTTTATTTCGGAGTCATTTATATATTTTTTGATAGATCTCAAAATTGTGTGTGTTTCTTAAATTAGTACTTCAAACTTAAATCATATTTTATAAATTCTAGTTTGGAAACAGTATCATTTGGGTTTATCTTTCTGTAGTAGGATGATTAGTAGAAGATGGTTTACACAACAAATGACTAGTAATAGTTTTATTTCTCATAACCTATTTTGTTGATTTAGCTTAGAGACAATTAGCTTTAAAATCAACAATATAGATTTTTTATTTACATATACTTGTATGCAATTACAACTCTCTCTTTCTCTTGATATATACATTAAATATTTTAAGAGAAAATAGTTCTTATTTATTTGACTTAATTCTAGCAAAAAATGAATTAGAATAATGCACTTGTAGACTTATAGAAAATTATTAGTCGAAAACCAGTATCCATTTAATACATGGTTACTTTTATACAGTTAAAAAAATTCTTGTAAAAAATTCTGTAAATTAAATTGTTGTAGGCTAAAATGTATTAGCTAGTTCATAAAAAGTACGTGATAAATTAAACATTCGAAGACCTTTTCCTCAAGACGCCCATCCTTGCGAACACATTTACTCTTAAACTATTTTACATATTGTTTTTTTTTCAATTTTCAAACTCATCTAATAGCTTCCATTGAACATAATTGAAATATTTCAGTACAAAGGATCAATTTGTATATCTCCTCATATAGAAAAGAATTTTATATTTTTCTTATTGTACTTTTTATCTATTTTTTACTATGTCAGGACTATTAAAATAATATATTTTAAGTTCTAATTAATACACTTACTTATAAAAGACGTTTCATGTGATATTTCATGATTCAAAATAAAGTTACAATTACAATTGTGCACACAGGTAAGTAGTCTAAATTATGAATTTAGAAAGGTGGTGTTTGGTTTTCATTAAGTTTCGTTAATCCCTTCCGGTAAAATGACGAGTCTATCTCTAAATTAGTTTTTTATTTCATACCGCACATGACGAGCTACACTCGTCATGCGATTAAAGTTACTGTTAAATATGATAATTAATTTAGTTTAAAATTTCTAGAGTACTGAATTTGGCAACATTTTATCACTTGGAAAATCACAAGATTATTGCATATTGTTTACTTAGAATTTCTTTACAAGTCACTATAAAATAATATAATAAAAGAAAACCTACTTATAAAATGACGTGTGTGTTACATGAATCAAATTAAAGTGAATACTTGGCGTGTAAACAATTAAGAATTCCTTTGGTTTGTTTTAAAGTACCACTAGCTTGAAGACTATTATCTGTATACCTTATTAATATTTTGCTTTGATATTTTCTTAATTTTACTGTTTCTGATATTATTTAACACTATGTAAAAAGTGGATTTTTATTAAGAATATGTAAGAATTGAAACAAGTTTTTTAAATAAAAAGGTGGTGTTTGGTTATTCATTAAGTTTTTCATTATTAAATCATCAATTCAATAATTTCAATAATTGCTGAGTATTCAATAACATTATTCAGTTGTCAAGGGATTGTGCTATATCTGACAAAAAATGATATAAAGGAATCATCACATATTTTTGAGATATTACTAGACAAATACATTTAAAAATGTTTTTTCTTCAATCTCACCTTTAGAGTTAGTGAAACCACATAAAACTTTGAAGATTCCTGAATAGAAAATTCTACGGCATTAATACACACTTTACATAGTAAAAATGAATACTTTATAAGATCTCTTTTTCTTTCTCAGTGAGTAGATATTTTAGGTAATATGCAAAATTTAGAGAAGTGTTATCAATGAAATTCAAAAATATTTCATAAAAATTTGAAACAAATACATTTAATATTACATGAGATATATGACAAATAACTTTTAAAGAGTTAAGCATTTTCTTATCAATCTCTTTTATGGGATCTCTAAAAGGTCACAGTCGTTATTAAAACCATCTACCCTATCAAGTAAAGTGACAGCATAACACTATTAACGTTAGAGGTTGACGAGACACGGGAATACATAAAAGTTAATTTTAGATTTTAGCTCGTTCAAAATATGTGATAGCTAATTAGTAATTTGAGAAACTAGTAATTTAACTGATGATAAAATTTCTTCTCTTTTAAACATCTTTTGCATCAAGTTATAAATTTCAAATCCAAATTCTATGTAAAAGCTTAGAGTTATGTAAATATACAGGGTGATTTTAATTATTTAGCTCGTTCAAAATATATGATAGCCAATTAGTAATTTGAGAAACTAGTAATTTAACTGATGATAAAATTTCTTCTCATTTAAATATCATTTGCATATAGTTATAAATTGCAAATCAAAATGCTATGTAAACGCGTAGAGTTATGTAAATATAAAAGGTGATTATAATTAAATTTAAGATGAAAAAAGGTTTAAAATTAGAACGATTGATCGGAATGACGTCAAATTTGAATTGAATGTTATCGAAGGGAAACGTATGGCATAAGAAAAAAATAATTCAAAATTTTAGAAACAAATGGAGCTGTATGCATCATAGTTTAAAAAGGATCAATTACAAATGGCAAATGAACAAATTAAAACAACGACTAAGGTGTAAGTTACACGTTAAACCAACTGTACTGTTCAATGTGCATGACTGCACAGTTGTGATATTGTTGGTTACGTAAGGTCATCCGCCAAGGCAAGGTCATATCGCAAAAACAGCATTATATAAGTATCCATCAAATCGGTTTTCAGATTTCGAGTGACTAGCTCAAAATATGTTCAGTGCTGTCCACCTTTGTGTGCAACAATGAAATCGAGAAACCGCATGTTCCATAACTGATCGAAGTGTTTCCGGGGTCACGCTTTGAATGTGTTGGGCAATGCATGGCTTCAGTTGAGCTAAGTATGCAATCGCACCACTGAACACAGCAACTTTCAGATAGCCCCACAGCCAGAAGTCACACGGATTAATATTAAGTGATTGGGGATCCAGGTTGTAGGAAAATGATTTCTGATAATTCTACTATTTCTGAAATGCGACTTCAGCTGCTGCTTTACTAGATTTGCAATGTGCGGAAAAGCGCCATCTTGAATAAAAATGATCTCATCCTCACACCCACGCTGTTGAAGATCTGTAATGACGTGATTGCGCAAAAGACACTCATAGCTCTGGTAACGGTGACAGACGGTAACGGTAACAGAACTGAAAGCCCCTGTCTCCTCCAAAAAATATGGTCCTATGATAAATGATGCCCTACACCAGCACCACACAGTGATGTTTTCAGGATGAAATGGTATTGGTTTAGTTGAGAGCGAATTTTCTGTTGCCCGCATTCTGTGCGTTGACATATCCTATCAGATGCAAATGGGCTTCGTCTGCCCATATAATTTTTCACAATCATTGCAGAAGTCTCTTTTGCTCAAGTCAGAAGGAAGAAACTGCTGCATATGACTAATTTTATAAGGATAGCATTGCAGGATGTTTCGTAGCATTTTATGCACCGTTCTAACAAGCCTGTCTAATGTTCGGGTATTTCCCGTGCGCTGCTCGGTTGCATACCAACGTCCGATTTCCCCTACACTGCTGTTGCCACTTCTTCAACGACCGTCGAATCAAATTTTTCCTCCCTCTACCAGATTCCACATCAAAAGAACCTGTCTTTTCAAATTTTTCAATCATTGTCTCCAGACATTTGACAGCCATCGGTCCAAAGGTTTTTTTAATACTCTTGAGTATACGGTACTTCTACAGAGGTACTGGTGCACAGTCACTATTCTTGTAAAAAAGCTTTACAAGCAGAGCGCGGTCCTTCATCGAGTCATTCATAACGAACTTCTCAAACGCAAAACGAGGAAAAGCTGCATACCCGATGGATTTATAACAACTGAAATGAGTATTTCTCATGACTTGTATTTTTATTTAGATATACTGTTGCTTTCAGCGTCATCTGTTGCTAAAATTTGTATCTTTTTTCTTTGTGTCATACGTTTTCCCCCTACTGCAATAATATTCCGTTCAAATTTGATGTAATTCTGATCCTCTTTCGTTTTTTACAGCATTTTGAAACTTTAACTATAATCAATCTTATATTGCTAACCAATATATAAAATAAAAATTTATCTGGTATTCCAGTTTTAGGTCTCTTTCGGAAACATTTTGACACATTCTTAGTTAACAATAAGGCGATTTCACGCAGTAGGACAAATTCTCAAATTATGACAATTCTGGCTTTAGTTTCAAATGGAAGGGCAGTTTATTGTTTTTCTATTGGCTATTGTAAACATGAAAATGAATGGGAAGGGCATTGTAGTAGTTCGTGACTTTGATACAAATTACACCTTGCGATGTACGGTTAGTTTTTTCTTGTAAAAAAAAGAACACAAGAATTGAATGCGATTGTGTATACATATTTCTCTATGTGTACAAGTTTCTCTATTTATGTGTATACCTGCCTGTATGTCTGTCTGTTTCCTGTGCATTTCGAATTGGCATGATGAAGCTGAAAGAAATTTTAATGAGTAAATTCCGTTTGATCCTAAGAAGGTTTATTGTACGCTAGATTAATCGTAGATCAAGATTATCTTTAATCATTTATTTTTATCAATTTTTAGCAGACTTCTTGATATTTTATTTCCTCTCCTTTTTTTCTACCTTTTGCAACTTATTCCTTTGATAAGTGTAATGGCATAGCCATTTATAAATTTAAAAATATTTAAAACTTTATTTATTTAATGTGCTTCTTATTTTTAATTTTAAAGAAATCGTAGTTCTCTTTAAATGATGTATATTTTTTAAAGTAGGTAAACATTGCTAAATGTATCACTTTAAATCGTCAATATTTATCTAAAATTAAAATTTGTCATAATAGTGACTTCAAAAGACCACATTACAATATTAACTTCTTCCTGTCTTCGATAACGCAGTGTGTGAGTTAGCATGAATGGTCAGAGGCAGTTAGTAATGGCATTAAGCAGTAGGTATCGGTCTCATTAACCATAGTGTAGCAAAAAAGTAGAGCTTAGAGTCAATACCTAATTCAAACTATACCAAAACAAACTTCAATTTTCTACACGCAGACCAAAAGTTGGGCATTAAGAGTCTAGTAAACTATAAATGGGGATTTATAAAAAAAAAATTCTTTCGAATATGTTAAAAGTACAATGCTATCAATTTATTATTCTGTTTAGCAATTTATAGAGTCGTCAGATAATTTGATTAGAATTTTCATTCAGTACTGTCGTTTCTAACCATCTCCACAGAAAAAGCCATAAATATAATTCATGCATTTTAAAATAAGGAGAAATCAATTTGACTAATTGTTTTCGCCATAAATATAGGAATTAATTTGCTGGCAATACACTTCTCTAGAAAAAGAGACGTTTTTATCTTTTATGCAAATTATTTTTTGTTACTGCCCCTAATAAATATTCTTTAACTTTTTATTCTGTCTTTCGTGGACGCTTGAAAAATTGGCGCTTAGTGCTCAAAACCCGTGATTTATTTTAGTAGTTTGTTTCCTTTAATGCGGTTTTTAGAGCAAGATAGTTTTTCTTTTACACTTTCCCAGTACAAGGAAGTTCTTGATAAACAGCTTTTCACCCTGATTATTGAGAACATCCTCTCCCACAAGAAGAAAATAATTTTACTCCTAGAATTTTTTTTCTTTTCCTCTTATGTTTCTAGATAAAAATGATCTTTAATTTCGAGTAATCCTCTTGGATTTGAAGAATCAGACTGTTAGCTACAATAAAGACTCCACTCAAGTTTAAGGCTTCTGCAATTTTTTGTTCCTTTTTTACAGCTGTATATTATTGTTTCATTCTATTTGATTAAAAACTGTCGTGGAATAATGAAATAAAGCTGTAGTAGCAAAATCTATCTAATTAACTTTTGTACAATTTTATTAAAATTAAAGTCATACATACGTAAGTATTTTTTTTTTTAATTTACAATCCCGTAAGAAATGTATCATAATTAAAATGCACTTATATATTTCAAAATTCTTTTTATAAAAATTTCTTTCTAGCAGCACTTTCAGAAACTATCTCACGTTTACGTTCGAGTTTGAATTCATGTCTGATAAATTCTGCTCTATTGAAGGTATTAACTATGAACTATTTATTATTTTGGCTTTTAATAATCGATTATTTTTATCAAAAAAATTGTCAGGGAGTGAAGTGGCCAGGTAAATTTTTTGGTAGACTGTATATACACTTAAGTACATTTTATAGTCTTTGAAATATTTCATGTAGTATGAGTTTAATTAAATTAATCTATATATATATATATATATATATATATATATATATATATATATATATATATATATATTATATATATATATGTATGTATGTATGTATAATCTGTATCATTTTTTAATCCATCCTTAAAATGAATGTTTCCTACTAAATATTCCTATTAAATAATTTCTGCCCTGTTAAAGGTATTAACTATAAACTATTTATTTTTTTTGGCTTTTAATAACTGTGACTATTTTTGGCAAAAACATTTGTCAGGGAGCTAAGTGGCCAGGTAAGTTTTTTGGTAGACTGTATATACACTTAAGTAAATTTTATAGTCTTTGAAATATTTTATGTAGTATGAGTTTAATTAAATTAAATTATATATATATATATATATATATATATATATATATATATATATATATATATATATATATATATATATATATATATATATATATATATATATATATATATATATATATATATATATATATATATATATATATATATATATGTATATATATATATATATATATATATATATATATATATATATATATATATATATATATATATATATATATATATATATGTATATATATATATATGTATATGTATATATATATATATATATATATATATATATATATATATATATATATATATATATATATATATATATATATATAATCTATCTCATTTTTCTTAATCCATCCTTAAAATAAACGTTTCCTATTGAATATTTGCTACAGAGTATATGTTCGTTTTTGTTTTTCACAAATTCCATAGCATTTTGTAACATATATTTTGCTGATACAGTTCTGTTTGTTATTTAACAGAATTTTTTTTATTGTCGTTATTCATTCCAATTAGAATATCTTAATTATGCTATATCATTCCAATTTTTTATACATTAGATCTGTTCCATAGGTTACACTTAATATAAAGTTATTCTATAATGTGTACATGGAGGAACTTATATATGGCTTTTTTATTGAATAGAATATTTCAAACAACTTTTGTCGTGATATAACAAACCATTTTTTTATTTCATGCCTACTGCTCTCTCTCTTCCTCTTAGCATCTCTCTTCTTCTCATTACCTCTCTCTCTTTTTCTTTCTCTTTTCCTCTCATTGTCTCTTTCTCGCTCTCTCTCCTTCTCTCTCTTTCTTTCTCTCTTCTTCTCATTGTCTCTTTCTCTCTCTTTCTATACTTGTAACTAAGAATACTAAATAAAAACTAATATAATGAAATACCTCGAAAATTGTAGTATATCTTTATTGATTTAAAAAAGTTATAATTGGTCAAACACACCACATTTAGCAATCTGAAAGATTCCTTTTATAATACTGCGATTTCGCAGTGTAACAATATTAATAGTTTTTTTTTTCTTTTTCCTTAACCCTTAATTTTACAAGATGTTTTTTCAAATATTTTTTAATTTTAATTTTTGTTATTTTCCCATGTCTGTATAGACATTAGGATCTCTGTAAAATAAACAAAAACATTTTTGAGATAATTAATGTCCACTGTGGCGAACACTGAAAATTA
>CM063508.1:176792189-176794689 GCA_032207245.1 Pardosa pseudoannulata | reverse complement strand
ATCTAAAGGAAGGAAATAAGCCAAATATTTAAAGCAAATGTTGGTAAAAGGGAAAGTAACTCAATAACTTCATATTTCACTCAAATTATTACGACTTCAATCTACCAAATGTTCAATATTTTAACAACTGTGCATTTGAAATATTGTTTTATGTATTTTTTAAATTCCTTTGAGTTTCTCTTCTCAATAAACGTTAATTAATTACATTTATAAATTAACGAAATTATAAAGTATCCTACTTTTATAAGATGTTATCTCACCTCATATTGGAAAATTAAATGTTATAAAAATAGAATTTTGCAAAAAATCCTTACAAGGTTATGGGTCTACACATATTTTACATTATTAAACAGAAATATGTTTTGCATGGTCATGCATAGCTAAATAGAAATTTACCATTTCATATAAATGTAAAAGAGATCAAAAACAATGTACAAAAACGGTAAAAAAATGTTAATTATTCATAAAGTATCTCGTCATATAAAGCGTGTTCTTTATTTATGTACTTACATGTACATTAGTCAGGTTAGAAAAGTTCCATGGGTTCCCAATAATGGTTTGGTTTAGCTATTATTTGTGTAAACATTGCATTTATTAGAAACTCAGAAATAATTTTAAAACTCTGAAGTCCAGAATTATATAAATGTAATTTTATCAGAATATACACTCAAGAGATAAAACATTATAATGTGAAGTGTCAGGATACGTCGTCTTCCAGGCGAACAGTTTCTCCCTCAATGTACAGTAGGTCATACACAGGCCAATGGTGGTGGTATTATGATTTTGGGACGATCTGTTGTGCGTGTCTGGGATCAGTGTTTGTGGTAGAGCAGACCATGAATGCTACAGGGTATCTGAATATCATTGAGGACCAGTTGCATACTTACATGGTCTCTATTTTTCCAGCATGAAATAGAATGTTCCAACTGGACATTAACCCATGTCACAAGGATAAAATTGTGTTGGAGTGGTTCCAGGAACATGATGCTGAATTCCAGTTAATGTCCTGGCAACCTAACTCACCGGATCTCAATCCGATAGAACACATTTGGGATTTCATAGGACGGCAGATCAGAGTTCAAAGACAACCATTTCGCAATATCTTGGATTTGCTTAACCGTTGCTTAAACATCTGGTACAATCTGTGTCCGGTCATCTACCAGAAACTTGTGGCGTCCATGCCAAGGCGGGTTGAAGCTGTGTTGCGTGCCAAAGGCGGGCTAACTCGTTATTGACAGGTAGTCATAATGTTTTGGCTCTTGAGTGTAAGTTTGTAGAATATATTTGACAAATAAGCCATTCGCTAGTTTAAAAAATGTTAAATGTTATGAAAAATTTTACCTCCCTTTAATTTTTATTAAAGTAAAGACAATTTGCAATTAATTGCAAAATAATATAAGATTTTTTTTCAATTTCTCTTAATAAAATAATTTTAAAAATCTTAAAATCAGCAGATTTCAGAGAATTAATTTTTATTACTTAAAGGGGGGCGGGGCAGTGATTCTCCTCAGCAGTGCTACGGCGCAGCTCTGGGGATGAGCCTCAGGGTGTTGTACTACGGTACCTCACCTAGGACAGCTATCAGCCTCCTTGTGGCGCCCCCTGGTAACTAGGAGTGTCCCTCCTAGGCCAATGATAGCTGTCTGAAACCTCAAGGGGTATACCTCCTTTAGGTATACTCGGGTTTCACGAACCCGGGGTTTCCTGAGTGATCTTTCTCTTCAGACTTCCCTGGTAGTCACGAACTTACTTTGTAGTATTGTTCCTGACTGGTGTCGTCAACATTATTTTCGAACCATGACGGAACTCTTGTAGGCCAGCAACACCTTGTGGTGTGATGGTTACCGTCGTGGCGATCAGACGTCAGTTTTCCGTATGGCTTCGGCCGGGTCGGGGTACGAATACACTTATTACTTAAAAATGACCAAGACAAAAATTCAAAGATGTAGATAAAAAATTTAAGAAATAAAAAATTCAGAACTCATTATCTTCACATAAAATATTGTTTATAATTTAATTAAAATTTTGAATTAAAACAACTGAACATTTAAAGTATTGCTTTCTTTCTTCATAAGTACTTAGTCTTTTCAAACTCTAATGTCTGAAATAGGATTTGTAAAAGAAGGAAATAAGACAAACATTTAAAAAAAAATGTGTTAAAAGGAAAATTTTAAGAATAATTAATAATTAATAGAAATTAATACAATAGAAAATCAAAACGTTAATATTTTTTCCTAAAAATATTCTGAAATTTTTTCTCTCGCCATTTTGCAATTTTCATATTTTACACTTCTAGTTGTTAATAATTAAATAGCTTGATAATTTTTTAAAAATTATTAGTCTTCAGTTAGCACAAAACTCTAAATGCCAGTAACTGATATTTTGACAAGTGATTTCTTTACATTTTTCCTACAAGTCGTTACTGTCATTCTTCAGTAACTATCCTCCTGAAACAAATGTTTTCCTTAGGCTAGATACAGAAGACTTGTGAAATTGATAA
>CM063508.1:176784689-176787189 GCA_032207245.1 Pardosa pseudoannulata | reverse complement strand
ATTTTTTACAAATATACCCAACATAAGAATAGCTTTATATTTATAAGATATCTCGAATCATTTAAACTTAAAAAGCTATTGTTCTAAAAGTATGAATACCATACAAGATTAGTGAAATGTATTTTACCTTCTTATAATAATAAAATTCTGACATATTATATACAGACTAAGGGCAACACAAAGTGAGTTTTATTAATATTTTTTTTACAAATATACCCAATATAAGAATAGCTTTATATTTATAAGATATCTCAAATCATTTAACCTTAAAAAGCTATTGTTCTAAAAGTATGAATACCATACAAGATTAGTGAAATGTCTTTTACCTTCTTAAAATAATAAAATTCTTACACATTATGTACAGACTAACGGCAACACAAAGTGTGTTTTATTAATATTTTTTACAAATATACCCCAATATAACAACATAAGAATAGCTTTATATTTATAAAATATCTCAAATCATTTAACCCTCAAAAGCTATTGTTCCAAAAGTATGAATACCATACCAGAATAGTGAAATGCATTTTTCCTGCTGATAATAGTAAACTTTTAAGTTAGAAAATCTTCAAAGAGACAAAAATTAGATGAAATAAAACTGCCGACGTTCATATAAGGTCAAACTAATGAATTCTAATACTGTTCTTTTTAAGAATGGACAGTCTAGGAAGCAGTTTAAACTTAAGTATTTTATTGTTCAAAAGAAAACAGTTTGAATATCCTCGCAAATTTCCATTATTAAAAAGTGAAATTCATTTTTCATTTTCTTTGAATATGCAAACATAGTAGAGAAATACGGAGTTACTCCTTTCAAGGGAAACATATGATAATTGAAATTCTTTCCGTTAGTACTTTTAGAGCTGAATGCATTAATACAGTGAAAGTACATTCCAAACAGCTTTGCATTTCTCTGAGAAACGCAATTTCGGAATTTTTAAAAGGGTATTCGAGATACCATGCTAAGTTTAATATTAAATTTTCGATTTGCTTGTGTATTAAAACAGCTGGAATTCAAATGAAAACTTCTGTAATAAAGCATGTTTCTTTACAGCTCTTTCCCTCTCTCTTATTTCACATTCTTCGTCTAAGTCTTTTTAAAAAACGGTGATAATTTTAAGAGGAAGAGAAATTTTGAATTGTTGGAAATTTTAATTATTAATACTTATATGAAATAGTTTTCCTGGATTCGTGTAATTAATCACATTTTCTCATTATAATGAGCCGAGAAGTTTTTAGCAGATCCTCTGAAATGTCGAAATTAGAAACTTCAAAATTCATTACGCCAGTGTCAATTTTGAGAACTTCAACAAGACTATAATCAGTTATGATGAACTGCGCATCGTGAAAATTAATGACACGTGCTTTTACATTTTCCAATTTTAATTTTGAGGACAGACTCGTTTCTAGTAAATTCAAAAATAAATCTACCTACATCAACAATCATAAGTGAAATTTAGTTCGAATAAAATATAAATCATAGAAATATTAAAAATAATACAAATGTAATTTTATGGATTTAATCAAAAACAGTTCAGAAAGTATTAAAAATATATATTATAATGTGGTCTGCTCTTTAAAAAAAATTAAATTTATGTATTTAATTTTTTAGTCATTTTACATTAATATATCTTAAAAACTATATTAATATATAGTTAAATTAATATTCTAATTTTTAAAATAGATGAAAATTCAACAAATGGTTGGGGTATTTTAAAAACACATACTTGAATCATCAATTTAAACTACTTCAAAATGTTTTTTTTATTTGTACAGTTTAAGATGATATATTCAAAATTTTTATCTCAAACTTTTTATTTCATTATATAGTTCAAATGTTGCAACACACTTTAATATAATTTCTTTCAATTTCTTTCAAGATATTTAATTTAAAGGAACATAATTTCATAAAACACAAGAAATTGACTAAAAAAAACAAGATATTTTTTATTATATGAATTATTAAAAAATGTGGAACCAATATTTTTACAAATTCTGAAAACAAGTTAACTTATTTCTGCTTAAAAATGTAAAAAATAATTTTAAATGATCTTTTTATTCGTGAGCTATATCAAGATTAAAATTCATTTCAATTTTAAAGTTTTGTAGTTTTATTTTAAGTTTTTATGTGTACAATACTGCTTAGGTAAATGAGTATTATTAGCAAAATTTCATTATAAAGCAATACTAATTTTAAAAAATAGAATTTTAAATTTATGCACCGAAACCTCTTAATTTATTTTTGTTTTTTATTAAATCCTCTTTATTTTAATACAAGTTTTTATAATAAAAATTAAAATTATAACATTTAAAAGTTTGAAAATATTCTTTTCTAGTGTGGAAATAATTTAATAAGAAACAAAGGTTTTTTAATTACCTAAACACTATCATAAAATAAATAATTTGGCAGTAAATTCTCCATCGCCACACTTGTTCTTTTATAGTACATGCATAATAGAATGGTGTTCTACAGTGTCTTTCTTCCAATCGATCGATTTTATTC
>CM063508.1:176779689-176782189 GCA_032207245.1 Pardosa pseudoannulata | reverse complement strand
CGGAGATGTGCTATAATAATAGTATTCAAACAAGGAAAAAAATAAACATGAAAACTTCTATAAGGTATTCCAATAAAAAAACAATTTAATGTTAACAATTTTATTTCTAGTACTCTACAGCATTAAAAAATTCTCTCAATAACCCACTTACTGAATATTTCTCTCTTTCAACGTAAATATATTTTTAATTATATATTAATTTCGTTTACAATAAAAAAGAGACAGCCTGTACTTTTAAAAGAAAATACAATGAGTGCTGAAATAACAATCGTGACTAAGTGGTTGTTCTTCAACATCTAAGAATTTCATGCACAGATTGTATTAGTTTTTACTTTAAACATTTTTTGAATGAAAATTTAAAGAGAGCATTAAGTATGTTTATTTTGGTGTAAAAAACATGAAATATTGTTATTTGAAATATCCTTTATAAGTTTATTTTAGTACTCACAGTTCATACGATAGGAATATAATTAAGAAATGCAACTTATTTACCAGAAGATTAATTGCTCAAAAAATTTTAACTTCTAAATTAAAAAGAAATTCCTTTTAATATAGTGCTAAATTTTCATAACATTCACTGCAAGTAATTAAACTATCTGCTTATATAACTGATTCGTTACGCAAATGAATATATATCACGCAAAATATCAAAATAAACAACTAGTTTCAAGAATTAAACCGGAGAGACATGACTGAAGAAGAACTGAGAAAAATTGAAAGATTTTAGCTTCTTGATCTGTCTGATATCACTCTGTTAATTTAGAATAGATATAATAATTAAAAAATCATTTTATTACAATGAGGGCATTAATGATTGTATTCTTACAGCTTACAAAAATACCTAGAACAAAATAGTTTATATCTATATATATATCTATATATCTAGATATCTATATCTATCTATCTATCTATATATATATATATATATATATATATATATATATATATATATATATATATATATATATATATATATATATATATATATATATATAATATATATATATATATATATATATATATATACCTATATATATACATATATATATATATACATATGTATATATATATACATATATATATACATACATTATATATATATACATATGTATATATATACATATATACATACATATATATATACATATATATATACATATAGATAACATATAATATATACATATATATACATATATATATATATACATAAAGATATTATATATTATATAATATAAAATATATATGTATATATATATATATATATATATATGTGTGTGTGTGTGTGTGTTTGTGTGCCAGGTTTAAAAATGAGGGTTAAGAACTAAGCGAGTTATAATTGAAAATAGTTAGAACTCTCATTAACGATAACGTAATAGGAGAAATATAATGGTAAAGTAGAGAACAAAGGATTTCTAATTGGCATAGACAAGGGCAGAATGATTATAATAAAGAAGTATTTATATATGAAAAGTAATGTGTCTACCATGCCTTAACCATTCGTCCATGTCATATATATATATTATATATAAATATATATATATATATATATATAATATATATATCTTATATATATATATATATATATATATATATATTATATATATATATATATATTACACATATATTTATATATACATACATATATATACACATGTATATACTATATATATATAATTTAGAGTGTATTCAAATAACAAGGAGATAAGCATTTCTATATACAAAACCAATTTTGATATATGAATATATTTGTTATTTCTGCTTAATTTTTATCTTTAGCTTTAATTTAATCATAGATAAAAAAACATATATATATACATATATATACATATATATATATATATATATGTATATATATACATATATATATATACATATATATATATAGTATATATATATACATATATATATATATACATGTATACACATATACATATATATAAACATATATATATATATATAAATATATATATGTATGTATATATATATATATACATATATATATATATGTATACATATATACAAATATATGCACACATATAAACATATAAATGTATATATGTACACACCTATACACATAACGGTAACCATATGTACCTATATGTATATATATATATATATATATATATATATATATATATATATATATATATATATATATATATATATATATATATATATATGTGCATGTGTGTGTGTGTGTGTGTGTGAGTGTTAGTGTCTATGTATATATATGCATAATTTAGAATGTAGTAAGATTCAGATAATATGAAAATGAGTATATCTTCCACACATAACAATTTTCGTGGAATTTGTGTGAATTTCCATTTTGTTAGTTCTGCTAATTTTTATCTTTAGCTTTGATTTAATCATGAGATAATATATAGCTTTGATTTAATCATGAGAGCAGAATATTTAGCGTATACATTACCTGCTACTGTTCATCGTCTCTATATATAAAGTACATAGACGAATTCTACGATATTTTTGTTAATGATGCGAG
>CM063508.1:176764689-176769689 GCA_032207245.1 Pardosa pseudoannulata | reverse complement strand
AACGGGCCTTACACCGTGACCCAGAAATTCAATTTAACGGCCTCAAGATTGGCGTTGTGGAAGAAGTTAATTTTTTAGGCATTATATTAGACAAAAAGCTATCTTTTAAATCTCATATTTCTGCGCTTCGGAAAAAATGCGAACGTTCTCTTAACATCATAAAAGTTCTCTCTAACACTACCTGGGGAGCTCATCGGGAGTCGTTACTGAAAATTTACCGTGCTGTTATACGTTCGAAGATGGATTACGGTTGTGCTGTTTATGGCTCTGCGCGGAAATCTGTTCTACGTAGCCTTGATACCGTGCACCACTCCGCCCTTCGACTGTGTTCCGGAGCTTTTCGAACGTCTCCCGTTAAAAGCTTGTATGTTGTTTGTAGCGAGGCACCTCTTGAATTAAGACGGAAAATTTTATCCTTACAGTACTTTTTAAGACTCTCAGCTCATAAAAATCATCCTTTTCATAATCATATTTTAAATTCATATCTCACTCGTATTTATAATCATCGACGGTATTGCATCCCACCTTTCCAGAACAGAATGAAACATATATTAACTGAACTCAATTTTACTTATACAAATATTTTAGCTGCTGGTTTTTACATCTCACCTTGGACTGTTTCCAATTTTAACTTTTTAAATCCTTTTAACGACTTTGACAAAGCTTCTACGGCAGATATTATTTTTAAGCAAATATTTTACAGCCATAGACAAAGTTTTAGAAGCTACCACCCTATATACACTGATGGCTCCAAGTCTGATAATTTTGTGGGCTGTGCGTATGTTACTGAGGAGAAGACTTGTAGTTTCTGTTTGGATCCCGCCTTCTCTATTTTCTCTGCGGAGATTTTAGCAATTTTAAAAGCTTTGGAAAGTTTGGATGGACGACGGAAGAAATACATTATTTACACTGATTCTTTGAGCACTTTACACTCATTGTCTTCACCTAATCCTCGCAGTAACCCTCTCGTTTTTAAACTTTTAAATATCCTAAAAAATCTCGCCTTGTCTGGTTTTTCTATATCTTTTTGCTGGGTGCCTTCACATGTTGGAATTGAGGGGAATGAAAGAGCAGACAAAGCTGCCAAGTCTGCAAGTAATTTTTTACAATTTGACTTGCCTTACTGTGATGCAAAGCACAATGTCGTGAAACGTCTTTATAAACAGTGGCAAGTAGAATGGGACCATATTGAAAATAATAAACTTCGCTCAATAAAATCTAGTATTAGTCTTTGGCCTGCTCATCCATCCAGAAAGCGTGATGTAATTCTTACCCGTCTTCGCATCGGACATACCCGCTTCACTCACTGCCATTTAATTTTAGGGCAAAATGCGCCCATTTGTAATCATTGCAACGGTCCTATGACCGTGAAGCATATACTCGTTGAGTGTCCTGTGTTTGCCAACCAGCGGTTGAACAATTTTTCTTTTAATAATATACATTTAAGTGATATTTTAAACTCTGTTCCGCATCCAAACATTTTTACATTCTTAAAAGTTATTGGTTTTTATCCTCACATTTAATTGTGTGAATTTTAACTTTTTATGACGTCTACCTTTTTAATATCTTTTGTATTGTTGTTTACTACTGCCTAAATTGTTGCTCTTAAATAGTTTGTGGTTATTAGTATTTATTTTTCACATACCGTTTTATGACTAAATTTTGCATTTATATTATACACCGCATGTCTGGCACATTATGTCCTTCTAGGATCCAGTGCCATAAAGCCTTATATACCAACCAACCAGACTGGAAATTCCTCGAAAGAAAAAAAAATGTATAATTGCGAAGTAGATGGATGCACTTCTTGAAAACTAATTCGGATTCTCATTAATGAAATATCACGAAAGGAATAATGGTAGTGTATTAAAATTAGAGTGTATTAAATATTAAAATTAGAGTGTAAATTAGTGTGTAAAATTAGAGTATTTGAAATTCTCAATATATATATATATATATATATATATATATATATATATATATATATATATATATATATATATATATATATATATATATATATATAACACTCCATTGTTTGCAAGAGATTTCTCAGTTACACGGTTTCTTATTTAGGTGACACATTTTAGTTAGATTACTTTTATTTTATATATATATATATATATATATATATATATATATATATATATATATATATATATATATATATATATATATATATATATATATATATATATATATATATATATATATATACATATATATATATATATATATACATACATATATATATATATACATATACATATATATATATATATTATATATATATATAAATATATATATATACATATATATGTATATATATATATATATGTGTGTGTGTGTGTGTGTGTGTTTGTGTGTGTGTAATTTAAATTAATTTCGAAGTTATTTTCTTTGCAAAAAACTTCAATTTTCTTGTATGAATCAAATTGGCTCACTTCAGTAAAATAGGTATATGATCAACAACGTGATTCCGATTTATATTTGACATCACTTCGTAACAAATTCATTTAACTTAATTAGTTGAATTCTGGAAAAAGTTTCGATTTACCTTTTGGCAGTTATTTGTTACTGTGGTGTTTTGAAACGTCAGTTTTGAACTTCTAAAAGCTTTAATAAATAGTTACTAATATTGAATCCTTGAAATAAAAAAATTCACCATTTAATATTCCATCCACACGAATAAAATTTAATACAAATAATTGCCAATAGAATATTAAATTTATTTTATTAGATACTTACAATTATATCTTGAAATAAAAGATATTTTTAATAATCTAACACTCCTACCATCTGAAGAAAAAATGCTATATATGCATCTAAAAATTTTATTTTTAATAACTTTAGGTAAAACGTATTTCAAAACAAAAAGAAAAATCTGAATAAAAGATTCAAGTATTCTCTAAAGATTTTTTTCTAGAATACTTTTGCAGAGTAACAAGAAAACGAGATTCTTTTTATATCCTACATAACCGTAACCTCACTTTTTATTCCAAAGCTAAAAGAAGATAATTAACTTAATACAACTTTTCAGGATTTTTCAGTTTCAGTTATACGAGAGATCAGACGCTGAGGCTACATTATCCAAATGAAATATTAGTAGATATATGATTCTAGCAATTTCAAATGAAATTTTATATAAAAGATATCTTTATTGTTATTAAAGTATCTAATTTCCCAAGTAATTTAAGTTTACGCAGTGTATTTCGAGAAGTGAAATTTTCACTATTACAGCGTTTTGTCCATTTATTATAAAATAGAATGTTTCATTTCAAAATAATTTTTAAAGATTTTTTAACAGCACTCTAAATCAAAAAATATTTTGTATAATCCTTTCTAGTAATTTATTTAAAAAATTTTTGAATTATACACTAAGCGAAAAAGATTAATTTTTTAACCGAAAGATTATATTTATATATGTATATTTGTAACTATTACTTTTATAGCCAGTTGAAAATAAGTCATTTTTACTATGAATATCTATATATTTAAGTGTATCTGACAATTTAAATTTTTTAAAAGTTTAAAACTCATAAAATGAATTTTTATATGCTTTTCGCAAGCTATAAAATAATATTAGCACTCTTATTATTATAATCGAGGTTCAAAGAGAAAAAAAAAATTAGCATTTATTATATATATATATATATATATATATATATATATATATATATATATATATATATATATATATATAAGTAGATTAGATATAATTACGTAATTTTATGTATTGCATACATTTTATATTTTTCATAAATCTATTGTTTTGTATAACCTTTTTAAAGTGAAATATTCTTTAATGATCTTGGGAAACTTATTCTAAATAGAACAGAACTTTTCATATTACATTGAGTCATAGTCGGTTATAATGACGATTTTTAAGCTTGAAAGGTAATATTCCACTTTAAACATATTTCTTAAAAGTGTGAATGTAACAGTGGATTTTCAACTGGTTTGCATTGAAGCAAACACTTATTTTTTCCATCTGAAAGAATTATGAAACATTCCATTCGTAGAAATGAAGAGCAAAAAAAATTTTATTCATATTCTTGTC
Source organism: Pardosa pseudoannulata (assembly GCA_032207245.1). Classification (NCBI taxonomy): domain Eukaryota; kingdom Metazoa; phylum Arthropoda; class Arachnida; order Araneae; family Lycosidae; genus Pardosa; species Pardosa pseudoannulata. Next base: position 176,765,629 of record CM063508.1, on the reverse strand, counting down.
ATGAACAATATACAATATACAATACATAATGTCATATATAATACACTTGACACTAACTAAATATTTTTCCAAAATATTTATTTTGTACTTTATGAATATTTTAAATACTGCATTTGAAGGCTATTTTCTATGTAATTTGTGAACTATTTATTCAACTATATTTTTGATTCAATAGTTAATTAAAACTAATATGTTATAAAATGCATAACTTAACCATTGAATTATTGTATGCATTTTTCGAAGGATTCATTTTCAGTTAATATTTTCTCTTGATATATTCAAACCAATCTTATAATTTTAATTCTACTGTCCTAAGTCTAGAAATAACTCCGTCGATGGTTTAAACCATACTAACAAATAAGATGAACTATTTTTCCTAAAATTTTTAATACAAGTTTCAATTTTTGCTAAGTATAATAAGAAACGCAAACAATATTTAGACCTTCTAGTTTTTTCAAAATAATTTTCAGATTTAATTAAAATTAATTTCAAAATAATTTTAAATTCTATTTTTCTTAAGTGAAGAATCAACCCCGCCAATGGTTTAAATCATACTAACAAATAAGAGGAATGTTTGTTAAGATTTTTAATACGAGTTTCGGTTTCTGCTAAATATAATAAGAAAAGTAAAAAACATTTAGACCTTCAGTATTTTCAAAATATTTTTCGAAATAATTTTTAAATGTAATTAAAATGAATTTCTGATTAAGCATAATGAAGAGCCGTAGTTCGCAAAACACCTTTTATTCGCAAGACACCGAAATAATAACAATAATAATAATACCGATAATAAATATCGATAATAGTCATATTTCCGTATAAAGGGTAATCTTCGGAGCACCTCGCCCGGTAGGGCATATCTCCAGTAAGCAAGGTAAGATATTTAACAAGGGAGCTGTTCATAATGAATATTTTGTATATCAAGATGCCAATTACAGTA
>CM063508.1:176749689-176759689 GCA_032207245.1 Pardosa pseudoannulata | reverse complement strand
TCTATTTTCCCAGAGGCAGCGTATATTATCTAAACGAGTAGACGCTGACTTAAAATTCTTTCTACCCGTCTCCCAAAGCTATGATACTTTTCTGTTCACTTGCCACATTTCCCAGCTGTCGAAGACAAATGGTTCACTTTTTTCAAAGATTTAAGTCCTTTTCACTGTTAAGAACGCTAAGTAAGCTCGTTAAATTTTCTGGTTTTGACTGAGAAAGTTCATCAGATCTGAATGACTTTTCTTACATGTTAAATAAAGTTAAGTTCCGCGTTGGATTTGCTGCTAGTTTTTGTGGAATGGCCCGACTACATCTTCATATAGTTTAACACTTTAGCATCTAAAAGTTTGAAAGTCCCTTATAAAAGACTGAAAATTTGTTTTAGTTTTTATCATGATTGCCTTTTTGACTGTATATTGTATTCTGAATATAACTTCAGACAAGTTTACATATTGGATATGGTTAAATAATGTAATTATTAAATGTATATTGACAGACATATGAATAATATTAAGAAAACTATTATAAATGTATGAACATGTGTAATATTATGACAAAGTGCAGTTGTTAGTCGTTTTATTCAGAATAGCATGTAATTTCTCATAGAGGTGACATGTGTTTCAACAGACAGCATGCCTCCAGGTAGAAAACCCATTTTTATGTAAATTAGAAATGGTTTCTTCCCCTCAAAAGATAGATTCCATGACAGACTGCTTTTCTGCGCAGTGTCCTTTCGAATCATATGCTTGTAATCCGAAAAACAGAAACCTGGAAAATGTAGGCATACGAAACAAAGGTACTGCACTGCAGTGAACTGCTGTTTGTAATGTGTCTAGGCATAAATGGAACCCTTCTCCAACCCCAAGATTAAAACACACATGCGTGTCTTCCGAAGTTCAATGAAAAAAAAGAACTATTTTTCCCAAAGATTTTCAGGAATCGAGAACTTCTGCTCATGCATAAATTATGTCTGGAATATTCAAAGTTTGGGTTACAACGCACCATCTTTTATGCATAATCTTCGGACACATCTACCAAAAGTTGGAAACCCAGACGCATTTTAGTCAGTTTCGGTTTATATGCATAAAATATCAGAACTCTTAAAGAAGAGCAAAAAAATATCACAACTTCAGCATTGTTTTAACTCCAGTGCTTTCCATATTCTTTCATATATTCCGATTTGTTTCAGCTTTTCTGACTTTTATGCTATGCAGAATAAAATATTTTACCTTTTTCCTATTTTTTTTAATAATATTTTTTTTCTCAGATTTTATACTTTTAAAGCTTTGATGTCTTATCTCAAACTCAAAAATATTTTTCTCACCTATTAGTGTATTCACATGTAAATTTTTGTTTGTACCTTAAGTTATAATAGGATGGTATAGTCTGTCTGAATTTCAACGTTCCTCCCCTAGTACTGAAATATTCTAATTTAATATTAATAAATTTAAAACACACATCACCTTTAAGCATTAAATTAAATAGTTTTTCTTATTTTTTCGCCTTACCTTACTATTTTTTAAATTATTATCGTAAAGAGATAAAATTTTCAGCTTGTGATATCTATTTTTATTTAATTACTTTTGTTAAATTTACTTTATTTCTAAAAAAATAAAAACTCTTTATAAAAAGTGAAAAGCGAGATCTTCTTTCAAAAATTAAAAAGTATGTACACTTTGTGTAGACTTGAAACACTACACATTGAGTTTCATTAAAACTTTTTGCTTTTATGTAAAGAATAATTATTAGGTATAAAGGTTCCAGCTACTTAATTTTTAAAAAATTCAGAAATGTTACACCAGGGGTTGGAATATTCAAAAACGCTTAAATAAAATCAAAAATTTCCATTTCAAATACTATAAATACTAAATGAAATAAAGAACAACAAAAAAAGTAGATAGCGTTTCATCGTAGATCTACAGTGTATTTACTGTGAAAATTTGAAATCCATATGTGTAAAAGTTTTTTTATTTATATAAATATTGTTATTATCGTAAATACAAAGAATTTTCAGCATTTGATCTCTATTTTTATTTAATTATTTTTGTTAAATTGACTTTATTTCTAAAAAATAAGAATTCTTTATAAAATGTGAAAAGCATGACCTTGTTTCAAAAGTTAAAAAGTATGTACACTTTATGCAGACTTACAACACAAAGTAAATTTCATTAAAATATTTTACTTTTAAGTAAAGAATAATTATTAGTTATAAAGGATCCACCAACAATTTTAAAAAAATCAGAAATTTTACACCAGGGGTTTGAGTTTTCAAAAACACTTAAATCTAAAGATTCAATTTCAAATACTATACATTAAAAATGAAATAAAGAACAAAGAAAAAGTGAATAGTGTTTCATCGTAGGTCTGTAGTGCATTTACTGGGAAAATTTGAAATCCATATGTGTAACAGTTTTTTATTTATATGAATATTATTATTATCGTAAATACAAAGAATTTTCAGCATTTGATCTCTATTTTTATTTAATTAATTTGTTAAATTTACTTTATTTCTAAAAATTTAAGAACTTTTTATAAAAATGGAAAATCGAGACCTTGTTTCAAAAATTAAAAAGTATGTTCACTTTGTGGAGATTTACAAAAACACACAGTGAGTTTCATTAAATATTTTTGCTTTTATGTAAAGAATAATTATTAGGTATAAAGGATCCACGTACTTAATATTTAAAAAGTTCAGAAATGTTACACCAGGTGTTTGAATGTTCAAAAATGCTTAAATAAAATCAAAAAATTCCATTTCAAATACTATAAATACTAAATAAAGTAAAAAACAACGAAAAAAGTGGATAGCGTTTCATTGTAGGTCAGTAGTGTATTTACTGCGAAAATTTGAAATCCATATGTGTAACAGATTTTTTTTATTTATATAAATATTATTATTATCGCAAATACAAAGAATTTTCAGCATTTGATCTCTATTTTTATTTAATTACTTTTGTTAAATTTACTTTATTTCTAAAATATTAGGAACTCTTTATAACAATGGAAAATAGAGACCTTGTTTCAAAAACTAAAAAGTATGTACACTCTGTGGAGATTTACAAAAACACACAGTGAGTTTCATTAAATATTTTTGCTTTTATGTAAAGAATAATAATTAGGTATAAAGGCTCCAGCTCTTAATTTTTAAAAAATTCAGAAATGTTACACCATGGGTTTGAATTTTCAAAAACGCTTAAATAAAATCAAAATATTCCATTTCAAATACTATAAATATTAAATGAAAGAAAGAACAACGAAAAAAATGCATAGCGTTTTATCGTAGGTCTATAATGTATTTACTGTGAAAATTTCAAATCAATATGTGTAACAGTTTTTTTATTTACAGTTCAAGTTGGAAAAAAAACACATTTTCAGAAAAGTTTATTTAAAGGTTTTTAGTTTCTTTAAAGGATTTGATACTAAATACAAATTTCTAATTTGAATATTTGAATGAATATTGATTTAAATGAGTAATAAATGCCTAAAAAATTATAAAAATATAAAAATAAAAAATCGTAATTCTGAAGGTTTAAATATGATTTTCAATTCCTTTAAGTTCAATTAATATCATTCCTTTTAATAAAATGAGATCTGAAATAGTTTCTATATATTGGTTCAGTAAAGATTTTAAAAAATAAATCTCATTTCAAATATATTCGTAAATATTAATTAACAGACTAGTTCTAAATTCCAAATTAAAAGCTTTGATATTCATTCCTTTTAAAGTTTAGGTGGGCACAGAATATTTAAAATCTGAAAAATATTGATAAATATGCTCACATTCTAGCATTAAAAAAATATTTAACAACTTTCTGTAATTTATATAAGTTATATAACTTCATTATTCAAATTTTCATTATAAAAATAACTTTATTATAAAAATTAATGCATACGTAAATAATATTAAAAATCGGGGTTTAAAATATGCCACAAATAATATAATTAAATAGCGAGCTTCTCATAAATTTAAAGAACATGCTTATGTATGAATAAATGCGGTAAAACTATATAAAGAGAATCCCTTACATTTAAATTCAAATCAAAATATATACGGAGAGTTTTATATAAAATAAAATGTTATGGTGGAGGTGGAAGATTTAATGAAAGTATTTAAATTCTGTTATAGTATTTCAATTTTAAAAGTATTATATATTAAATATTGATATCCTTTAAATTTTAGAATGCAGAATAAAAAGGAGAATCCAAGGTTAAAATTTTATTAACGTAGCGTATTCAGTTTTTAAGTAACATTTGTTTAGGTTCCAGAATTATGAAATTGGAAAATGCAATTTAAAATATTAGTATCAATGAGTGGGACAAACAAATAGCTGTATAACAATAACTATAACTTAGCAATTAGAAAGAAACTTTTTAAGGCGACTTCTCGATAAATATCAAGAAATGTTTAAATATTCTGAATATGTTAAAAATCATAAAACGATTCTTTTAAATTTCAAAGGTCCTGTATCCCTTTACTATTACAAAAAAATCTTTTTACTTCAAATAAATTTAAAACCTGTTTAATAGATTTACTTTAAGACAGATCAAGGTTTCATGGTGGAAAAAATATCGTTAATCAGAACCTACCTATGCGGACAGGATGTTCTATGGAACAGAGATTGGGAAAAAAGTAATTTCAAAATTTAATATTGCCACAAAAGTATTTAATTTTCGAAAATAAATTTAAAAGGCCATAATTTTGGTTAAATGATGTTAGACTAAATAGAAATTTTTTTTTCTGCAATATAAACACTCAGTGCTGATTACTGATTCACGAGTAGCACAATTCACATGTAGCATGTTATAATCCAGCTGCATTTTAACCCTTAATTTGACAAAAAGTTTTTTCAAATATTTTTTAATTTTAATTTCTGTTATTTTCCCATGTCTGTATAGACATTAGGATCTCTGTAAAATAAACAAAAAATATATCATTTTCCTTTTTTGTGATAATTAATGTCCGCTGTGGTGAACAGTGACAATTATGTTATATAGTAGTTATAAATATACATGTCAGGTGTAGAGGACTTATCCAAATTAAGGGTTAATCCCCCTCCATTGAAACATTCCGAATTGTGATTTTTTTCTGTCATCACCTTTAACGTCCATTTAATCCAAAAATCGGAAGCGGTACATCAGAGAATGTGCCTCATGAGACTCGATCATGGGGGAAAATTGTTGTTTTTTATGTAACCATATAATGTACCCACTCATTGCAGTGATAAAGGTAGATTTACTAATCACATTATTCAACCATTCCCATCTAATCTTCAATTTCAATTTTAACTAATTTATTTCACACAAAAAAAGAAGGGAACTTCCCTCACCAGAAACAAATTAACTTCTCCCAACTGTTAATCTTGTCAGTTGAGATTTCCCACCCTTTGCATTTCAAGTAGGAAAAATACATATTTATTATTAAACACGTTGAAACCTCCTTTGACCAAACCTACAGTGAATTACTATCATATAATCAATAATAAAATTTTTGCAATAATAACAACGGAAATTTATAATGAACTAATTTCTAAATATTTTCTCAAACATATCAGGGTACCATAAACGCATTTAAGTATACACTGATAAACAAGGAGAACTTTCATAAAATAGGTTTGAGTTTAAGCACTGCTGTAATATTGGAATAACTCGAAGAGTCTGCGGTAAAATAAAAACTTGGGTTGCTCAACATATAAAAATTAAATATCATATTAATATTTTAACACTTTGTAGAGATGAGACCGACTGAGCATCTAGGCCAGTCGCACGTATAAGAGGAGTACTCGTGAGAAAATACAAAATTGAAAAAAAAACTAATTCCTCCTGCTTAATATTGTTTATTTTGAATATAAATGAAGGTGTAAAAAGAAAATAAAAATGCTCATTAGACTATCATACCAAAGGAACCATACTCGATCAAGGATTTGCCCAACATGGCGTCTTGGTCTTACAAAAAAAAAATGGTCTTAGATCATGTGCAGAAGAAATTAAGCTGCACACTCCTTCTTCCTTGCTCTCTCTCTGAGGGGGCCCGCAGATCTTCCCAAAAAGCTCGTTGGACAGTGTTGCTTTAGCCGGAGATGGCTAAAGCAACGCTGCTAAAGCAACGATGGCTAAAGCAACGATGGCTAAAGCAACGATTCCTCGGTTAACAACCCCTCTTGACCAATGGGGTCGAAGGAGGATCACTCACTTTGCTTTCGCCTCTAGGTCAGTTTCGCTCTGGCGTTGTTGAACTGTAACTCTTTGTTACACACTTTAATGTCCAAATCTTTTCTGTCTATTCCATATTGATGCATATATGAAATCTAAGTTAATATAGACTTCCCAGAATAAATTAAATATAAAGTTTAAGTTAAACAACTTTGAATCTTCATCACGTAACATTTGTGATCAGCTATCATTTTTACCACATCACAGGGTGCATTTTATGAAAAATGAAAAACTTCGTGAAAAAAGATTTATTTGGTATTCTATGTAAAATAACTGCTCTATAATGAGGTATCATAACAGATAAAGTGATTTTTTATGATTATTTTATGTACCTGCCGAAAATATAAATTTACGTGTGCTCTTCGGAAAATTATAAAGCGCCATCTAAACGAAAAATTTATAAATAATAGAAATGATTTGAAACTTTTATAGATTGTTTTATAAAATTGCTCTCTACCCTCTACCTACTCACAAAATAGAAACTCATAGTAAGAAAACATAAAAATTGTACAAGCTATTTTTAGCTGTATCTAAAAAAATACGCCTTGTATTACAGGGTTAAATATGTACTGATAATCTAGCAGGACTGGCATAAAATCGATTTGGGTTTAAGTAATAATATCAAATTCTTATAACTTATAGGTTCATTGACTGCTGAAAAATAAAAGCGTGGACACTCAGCATACAAAAGTTAAATACCACATTAGTATTTTAATATAACTATTCCCTAATAAAATTGTACCTGTATTGAAAATATTCTACTTTGACAATAATTTCCCCGAACCCCCCCCCCGTTTTTTTTAGACCCATCACCCATCATGATTCTTCCTTTTCCTGTAGAAAATGCTCCCGTAATTTATGTATATCAGAAAATTATAATTTTCTTATAGGAGCTATTCATACAATTTTTTTCTTGCTCTGTTTTAATTTTTTTTAATATTTAGTGTATGTGGTGCATCCAGAAAGTTTCCCTGTTTAAAATTAAAAAAAGAACTTACACTTTGAGGGACATATTTATTGGCAACAAGTACAGCAATGTTTCAGTATTTTTCAACATAGCCTCCACCAGAATTAAAACACTTGTCGTATTGAGGGATCAACTTTTGTATAACTCTGTCGTATAGCTCTGCCGCCAGTGAATGAAACCAGACTTTCTGTCCCAGAACATCGTCTATCGGCATCTGTTTGAATTTAATCCTGAACAAAGATCCACTATGAGGCCAATGCATTGACTATTGCTTGGTTTCCGGGGTAAAGTGTGTAATCCAAGTCTCATTGCCAGTGACGATCCTGTCGAGGAACTCGTCGCCGTCATCGTGATACCATAGCAGAATGTCAGTGCTGCTCTTAAGCGTTTAATTTTGTGTTCGGGTGTCAATTTTGGCTCATAGGCCTGACAGAGGTGACGATAAATTTCAATTTGGCTCAATGCTTAGTTGTGCATTTCAAGGTCACCGACAGAACCTGACAGACGGTAAAGAAGGAATTAGAGTTTCCATTTCGGACCACTGTTACCCCGCTACTAGCACGAATCAGGAACTGTCCTGCTGACATATGATTGATACATCATAGATTTGTTATGCATGTGCAATTGAAACGGCTAATTACGTTTACTTTAAAGGGGAAAACATTTTGAAACTTACTTTCTGGATGTTCCACGTAAAAACAAGACATTTATTCCTATCTTGCATTTGGATGAACATCGTAATTTAATGCAATGAAAGGAATAGAGCTGTTACACTGTCATCCTGAGATAGCAAGAAACTCCAAGATAAAGAAACTCGTAAGAATTACTGCATTTCTGTATGGATTCGGTGTGGATTTGCATCGGTAACAATGCATTAACAAAAAAAGGTAAGAACTCCACTAAAGATGCAAAAGTGAATACAAACTCAGTGATCAACTTTTGAGGTTTGCTTAATGAGACGGAAAATAATTTATCTCCCCCTTTCAAACTAACACTCATACACAGTATATATGACTGACTGTTTGAGTGTATACATAAGGAATGATTTTTAAAATTCATTTAATAAAAATTGTCTCCTAAAATAACTAGCCGAACGATGGCCGAATGGTTAGGGTGCTGGCCTTCGGAACCGGAGTTCGTGGGTTCGAATCCCACTATGGCATGGATGTTCGTAGCCGTTTGGAATCGGCTTTAAGCAGTAGGTCCCGGTCTCATTAGCCCTCGTGTTGCAAAAAGTAGACCGTAGCGCTCCAAAACCAAACCTAAAAAAACTTTTTGGCAATTCTGTCCCGCAAATTATCCCAAATATTATTAGTGTTTGGATAATTTCCTTTGTTTTTCCTCTAATTATGGTAACTCCTTACTCAACTATTATAATGTAACTCCTTTACATAACTTAGTTTCACTTCTTATGAGTCATCATGTGATTAACCTTAACACTCACGTTGGCTGGCTTACTGCATGCGCCTCTTATTTTTTATCGTTTTCCTTTTTGTTAAATATAAACGATATTTTTAAAAATACCATTTCTATACTGATTAAAGCCACTTTTTGAAACTTAATTTTTTGCAGATTAAAACTAATTTCAAACAAATGCAATTATACATGTCAGCAGAAATATAATTTGGATTTGGTTTAGAGTGTTGTGTTCAATTATTTGTCACAAAATTAGTAATTAGACCAGAACCTCAGGGTTCCGTAGAACACATTTTGAGAGACCTAGTATAGATAATACAACACTAAGAGTGACTGAAATCACTCTGATTATGTATTATTAAATCCTAAAACCTTCTCTTTAATAACAGTCATTTATTTATAACTCTAAATTAATGCCTCTATTATTATTACTATATCTTTTAAATATAAAAGCGAATTTCACATTGCCAATTTTACAGAACTAAATAATTCAAAATAATCCTTAATACGTTACAAATGTATAAAGAAGTATTTCCTTGCTTTGATTTAAAAGAAAATTTGATTTATTCCGCTATAATATTTCAATATAATACTAAAATGTATAATTCTATGAAAGGGAGTCGGTAAATATGACCGAATATTAACTCGTGAAAAGCGTCTACTCTTGAGACAGGCTCGAAACATCCGAATAAATTAATGCTAAACAGAGAATTCAAGAGCAGTACATATTAATTACATTATTAAAAATCGCATTTATCATAGTTAATTCCGAGGGTGGCGAATTGCATTGCCAATTCAAAGCTTCTGCGTATTTGGAGGTTTGCATATTTGATCTCCATACTGCGTTTGACACCGAAATTAAATGCAGGTTTCGAAATACATATTTAAAATCAAGGCACGTTAATGGCATGGCATTCTGATTTTAACCCTCTTAAGGGATATCAATATAAATAATCACCTTCTTGTTTAACATTTGCCAACCGTGGTTATTTAGGGGGGTAAACAGAATACTTAAACATCCTCGTAGATGTATACATTTTAAATTTCGTATGCACTTTGTTTTCATATACTGTTGAAAATCGTTAATGTCTCGAAATTAAACGAACGCCGCTGATTTATGAAGACAAATTGTTGCTGTCAAAGGCCCTCGACTCTTCGTAGAATATAACCTCCTGGAATAAGTGATATTTACATTTTCCTATATAATTTGAAAGTCAGTGGAAGCTATCAATTAGTAAATGTCTCAGAAAAGCTAATACTTTTGGGTTAGGAAGCCATTTCTAATGTATAAAACATTGAAGTACAGGAAAATAAAAATGTTTGTATATAGCTAAATATATATACATAACTATACATAACTATACATCATGGGCAATTATACATTCATGTGTATATGCATACATACACAC
>CM063508.1:176744689-176747189 GCA_032207245.1 Pardosa pseudoannulata | reverse complement strand
ATTGTTGCCGTTTCACAATGTTCTTTTTTTAGTTTTATTACAATAAAATAGTATGGTTTTTATATTTGAATGAACCACGTTTTAGACAGAACTTTACAACGCATACAAGCATGCTTTGATTTAATCGCATCTCTCTCCCATGTGAGGGAGAGATGGGAGATTTTTATAGCTAATATAAGTAGGGTTTTTTTTAATTTACATTTTTCATAATTATTATCTAGTTTACATTTTTTAACATGTTAAAATGTATTATTACTCTGAAACATAGAATGTTATACTCTCTACACCATGTATGTGTTAGTTTGGTTTGGTTTGGAGCGCTACAGTCTACTGTTTTGCACACGAGGGCTAATGAGACCGGGACCTACTGCTTAAAGCCGATTCCGAACGGTTACGAACATCCATGCCATAGTGGAATTTGAACCCACGAACTCCGGTACCGACGATTAGCGCTCTTACAAATCGGTCATCGTTTGGCAGTGGAAGAGTTGTAGCTATAAAAAATTCTAATTCACTATATGTTCCAATATATTCCTTTAATATCAATAATTTATTTTTTACAAATGTGGCAGATTTGCATTGTTAGTATTTTAACCAATCGGCAAGCGTTCGGCCCCTATGTATGTGTGTAATACGATATGTAGATCCACCACAAATAGAAAATGCTTGTCCTGTTAGAAAGAAGGCAGTCATTGAATTTAAAAGAAAACATCATTATTTGAAAGTTAAAATAAAAACAGGAATTATTGAGTTCACTCGCCTTTGGCACTCTGTCGCCAAAAACTATAACATTAGCTTTTATAGAAATGAGAACGCGCCAGTAAGTGAGCCAACGTGATTGTTAAGATTAATCATATGATAACTCCTAAGAAGCGAAACTATGTTACGTAAAAGAGTTATGTAAGAATAGTTGAGTAAAGGGCTACCATAATTAGAGGAAAAAACAAAGGAATTTCGTCAAAAACTGTAATTTCAGAGATAGAATTATTAAAACTTTATTTTAGAAGGCAATTTTAATTAAATTATTTTAAAATATCATTACCTATGTATATATTCATATAGTCAGTTATATATACTGTGTATGAGCGTTAGTTGAAAGTGAGTGATAAATTATATTCCGTCTCATTAAGCAAAACCTCAAAAGTCGACAACTGCGTTCATATTCTTTTTTGTATTTTTAGTGGAGTTCTTACCTTTTATTGTTAACTAGTATATAACCCATCACATGACGGGATCAGTAAAATTTTTAATTTTCCAAAATCGTAAAGTACTTTATGAGGCAGGTAAAAAAATGGTTTGTTTTTTGGCTGAGAATTATCTTGGAAAATAAAAAGTAATCGATGATCCTATTTAAAATGATCACACATGTACCGAATCTATTATTGAACCCAAATAGAAAAGAAAATAATAAGGCGATTTCACGCAGTAGGGTAAATTCTCAAATTATGACAATTCTGGCTTTAGTTTCAAACGGAAGGGCAGTTTATTGTTTGTCTATTGGCTGTTAAACACGTGAAAATGAATGGGAAGGGCATTATAGTAGGTCGTGACGTTGCGACAAATTGCCTTATTTACGTAATATCTAAATTCAATGATAAAATGTATAAAAATAAGGCATAATTTAAATAGTTTAATATAAGAAATGATTTAATGAGATGGTTAAAGGAAGGACGTCATAATGCAAGAAAAAATGTTATTTTTACCTATATATTATGGGATAAATTGATAAAATTAACCACCTGATCTTAACCGGGGAAAATAGGAGTTGAAATAATGGCCTTAAAAGCTCGATAAGAGTTGAAGGGGTGGATTTCGAACGTTTTAAAGAAGGCAGTATATTTCACTGTGACCTGAAGCCTATTTATTCCAATTTATTTTAGAATTGAATGGATAGTTTAGGGGAAGACAAATATTACTCACCTTTGTACTTTGCTAACTATGGATGCCTCTATCCATTCCAGGTCCAACCGCTTCATAAAATCGAGGACAGACGTACAGATAACTTAGGCTATTATTATATAGGGGATGCTTTGTTCCCAATACAAATCCACTCGGAATTTCTACAATAGTCCAGTCATTTTTACCAGTGTGAAATTTTGAGAACTTCTTTGAGTTTCTTGCTATTCATGGTGAGGAAGAATCTGTTCTATGCCTATAACTGCATTGAATTACGATGTCCATCCACATACAAGATAAGAATAAATATCTGCTGGTTTTACCAGTGTTACTGACATGCAAGTTTTGCCTTGAAGAGCACTGAAAGTGTAAAATAACGACCTCTAGTTCGAAATGAGTCTCGTGATTTGGAAGTAGGGACTAAACAGAATACTCATAGCTTTGCGACCACCTCCGGAAATATTGTTAGAACAGGATAAAAGTATAAATTTACAATATTAAAATATATTTTTTTAGGATTAAGAAAGGGTTTTAAACAGTCGAAATTCATGTAATCTGTGACTCTTTTTTTCACGGCTGCAATACTTTTTCTACTCTTTGCAAA
>CM063508.1:176737189-176742189 GCA_032207245.1 Pardosa pseudoannulata | reverse complement strand
TTTATAGTACCGTTTCCGTTTCGCAAGATGTAAAATCCCACACTTTGATTCGAGAGAGAATCTTTGATATTGTTGCCAACTTATGGAATAACATATAAACACTGACTTTTCGAAAAAAAAAACCGGACATCAGAAATTTATTGAAATTCTTACACGAACACATCACTTATAAACATTAAAAGATCTATTTTTTTATGTTTTCATTAGTTATTATAGTAACTATATGGGATTTTCAGAAATTTTCTCTATTTTTGTTTCATTAGTTTGGCTGAATTGATTTTCTATAAATTAAGAACATTTTTATATAGAGTGAAAAATGAAAGCTATTTTCAGCAGTTTTAAAATTAAATTTTTCTCAGATGCTGTGAGCAGATTTACAATACAAAGTAAGAGTCATTAATAACTTTTGTTTATTTGTGAACAGTAATTATAAGGTATAATTCTGTACCTATTTAAATTTTTTGAAAGTATCAGAAATCTTACACCAGAAAATTGAATCTTTTAAAAAAAGCTAAAAAAATTGTTTAAAAATTACATGTCAAATTTTATAAATACTAAATGAAATAAACAACTAAAAAATAGGTTAAAGTTGCATTGGGTGTCTAATTCTCTACATTTTTGGAAAGCATCAGAAATCTTACTTCAGGGAATTGAATCTTTTAAAAAAAGCTAAAAAATGTTTAAAAATTACATGTCAAATTTTATAAATACTAAATGAAATAAACAACTAAAAAATAGGTAAAGTTTGTGAATCTAATTCTCTACCTATTTAAATTTTTTGAAAACATCAGAAATCTTACACCTGGGAATTGAATCTTTTAAAAAAAACTAAAAAAATGTTTAAGACTTACATGTCAAATGTTATAAATACTAAATTAAATAAACAACTAAAAAATAGGTAAAGTGTCCTTATGAGACTAATTCTCTACCTATTTAAATTTTTGAAAGCATCAGAAATCTTACACCAAGGAATTGAGTCTTTAAAAAAAAGCTAAAAAATTGTTTAAAAATTACAGATAAAATTTTATAAATACTAAATGAAATAAACAACTAAAAATAGGTTAAAGTTGCATTGGGTGTCTAATTATCTACATTTTTGGAAAGCATCAGAAATCTTACTTCAGGGAATTGAATCTTTTAAAAAAAGCTAAAAAATGTTTAAAAATTACATGTCAAATTTTATAAATACTAAATGAAATAAACAACTAAAAAATAGGTAAAGTTTGTGAATCTAATTCTCTACCTATTTAAATTTTTTGAAAACATCAGAAATCTTACACCTGGGAATTGAATCTTTTAAAAAAACTAAAAAAATGTTTAAGACTTACATGTCAAATGATATAAATACTAAATGAAATAAACAACTAAAAAATAGGTAAATTGTCCTTATGAGGCTAATTCTCTACCTATTTAAATTTTTGAAAGCTTCAGGAATCTTACACCAAGGAATTGAGTCTTTAAAAAAAGCTAAAAAATTGTTTAAAAATTACAGATAAAATTTTATAAATACTACATGAAATAAACAACTAAAAATAGGTAAAGTTTATTTGTGAGTCTAATTCTCTACTTATTTAAATTTTTTGAAAGCATCAGAAATCTTACACCAGGGAATTGAATGTTTTAAAAAAGAGCTAAAAAAATGTTTAAAAATTACATGTCAAATTTTATAAACACTAAGTTAAATAAACAACTAAAAAATAGGTAAAGTTTCCTTGTGATTCTAGCTCTCTACCTATTTAAATTTTCTGAAAGCATCAGAAATCTTACACCAGGGAATTGAATTTTTTAAAAAAGCTAAAAAATATTTTCAAATTACATGTCAAATTATTTAAAAAATAAATGAAATAAACAACTGAAAAATAGGTAAATTTTCCTTGTGAGTCTATTAATTATTTGCTGTGAAAATTTGAAATCAATTTATGCAATAGTGTTTTATTTATAATACGCGCTAGTTGAAAAAGTACCATTTTCATTAAAATGCTTTGAAAGTTCATATAGTTTCCTTAAAAGCTACGATATTAATGCTAAGAATGCATAGTTTTACACTATCTTTTTCAAATAATTAATTGATATTTATATCAAACGATTAAGAAATGTCCAGAGATATTAATAATTTAAAAACTAATTAAGGTTTAAATGTGACTTGTCCCCTTAAAAATGGCAATACAGATCAGTAATAGTAATCAGGAAATATTCCTCGTTAAAATAGAAACTGCTAATTATAATATTACAAAATATGTAAATTAAAATACTACAGACGTTGGGTATTATTACAGTTTTAGCTGTAAACAATTTTTTTAACAATTAAACTATTTATCGAGATTGGACATCACTGCTTCACTAATCACGAATCACTTTTCGGCATTTTTGATAGTATGTGTAACATAACTTTTTTTATGGAAACAGTTACTGAAAGCACTAAATTTTCACACTTCAGCATCTCTTAGTCATACGCACATCTTCAAAAAAAGTAAAACAAAGTAATCTTCTAATGATACTCTTTATCCTAAAAAACCTCTTGATCTCTAAATACTACTTGCTTTCAAGCTGTCATCAAGTATAACACGTCAACACGTCCACAAACAAATACACACATAAACAGAAAGTCTCTCTATCAGTCCGAAGAGATTAACAGTACACATTCCGTTCAAGCGTAGTGTTAAATAAATTTTACCACGTAATGGTAAAATTGATTATAATTAATATTATGGATTAAGACTAGCTTAAAATATTCATAAATTATTAGCATTGTAATTGCAAGGGCTACAGATTATTTCGTTTTATTTTTAATGTTTTTGGAAAATTCTCCGACTCTGATAAAGGACCACTAGATGACACTTACGGTTATTGCCCAAAACATATAACATTTTTTCCTTAATATTAATAGTTAAAATACACTTCAAATGAAGCACAAATAACTAAACACAATTATTAAATTCCCCCCTTATTTCATAAAATTAACACTAGATTGCCCGAGATTTCTTGTATACCTATATTGCCCAAAAACAGTCAAAATGACTGCATTGTGAAAAAATAACAAATATGTAAAGAAATTTGTTTAAAATTAATTTTTAATATTATATAATAAAGGAGGGCGGAAGTAACTACAATTATTCATAAACCCATTTATATGCTCTAGAAAAAGTCACCAAATTCTAAGAAATTGTGTCATTATATTTCATAATTGTTTTTCTAATTGAAATTAAAAAACAGTCAAAATGACTGCCTTGGGCAATCTAGTATTAACTACTTTTGCTTACAGATATACCTTATAAATAGTCTTATTACAGTGGATAAAAATATTGTAGCTATGTTTATATGATTCTATAACTATATAATCTATCTTACGATATTGTTTATAGTCTGATAAAAATTGTTTGTCTAAAATGCATAGAAATGCAATAGAAATCTTTATTTTATGGCTCTCATAAAATCTGACAGCCAAAACCTCTTACTGAATGTAAGGAAATGAAACGGATAAATATATTGAAGATGAACTTCAATCAGTTAAAGCGTTTCAGACCAAAGCAGTCCCTAAAAGATGAGAAAAAAGTCCGAAATGAGAAAGAAATTTTAGGTTTCTTTTCAAGATCATTAAATATTTATTTTTTTATTTGGAAGGGACGAAAAAGACTGTCTCACATCAACGAATTTTTTTAAAGTAGTTTCAGGTTTTTTTTCTATTTAGGTAAAACAGTGTAAAATAGTAAAAAAGGAGGTAGCCATTGTTGCTAGAACAAACAGCAAAAATATTTCAACTGCATTTATAGATATTCGTTTTTTTTTCATGGTTAAAACTTTACCAGTATAGTTTAAAAACATTTTTCACATTTTTCCTGAAAATACAAGAAAACTTAATTTTATTAAATATATATTATAAAAAATATAAATGTTACGGATCATTTTTGGTACACAAAAATTTTAAATAAAATTAATAGAATATGCTGAAAAATAACTCCAATATTGTCTTATTGAAGTTAGTTATATGCCTTCTATGCCCGAAGATTTTATAAAATATTCGATTTTGATTTATTTTAATAAATTTATCATTTTTATCTAAACGAATAGTTCTCTTCTTTGATTTTACAGTTTTAATCTCTTCTTTAATATTTATAGTCAATTAGAATCAGTATATTAATGCCATACATGTCTAATTACTATTTTAATATGGAAATGGAGTTTTCTAAAGTAATTAGATATGTATGACATTATTATACGGATTTTAGTCGTTTCTACACATTAAACTAGAGAATAAGACTATAAAATTAAAGTAGAAAATGATTTGTTTAGATAAAAAAAATTAAAGTTATTACAATAAATAAATTAAAATGAAATATCTTAAAAAAAATCCAGAAGCATAGAAGGCAGAGAACGAAATATCATCGTCTATATTAGAGTATATAACAAGTCTATATTAGAGTTGGTTTTCATACATATTCGGTTAACTGTATTTAAAAATTTTGGTTAATAAAAATAGTCGGTAACAATTTTTTATAATATATATTCAATAAAATTACGCTTTCTTTGGCCCACAGCACCGTTTATAGGAAAATAGTACACTGACTGCCATTCTTGAAATAAGTCGATGTAGGAACCCATGAACTCCTAACTTTTAGGCTGAAATTCTCCACTCACAAACAGTGATTTAATGACACCTTTCTCATTTGTCAGGTAGACTACATCATCTTTTAAAAAACGAGAATAAAGGAACATTCTGGTTAAATTGTGTTAAAACTTTTTATAATATATATTCAATAAGATTACGCTTTCTTTGGCCGACAGCACCGGTTATAGGAAAATAGTACACTCACTGCCATTCTTGAAATAAGTTGATGTAATAACCTATGAACTCCTAACTTTTAGGCTAAAATTCTCCACTTACAAACAGTGATTTAATGACACCCTTCTGATTTATCAGGTATAATACATTATCCTTTAAAAAACAAGAAGAAAGGAAAATTCTGGTTAAATTGTGTTAAAATATTTATTTAATAGCTTTC
>CM063508.1:176724689-176732189 GCA_032207245.1 Pardosa pseudoannulata | reverse complement strand
TATACTACTACACGTAATTCATTAATAGACGTCTTTCAGTAAGGTATATAAACCATTATTTTATGCCGCTAATAAACATTCACAAATAGTGCCCCCCAAATGTGTATATTTAGTATAGAGAGATGAAGTTTATTTATAATACACATAAATAACATACACACATACACACAAAATATACACACATACCCCTCTTACATAAATAAAAACAAGTTCTGGCACATTCATCAGATATTTTAATCAATTATGCATTTTCTGAGAGATGATATTAATTAAACACTATGAGCAAAATAAAGAAAATTATTATAAGAAAATTTTATACTTTTTCATATTTTAATAAACTTATTCTATTGATAATATATTACCTAATATCACTAATTAAAACATAAAATACATGAATAGAAGTACTTACCCATGACTATACTACTACACGTAATTGATTAATAGAAGTCTTTATATATATATACATATATATATATATATATATATATATATATATATATGTGTGTGTGTGTGTGTGTGTGTGTGTGTGTATTATGTATCAATTATGCATTTCCTGAGAGATGATATTAATTAAAGAGTATGCGCAAAATGAATAAAAGTATTATAAGAAAATTTTATTTTCATAAAATATACATACATATATATATATATATATATATATATATATATATATATATATATATATATATATATATATATATATATATATATATATATATATATATACATATATATATATATATATATATATATATATATATATATATATGTATATATATATGTATATATATGTGTATATATATGTATACATATGTATACATATATGTATATATATATGTATATATATTTATGTATATATATGTATATTTATATATATATATATATATATATATATATATATATATATATATATATATCTCGCAATTTTAATATGCATATTAATAATTTATTAAAGTAGGGATAAAAGTTCCCTTCTTTAACAATTTTCTAAAATGCTCATAGTTACCGGAAAATTACTTCAATTAAAGATTAACACAAACTGAAATTATTCAAGTTCTTGCAGTTTCAATCCAAAAAAAGCCATTGTGAACCTTTGAAATAAACAAAAATAAATTTTACATTAATGTTACAATAATGCATTAATATTACAACTTCACGTAATTGATTAATAGACGTCTTTCAGTATGGTATATAAACCATTATTTTATGTCGCTAATAAATATTCCACAAATAGTGCCCCCCAAATGTGTATGTTATTATAGAGAGATGAAGTTTATTTATAAAATTGGTTCCTGATATCCACCCTCTTACATAAATTAAAACAAGTTCTGGCACATTCATCAGATATTTTAATCAATTATGCATTTCCATCAGCAAAATTTCCCTTTTGCCCAAATATCGTAATAGCACCATACCGTCACGCTATTAATTAAGACAATGAAGTAAAGTAAACTCCATCGATCGAGAGAGTGAAAGAATGCTTGGACTTCTGCAAAGCTTGTCTTTTAATACCTTGTTAGATAAAACGAATCACTGGGATAGATCTTCCAAGAATTAAAATATTAAGTTAGTGACTGCAGAAAGAAGGCTTGGACAAGGAAACTTACTTAAGCAAAGATTAATTCGGCCTCCTTCTGTGTTTTAGTGCGGCTACCTCCCATTACTCCTTGTTTAAATACCTTAATGCTCTTACGCGGGGAAAAGTGGGAAACCATTTATTTACTTATTTATCCATTTATAATATATTTGCTTTGTGGCAACAGCAGTATTGTGAAAGTTGATTAATGGCCTTTGCTGCGATGCCTACCTGATAATCAAGTGAAAATGAAAGTTACGTGCATCGTGTTAAGCGAAATAAGTTATCATTTAGTTAATTGGATTTTTTTTTTCGTAGTTGTTAAAAAATGTCTCAGTATTCCAATCTTAGTCAGCAATTCTTCTAACTGATAATAGATTTCCTTTAATAATTTTTATCAATCTGTGTTTCTGTAGTCATTGATTTTCAATAACCCTTTCCTTTTACACTGATAATTTTTTTCATGATTGATGAAGATCGCAAACGCAATAATTAGGAACATTTTTAAGACAAGAATGAAAAATGTGATAAATGTTCATATTTGTCTTACTAAAGGCGAGAAAAATACTTATAAAGTGTTTGTATTAATTTATGATAAAAACAAAATGCTAAGAGCAATCAAATTTATAAAATCGTATTATTTAAGGAAACCGGACTTGCTCGACTATCTATAGTAAGCTCATTCTACAGCGGCGAGAAGAAGTGATATCACGTGAAGCTTGGTTCACTTCTTTTTCTACATAAATGGAAATTGCAAAGATGTCAGGGTTAGGAGGGCTCTATGAAGTTTTAATTTTTTTATGGATAAATGTTTAAAGTATAAGTTGCCCAATTTACACACCAATAACAAATTATGGTAACTTTTGATCAGAAACTGTAAAAAAACTGTTAACTAGTATAAATCTTAGAAATTTTTTTAGCAATTCTTTAAAGGTTAATAAATATTATATTTTAATTGCATTGCATTCCGACCTCATACTTCCCGTTCTTCTGTATACAAAAAGTATTGTGGCAAAGTATAATATCAACAGCATTTCAAAGCTTTATTAAGTAAAGCTTTAAAATGCTGTTGATATTATACTTTGCTACAATACTATTTGTATTGCTACGTAACTTTCTGTACAGCTAACATTTAAACTGTTAACTCAAATATTTATTGGAAATTTACTTTTAAATAAAAAATAAAAACTGAATTACAACAATGCTAATTAGAATGTAGAATGCAATTCATTTTAAATTATGTATATTTAATACATGGAATTTTAAACTCAATTCAATTTTAAATTATTTAACCATATATTTCAAATTGCTTGGTTGCATCTTTACAATTAAAAGTATAAATAGTTAAAAAACAAAACTCATTTAGCAGCGTTCCTCACCGTTACTTTTTTACTTGCCGAAGCAACTTTACCACAACGAAAATAATTCATAATTCAGTAAATCTCTTGTTAGTTTTTAAGTTACCAGTAGAATTCCTATATGCGTCTTATTAACTAATGTATATGAATAACTGAAGGTTAAAAGTTTTATCAATATTATCCCAAGGGTAAAGAGGAGATATAAATTAATGCATATCAAACACAATTACTTTTTTCGTGATATATAATACTGCATAAAGACAGTGGATATTTCTAGATAAGGCATGTAATATTATATTAAAATTACCTCGTATACTTTACTCTAATGTATGTAAAAAGAAGTAATTACAAGTTGTAATATCGAGTAAGTTGTTATTCCTTTATACTGCACATATTATGTCCAAAATAGAGCTTACATATTCTTCTGTCAAGCAATTTTATGCAAATATTTTGCTATTGAGCATTACATTACATAAAATGCGTCTAGTTTGATATATCGTGTAGTATTACATAAAAAGATGTTGCGTTAGAAAAATACATATTGAACAAAAAAGTAGGTATACGGCCTTCTCCCACATGGTATTCCATCAAAATCAACAAGTAAGCTTAATACAAAATATATTAAATGAAACCAGCGTTCTTTTTTGTTAAAAAAAAGGTATGTGTTCGATTAAAATAAAACATTTCAAGTTGAATAACATTATATTCTTTACTTATTAGTTCATAAATCATTAGTATTATATATATATATATATATATATATATATATATATATATATATATATATATATATATATATATATATATATATATATATATATATATATATGTATATGTATATATATATATATATATATATATATATATATATATATATATATATATATATATATGTATATGTATATATATATATATATATATATATATATATATATATATATATATATATATATATATATATCGTATATTTATTTTAAATTTAATGAAAAAAAAATACAAAGTGATAGAAAACGTGTATTTTACTTTCGTAATGAAAAACCAAAACACAAGTATATATCTAAGAGCAATAATAGCAATTTTGTGCAAATATTTTGTTATCGGGCATTACATTACATAAAATGTGTCTAGGTTGATATATCGTGTAGTATTATATAAAAAGATGTTGTGTGAGTAAAATACATATTGCACAAAAAGGTAGGTATACGGCCTTCTCTCACATGGTATTCCACCAAAATCAACAATTAAGCTTAATACAAAATATACTAAATTAAAACCAGCGTTCTTTCTTGTTAAAAAGAAGGCATGGGTTCGTTTAAAATAAAAAATTTCAAGTTGCATAACATTACCTTCTTTAATTATTAGTTTATAAATCATTAGTATTATATATATCACCACTAGTGTGACGCATATCGTATATTTATTTTAAATGTAATGAAAAAATATAAAGTGATAGAAATCGTGTATTTTGCTTTCGTAATGAAAAAACAAAACACTAGTATATATCTAAGAGCAATAATAGCAATTTTATGCAAATATTTTGCTATTGGGCATTACATTACATAAAATGTGCCTAGTTTGATATATCGCGTAGCATTACATAAAAAATTTGTTGCGTTAGTAAAATAACTGCACAAAAAGTAGGTATACGGCCTTTTGCCACATGGTATTACACCAAAATCAACAAGTAATCTTAATACAAAATATACTAGATTAAAACAAGTTCTCTTTTTTGTTAAAAAGAAGGCATGGGTTCGATTAAAATAAAAAATTTCAAGTTGCATAACATTAACTTCTTTACTTATTAGTTTATAAATCATTAGTATTATATATATAATCACTAGTGTTACGTATTTTGTATATTTATTTTAAATGTAATGAAAAAATATAAAGTGATAGAAATCGTGTATTTTGCTTTCGTAATGAAAAAACAAAACACTAGTATATATCTAAGAGCAATAATAGCAATTTTATGCAAATATTTTGCTATTGGGCATTACATTACATAAAATGTGTCTAGTTTGATATATCGTGCAGTATTACGTAAAAAGGTGTTCCGTTATTAAAATACATATTGCACAAAAAATAGGCATACGGTAATCTACCACATGGTATTACACCAAAATCAACAAGTAAGCTTAGTACAAAATATACTAAATTAAAACCAGCGTTCTTTCTTGTTAAAAAGAAGGCATGGGTTCGTTTAAAATAAAAATTTCAAGTTGCATAACATTACCTTCTTTAATTATTAGTTTATAAATCATTAGTATTATATATATCACCACTAGTGTGACGCATATCGTATATTTATTTTAAATGTAATGAAAAAAATACAAAGTGATAGAAATCGTATCGAGTGTTTTGCTTTCGTAATGAAAAAAATAAATCACGACATTATAACTAATATCAAGAATAGACTATACTAAAAATTAATTCAAGTATTAGAAAATATATTCCTCAAATTAAATAGCTATTTTTCTTGTATTTCCAAAAGCATTAATTTTTTTTCCTTCAATTTGCTTAAAGAATACATATGCTCTGTAAAGCAGGTTGTTAAATTATTCTTAGTAAAATAAATGATTTTAAATCTATTAATTTTTAAGCACATTTCAAATGTATATATATTTTGTTTACAGCACACTGAATTTATTATTAATAATATATGTAAAAATTATCCGTTTCAATTCTATGATATTTAAATATTTATTGAAATCATCACTTTAAAAGAAAAATTGAATTTCAACAATGATTATCAGTACATAGAATGCAACATCTAAATAATGCATATTTTAATATAGGGAATTCTAAATTCTGTTTATTTTTAAGTTATTTAAACATAAGTTTCAAATCCCTTGGTTATAACTTTATAATAGGAGAAAATTTAGTAAATTGCTTATTCAAATTTTTGTCAAGTGCTGTAAGTAATCAATTCATAATTTTTACTAACATTGTGAAAATATTATTTAAAATAATTTAAATTTCGTTTGAAATATATATTTGTGCACTCCTAAATTAAATCAGAGGATTTTGCTCTGAAATCGCAAACAGATAAAAAGCACAAAAAAAGCAGAAACTACTAAAATCACACAAAAAAAACTTAACTAATGCTGATAGCTAGCTGTTTCTGAGTTAAAACGTAAGATACTTTTACGAAATATTTTATTTTTATACCTTCGACTCATTGCCGTCTCAAATGTTCATGAACAAAATTGTATAGTAGAGACTAAATAAAATTCTGTCGGTGTTTAAGACTAGAGCTTTTATTAAAAGGGAACTATACGGCATTGTAAAACACCGAACAATTGGAATGGTCATTATTGTTCCAGTAATGGTCTTTTTGACACCCAAACTTTTGGAATGTGTCAAGCGGGACCTTTGTGAAAGCACCTACAAAGAAAGGAAGAAGCTTTGTGAGACTGTGTCAGCCAGACACCAAGGGCTGTTCGGTAACCTCATAGATGAAGGTCAAAAAAGGGAAGGGATGACCTCTCCTAAAAGTTTTCTGGACAAGAAGATTTAATTCTGGTCTGAACTCTGAGACGAATAGGTAATTTCTCTTTGAAAGATATCCTCCGAATGCTGCGGAGAGAGAATTCTGTATCTTTTGTATGGGATGAAAGTAACATCCCCAACGTGAATTTCATTGCGTTTTTGTAAATAAATCAACGTTTTTAATTGCTTAAACATCAACGAATGTCTCGTTTTTTGAGTCATCAAGGCTACATTAGTCATCTGAACCTGCATTATGTAATACCGAAACTACCAGGGTGTGACAAGACAACGAATTGATACATCACGACCCTCGGCGATCTTACAACCGTATAAATCAAAACTTAAAATTTTGAGACATTTTGCATGGTTTGTTATAGATTTGATTTACGCATAGTTTATTTCCTAAATCAGAATGTACAAACTTTTTCGGCCGCGGGCCAAAAATCGAAAGAAAATAAGTTTGGCGGGCCAAGATGAATTTTTCTAAAATTTAAAAAGCAATATAAAGTACCTAACGGTTTAAATACGTTAATGAGATGCATGAAATTGCAATTTCATTTTTAAAAGTTTCTTATACTGAGGTTCGAAGTGAAGTACTGATTTTAAGAAACTATGCTAAAGGCTCATCTGTCAGTCTACTTCTGAAATTATTCTTTCTAAGTTTCAAAGTTGAAAACACTTGTTCACATATAAGATGCAAATATACCGCTGATCATCTGGGAGTGAGATAATAAATTTGGGATATTATATTTAAGTAAAGTAGAAAAAAATGTGGATATATAATGTATAAATATATATTTCTTTTAATTTGCCTCGGATCGGCAACTTAAAATTCTATCCGCGGGCCGGATGAAACCTTCCGGCTAGTTACGGCCATAGTTTGCCCATCCCTATTTTAAATTCTATACAAAGAGATATGAATTCAGTCAATTTATATTCATTATGGGCTTCTCATAATTTTCCATGTGATGCTGAAATGATTTCTATATAAATCTGTATAAATTAATTCTATTTGCTACGTTTTTATGTTTCTCATAGCACAATTTTCATAAAACGAATTTCCTTCTTTAAATTAAT
>CM063508.1:176709689-176719689 GCA_032207245.1 Pardosa pseudoannulata | reverse complement strand
GAGGAGATAAAAACTAATTGGCTTTTTTTTTGCCTCAAGTTCAGTTCTCCGTTTCACCTGGCCGGGCGTTCCTAACAGTAAGTCAATATTGCGAAAAGCACAAGAGTGTATTAAAGTTAGCTCTAAAAAGGGGTAAAAGTAAAGAGGCGACTTTATTTGACTTTTCTTGTTAGCGACGAAGGACAACGTGATGAATGAATAGCTTTCAGAGAAATTAAGCGAGTGTAGATTTCAAGACGACTTCATCATTAACAGCTAAAGAGTGTAAAGGAATTTTTTTCACATAATCTAACTACAAACTAATTAATACTTGATTGCTTTCTAAAGATGGATTGGTAAGGTAAAAAGGATTAGGACTTTTCTCATAATATAGTATGTATATGTATCAGTGGTGGACGTTGATTTTTCAACTAAGCAATGTGGACGGAAAAAATTTTGTATCTTGATTGATTTATATCAAGATATATTATGTTGAAAATAATATATTTTGATTACTTTCTAGATATGGATTGGTAAGGTAAAAGAGGATTAGGACTTTTCTCATAATATAGTATATATATGTATTATATGTATCAGTGGTGGGTGAGGATTTTTCAACTAAGCAATGCGGGTGGAAAAAATATTTATATCTTGAATGATTTATATCAAAATATATTATGTTGAAAATAATATATCTTGATTGCTTTCTAAAGATGGATTGGTAAGGTAAAAAAGGATTAGGACTTTTCTCATAATATAGTATGTTTATGTATCAGTGGTGGGTGGTGATTTTTCAACTAAGCAATGCGGGTAGAAAAAAATATTTATATCTTGAATTATTTATATCGAAATATATTATGTTGAAAATAATATATCTTGATTGCTTTCTAAACATGGAATGGTAAGGTAAAAAAGGATTAGGACTTTTCTCATAATATAGTATATATATATTATATATGTATCAGTGGTGGGTGGGGATTTTTCAACTAAGCAATACGCGTGGAAAAAAATATTTATATGTTGAATGATTTATATCAAGATACATTTTGTTGAAAATAATATATCTTGATTGCTTTCTAAAGATGAATTGGTAAGTTAAAAAAGGGATTAGGACTTTTCTCATAATATAGCATGTATATGTATCAGTAATGGGCGGTGATTTTTCAACTAAGCAATGCAGGCGGAAAAAAATATTTATATCTTGAATGATTTATATCAAGATATATTATGTTGAAAATAATATATCTTGATTGCTTTCTAAAGATGGATTGGTAAGGTAAAAAGGATTAGGACTTTTCTCATAATATAGTATGTATATGTATCAGTGGTGGGTGTTGATTTTTCAACTAAGCAATGCGGGTGGAAAAAATATTTATATCTTGAATGATTTATATCAAGATATATTATGTTGAAAATAATATACCTTGATTGCTTTCTAAAGATGTATTGGTAAGGTAAAAAAGGATTACGACTTTTCTCATAATATAGTATGTATATGTATGAGTGGTGGGTGGTGATTTTTCAACTAAGCAATGCTGGCGGAAAAAATATTTTTAAATAAAAAAAAATAAAACCAACAATATAATTTAAATTTTTACTTTATTAATTACTTTATTTTTATGCAAAATCAACCGATATTCACATCAGAGAACAGATTATTTTCAGTTTAACAAAAATTTCTTTTAAATGATTTCGTTATTGACTCAATATTTTATGTTAGCATGGGTTTATATTTATCGAAAACGATATCTTTCATAAACAGAGATAGAAGCACATCTTCTGATTAAATATTTAATTAATCAGTTGTTATTATTCCAAAGAGCGATCAATCCGCTTTTATTCTTTTTTGATATACCAATATTAAGGGCTATAAAAATTAATTACTTTTAAAATAATTAAACAAATCCTTATTAAACAAAACGGTTAAAAAATGTCACGAAAGAGGCTAATTTTGTAGAAGTGAACCAACAATAATATGGGCCGTAATCACTTAACCCTTTCATGGGAAATTTTTTTCTCACTCCACTTTTCCAAAAATTCAAAACAGAGCTGCTAATTTTATTCAATCTATCGAACAACTGATGTCAGCGCAACACCGAAGCGTGACTCAGTCTCAGTCTTCTCGTCGTTTCAATAACAAAACCAATATATTATAATATGTTTTGAGCTTCCCACAGGTGTATTTTGCAAGGTATTGTAGGTAGGAAGTAATCTTCCCACGGCCCACTAAAGGGTTAAAATATCAATTAACAAAAGATTATATCCAATAAGCATTTTATACATGCGATTTGTATGTTCGCATGAATTACTGTTTTGTGTATAGAAGATACGCAATGACTGAATCCACCATGTGAGTTACAAAACATTATTTACGTACCGAATAAATATCCCCTATATAAAAATAGTATAAGTTATATGTCCGTCTGTAATCGTATTTATGAAACGGTTAGTCCTGGAATGGATAGGGCATCTATATTGGATTTTTGATGAGTTAGGTTTACCAAAATTCAAAGCGAGTCTTCAAAACGTTCGAAATCCACCCCTTAATCCCTTTTCGAGCCTTTAATGCAATTATTTCAAGCCCTATTTTTCCGAGTTAAGAGCAAGCGGTTAAATTGATAAATTAATCACATAATAAATAGGTAAAAATAACATATTGTTCTAGCGTTATGGCGTCATTCCTTTAACCATCTCATCTAATCATTTCTTATTTTAAATTATTTAAATATCGTCTGCATTATTTTCAGACGTGTTATCAGTGAATTTAGATATTACGTAAATAATTTTCTTTTATATTTGGCTTAAATAGATTTAGTACATACGTGAAAATTTTAAATTTAATCATCGATTCATGCTTTTGCATTAAAAATCTGCTCTGCGTTTTCTGCCTCTAAATTCCTAAATTATTAATTTTATATTTCCAAATCTGACACAGATATATAAGTCAGGATCTTAGCCTACGAGGAGAAAATCAGAAAATCATCTATTCCAGGCTTCAAAATTCTATAGGAACATCATTTTCAATCTTGGTCTTTTTTCTATTTAAAGCGAGAATCAATCCCACAACAAGTCACTATCCTATAAAATCATGTTTTATCCTTGAATTTGGCGCGATCTTCTCTTATATAGTGTTGTTTCACCCTCATATTCTTATGCATCACAAATATTTCTCTCTCTTTTTATTAATTAATGCTTTAAATATTAACTTTAAAATTCCAAATTTGACATATAAATATACATGTGTATGTGTGTTTGTATACGTATGCATATGCTAATATATTCATGAGTTATAAGCTCGTCTGTGTATTTGCATGCATGTATATATATAAACGTGTATATAGGCATGTGACGTATTCGTTTATTTTGGTTTTGGTTTAAAGCCCTACGGTCTACTTTTTGCAACACAAGGGCTAATGAGACCGGACCTACTGCTTAAAGCCGATTCCGAACGAGTACGACTATCCACACAATAGTGGGATTCGAACCCGCGAACTCCGGTATCGAAGACCAGCACTTTAACCAATCGGCCATTGTTCGGTGTGCCGTATTTGTAGCAAAATATTACGTGTGTCTAAATGTAAGAGTATGTGCATATATGCTTGCAGTTGTGTATTGGTACGAGCGCATGTTTGCATGGACATGTGTCTGCATGTATTTGTAATTCTAAATAATACGCCTTAGACACGTTTTCTCTTTCCTATCGCTCTAATTTCTAATTAAAATTTTCCTGTCGTAACAAAATCAGCTAATTAGTTCTCAGAGATTAATTACAGATCCTCTTTTAATACTCTAAAATTGAGTTTCACTTCTTTCTTTTTTTCAGATAAAAAATACATTTTCATTTTATTATAAATAAATTCCAGCCTATGAAAATCAGTAATATCTACACCAAGTAATAAAACCTCTTTTTCTTCAAGTGATTAATTATACACAGACTATCTAATTAGCAGAAGTGCAGATTGCTTAAGTTCTACTCTCGGAACTCCATTAATGTTAATAAAAATTAAGAAAAATCTCATTGAGATTTATATCGGATTCACTGAAAAAGCAAAATATATATTTTATTCGTATTTATTAGTAGTAACTTTGTGAAAACCAGAAGAGGGTGCTACATTCGACTACCGATAGATGATTTCCGTTGCCTTTTCTTAGAATATTTAGTGAGCGTTTTATTGTGACTGATCCGTCTTTCTAACTAAATGTAAAATTTTATGTAGTCCATGTATATATTTTTACAATATACTTATATTAAACTACAACCTTGACTGCTTATTTGGTCTTAACATTTAATTTGTGGTTTTATTATAAATCTTACTCAATTTTTAAAATAATTTCATTAAAATAACAAAAACAACCAGTACTAACACTCTTTTGAATTAAAAATAAACCACATCACATTTAAACTTACAAAAATTTTAATTTTTTAATTTTTAATTTTTAAAATATATAAACTTACTTTTCTGTATCTTTTAAAAGAAACCCTATTGAAATATTCAAATTAAAACCTATAAAACTATGCGATATTTGCATTCAATATATTATACATTTTAATGAAACTTTAAAACTTTTAACATGATACTGTGAATGGTGTTTATTCAACTTGCGCGCAGTATAAATAAAAAACTACTGCACAAATTAATTTCACAATTTTACAGTAAATACATTATATACCTAAGATAAAATTCACTTTGCTATTTTTCATTGCTGCTTATACCATTTAATAAATACAGAAACTGAAATGGGGTTTTAAACATCATTTAGATGTTTCGAAAATGCAAACATTTGGTTTAATATTTGAAACTTTTAAAAACACTTGATGCCCTGCGGTTGAGAATGCATTTACTTTGATGAAGAATGGCGTCACACACACAATTGAATTCCATAAATTTTGCCTCCAATCATTTTTGACCTACCGTATCGAGACACATAAACTTAGATAAACACACATAATTCTAAAACTGTTTTCTAAGTGGGTCTAAAGCGTCAATAGTCTTTAAACTATCGATATCGAATACTTTTTGACTATTAGAATACTTTCTACAATCCGAATACGAGAAAGTAAAAAAAAAAAGTTTATTTCTTCAAAAAGGTCATAAAAGTAATCAGTTCGCCTGAATTGAATTTACTTTTTTTTCCTCCCTCGGAAAACGCAATTAATGAAAACTATCCAGGAGTAATGATGAATCGAAACCGTAAGTTAGACAGAGTTTGTTTCTAGGATATCGTTCTATTTTTCAGAAAGCAATTTTTCATTCTTTATTTGAAGAGCGAATAAAAGGATTTTTACGGGAACATCCCATTTTTTTTCTTTAGTTCTCGAATTTTGCGATTCCGTGGAGATTACAACCTTACTTCTCCCACCATTTATTGGATAATACAAAGCACAATTTATGAGCAATTGAACTTTCAATACTGCTATTTTCATTTACAGCCCCTAAAATCTACAGTATTATCGAATACAATCTTTTTAATTCTAGGATTACATGATCATTGTGGCTATTCAGTTAATCAAACAAGAACATCTAGTAAATTTCGATCTACACCCAGCCCGTACAGCTTTTGCAGCTGTAAAGTTTTCATTATAATAGCCAATTTTCTTTATTTAGTATAGAAGAAAATGATCTGTTCTATCTAGAATAAAGCATTTTTCTGTATCAACAATATTAATTTTTAAAAGTTGTTTAGTTTTGTTTTAGAAGCAATAGATTAGTAAAACACAAAATATATACAATCTGTGAGAGTGCATCTATGTTTTACATAAGGTTTGCGATACTGATTTACTCGCACCTTGTGGGTTGCGTGCCGAAGTATTTTTTCGCGACTCAAGGAAGAGTGTGGTGTGAAAACGATTGCACTTAAACTTTCCCAAGTTTTGGAGAGTTGTGATTAGTCTCCAGGAGGAGATTCAAGACCATCCTTCGAGTCCCGGTTCTTCTGGACAGAGCCGGGAAAGGACGCATTGTTTGCAGGACAATGGAACAACCAACGCATCAGTACAGGATAATGGAAAAAGTCTAGGGTTGCTGGAGTAGTTCAGAAGGAAAAAAAGAGTGGACTTTGGCAATTTTTGCTTTCCGGTGTAGCACGTGGAGTGCTTCTTTTACTTTTTAATTTTTTTATATATTTTTTAGCATATTTCCTTGTCTTTTGTTCTATATTTGAATTTTGTAATATAATTCAGTGGCATTTTACTATAATTAAAGACGATGTAAAGCAAATTCGGGTTATTAAAGGCATTGAAATAACAACAGCAATGTACTACACCACAGCATTTTGGAGCCGTGACAAGGATTATTATAATAGCCAATTATTTTATTCAGTATAGAAGAAAATGAACTATTCTATCTAGAATAAAACATTTTTCTGTATCAACAATAAGGGTTTAATTTTTAAAAGTTGTTTAGTTTTGTTTTAGAAGCAATAGATTAGTAAAACACAAAATATATACACTCAGTTTATTATAATAGCCAATTATTTTATTCAGTATAGAAGAAAATGAACTATTCTATCTAGAATAAAATATTTTTCTGTATCAACAATAAGAGTTTAATTTTAAAAAGTTGTTTTGTTTTGTTTTAGAAGCAATATATTAATAAAGCACAAAATATTTACACTCAGTTTATTATAATAGCCAATCATTTTATTCAGTATAGAAGAAAATGATCTGTTCTATCCAGAATAAAACATTGTTCAATGTCAACAATAAAGATTTAATTTTTAAAAGTTGTTTAGTTTTGTTTTAGAATCAATAGATTAGTAAAACATAAAATATATACACTCAGTTTATTATAATAGCCAATTATTTTATTCAGTATAGAAGAAAATGAACTATTCTGTCTAGAATAAAACATTTTTCTGTATCAACAATAAGGGTTTAATTTTTAGAAGTTGTTTAGTTTTCTTTTTAGACGCAATAGATTAATAAAACACAAAATATATACACTCAGTGCAAAAAATATAAATTTGCTTACCCTAAAAATATTTTTTGAAATTTATAAATTAGAAACTATTTTTTTATATTAAATAGAATCCAATCATATTTTTACTTTGAAACTCAATTAAATTAAAGTGAGCTATGTATTTTATTTTAGAGAGTGATACAGCAATTTTTTATAATTTTTATTTCATTAAAAACTTTTAATTCTTTTCATTTTAAAATGTCACATACTTTTACAACTCTACATTTACAAAATGACTATTTGATTGCTTTTGAGGAGTACAATATTCTGCTTTGCTACATGAGAGCTAATGAGACCGGGACCTACTGTTTAAAGCCTATTGAGAACGGCTACGAACTAATGACCATCAAATATATAATAAAATTTAAAATTTACAAAATCTGGTATAAAATTTAAGACTAAATGTCCATAGTTTAAGGTGTCAATTTTGTACAAACTTGCTATTAAATAACAGATGAATCATAATAGTAATTTAAAATCTATTAAACACAATTTGGATTTTTGTGTAAATAAAATTTTCTGCAAAAACGTGCTACTTAAGTAATTAATAAATTTTTATCAACGATTGTATAATGTTTTTCACAAATACACTGATGAAAATGTAGGTCTAAAATTCTAAAAGTATAAGGTACAGCGAACAAAAAGAGACCTATCTATTACAAACTATACCACAACACAATAAAAGACATTAAAAACCATGTTTTCAAATGTATCAAGCTAACTTATAAAGCACTTGTTGAAATATGCAAAAATTTTGCTTAAAGAAATTCTAAGGTTCCGTAGCCTAGCGTGTGAAAAAACCAACTCATGGTCTATTAAAAATATAAAGAACTAAAAGTGAAAAAACTGAATAAATTATTTCCTATTCGAAACTATATTTGTCATCAAAGCGTTTAGTGTTACTTAAAAATTTAAGCATAAAATAATTTTATGCAAATTTAAATACCGGAGAGATCTCAAATTTCATAACCGACCAAAAGCAAAAAAAAAATTGTAACAGAGTGCATAAATTTGTTCTGAAATCTTCAATAGCTCCCACGCGTGTAATGAAGTAAAGAAGATACACAAGTTTTGGTATAATTAACCTTTTTTGCAAAAACATGCTACTTAAGTAATTAATAAATTTTTATCAACGATGGGATGATGTTTTTCACAAATACACTGATACAAATGTAGGTCTAAAATTCTGAAATATAAAGTACCGCGAACAAAAAGTAACCTGACCTTTTTATTACAAACTATACCACAACGCATTAAAGTACATTAAAGAGCATGCTTTGAAATGTATCAAGCTGAGTTATAAAGCACTTATTGAAGTATGCAGAAATTTTGCTGAAAGGAATTCTAACGTTCCAACGCCTGTTGAAAAATCGACTCATGCTCTATTAAAAATATAAAGAACCAAAAGTGGAAAAACTGAATAAATTATTTTCTATGCAAAACTATGTTTCTCATCAAAGCGTTTAGTGTTACCTAAAAATTTAAGCATAAAATAATTTTATGCAAATGCGTGTTAAATACCGGAGAGATCTCAAATTTCATAACCGACCATAAGCAAAAAAAAATTGTAACAGAGTGCATAAATTTGTTCTGAAATCTTCAATAGCTCCCACGCGTGTAATGAAGTAAAGAAGACACCCAAGTTTTCCCTCACTCTTATTCTTTCTTATAAAAGGGAAAAATAGAATACTTTATTACGCCAGAAAGAGTTATACCTCACGAAAAGAGAAGGGAAGAGAATAAATCCTTAATCCTCCATTTTGTTTTATATTTATAAGCTCCGTAAATGTTCCAGATACTTTCTGCTATAGAAAATTTTTAAATTTGTGGTTAGAGGAATAAGATATTTTTCAGGGTATATAGAATCGACAGGGAAATATATCGTGAAGTTTTATTTCAAGCTTTGTAAATTTTTTATTGATATCAAAGCTTACTGGTATATACTGCTTTCGATTAAATGCTATTAAATCTGCATTCATCGAATGGAAATAAACCATAAGTAGATTTTGATATTTGTTTAAGCATTTAATGTCACGCTAGAATTACTTTCGGGCTCATTTTGAAGCCCTAGCAAACTTTGTACGAAAGGGCGATACTATTAATAGAAACTGTCTTTACTTATACCTAAGTAAATGAATCCCCTCGTGCACGTTGATTTCTATACCCATTTAATATTTATTGAGGCTTTAATTTTAATAATGGTTTTTACTCCTAAAATTTCCTTAGTTTCATTTTGATACACGCGTTTAAGAAATATACATGTTTTTTGTACACATTAGTTCGAATGTTCGCAATGTATATTATGTAGGCCGAAATAAAAATAAACAAAAATAAAATAAATTAAAAAAGCTAAATGTTAATTGTATTGTTAGTTCGACTTGGAGTGATGCGGTCTACTTTTTGCAACACGAGACATAATGAGACCGGCACCTGCTGCTTAAAACCGATTCTCAACGGCTACTAACATTCATGCCACTGTGGAATTCGAACCCACAAACTCCGGTTCAGTAGGCCAACACCCTGGCCAATCGGCAATCGCTCGGCTAAACATATTGTTAAATGTTAAATATAAAAACTAAATATATATGTTAAATGTTAAATATTAACATTTGGTTTGGTTTTGGAGTGCTACGGTCTACTTTTTGCAACGCGAGGGATAGAGACCGGGACCTGCAGCTTAAAGCCGATTCCAAACGCCTACGAGTATCCATGCCACTGTGGGATTCGAACCCATGAACTCCGGTATAGAAGGCCCGCACCCTGACCAATCGGCCATCATTCGGCTAAATATATCGTTAAATGTTAAATATAAAAAATAAATATAAATGTTAAATATTAACATTTGGTTTGGTTTGGGAGTGCTACGATCTACTTTTTGCAACACGAGGGGTAATGAGAACGGGACCTACTGCTTAAAGCCGATTCCGAACGGCTACGAACATCCATGACTCAGTGGGATTCAAACCCATATTAACATTTAACACAACATAATAAATTTTTGCTTTTATTGTATTAGATTTCCACCTATCGGATTATTGAGAATGAAAGAATATTGTTTACAT
>CM063508.1:176697189-176704689 GCA_032207245.1 Pardosa pseudoannulata | reverse complement strand
ATCTAAAATAAATCAAACCCGGAAATTCCTGGTCCGATTCCATTTGATGATTCTAGAACATCAGAAGATTACTGGCATTGTCCAATTATGGAGCCATTCTGAATTGATCCGAGCAGTCAGGACTTCCAGTTGATTGGGACAATAGGCAGTCAAGAATTTAATATATGGAGCTTCCTATTTGATGGAGAACGTCTCCCCTATGTAAATACCGCAATTCCGTGCTTTAAATTGTGTTACACTTCGCCACAGCATTTTCAATAAATCGCTCATCATGAGACCGAGCTCGGAGACTTACCGCTGCAATAAAACTTTTGTTATAAGCATTATGAGGACAATGAGAATAGAAGAAATTTCAAAAATCTGTATTTGAGTCATGCTCAAAATATAAATGAAATGGAGATGGTTCAAATGTATTGAGATAAATTTCATAAATGTTTCGAAGCATATATGTCCTTCTAACAGACATAAAATGTAATTATTTTCATTTTTATATCACTCAAATTACACTTTTTTTAGACTTATGTATAGATTTTAAATACATTACAGGTATGTCAGTCACATTTTTCGCAGATCCATGCTTTAAATTATGTTGCACTTTCGGACAGTCAAAGATTAATCTCTGGTTAGAAGAATTTGTTCAAAAACTCAATGTTGCAATATTGCTGGTATGAACTTCTATTTTTATATTAAGGAATATTTCTATATTAAGGAACTTATAGAATTTATTTAATATTCCTTTTAAAGAAACAGGTTAAGTTCACGGTGATTTTTTAAAAATATTTATAATATTTAACTCCTCCCCATCACACACACACACACACTCATATTTATAGTATCAACATGATAGAGAGCGTTGAAAACTTACATAATAACATTTTACTAATATTTCAAGAAACACGTGATTTTTTGCAATAGAAAAATTTTATACTTAAATAAAACTATTCCAATTGTTGCAGAATTTTCTTGCACAGTTGTGATTACTTTTTAAATTATCAATATTAACAACTTTCTTTATTTTAAAAGCTATTGTTACTAACTTTTCGGCTGAGTTTTCATTTTTTAAACTAATTTTGCGCCTTAGTTAGGTTTAGGGCATTTTAACTCATTCACTTTTTATTAGTCATACATTTCTTAAATATTTCCTGTTCAGTTGGTTAGTATTAATGTTCAAATGCATGTAACAAATCATTTTTAACCAAAATTAAGCAGTAAAACACTGATTTTATACATAACTGCAAAGTTAGTATTCGAATAAATATCTCGTATTACCATATTGTTGTATGTTTAAACATTAAATATAATTTTAGTTCATTAAATATAATTGTTAGTTGTTGAACATTTGAGAAAATAGAATGGCATTATAAATTACTATATTTTTGTTTATAATATATGTTACTGAATCTCGAATATCAAGGCAATTATGAAATGTTTTCGGATATCTGTCTGAAACTGTCTATGAATTTTTGCTGTGTTTTTATGGAAATAGTCAAGGAAGTAGAAAATCATTTTCTACTGCTTTAATCCTCAATCGCATTAATCCTAATCGTTATAATAACTCAAACTTAAGCTTGTTTTTGATAGTTATCAAGCACAGAATACAAAATATGAGGTGTAGAGCATCCAGTCAAAGGTATACAATTTATATAACTTATCCATAGAACACAGGTCGGAGTTAAGCAGTTACATCCCATATAAGCCGCAGGGATCCAAAATATTATGACAAGTTAAAATTCTAGATTTTGTAAAAATAAATGGTAAGGAACGGCTTTAGAATGGATGAAGACAACTAGTTGTTTCAAGCCACGTACTCATTGTATTTTATCTTTAGGGACGTCTGGCTAATTTTACCCATTTTAAAAATATTTTTATGACATGGCAAATGGCGCTGCTGTTGTTTTTTGCAATCATTCTTGGTAGCCTCGTCAAGTATTGGACCCCTGGAAAGTTGAAAGTGTTGGAGATCCATTGAAGGGCGATTTTCTAATATTAGCAATCTTTTATTTGAAGGGAAAAATGTGCTCTTCGACATTTACTAATTAAATGATAAGGTGATTGTCAGAAATGCAGACAGTGTGTCTTAAAAAAAACAATATTTCTAATTGGCATCCACAAAAATCAAAATCTTCAAAATGTCACGTTTAATGATATCCATCTCCAAACTTTGTAACATTCACACCAACAAAGTCAAATTCTTCAAAGAAATATAAACAGTTGAATTACAGAGCCTGTTAGACCTATAGACATGAGTATGGATTTGAAACTATTCATTGCTCATTAAAGATCAATTCCATTACAGGGTCCCAGTTTCCAAAATAAAACATTCCACTAAAGAAGGATACATTGCAGGACGATTTTTTAAGCAATCGTTTGGTTGAAGAGTAACTTTTCCTTTTTGACTTTCTATCTTTAATCAATTTGATGGGAAGTGATTGTCAAGAATTCAGATAGATTGTCCTTAAAAATCCAAATTATTTAAAGTCTTGTCCTCAAATATAAAAGTTCAGGTGTCATATCTAAAGATGTCCATCTTCGAACTTTATAGCATTAACTCCGACAGAAAGAAATTCTTCAAAAAATCCTTGAATTAAAGTTACAGCTTTACAAGTAGATTCCTCAGTGTATATTTGAAGCTATTTGATTCTTAAGTAAATAGTAAAGTATAGAGAGAGATGAAATAGCGTCATACATGATCCCATTTCTTTCCAGGAGAGTCAACTGCATGGTAAATAAGAAGGAATCCAATGATCAGGAAGAGAAAGTTTGAAGAAAAAGGACTGAAAATTAGTGCATATAAAATTCCAGGAGGTTAAGATATCCTGAGCGAGAATAGAATGTTTTGTGTGTTTTTAACATTGTGGGTTTAATGCTTCTCAGAACATTTTTTCTCTAGACTACATCATACTCATAAAATCTAAGTAAGTTTCCAAAGTACAAACGTAAACATATATGATATTCAAAACTCTTTCTTTGTATAATATTTTGGACCTAATCACTAGATTGAAAGTCGTAATTTACAAGATTTGTTTCATAATATACTCTGAATAGGCTGACTAACGATATTTAGTGTTTATAAGAAATGTCCCCTAAAAGAAGCAAATTCAAGTTTATAATATTTTGGCAGGATATAAAACTGTATCTTTAGACAACCGCTGTCAAAACTTACAGGTTTATATAAATGACATCATTATGAGGAAATATACTAGAAAACGAGAGCAAAAAAGAAAACTATTAACAACAAGAGAGCAATGAAGTGTAGTGCATGTTTCTCTTTGGCCTAAAAAAATAAATAAACAAAAATAATAAAATAAAAAAAGGGCCAAGACGCATTTTCTATGTCTGTTTCCTTCCTCACTCCCTGGGGCAAAGAAACCCTTCCACACACACCCTATACAAAACGTCCCGTGGAATTTATTTATTTACTTACTCTCTGTTTAAAGTCAGAACAGGGATCAAGCTCCGTTAGTCTCTCTGCTTCATTAGATAAAAGTTTCGTAAAACACACACACATACACATACATTTCTTGACTCCCCCTACTTTTTTTTTTGTTCTTTTTGTTTTCTTTATTTCAGCGTTCGGGATTATTTCTCCTTTGCCTTTTTAACCGCAAATTTGATTTTGTTTCTTTACTAGTTTCATGCCAGATCTGAAACAGATTTTTGGATATTTCCATGATTTTTTATTACTGCTTAGGGAGTCATTCGGCACTCTGCCTTAAAGACCAGTGGCCCGATGCAGGCTTTTTTCGATTTTTTTACATATATATATATATATATATATATATATATATATATATATATATATATATATATATATATATATATATATATATATATATATATATATATATATCTGCTGAAAAATCCTATAAACATTTATTGGTTTGGCCATAATATCGGCTATTATGTATTTGTACGCACGACAAACATAAACTCAGAATATATAAATGCATTTATGTATACATATATATATATATATATATATATATATATATATATATATATATATATATATATATATATATATATATATATATATATGTATATATATATATATATATATATATATATATATATATATATGTATATATATCTATATATATGTATATATATATATATATATATATATATGTATATATATATATATATATATATATATATATATATATATATATATATATGTATATATATATATATGTATATATATATGTATATATATATATATATATATATATATATATATATATATATATATATATATATATATATATATATATATATATATTATATATATATATATATATATATATATATAT
This sequence comes from Pardosa pseudoannulata, assembly GCA_032207245.1. NCBI lineage: Eukaryota > Metazoa > Arthropoda > Arachnida > Araneae > Lycosidae > Pardosa > Pardosa pseudoannulata. The sequence continues at coordinate 176,700,376 of CM063508.1, read as the reverse complement.
ATATGTATATATACATTTACCTATATATATATATAGATATATACATATATACATATATATATATATATATATATATATATATACACACATGTATATACATATACATATATATATATATACATATATATATACATATATATATATATATATATATATATATATATATATATATATATATATATATATATATATATATATATATATATATATATATATATATATATATATATATATATATATATATATATATATATAGGGAGAGATAAATACATACATATGTATACATGTAAGCAAAAGTACATATTCATACATATTTATACTTTTAAGTATTCATATAAACATATACATTTGTGATTTGATTTGGTTTAGATTACTACTGTTATTTCTTTTTCCAACATGGAACCAAATTTGACCAGGATCTACTGTTTATAGACGATTTCGCACGGTTTTGATACTTAAACATAGAACCCTAAATATTCAATCTTGGTTTGATTTGGAGTGCTACATTGTTTTGCTACACGATGACTAATGAGACCGACATCTACCGATTACATCCGATTCCAAATGGCTTTACCATACTAACCAACATAACTATAATTTTGTTCTAAAATAAATATTTCTAGCGATTCTATACCGATTTATTACGTACCAATGACAGGTCTGTAAGAATACATACATTGAATAAGGCCATCATTCCTTACCTATCAGCTGTAAGTTTAAAATTTCGTTTAAGAAATAAATGGCTTTCCAACCAGTTTTTTTTGCTACAGAACAAAACTGGGGTGCAAAATATCAAGTAATTTTAGGATACGATTTTATTGAAAAAAATAAGGTACTTATTGAAATCAACTAATTATTGAGAACACTTACTTTGATTTACTAAACAGTAAAGACATTATGAATAATAATTATGCAGAAGTGATTAATGATATCAGGCAAGATGCTTCAGATATTGTAAGAGTAGCAATAAATACTAAAATTCTTCCCAATACAGCAGAAATAGTAAAATTAAACATTTCAGTTAATATGGAGCAAAACCAGCTAGTATTATTTTCTCCCGAGAAATTAAATATGACGGAATCGATACATGACATAATTGACAAGAAATACATTTTCACCGTAATTGATAACTATTCTGATTCCGCAATTGTTCTAAGGAAGGGTGAAAAAGTTGGTATGATATATAAAATAGATGAAAATCAGTTGGAAAAATCTGCTGAGCAAAAATCCAAAGACTGCTTGTTGCTAAGGCCAAAGACAACTGACCCGCGTCAGCAATCCTTCTTGTCCAATGGGGTCGAAGGGGGGAGGGTCATTGACATCGCCCTCGTCCCTCGGGGTCAACAGTGCAACTCATGTTACAATATTTAATTACACCCACCAAGGTTCGTCTCAAGCATGTGACGCCTGATAGTCCAATAGATAAAAGAAATTGTCCCAAAAGGTGGGGACGTCTCAGAAAATAATAAACCAAAATAAACAGCGATAAAGACAAGTCATAACATGCTCTCCAGTCATGGGAGCAGAGATGTAAAAGATACAATGAAGGGAATCCACTAAATGAAGCAGAAAAAGATGATTCCTCAGTAAGACATGGCGAGTCGTGATTCCGAAAAGAGCCACCCTAATAGCTCTTGGAAGAACAGTGCATACTCTCTTATTTAAGAGAGTTGACCATCTCCTCCCAGAGAAAATGTCTCTTAAATGACAGATACTAGTTTTTTTTAATATAGTCTCTGATGATTCTCTTTATGATCCTAAAACGAGCACCACAATATGTTGAAACAAGATTCTATACCTAAAATTACTCCCTTTGGCCAAAGTATTTGTCTCTTTTACTTGTCGTAAGCCGTGGTGACCAAGTAAACACCAATTTAATATTTAGTTTGCTTAATTAATTTTTATGACTGCTTTACATGATATGTTAGCTTCCCTATATTGTATACTCTTAACATATCTGATTGACCGGCTCCCTGTAAAATTTTTAGCATTTTATAGCATTGCCTTCAAAGTTATTAAGTTTATTGTTATGGTTTGACTAAATAAATTCAATATTTATATTTTCAGATTTTGCTCTTTTATTTCCTCGCCTACCAGTTGCTCTTTATCAACTTTGTAGTGGTTAAAAACCATCCATTCTATATATAGAGATATGTGTATATATATATATATATATATATATATATATATATATATATATATATATATATATATATATATATATATATATATATATATATATATATATATATATATATATATATATATATATATATATATATATATATATATATATATATATATATATATATATATATATATATATATATATATATATATATATATATATATATATATATATATATACATATATATATATATATATACATATATATATATATATATATATATATATATATGTATATATATATATATATATATATATATATATATATATATATATATATATATATGATACACCTTTCAATTGTATATACTGAAACTATATCTATTTATAAATAATTAAAGGATTAATATCTACTTTATGAGGAAGTACAGTTACTATATATTGGTCAATATATATATAAAACATATATGGGTTTGTTTATATATATGCTCTATGCTCTCTAATTTTATTTTTTTTACCCACTTTTCAAAACTAAGAAATATTAATGTAATAAATATTAATTTTCTATCTACTAGCAACATTGTTTAGTGAGATGTTCAGCTTTTTCATGGAAATAGTATTGTTTCTGTATTTTCACCATTTGTTCTCTATTTTTATTCAATTAGATTTCCTGAATCTACTTTTTATAAAAATATATAAAAAAAATATTTGTATAAAGTGAAAAGGGTGAGGTAGTTTTAAAACTTAAAAGAATTTTCTGACACTCTATAAGTAGTGTTACAAGAACACAAGATAAGTTTCATTGAAATTTTTTTGATTTTTTTAAGCAATGATTATTAGATATAATTCTCCACCTTTTTAAATTTTTAAAAAGTGTGAGAAATATTACACCAGGGGATTAAATTTTCAATAAAGCTAAAAGGATATTTAAAAATTAAATTTCATAAACTAAAAAATACTAAATGAGGTGAACAACAACAAAAAAGTAGGTAGAGTTTTATTTATGTCGATAATGTAATTACTGTATAAATTTTACATTGATATATGCAATAATTTTGT
>CM063508.1:176669689-176684689 GCA_032207245.1 Pardosa pseudoannulata | reverse complement strand
TATATATATATATATATATATATATATATATATATATATATATATATATATATATCATATATGTAGCTTTCCATGAGATAAATATAACTTAAGTTTAAAAAATTTATTATAATACAGTATGCATCCCTTGAACTGTAATTTTGCACGTATATACTATAAAAAGTTTAGCATGGAAATCGTAAAAATTCTGGAATTATTTTTTCTATTTAAAGTTTTTGTTGTGGCAACAAACATTATCGTTACTCGCAGAGGGAAAATAGAATAGGAGTTTATTATATGAAGAACAACTTGGACTTTTAAGTACTGATGGAAATTTATCCCTCTGTATATCCTGTACAATGAACCACCGTACATTTTTATTTCAGCTCAACAATTTCTTATCAGAAAATTTCTTATTAAAACTGTTTTCGAGGTAAAGACTTCTCCATCCCCTACAACGAAAAATCAAGTTATCAAGCACTCTTCATATTTTTATAATAATTACATTGGTATACTTATTGTCCAGTAAGCTTGATAAGTTTCAATAATATGGCATCATTTCCAGTGTAATCGGTGACAGATATTTTCCCTGGTTATATATATATATATATATATATATATATATATATATATATATATATATATATATATATATATATATATATATATATATATATATATATATATATATATATATATATATATATATATATATATATATATATACATATATATACATATATAATATATATATATATATATATATATATATATATATATATATATATATATATAATATATATATATATATATATATATATATATATATATATATATATATATATATATATATATATATATATATATATATATATATATATATATATATATATACATATATATATATATATATATATATATATATACATATATATATATATATATATATATATATATATATATATATATATGTATATATATATATATATATATGTGATGTATATATATATATATATGTATATATATATATATATATATATATGTATGTATGTATGTATGTATATATATTTCTATATTTCATATATATAGCTTTCCATGAGATAAGTATAACTTCAGTTTAAAAAATTTATTATAATACAGTATGCATCCCTTGAACTGTAATTTTAGCAAGTATATACTATGAAAAGTTTAACATGGAAACCTTACTAATTCTGGAATTTTTTTTCTATTTAAAGTTTTTGTTGTGGCAACAAATACTATCGTTACTCACTGAGAGAAAATGGAATAGGAGTTTATTATAAAGATCAACATGGACTTTTAGGTACTGATTGAAATTTATCCCTCTGTATAAACTTTCCAATGAACCATCGTACATTTTTATTTCAGCTCAACAATTTCTTATCAGAAACATTAAAACTGTTTTCGCGGTAGGTAAGGACTTCTCCATCCCCGCCGACGAAAAATCAAGTTATCAAGCACTCTTCATATTTTCATAATAACAACTTTGAAATTTGACATGTCGATACAAGAATTCCCTTTTCTCAACTGTCTTTTTCCCCCCGGGGAGTCTCTTTATCCCCATGATTTGGAGGCAATTACCATAAAATTTATGTTTGCATCGAACGTCGGTGGTCCTGTGAAAGAAGAAAAGCCGAATCGAGTTTCCCTTTTCCATAAATATTTTAGTGGCAAAAAAGAAATTCATTTCTTATGGGCCGTGTGTCTGGGAAAAAGCTATTTACCCTTTTTCACGTTCATATTTATTCTTCAGTTAGGAAGCGAGTTTTCGAATTTTCTTGCGCGTCTTTTCTGGGGGGTCTTACATGCGAGTCGTGGCTGGCTGGAGAAAGAAAATCATTCGAGTTTATCGAATACGAGCGAGATTTTTTCCGCCGCCTTCGAAAATAAATATATGAAAAAAAATCCCTTATCTTTTTTTTTCTTATATACGCATTGAATTTTCATATGATAGAACGTCTGGTTGATCTGAAATACATCAATCTCAAAAAAGGCAAACACTAAGATTCTGAAAACGCACTTTTTTTCATTCCTACTGTATCCAATGCCATGTGTCGGATTTTGTTTAACCAGAAAAATATAAAAATATGATTTCTTAACATTGTTTTATAAATCTTTCAAATGTGTTTAAGTGCTTAAGTTAATAAGCTTTATATAATGAGGTTTAATAAATATTAAATATCTTAAATTTTCGGTTTCAAAACTTTTATATATCTAACTATATGGTTTGAAATGGAACTTTACCATCTACTTTTTGTAACACGAGGACTAATGAAGTCTCCTATTTAAAGCTCATTCTGAACGACTAAGACACCCTTGTCAGATACTTAATTACTATACTGAAAATCAGCACCCTACCATTTTGATATCATCTGGTATGCAACATATGTGTCTGAAAATTAATATACTATAATTTTGTCTTACTAATACTGAAACGATAGCAATAAAGAAATTAAATTTTTTTTATTAATTCTTAGATTTATTCATATTTTAATCTTTAATATTTATTTCTTAGATTGTGTGTAGGTTATTTCCAATTATTCATAATAGTTTTATGAAATTTCCTGTACTGATGTAAATACATTATGAAGACTCCCTTTTGTTCAAAGCACGCGCCAAATCAGCTGAGAGGAAATCCCACCTGTTGACCAGTTTACAATAGCGTGGCGTAGCAGAGTCTGGGATGTTTACAGTTATATGGAATAGGCGTTACGTCCCGGATCGTTCACGTTAATGAATCCTCGGTAACTCCGGAATCGGGACAGCTAACGAATGAGAATTCAACTAAAACTAGCTGTAACCTTAGCTGGAGTTCTCAGGTAACTGGAATCGTAACTGTTCAAAAAACGGTTGGCGGGACCGTAACTGACCCCCAGCTATAAAAAGCCTAGAATTTTGTGACTCGGAGATTTTCGACATTTTTTCGTAGGTGCTTTGACCTCGTGGAGGCTTTCGGGTCTTTTGACCGGATCCAGCTTTTTAGTGATTGCGTTCGGAAGACTCGTAAAGTCCGCTCATAAAAGGAGCGGCAGGGTCTCGGATACTGAACGGGGGATAGATTGGGTTGCATTGCACCCTGGAAGAGCTTCCCCATTTGTGACAATTTTTAATCTTTTATTTTCCCTACTGTGATTGTCGTGGCAATTCATTGATAGTTCAATTTTGGTGATTGTGTTTGAATGTGTTTTGTCAAAGACACTGGTTATGCTTTTTAAAAGTATTTTCCCAAATTACAGATAATTAATTCCGTGAAACGGTAAACAGTTGATAAAATATTGCATAACAAAATATTTGAGTTATACAACAGTGCTTGACGTAAAGGAAAATCAGTACCCAGTTTTATTGCTATACACATTCTAAAGTTAAAATGAAAGCAACTGCTTTGTGGGCTGCGCACTAGAAACCTTTTCAAAGAATATTGTATTCTTGTATCTTAAAATAATTTTCTAATAGAATTTAGTTTCTTTTAAATCATGTAATAACAGCGTATATTCTGATAAGAGAAATACTGTAATAATCACCCCCACTCCAGGGGTCATGTCGTAATAACACCCTGTTCTGGGGCGCTATATTTGCGTGGGACCTGCCTGCCTACTTTACTGGGGCAGGTATGTTCGTAGATCGCCGCTGGGATCCATAAAGTTACTTCCGAAGGCTATTAGGACAATTAATATAATTTAATTACAAAGCTTAACGAAAATTAAAGTGTAAAACAAAATAAACATAGTAATGAGTCTCTGAGCCTATTCTATCAAGATTATATGGCTGAGTGTGTCATATCCATAAAACCGTCGTCGTGTTCCCTCACATCAAAGCGATGTCGCTGGCTCTATTGACTGTCATCTTCTCTTGCATCTCTTATCTCCCTTGCTCGGAAGAGGGGGTGTCAGCATTCTCGAAATTTGATTCCTGCCGAAAAGAGAAGTTCTCCCTTCCAGATGTATTGCGGGCCTTCAAAAACACCAACAAGTGCATCCGACAAACCTTAACTGCCCCCCTTTGCCGCCCAGCTCCTATTTCTCCAAGGAACACCGGGTGCAAGAGGTCCATGGGGGCGAGTTTGCAGATATCAAGAAAGGCACATACATGAAAGGCTGAATACTAATCGTGTGGTCCAAATTCCTTACAAATACCTTTCAAAATTTAAAAACTGAGATCTAAGGTCCCTTGTACACTTATACAATACATTAATCTGAAATTTCTTTTTTCTATGTGAGACTATAGATTTCAGTGAGTTGGTTCTAGGCTGGTTTGATCGAGGAGGAAGTCAGCTTCGAAGTATCTGCATTAGTTTCATTGCATTTTTGTACTTCTATAGACAAGTTTGAAGCTTAAGAATGCAACTAACAGCAGTACACCATTAACCTCTGCTTGGAACTTCGTGAATCTATTTTTGAGTTCTTGACAATGATCTAGAAGTCTTACTGGCTTACCTCTGGAATCTGTTTTACGGGAGCACAAAGTACACAATCTCGTTGGATTTGATATATTTTTGCAGTAGTAGGAATAACATCTGGAAAATGACTTGAGGTTAACTTGAGTGCCAAAGGACTAATAATGGGTCTTCCAGATGTGGCAGAAAACTCTTCAAGGTGATTTTCTGAATTTTGTTTTTCAATGAGTGGAAAACACGGGACCAATAATACAAAAGCACCTTGGCACCAACAAAACTTTTTCAAACTGGTAATCAAAGTTGAATATTTCCTGTAATTTCCCCCAGGGCGAGTAAAACAGTGGTAAAAGAAATAGTACTGACAAATTTTGCTTCTGAGTTTTCTCGGGAAAAAAATTAACTGCCACATATGGGAACCCGAGATAACTCGGGATAATTAGGCAAGTGGTTAAAAATGTATATAAGTTGTTTATATATATTACTATATCCATTATCTATTTAGCTGTTCCCAGTCCTGGAGAAATTGAATCGGAATAAAAGAGTTTAGATATTTAAATTGGGTAGAAAAGAAAATTAGAAGACTGTTAAAAAAAATCGAATTACCTATGTAACTAAATAAATATTCACTTGTCTTTTATTTACAACTTTGTCTCTTGATGTTCTCATTATTCTATCTATCTTCTACCAGCTGAAATCACACGTACATAAAACAACTTCTTATTTCTGAAATTGAGATGAAAGAATATGACAAAATATCTTTTTTACTCCTCTTTAACGAGTACAAGAAATGTAAAAAGTAAAATCTGATATGTATATCCTTTCACTGTATAAACAAACACAAATGTGAAAAGGAAGAATTTCTTGAAAATAAGCAAATTGGAAAGTTACCTCAGGCATAAATTTATTCCAAGGAATCAATGTTATGGCGTCTTTAATTTCTGAAAACTGGATTTCTTTTCTTCTTGGGTAAAATAAATAAACAATGTAAACCAAATTTTTTTTTTCTAAACAAATAAATTACCACACTCGGTATATGTCAGAAAGATAATCATAAGCAGTTAAAACAATTTTTTTTTATTTCAGAAGGTTAGTTTGAAAGATGATTCTCAAATAATTTCTCAAATAGAGTTGTCGGGAAGTTATTAAGATATCCATACGTTTAATGATATTTATTAAACAAATAAATTTTGTAACTTTTTAAAAATTATATTTTACCGTTTATAAAAAATGCGTTTAGGGGCAAATATAAATATCCGAGATATAGAAACTGGGAGAAAAAAGTAGTTTTTTAGCTGTAATAATCAAATATGTTTTATTTATTACTGTGACAACTTCAATGTTCTTCAGTGAAAAGGTAGCATGAAGAAGGTTCACAGTCCTAACAGAATTGGAAATCACTTCTATTTTTTCTGGAGTAAATACGGGGTATATACAGTATATACAAGGGGTTCTAATTCTCCCAAAACAAGTCGAAATGCAGAGGATTGTTGCTTGAGTAAAATTACCACGGCGATCACAGTCAAAAGAAAGATTAAATAATCTCACAAGATGGGGAGGACTTTCCAGGGTGCAATGCAAACCCTTTCTATCCCCCGTTCGGTGTCCGAGACCCTGCCGTTTCTTATGTGAGCGGACTTTACGAGTCTTCTGAACGAAATAACTAAAATCTGGCTCCGGTCAAATGTCGTGGAAGCCTCCACGAGGTCAAAGCAACTCCGCAAAATTCTAGACTTTTTATACCTGTTGGTCAGTTACGGTCCCGCCAACCGTTTTTTTTTTTTGGTCAGTTACGATTCCTATTACCTGAGAACTCCAGCTAAGGTTACATCTAGTTTTTTTAGTTGAATTCTCATTCGCTAGCTGTCCAGATTGAGGCTTCTCCAGGCAATCCTCATGCAACCGATCAGGGGCGTGACGATTATTCAACCGAATTGTCAACATCCCAGACACTCATTCGCCGCATATTGTAGCTGGTTGGAACAGGAGGAATTCAGATCAGCTGATTTCGGTTCTTAACAAAGAGGGTTCATCCCATTAATTATAAATATTTAACTGAAAGTTTTTTGTTAGTGTTTAGCATCTGAAGAACGGAAATAGGTCAATTTGGGGGAAATCTTTATATTAGGGAGCAATGTTCTGTGGCTATATGGTGCTCTTACAATAAAATGGTCAAGAAACTACAGAGTTGTAAGGTCGAATATTTAACATACAAGTTCCCTTGCGTTCCCTACTAAGCCTAATAGAAATTACGGGGGCTATTATTTTTTAGAATTATGACCCTGCCCCTTGAAAAAATCCTGCGTAAGCCACTGTCTATAAAAATAATACCTCCATTACTGAATACAGGCAAAATATCGAAAAGAAACTTTAGAGCTGTTACTTTATACATTGTAGAAAAAACAACTGCTTCTAAAAAAAGTAACTCTATTGATCTAATATAATGTAAAAATAATCTAAAAGTATATCTGAATAGATATACATTTAGATTTAAAAAACTTTTTTCAACAATGCATTAAGTGATCCAGTATGCCCACAATCTTCCCAAAATTCCCAGTCATCTCTCAAGCAATATTTTCATAAAAGAAATATCTTTCACCTGACAAATGTCCACTGATTTTTTATGCATCGGAATTTTTTTTTTAAAAAGTGTATTTTCATTTCGAAGTCAACAGTTATAGTAGTCGAATTTGATGGGAGAGGGAAAACTCCCGTGACTCCGAGACGCATGAAGACAGCCCGATACCGACTTATAACGCCTTACCCATTCGGTCATTTTTCGGAAACAACCACAGTCTGTATCGGTTATATGGTCAGCTCAGCGGTCCAGAAAAATCAGACCATATAAGAGGAGTAACCATATATGCGGGACAATACAACCCTATTGAATTGTGGCAGGATTATATTCACGTATCAGAATGTAGTACTCATAAACAAATAATTATACTTTTAAGAACGTTTTAAAAATTAATTCGAGAAATAAAAACTACATTAAAAATACACAATATTTTTTTGGGGGGGGATTCATTAGCTTACCTCACTAATCAAAGTACAGCACATGTAAATACGTGCATTCATGTTCAATGTATTTAAAAATAATCAAATCTGCTTTCTTTTGTTGGATGTTAACACAACTTTTTCTAAGTACCTAATAGCTTTTAAATGATCATCTACTGTTTCGGAATTAGTAAAATAACACCTGAAATCATGTATGAGAAGATAACTTCAATCAATAAACAGACATATGTCCTCTTGTTATCAGTGGGGGTCGAGAACTGAGAGAGGTGGAAAACTCCGATGATGAGTCTACAGCAGAGATGAGCAAACTACGGCCCACGAGCCAATTACGGCCCACCGGAAAGTTTTATCCGGCCTTCAGTTGAATTTTACGTTGCCGATACAAGGCAAATTTTAAGAAATATATATTTATACATTATATATCCATCTCCTTTCCTATTTTGCTTAAATATTATATCCCAAATTTATTATCTCACGCCCAGAAGATCAGTGGTGTATTTGCTTCTTATATGTGAACAAGTGTTTTCAACTTTGAACCTTAGAAAGAATAACTTCAGAAGTAAATTGACAGATGAGCATTTGGCATCTTTCCTTAATATCAGTACATCTCGCTTCGAACCTCAGTATAAGGAACCTTTTAAAAATGAAATCGCAATATCAATTATCTCATTAACGTATTTAAACCGCTAGGTACTTGTATATTGCTTTTAAAATTTTAGAAAAATTTACCTTGCTCAACCAAATTTATTTTTCTTTTCGATTTTTGGCACGGGGCCGAAAACGCTTGTCCATCCCTGGTCTACACAAATAAGAAAGGAGGAAAGGGAAGACAATAAGGGCTTAAATTCAGGTAATCTTCGATTTCGCATTGGTTTTTTAAAAAAAGTAAAAAAAATGGGAACTCTCTGAAAACATGAAATTGACCATATAACCGGTAACAAGATAAAGAAAATGACTGTATAAGAGGTGCATTTTAACAAAAGTTCCCTATTAAGTTAGACGGGACTTTAGAAAACTGACCCTATAAGCGGAGTACCCTTATAAGCGGGTGACCATATAGCCGGTATTGACTGTATAAGGAACTTTCATATTTTATTTATGGAGTAGATCAGAAGCAGAAAAAAAAATTAGTCTTGACTAGTCAATACATGGAACGAAATCAATAAATATCAGTATTCTCGACTTCACTCGCAGATGTTTTCAAAAAGCATCACATTCTAAAACAAGATATCGGTTTTTAATATGCTTATAATTTCAAAGGAATTCTATAATTAGATGAAACAAATGTAATATTACGTCATACAAACAAAGCAGTGTACGTTTCAAACTATGTTTGGAAATTATTGATTTTGACTTAGGAAACATTCTATGCATACACTTTGAAGTATAAATAAATTTATCTCATTAAGATGTTTTGTTGAAATACAATGATATTTTTTATAAATTCTCTTTATGATTTTTTTCTTTTTGAATTTCTTTTTTAAATATTCTTATTAAATGCTTCTACTAAATTTTCTCATTCTTACAAAATTTTTTACAAATTTTCCTAAAATGCATTTTAATAAATATGTGTATCTATTTTACTCCATTTATACAATCATATTTTTTATAAATTCTTTTTGTGAACTTTTTCTTTGTGAACTTCTTTTTAAAATATTCTTATTAAATGCTTATAGTAAATTTTCACATTCTTACAAAAATTTTACAAAATTTTCCTAAAATGTATTTTAATAAATATATGTAACTATTTTACTCCATTTAGACAATCATATTTTTTATAAATTCTCTTTATGAACTTTTTCTTTGTGAACTTCTTTTTAAAACATTCTTATTAAATGCTTATATTAAATTTTTACATTCTTATAAAATTTTTACAAAACTTTAACAAAATGCATTTTAATAAATATGTGTATTTATTTTACTCTATTTAGACAATTATATATTTTATAAATTCTCTTTATGAACTTCTTTTTAAAACATTCTTATTAAATGCTTATACTAATATTTCACATTCTTACAAAAATTTTACAAAACTTTCCTAAAATGCATTTTAATAAATATGTGTATTTATTTTACTCTATTTAGACAATCATATTTTTTATAAATTCTCTTTATGAACTTTTTCTTTGTGAACTTCTTTTTAAAACATTCTTATTAAATGCTTGTACTAAATTTTCTCATTCTTATAACATTTTTACAAACTATTAAAGATATTTTAAATGATTCGCCTCATCCTAAGTTATTTCTGCTTTTAAAAGTCATTGGTTTTTACCCTCACATTTCAATTTTGTGCTTCATCGTTGGTTTATTTACTTTTGGTTTTGTTGTTCCTCTTTGTTGTTCCCTTTGCTGCACTGGTTTTGCTTAATATTGATGTTTTAACTTAATCTTTTTGTAGCATTGATTTAAGTTTTAACAATTTGTTTGGCACAATATGTTCTAGGAGGACACACTGCCATAAAACTCTATCCATCTATCAATCCATCGTATTGTGCCGCAGAAATGGATGCTCGTAAATTAGAAGTAGTGACCAAGTAGTACGCCCCCAAGCTTGGTCTACTTGGAAACTTGAAGGACATTGCGACCAGAAACTTATTTTATATGCCCCTGCCCCTGGATCTTTGACCGGCTCGAGCCTCGATCACGCACGCTCTAGTTACGAGTTTGCCAACTGAGCTACGGTGACTCCATTTCGTTCTTACTTTTACAAAACATATGAACAATAGCCCATATATTATATTTGCTTTTTTAGCTACGATAGCACGTTATTCTATGAACTTAAAAAGCATAATCGTAAACGGAATTTCAAGTAGTAAGTTATAATTCAGTAACCAGAAGTAGTATCTAAACTGCTACTTCCGGAACTTAAGAGAAATTGAAAGTAAGAATTTTGTTATAATGCACACATTTAAAATTTGGCCTTTCTAAGCATTAAGTCATGTTGTGGGAGAGGTTAATAAACTAAAAAAACTCATCACACAACGCAGCAGATGCGTAGCTACGTCTACTTTCTAAGTCTACCAAGTCTACTGAGAGACTGGACTAAAATGAACACAAGATGTAAATGGTAGAAAAATTACCACTGATGACAATTTATTTTAAAATTTAGCTGAAAGTTTAAACGTCATTACAGATCTATTACTAATGATTTGTAAATTTAGTCAGTATATTTAATGTTAGATCTTGATTAAATGATTCTGGGATGGTGTCATGAGGTTTAGGAAGATGATGTCTAGAGACCGCTTAAAAAATGCAATCCATCTCTGTTTCTGATGATTGTTAGGAATATTTGGGCTTGATGTTATTCTTAACAAGTGGTCAAATACGTTATTATCTATTCAATTTTTGACATTTCAAAAATTACTTAAATTTACTTGTTCAAGGAGCCTACTTATTAATTCTCTTTTTCTGTGTGGATATTAGGTTATTTTTAATTTCCTCACATTTTATTTTTCTATCTTATGTAATTTTTTTGTGTTTGGGTTGAAGTAAGTCAGCCCGAAATTGTATAAAAGACTGGTGTTGTTTTATTCTGTGGCTGTTGATGAGAAGCGTTAAACACCAAGATGTTGTTAGTTCATGTCATATTATTTTTATGTTTTTAATAAACAAAATGTTTTTAAGAGTTATAATGCTTTCATTAATCACACCTATGACCACGCTATGCTACAAAATGTCACATACGACATGCTAATTGCTCTGAATCAACAAGCCGATCATTCCTTATCTCATTCAATGGAATGCAGTGGCAAACCTGAACTATCCAACCAAAGGTGGAGCAAGAGAAATCTGGAAACACGTAGCATCTAAATCGGTATTCCAGTGAACAAGGGTATTTACTGATGTAACTCTTTGTTACGTTATAACGAAGTTATTGTGTTCACATAGACACACAGAGATAGACATATATAATTCCAAAACTAGCTTTAGGGGACTTAGGTAGTCCAAAACATGAATATCAATCCAAAATCTCAAGGTTAAATTCTCGAATGATTAAATACTTTCAAATATTAAGAATGCTATGCGAGAAAGTAATAATTCAAGATCTTAAATGGTAGCAAAATAATTCAAAAAATTAAAATAAATGAAAAGTAATTGATTTCTAAAAACAGTTTTTGTCGTAATTTATGTAGTTAAACTTTATTGTACATGTGTACAAAGTTTAGTAAATCTGATTTAATAACTTCCAACAACTCAAAAGCAGAAATAGATCAAAAGTTTAAACTTATACTTTATGACTAATATTAACAGATAAAACAAAAAGACATACAGTTTTTGGACTCAGGAAATCTAAAACGTAAAGATCAATCCAAAATCTCAATGTTGAATTCTCGAATGATTAAATATTTTCAGATATTAAGAATCCGATGAGAAAAAGTAAATTCAAAGTGTTAAATGATAACAAAATAATTCGAAAATTTGAAGTAAATGAAAAGTAGTCGATTTCTAAAAAAGTTGTTATCGTAATTTATGTAATTAAACTTTATTGTATATATGTACAAACTTCCCTAAATCTGAATTAATAATTTTCAAAAACGGAAAATCATAAATAGATGAAAATTTTAAACTTATATTTTTTAACTACTATTATCCTATAAAACAAAAAGACATACATATCAAAAGAACAAGAATTGCCCACTTTTAAAAATATTTTGGTTTCCGCCACTTCGATCAGGCTTGTTGAAATAAGCTACATTAAATCAAGTAATGAACTGAGTCTAAATGCACTGTCGCCAATATTTATTATCTTGGAGCATCCAAAACGATTTCGCCAAGAGAAGTTGGGGATTAAAAAAAAAGATGGAGCGAACCAGAAACAAGTACCAAAAATAGCTTATCTTGTCGACGGTTGTACTACATGAGTAGGGAAGTAACTAAAGAGATGCAGTTTCCTGCCGCAGCAAAGGAACATGTAAATTAATTAGCTAATTAACGCTGCCTTAAATTACTTCATGGATACTTTATGAATACTAAACAATAGAATTCCTGACTTAAAGCTACAACAAAACACCGTTTCTAATTATCCTTAAAAGAATATATTCTGATAGATTTAACAAGAATATCTTCCCGTATTAATCCATATTTATTCATTCCCATTTGACGTATCTTCATTTTTATAATTATTCGCAAAAATTTAAAAAAAAAAGAAACAGAAAGCGGTAGGAGTAAAAGAAACAATTTAGAATCGGAAAGAGTTCTTTTTTAATTTTATTTTAAAGATTTATTGTCCAATTACGCAGAGAAATAAATTTTCAGAATTAATGCATTTGTTTTACGCACGCTTGTAGAGGAACTGAAAATTGGAATTAATTGAAGCAAAAGAATTAAGGATAATAGGGGAAGCAAGCATTTAATTTTTCTTTTAAATATGGATCATAAGATAAATTGGCGAGCATTTTATCGTGAATAAATTTAAAGTATAGAACTCATAAAAATCACTTCCTTCTTTGCAAGTAGTTTTACTCCTTGTATAATTAGTACCAATAGAATTGTCAGCGGCCATCCCTGGAGAACTTCTGAGATCATTCTAAACTACAGTGTACTTTAACTGTCTTGAATTTTTAGCTCTTTTTTAATGATTTTCTCTGCATATTTAGGAGGAACTAGATTTATAAATTTAATAACACTCTAGAAAAAAATGTCTTTATTGTATAGTAATTCTGAATTAGGTGGACAAAGTACTTTCTAAGACTTAAAATATTCACTTGAACAGCCATTTTTTCATTCACCATAAAGTAAAAAATTCTGCTTCTTTTAGGCTATTTTTTGCAAACTCTTAATAAAACTCTAACTTTGAAAAAGTGTTTAGTTTTGCTATTTAAAATAGTATATTTTTAAAATAATATAAAAAATATACAGTAAATGAAAAAAGTAAGTTTATTAACTCGCAAGATAACTTAGAAAAATGTATATTACACAGAATTTTTATTCCGAAATAAAGATAAAATACCCATTTATAAATTCAATAACACTCTGGCAAAAATATCTTTATTGTTTAGTAATTCTCAATTAAGAGGACAAAGTACTTTCTAAAACATAAAATATTCACTTGAACAGCCATTTTTTCATTCATCATAAAGTATAAAATTCTCCTTCTTTCATGCTATTTTTCGCAAACTCTTAATAACGATCTAACTTTGAAAAAGTGCTTAGTTTTGCTATTTAAAATAGTATACTTTTAAAATAATATAAAAATATACACTAGATGAAAAAAGTAAGTTTATTAACTCGCAAGATAACTTAGAAAATATGTATATTACACATAGAATCCTTATTACGAAATAAAGATAAAATATGGATTTATAAATTTAATAACACTCTGGCAAAAATGTCTTTATTGTTTAGTAATTCTCAATTAAGAGGACAAAGTACTTTCTGAGACATAAAATATTCACTTGAACAGCCATTTTATCATTCAACATAAAGTAAATATTCTGCTTCTTTTAGGCTTTCTTTTTTTGAAAACTTAATAACGCTCTAACTAATGCTAAAAAATGTTTAGTTTTGATATTGAAAATAGTATATTTTTAAAATAATATAAAAATATACACTAGATGAAAAAGGTAAGTTTATTAACAAACAAGATAACATAGAAAATGTGTATATTACATATAGAATTTTTATTCCGAAATAAAGATAAAATGCTTTTATTCTGTAAGGCTGAACCTTCAAAGATATATACCATTTTAAAATTTAACATTTATTAAAAATTCTTTTATTATGTTATAAAAATAAAACATATAGCTAGTTTTAGCATAATAGAGGTTCACAGATTAACAAACAGGTAAAACTTATATTTACTATAAAACTTAAGATTATGATTTACATATAATTAGAAGTTATTTTTTAAGGGTATATAAATTTATATTTTTTCATGCGATATATATTTTCATATTTTTTTACATTTTATTGCTTCTTAAAACAAACTAGTTCTTTTTTATTAGATCCATTTTACATAATCTAAGAAGTATTTGAGCAACGATACATCATTCGGCAAAGGCAAAGATATAATAATCGATGGTTATAGATGATAGAGGTGGCCTATGATCCGCCGTCTTCATTATGGCGGCCGTAAAGAGGCTAATGGTCACAATGTTCTCGAAGTTCCCTAATAATACCTTTCGATGTAGCATTTTATGTCTGGGAGTCTTCTACTTGTCCCCTATTTCTAAGTTACAAGGATCCACTTTGGGCAATGTCGTCCTTTCGCCCTAGCAGAGCTTTACAAAACAAAATACAAACACTTTAGACTTATATTAAATAGACTGTGGATCACGAGCTTGACTCGTCCAACTAACATTAGTAACAACATCAACAAGAAAACTTTTCTAAGAAAGAGCACAAATTTTCATTTTACACTATATAAAATGTAAGCTGTTAGAATGAAGAACTTTCATCTCAGGTAGTATGCCTCCTTGAATGTAAAATTTGTAAAATGGGATTTATATGCATGCTCATTTATCGGAAGTTACATTAATTGGAAGTTTCCTTAAAGAATTCTAATACTTTTGTAGATATATACAAAAATAATGCAAATATTTTTATTGTATTGTATTGCATCTATCGTTAATTATTATTTTAGTTTTTTAATAAGG